>JAWNLC010000616.1:0-600000 GCA_035041535.1 Drosophila cognata
CGGCGCACACACAAATCACACTGAGAGAGGGCCACGTACAAAAAAAAAGTTATGCACCAGCACAACTGCTCACGAGCGTCAAAGTTACAAATCGCGAGAGAGAGTATCGCTAAACACTCACAAGCACAATTGCCGATGCTCTGCAGCAGGCGGACCGAGCTGCGCGCGTCGTTCGTATGTACTCTAGAGAGCGAACAGCAGGCCGCTAACGGAAAGTGCATGGGCAAGTACCATTATTGTTTTTGGAATGGAATTTGGCATAAGTTCACAGTCTTATTTTTGTGAGAATTAAACACAAATTTAACAATTTAAACACGATAATATTGTTACAAATTTAACTGCATTAATATTATAATTAATGTTGCCAATAACTGGAGTGGTCTTGCCCATTAGAAATGCTTAGAAATGCTTATAAAGCAAAAAATTGTCACTGTCACCAAAATACGCGTTCGCGCTCGACGAAGCCAAAACGATAACTGAACATGTTTCTGCTACACATTTGTGCCCAAAAATATTAACAAAAAAATTATTAAAAAATGTTGGTCAGTATTTAAAAAAATATTCTCTTTTTTAAATAAAGCAAGTAAATTCGTTATTTACACTTAAAATTATAAACATGTTTTTAATTTGTCAATTAAAGAAATGAATTCAATGATATATAAAATTTACATATCAGGACAAAAAAATCGTTCCTTTTTTAAATAAATTATCCCTCATCATCATTACCATAATTAAACACATATATATACAATTAAATATATTAGAAATTATTAATTTTTGTTTATATTAACTTCCTTTTACGATTTATACTAACAATTATTTTAACAACTGAACGGACCTGTGTGGTGGAATTTGCTGTTGTTTGATTAGAACACTTTTATGGTATTAACAACAAGAACGCGAACCGAAGGCGAACGCGAAGCCACCTTGACAGCAAAATGGAAATGAAAATCGAATCGAAACCAAGCAAGTCGCAAGCATACACATAAGTATCAGTATCAGATTCGATATGTTTTATTTTTAACAATCAAATTCCATTCTTTAAATCTGCTGACCAGCAAACAACTGCAAACAAACTGCACCTAAACATATATATTATGCCAGAAACAAAAATAGAACAAATATAGCTGCTATATAATCATGTGAATATCTTAGCTTCCCAAGACACACCCAGTAAATGACGCAGTCCGTTTCTCAATTTGCATTTGATATGAGCAAAATATAAAATTATAATTCAGTTAACACCAAACCGCCAAATAAAAAGGCAGCAAATTTTACGTTTTAGGTTTATTGGGATTTTTTCTAAATCCAATCAACTGATTATAAATGATAATCGCTTAAGATAAGATAAGATTGTGAACAACCTGAAATGGCGCCATGTTTTCGAATTTTTGAAAACCTGTCAAAACTCTGCTGTAATAAATAAAAAAAAATGGAAAAGTCATTAACTTATTTTGATGAACCATTAAAATTAAATTTCATTTTAGCTGAACTTGAATCACATTTGACACCGCCAGTCCAAACAAAAAAAATAAAATACTGCTTTATTATACTGTTTTGAATTGCAAGTTTAATTTGGTGCCGAAATGCAGTTAATACAAAGCACCAAAAATTTGTAAACCTAATTCCAAATAAAACTTGAATCAGACAACAAATTACTTTTGTCTTCCTACCCCGGGACGATGCCCTAATTTGTTGCCACAATTTTCCAGTTGACTTGCATTTGTTTATGAACTCATAACTTGAATATATGCTGGCAGCCGGAAATTTCATTAAAAGTAATATAATTTATGTTTTAATAACGCCACAGGTACAAACCTTATATGGCCATCCTAAGTGAGTATATGGGAGCCAACCACAATGTATATAATATATTCAAAATAGTAAACAGGCAGCTAACCGCAGACTGACACATCCTCGAGTCAGTTATAAATTGTTATGGTAATGTTTTCAGTGGGCGTTTTATAATTGAATTGGCTGAAGATACAGCAGCCATTCAAGCAGCCACAAATGTTGAAATCAAATAAAATAATATATTTATATTATATATATTGTAATAAGTCGCTTGTCGAGTCCCTAATATATTTGTTTCCTCCTAAAAAGGGGCAATAATTTGTTGCGTTTCGCATTTAGCGCCATCTGTGAGCGAGATGTTTGAGCTTTTAAAAAGTAATAAGCAAAGAAACCAAAAATTGTTGAAAAATGGGGGCAAAGTGAATTTCTGGAAAATCGTGAATTCTTAAGTTCTTTGGACCCCGGACAGATTTCTTTCTGACAAATTAAGGTGAAAAGAAAAGAAGGGAAAATATAAAATAGTTACACGTGTTAACCAGCAGTGCCTATTCAAGAGTTTATCAAGGGAAAAAAAAATAGTTTAATTAATAACCATTGAAACGGAGAAATAAATGTTTTTCTTTAGAAAGTGCGATTAATTTGGAATTAATTAATTTGGAATTAATTAATTTGGACTTGATTAACTTAATTAATTTGGAATTATTCTGGACTTAATATCGAGTTTGGTCGGATCGTTATTGGCGAATCTTAGCTGTACTAAGCAATGTGCTTAAGCACCGTTACTGTAAGATCGGCGTTGCCTCACCTTTTTCTCCGGCGGAGCTGCCTGTCATAGGCTGATTGCTAAATTCGCATTGCGCAAGAGAGCCTCTCTTAAAAGCTATCACGGCGAGCGCATTTTTACTTCCACTCATACTTAACCACAAAGTTGGTCGATCGACGTTGGATGGGTGAACGAGCATTGAGTGCATCAGTGTGCTTATAGCTAATGAGGAGAATGGACTTAAAAGAAGGAACGGATAAAATACCGGTTTGTTGTAAAACACATTGTTGGACAATATTGGTTAAACTATTAAATAGTGCGATTAAAGTGCAACAACAAATAGCAGCTCAAATTCAAGCTCTTGTGCAGTATTTGTGTCCGCATCCAATTTTGTTTTTGTATTTTTACGCTCTTGCTTGTCTCTCTGTGATTTAAATCGCATCTCTCTAACGCGCTCTCAATAACATTGTTGGTGGTTGCGGTTGTTGTTTACTTCTATTCTAATTCTATATTCCGTTGCGTTTTTGCTTCACATTGTTGTTGTACTTACTTAACATCTGTTGTAATACTTTAACCCTTGTGTGTTCTTAAAGTTTATTCCGTGTCTGTTTATTCTGCAGTTGTTCTTAAATTTTATTAATTTAAATTATTTACCCCTTTAATATGGCGAATGTCTGCTACAATAAAAAGTGCCAAGTCCGTGCAAACATTAAGATGGCCTTTGTTGGCTGCTGGCTGTGTGATAATGTATCACACGAAAAATGTGCTGGGCTAAACGGCCGTATTACTGTCATGATTAAGTCCAAAGCAGGCTTAAAGTGGACATGTGAAAAGTGCAGGGATGTTGAGAGGGACATTATGGGAATCATCAGGCAGACCAATAATGGCATTGGAGATCTTATTGGTAGGTTTAAAAACCTGTTTGAAGGATTCTCAGCTATGGAGAAAGATCTCAAAGGTATGAAACTTTTGAATGAATCTCCGAAGCGTAAAAAGGCCAATTTTAAGCTGTCTGTTGGCCCAAATGAACTTCCCGGCCCTTCACAATTGTCCACAAAATCCGTACCTAATATAGAATTGATTAATCTGTCTTCTCCATCTTCACAAATACCAGATAGAATGGATGTTGTTGCTTCTATCCCCGAAATTGTGGTCGATTCAGATATTGTTAGCGCCGTTGATGCAATTCAACATTCAGGTGCTAACACATCAGTTGAATCAAATGGTCGCTTAACCAAAGCAATAGCTCCACCGGATGCTACTGTTAAGGTTCCTAACGTGATCATGGTAGGTGTTCCACTAAAAAAAGAAATATTTGTTTCACGGCTTTCCCCTGATACCCCATCTGAGGATGTCAATGCTTTTATCCAAGCCAAATCCAAAGCCATCGTTACTGTGGAAAAATTCCAATTCTCATATAGTCGGGAGAAATGTTCGTTTAAAATAAATGTTCCGGCAGATCACTTATGCACCATTTTTGGTAAAGAATTCTGGCCGGACCATGCTATTGTAAAAGAATTTACTGCAAAAAAGAGAAAACTTTCAAATCTATACCTAAATAGTATTTCCTTTCTGTTTAATGTCGTTGCATTTACTGAAACGTAGTTCCAATTATGCTATCCATAACTTCTTTAGAATATTGTGTACAAATTATAATACGTTTTTTCCATTAATAAGTTGTGATTCCTCCTTTTAATTAACAAAACAGCTGTCCTATCCCATCTTTCTTTCAATTCGCGAACTTCGTAACCGCGCGTTATGCGGCGCACCCCTCGGTCGGTTGTGTGGGCGGTGGGTTGCAGTTTTGCTTGGATCCGTGCGTTAACAAGCCCGTGCTTGGTATCGTTTGGTCCAAATAAAATAAAATAAATATTCCTCCAATGGCTGTGACTTGTTTAACCCACTTAAGAGCACTCTGTTGCCTTCACACTCACCTCTTTGTCAAGGACGTTGCACCACGCCAACGTTGATTCCGTTGTCCGCCTTTTCCTATTGGCCATTTGGGCTTTCAACATCGTACTTATATCAGACAGCTCTTTGAGCTTCTGTCACTTACTGCTGGCGAGGCGAATGTATTTAGAATAACAACAACTTAAGTTATTTTTATGGATGCTGCCACACTTAATTTCCTGAATTCTCTCATGTATTTTTCTTTTTATTTTGCGTATTTATACACTGGTGTAAGATCAAACAGCAACTAGCAGCAGCGAAGGCACACTAGTATATGGAACGATAATAAAACGGATGCATTAAAAATTTAAAACCCTTTTCAAGAGACGACAAACATAAACAAGAAAACACACAAGCACACTACACACAGCACAAACAGCACACACAACACATGAGCAAAATGAAGCACACGCGAAGATCTTTCCGATTGATTTTATTAGAACGAACGGCACACGCGACGGAGGCGACAACAACGATCCTCCAGCGATGGCAACGGCTACGCAACTGAACGGACCTGTGTGGTGGATGTTGCTGTCGTGTAGGCAGACAGAGGCAGGCCGTATGGTGTTCGTGCTAATAAAAATTAAAACACTTTTATGCTATTAACAACAAGAACGCGAACCGAAGGCGAACGCGAAGCCACCTTGACAGCAAAATGGAAATGAAATTCGAATCGAAACTCGGCAAAGGAGGAGGAGGCTATCAAAATGTGCTACGGTGACAATTTAACAAACATACGTCCGTCCACCCTCTGTTGTTATTTGTGTAGTAATGACTCTTATAAAAACAACAACATACGAAACGAGCAACACTAAAAGCCGTCATAGATCACGATCTCGATCAAACACATCAAGTAAAATCGCGCGCATTTGTCGATAGTCGCGAGCGTTTATCGTTTACCTCTGCTCTCGTACGTACCGTCTTGTTCAACGTGCAAACGCACACTGAAGGGTACCAGCCGCGACAGCAACATCAAAAGCAGCAGTAGCAGCAGAACCAGCAGCAGCAGCAGCGACGGCAGCGGCAGCAGCAGCAGCGCGAGTAGCAACAGTTGTTGCAGTCGTCGTCGCCTGATTGCAGTTTGTTTTGTTCTCAGCTGTTGTTGTTGTTGCGGTGATGCTGGCGTGTGATGTGGTTGTTGTTAACTTGTTGGTGTTTGTCGGGAGAAACGCGTTCAGCAGAGCAGCAGTCGCAGCAGTTGCTGCTGTAGCATTTTGTCTTCGTTTGTGTTTCTTTTGACGCGTGAGTAAGCTAAGACGCCCACGTGCAAATTTGCGTAAGTAAGCACAGAGTTGCCAGACTGTTCGCATATGTCTGTATGTAAAATGAAGATTAACAGTTGATCGATTGCTAATTGGCGCTTAAGAGATTTGCTAGATATTAAATTATAAGCGAAACAACGTGAGTAGATTACAACTTATCTGATATGCATATTGATCATCAAAAGATCGAGGATTTACTTATAGAAACTATTATTGGCCACTTACAAGTTGTTCACTTACAGGTTTATTTCACTGTATTATTGACCATTAAGAATTCCACACTGACAGTTTTATTTCACTTTCTCACTCAAAATTTCGTTTGTTGTTGATCGCAGCATTAACCATTATTACCAATGCAAATATGCTTGTATTTACACAAGCCCCTATTTACTATCCAATTAAGGTCTAAGTTGGGCAATAAATGTCTGCTCCTATTTTGAAATCGAAACCCAGCTAAACATCAACAACAACAACATTGTTGCCCTTGCTCATAAACCACATTTAGCCCGAATACTCTGAACCCTTTTTATGCGTTCAACCTTGCAACATTCCCCACATGGCATCCCGGCCAGAGCACCGCCACACTCAAAAACTTCAAAACTGGGCACTTTAAAAATGCCCAGAAAAGAGGCTCATAAAAGCCCGGCACGCTCTGCAATCATTAAAAACAACAACCAAAGCACTCATTAAAACTGGCAGTCCAAAAAGAAAAAAAAAGAAAAAATGTGATATGCATGTGGCACCTACTATTAATGGCTACTTATGCACTACAAGTGTTATTCCCTGCAACTCCACTCCCTCCCCTAACCTCACCCTCAAAACTCTGTACAAACTATAAAAGTGACAACAAACTGATGCGTAACACGTCAGTAGGTAAGAAGGCAGCTTCGGATCTTGGAGCGATGCGACCAGTTCATCATTATGTCGCCAGCATGTCAAGCCCTGGCCGGGGTAATGTGCATATATCATAGCGCTATATTGCACACCCAGTTTGAGGCAGCAGCACAGATTCACATCAGCATTATCATCTTCAACGCTGCATATTTTGCCTGTTTGCCAGTTTTTTTTGGATACGGCGACCACTTGCTGAAATTTCATTATGTGCGTGATTTATAAATATGCGGCTGGTCTGTTGTTGTTGTTTTTGTTGTTGCTGTTGCACACAGCATCTTCAGCGGGAACGACCCACGCACTTGGACGGCGCTACAGCGCAGCTTGCATGTTGACTACCCCTGTTATTTTATTGTTGTTGTTGTTGCTGTTCCTTTGTTGTTGCAGTTCATTTCGTATTAATCATAAAATTGTATTATTAACATGTTTATTTTTCGGTTTTCGAGTTTCGATTACATGCATTCCTCTGTTTATTGTGCGTCGTTTTTTTTGTCTGTTTGTGTGTGCAAAGTGCCTTGTGAACGTGATTTTGTTGTGCAGTGTTACGAAAGTGAGCCACTTTCTAACACTGTACCCAAATTGTCCAATCGCTTGAAAAAACTATCTTTTATACCTGCGACAGTTAATTGGGTTACTCTCAGTCGCGCAGTCGACCAACAGTTAAATCTGTCGCAGAGGACACGTGGGCGTGCAGCAGCAGCACCAGCACCAGCAACAAGAAGCCGCATGTGTTATGATAGTTGTAAATATTACGACTACCAAATGAATAGGAAAAGAGAAGGTCTAGGCCAATAGGGGAGCAGTTATAATTACTATGTACGGATCCTTTGACCAATTTTAAGACAGCAGAAATAAACGAAGCAATAATCAGGTTAGACGCAACCGAAAAACAGTCAGAAGAAACGACTCCAAGTTCTTATCTTAACTTTAATTATAAAAATATACGTGGATGTGTTTTTTATGTGCCATTTCCTCTCCCACACTATTTTCCCCAAACTATCTTTATCTTTCCGCCTGACATGTATTCTGTGTTTTTATCTTTTCTTCAAGACGTTGTATGTATTTTTGAGGATATAATTTGTGTTTTTATTTTGATTTGTTAATTGCTTATTGTAAATTGTATAATAGTTTTTCTTACTCTTGGCAATATTTCAAATGCATTCAGCAAAGGAGTAAGAATTTTATAGATCAACCCCAACTCCCATTAAACTCGTATTACATGCTCGGGCTGCAATCCAAAACAAGTTAGGGGTCAATCGCTTAAGCTCCAGGGTTGCCCTAATAGAGAACGAGTTCGCTATTCATCGCATATTCACGAGTTGTATCTCTGATATCTGATAAATATTTAAAAACGCGCACACACACGACTATATAATTAACGTCATCGCAGGCTATAAAGCAAATGATTAACGTCGTCTTAATAAAAGACCCAATGCAAATAAAGCGAGGGGCCTTTTATTGTGGGTAGGGTGTAGCTCGGGCTGACCATTAATAACACACGTTAGGTTGTTGTAGTTGTTGTTGTTCGCTATTATTATTTTACATTTGATATTCTGTTTTATGAATAAATTAAATTAAATTAAGCAATACGCAAACTAACTAGAGTATCTAATATTACGCGATATTACGTCTTAAGCGTATTTCATGATAGCTTTTAAACATTTAACGGCCTAGACCAAAATATATACATTTATATATTTTTTGATCTGCTCTGGCATATTTGTTGTCATTTAACATTTTAATCTGTAACTTAAATGAGAAAACTCGCTAGCAAATTAAAAAGCCTTTTGTTCCGAGCCGCTTCAGAAACGGTAGCAAATCTTAATTAAGCTGTTTCCGCTGTTCTTGTTGTCATTGAATCTGTCAGCAGATACCCTCTACCTTACGTATTATCCACACCAGAAACTTCACTGGAGTCGCCACAACTGAAAGTACATAAATTTAATTGTTTAGTCTCGCTGTATCTTGTTTTTTTCTTATGAGTTAACACAACATGAAATATGGGCTCTTAACTGGATTTACAGTGCCGGATTGAGATTAGCATAAACTAACTTTCGGTTGGTGTTATTGTTGACCACTCAAGGTCAGCAAATACTCAGAGGTAAACAAGATGGATACCCGCGAAGAAGAATGTAAGCCAGAAGCATAGATAACAAAAGTTGCACCTTCAACCAATGGATTTGAAACTAAAAATCAACTAAATCACTCTAATAACTAACTCATAGCTGTATGATTTACATTTTGAAAACTAATTAATAAATAATAATTAAGACTAGATTACTATCTACTGATTAGATTACTATCTAGTGTTAACCTTGAGCGGTAACATCGAACTTTTGGAAAACTTTTGGATATTCATTTCATGTCGCTTTCGAAAGTATAAAAATATCTACCAAGAAATTTAACAAGCCATCATTGAAAATGTATATCCAAACATGATTTGATATAATCTAAACTAATCCTTAGATTTTGTGTAATCACTAATAACTATAACTATCAAAACCGTAACTATAATCTCAACTCATCTGAACTTTAGTCGTTATCCAAATCCAAATTTACAGCTGCTACTTTCATTTGTTGTGTGCACCACAGCTCCTGCTTAGGTCGCCATATAACCCATTAACCCTGTGCCTGGCTATCCTTAAGCTCTGACCGCAAACTCACTTTCCTATTGTGGACAGCAGCTCTACGTATTTAGACCGCAACATAAAACTCAGAAATTTATGCCGACACCAGTGAAAAGTGAAGTTGATGATGGGGCGTCATAAAAAGGCAAACGGCAGCGAGACGGCGACGACATTACTTCGGGTATATGTTGGGCGTCTTGGGCTGCTTGGGCTGGTCTGGAGTCAGCTCCTGGCACTTGATGGTGACAACACTGACGCTGACGTCGTCATCAACATCCAACTGTGAGTCAAGCGGTGCACTTGCAGCCGGAGACTGTACGTCGCCATTTGTCTTGAGGCGCACCACATGTGCCAGCTTTGTGGTTGCCGCCACTGCAGCAGCCACCACATTGCCATTGCCATGTGGCAACGTGCTGATTGGTTTCTGCAGCAACTGATTGGACGAGTCCAGTCGATTCGAGAGTGAAGTGTGACGATTGTTGACCGACTGCGTGAGAGAAAAAAAGATTCAATCAATATAATAGAATGTTAACGATTTAATAAAATGCATTTGTTAATAATCAAAAAAGTATAATTTAAATAATATAAAAGTGTAATTTTTTCTTAAGACTAATGTGTAAACCTTTAACATTGCATTACAAGAGAAAAAGTTGTAGGGAGTGAATAATATTTGTGGCGCAGTTGTGACTACTAAGCTTAGCAGGTCAAAAGGTCAAGAGTTAGGCCTTAGGATCAAGTGGGTTAAATGGTAATCTTATTAAGACTTTCTACTCACCACATTGTTGTTGTTGTTCATGCGACCACGTATGTTATACAGGCCATAGACGAGGGGATTCATGCACGAGTTCGTCGAGGCAAATATGAATAAGGCCTTGCGTACGAGTGAATTAACCTGGTCCACAGATGACTTATCCAGGGAATACCACATACAGATGAAATAGTATGGAGTCCAGCAGATAATAAACACAATTACAATCGTTATGGTCATCTTGAGAGTGCGCTTCTTAGCCCGACTCAAGACATCATCGTTGGAGCGACGAAACCGTTCAGCGATCACATCCTTGTGCACGCGCTGATTCTTGCGATATATCTCCAAATAGATGGCGCCGTAGCAGTAAATGAATGCGATCAGTGGGAATGCGTACATGGCACACATTGTGGCGATCTGATAGAGACTGTCAACGAAATCGTTCACAAACGAATGAAAGGTGACGCATTGAAAGTAGCCTTTAACATCTGGATGCTCTTCCAGATGGAAGAGAAAGGCCTGCCGCATGTGGGAACATTGACATTGATGACATTAATTGCAAGACTACTGTGGCGCAACAAACCCACCTGCGGAATGCTACATATGACGGAGCCCAGCCAGGCGATGGCCAGCATTGTGCGACCACGATTATGGGACCGTTGCAACGGCTTCAGTATCGCAAAATATCTTATATGAGAGAGAGAGCAAATATATATATATATATAAATTCAAATGATAGGCAAACGATTGACAGTTTGTGTGTCGCCTTATCTGTGGCAATCAATTGGGTGCATTAGCGAGCACGAGCTGAGTTAGCAGGCGGATGCAAGTCAACTCACCTGTCCAGCGATATGCAGACCATGACAAAACTCGACAAGTAGAGGCCGAAGACGCGAAAGAAACTCATGAGACGGCACATCAGATCCGTGGAACGCCACTGCACCGTCCATGCCCACACAATCTCCAGCGGCATCAGCAGAAACGTCACCATTAGATCGGCAATGGCCAAATGCATTAGCATGATATCAATACGCAGTGGACCCCGCAATCGACGCTTCGTCAGCAGAAAGAGCACCGTGCTGTTGCCAATTGTTGAGATCACAAACAGTATGCTGCAGATGAGAAAAGGTCGTCGCGCTTAATCGGTGAGTTGTCGTTGTTGTTGTTGTTCTTCTTCTTCTCGTTGTGGATGTGCTAAGGCAGCCAGGTGGGTGATAGGTGCGTAGGTGTGCTTGCTTCAATAAGTGGGTCATTGGAATTGAACACTTGGAAAAGTTTTTAAGAGTGCTAAGGAGAAGTTGCAATTAACTCAAAGACAACATGCCGCAACGACTTTATCGGCATATTAATACCCTATACCCGCATAAAGGAAAATCAAGTTATATTTAAAAAAAGAATCACAAGAAAACATTAATGGCCAGAAAAACTATACCAAATTAAATTATAACCAATACTTCAGTATTAACTATGCGTTCTCAAAAAACAATTACTAACCAACAAATTTTCACACATTAAACTCAAAGTACTAACAAGCCAATATGAAACACATCAACTCTTGTATTAAATAGTTTATTAGAAAAACAACAATACGAATAATTATAGTTCCCTTCCGAATAATTGGCCTGAGACAGTGTATTTTCCAGTCTTTCACTCTTTTTTTACTTCGCTTACTCTTTAAAATTAATGATCAAATTTATACACTGCATTTTACGCAACATGACTCCAGAATCTCTGCCTTTTAATAGCTTAAGCCAAGTTAATGCCATTAAATGGACATTAAATTTGAGGCCAGATTAGGTTCGTTTTTTAATAATAAATATACAAATTTAAATTCCACAATGAATTGTTGTCGTATTTATTTTGATCGGACACTATTTGAGATATTCGCAACACAAACCCACTATTAATATTTATATATATAAACCTCTAATAAATACAAGTATTTGTTCCTCATTACTCATTGTATAATTATTAAATTCTATAGATATACGTTACATTAGCCGCAGTTAACGATTATATATCCGCAAATACCTTTTTGAACATTAAATCCAATTTTATAGTAAATAAAACTATATAATATAAAACTAGTTACCTAGTTAGAACCCAGCAACAACTATTGCATTTATCTCGATCAATCAATCATTGTATATTGCTTAAATAGTTGCTTCTAGTATCTAAGGCTCTAATGTCTTTATTAGGCACAGTCACAAATCAGAAATATGTTAGTCAGATTATTATAATACTCGTATCTTCGTATTAAGATTATCACATTGATATGTTAGCGGCAACAATCAGTTAACAGTGTTACGTATCCGCATTATAGCTCATTCCAATTCACATATAAGCGTATCTCAATAATTCAATACCCGCAACAATAAACACATATTGGAACAAGTAAAAAACATATTACTTAACTTAATAAAATAGATCCGTAAACTACGAAGAACTTTCTACGGGCTTCTTAGTTAGTTTTGTGTCAGCCAATCAGTTGAAAAGATCTGTGTAAGTCTCGAATCACTTTATTAAAGTGAACCCTACGCTGAACCACAGCGTTCAAATTCCAAGTGAAAATTATTAAATCCGAGACAGATAGACATGAGCACGACATGATTTATAACCACATCTACACCTACACAGCGACTGATAAGTTTAGAAAAGTGCATAGACAAACGCTGCTTATCAACCTGACTGTGACTGTGAATGTGACTGTGACTGTGAATTTGACTGTGAATATCAAAGTACAACAATGCCGGCTGGGAAATGTGTGGGTGATCTCGCTTGCTCTGCTGAGTAGGAAGTGAGCTCGCATTTCTTAAAAAAACAGCCTGCTTCAAAGATACAATATATATATATATATATATATATATATTTATATATATATGTGTCTCTTACTCACCTGTAGACTATGATGGACAGACGATGACCGTTATTGAATATCATATCCTTGGAAAAGTGCATTGTTCCATTGGTGTTGTTCACATTTGACCAATCACGCAGTATGCGATGATCATAAACAACTTCATTCACTTCCCCAGACTGGGCCATTTTCATATTTGGTACTTTTCTTTATTCTATTTGGCTTTGTTTACATACCAAAAATAGATGCACGTGATATTTCCAATTTAATTTTTTCAATTTTAATTATTCTCTATAACATTATAAATAAATAAAATATATATTATAATATTGCCAAACATTTTAAAAAATTATTGAAAACAAATCGTTGCCCTTTTAAGTTTATAATTTGCTTGCCTTAATACATTTTTTAATATTTTCCAACTTTGAGCCAAAACAGAAACTGAAATAATCAGCAAATGTGTTTATTAATGTCGATTAAAATGGTGTTTTATGAATTGTTTACAATTTTCTCTTGGAATTCGCATTGTTATGCCTTTTGTTTGTATATAAAATGTCAACATGTTTTTGCAAAAATATATTGAATATATGACGCTCTTAGCATAATTTGTACGCTGTTCGAGGGACTGTCAATTAGGATGCCTTTCAAGAAAAATACTAGCACTTGATTGAACTCGATTATTTGATAGGTATTCGTATGCTCATACTTAATATATATGCTATTATTTATTTGCGTTCCAGCAAATTTGCTGTGTTTTTCATCACGCTCGATTGCCAGCCTTGTGTGATAATCATCACAAAAACAGAAACTGAAACACAATCTAAAGATACAGAACGTTTTTGTAATTTTTCGCACTTTGTGTAAGGAGCTCCGGAGAGACCGGCCTCTGTGCCCTTAATCGTTGCCCAACTCAATTCAATTAATTAATTTCACTCATTTTGACACAGCTTCTTAGAATTTCAGTTGCGGCATTTTATTTGTAAAGAGTCAAAAACTTGACTCGTATTATTATTATTATTTTAATTTTCGGTTGCACTTAAAATATTATTTTTTTTTCTTTTAGTTTTGACCTTGAACTAATTTTGATTCCCATAAATTGGAATTTATGTATTTTTGTATGTGATAACAAAAATTCTACTTATGCTGTGCAAGGGTCTTTCATAATGAATAATACTCTTATGATTGCTGTCGGTTAATCTGTTAATCAATAGCGCTCAATGAAGTAGACACTCACTCAATTGATGGGCGACAAAAACAGCATTATAGATAATGATTGTGTATTAAACAACTAATACTAATTCCTCTCTCAGTGCAATAATCCTTGAGTATGCTCGCTCATAACCTGTTATCGTACACAAATGTATTATTTATTTCTTTAATCGCTGGTTGTTTGTTGTCTTTTGAACTTTTCGTTAGGTAAACTCGAATAAGTGGATGTTCTGGAGGCTCGCCACTCAAAATTGTTCAACAAAAAGAAAGAGCAGCGCTCTTTGGCACACCGAACATAACATACCCTTGTAGACGAAAGCTCAACTAAATCAGATTATAAACTTAAAATATAATATGGAACACCTATGTTGGAAATTATTTGCAAAAATATGATTAGAATTATAAAGATTATTTCACGTATCTTGCGAAACACTACGTACAAAAACTCATCTGTAGACCAATAGTTAGTAAGTCTGCTAAATAATATAGTGCTTCGATCCGAACAAGCGTTACTCGCCTCACAACAAAATTATAATACGCGTTCACGAGTGTAGAGAAATACATATTAGTCAGGTAATGTTTATCACATCATTAAAAAAATTCTTGTTAAATATCTCTAATTAAATATGACGATAGGCAGAAACCAAACGATAATTATACATTTCGAGAGACTAAGTATATTAAATGCACTTCAAAAGAAATACTATATATTCTTGGTCTTAATAGTCAGTAAAAATTTTGATTTAATTTTATCTTTACTCTTTAAAAATGCAAAAAAAAAAAATGTTGTACAACAGTGCGGCTAGTTACAACAAATTCAAGAAATCAGTCCACCTACTGCAGGCGTAATCAGTGATTACGTCTACACCTTAATTCATTCCTTTTATTTTCCTGTTTTTTTTTTCAAAGGTTTTCTATTTCCGTTTTGTTTTGCGTTTTCTAAACACGCGCATATATGCACCCAGGTATTTGTTTTAGGTGTACTATTATAAACAAGCATATAAAGCAGTGTTAAAGAAAAAACATAATTGCCTGCCATAAACTAATTATTCATTATTTTTCAAAAATTCCAAAAACCGATGGTAGGTACATGTATTAATCACCAATATGAATGGATGACCCTCATAAACTGAGGTTTCCCCACCTGCTAGGTAGGATTATGTAAAAATGTAGCCTATTTTTAGGTGACAGCTTATTTGGATCAGGTACATTGTGAACACCTGGGAGTAAGAGAACCCGGATTTTTTACCTAAAGTTGAGTATTTTCGGAATAAATAGATCAATACTTCGTAGTCAGTTTAGTTATATCCTGCATCCCGAGTTCAATAAGCCCACAAGGACTATGGACAAACGGAATACCATTCAACAACGGAAACTCATCCTGGCACACCACAAGAACGGATATTCACATCGCCAAATAGCTGAAATGGTCAATCTGAGCAACTTAACCATGTATAACATCATTCGGCGCTTCGTCGACGCAAATCGGATTGAGGGCAAGGGCAGAATGGCACCAAACCCGCTTTTCAACGAAGAGGAGGATGGGAGGATCATCAGGAAAATAAGGGCAAATCCCAAGCTATCGACTCCAAAAATGACTCAACAGACGCAGGATGAAATGGGGAAAAAGTGCTGTGTGGAAACTGTACGCCAGGTCCTGCGCAAACATGACTTAAATGCCCGAGCACCACGGAAAAAGTCCTTTATAAGCGCACCAAATTAAGGGACTAGGGGATGACAGTGTCCAAAACCCACTTGGACAAGAATCTGGAGTTTTGGAACACAGTCATATTTGGAGATGAGTCCAAATTCATCATTTTTGGCTCGGACGGACGGAATTATGTGTCCAAGTGGGTTTTGGCGACCGTCATCCTAGACTTATGGCAGGCAATTGCGTTTTTTCTTTAACACTGCTTTATTCGAGCTGTCGCTCACTGTATATATATATTTTTTTTTCATTTCATATAAACACTCTTCTTGTGCTCTGTGTGGATTTGGATCATTTGCACAACTCACGCTGAGCACCTCAAAACGATCGCTTTGCAACACTGACACTCCCCACCCACACATACACTGGGAGGCGTGAGTTATGTTATCGATATTGCATTTGCTGCCGACGCTGTAATTAACGGTAGAGCCGCGGACTAGTTGTACTATTTGCACCGTGCGGCGTACAGGAACTGACTGAAATGTTGGAGTGGCTGCTGGGGCAGCTGATGCTGCTGCGTTGGCGCCGTGAAATCGAAATCTCGACAACAACTGATAATCAAATTGAACAAAAAAAAAATATATGTATTTAAAAAAGTGCGACACATGCTCCCGTTAAACACTCTTATACGTGTAGCTGGCAACACTGCCCAGACTGATAACCGGCAGCAGACGACCCCATATTGGCACATACACATATGTGTATATGTATGTATGTACTTAGGTATATGTGCATTTAGTCCGCCCGCATAAAATGCCGCATTTATCAATTGTCTGTTATAATTCAAAGTTCAGCACTGTTCTGTCTATCGGCATGTCTGACTCCCGAATTGACAAAAAAAATAAAAATAAAAACGCTTCTCAGCGCTTATCAACTTTGGACCAAGCGTGTTCAAACACAAAAAAAAAGTCTATTAAATATTATAAAGAAATAAAAAAAAACTTATTGCGTTATCTGCGGTCGCTGTGTCTGGTGGCGGCAAATCTTGACTTTTCCTTCAATAATTTTTAGAGTATATATTATAAAATAATTAAATAATAAAAAAATGTACTGCGTAGTAGTTTATCCTTTTCCGGCAACAGTTCCGTTAACTTTGAGCGCACTTTGACTTCTGGTTTCAAGCGCATTTCTGCAGTTCTCAAGGTTAACCATTTTGCCCATAGTATTTTGCCCAAGTCGCAATTCGCCAACATTTCATTAATGTAATGAGCACAAATGGCGGCCAACAAAAGGATTTCAAGTTCATGTTGCCATGTCCATGACAGTTCACGGCCCGCTATTGTATGTTATGAATGTGTGTGTGCGAGTTTGTGTGAGTGTGTGTCTCACAAACACTCACAGTTGCGTGTGCGGCTCGTTATCGAGATGCAAATGGTGAGATAAGCCAGCATTTTGTCGATTGTAATGAGGCACTCGTTTGCATTTCAGAGTATTCAATTTTCAATGAAACCTATCCAAAACACACTCGTGCAATGAAATATCAATTTGTTTTTGTTTTACTCATATAATTAAGCATAAATTATTAATCATAAGCCTGAAATATATAAATGTCAACAACAAATATTTTTTGTATTTTCGTTCACCCATTCCAAATGGACGCGTGAAAGTATGCAACTAAATTTCGGTTTATGTTAAGCAGATCATAATATATTTATGAATACATATTTATATATATACATATATCTCATATACATATATATGAAATTCCTAAAGTTCAGTTTTAAATTTAGATTATGTGTGACAAAAGAGTGAGCAGATTGTTTTCAAATCTAAGCATTAGATAGATTTCTTCAACAAACAATGGATACAGTTTTCTTCTCACATTTAAATACCATGAGAATGTCCCTTTGGAATGGGGAAACCTGAAACACAAATTAGTTGTTTTAAAAATTAAAATGAATAACATTATCCTTAGATAAGAAATCTTTCAAACTATAAAGTCGAGTTTAAATTTACCTAATTGATTTGAATCTAAATAATATAAAGTCTAAATAAAGTAAGTTTAAAATAATGGTAATGTTAATAGTAAATAAGGAGATATAAAAGGTTATTTAATGCTGCTCCTCTAATATAAAAATTAGTGAAAATTTAAAAAATTTTCATTGCTTTTTTCATTTAGGTGGCAGCACAGAAATATCGATAGAGAAATATAATGTTAATTGCATATATCGATTGGCACACACCTCGAACCAGTTCACTGAACTGAACTACTTAATTCAAGCAACTTTCACGTGTTGCGGGTTTTGTTGTTTTCATATGAAAAATTAATGAAAACCTATCGAAAATGCTGCGCAAAGCGAGTAAAAAGCCGCAGACGGTTGCCGAAAAGGTTAGCAAACTGATCGCACATCCAAACGAAAGCGATAGCGAAGACGAGTCCGATATTGATGTGGCAACTTCAGCGCGCATCGAGGAATTCAACGACGAATATGATTTACCCGATGGGCGCAGCACCGAATTCCGTAAGCGCAATGTTAAATTGCTGTCAGAGCAGAGTGAACGATACAAGGGCAAAATCAGCAGTCGCAAGGAATTGGAGCAGGAGAGCGGCGAGGAAAACGCGGATGATGATGACGATGAAGAGGATGAGGAGCTAGCATACGAAGAGAGCGACTCGGACGAGGATAATTTAAAGGCATTCAATGAGAAATTAAAGGCAGCCAAGCATGAAGATCAAAATGAAAATGATGATAACAGTAAGGAGGATTCAGACAATGACAGTCAGCAGGAGGAGCAAGATGACGACGAGGATGATGATGATGATGAGGAAGAGGACTATGGCGATGACGCTGAGAACGATTCCGATAATTCTGCCTCTGAAGCGGATGCCAATGAAATCATGTCTCAAAGCAATCAACAGGCTGAAATGCAAAAGGGACTCTGCGTGCAACATCAACTGCGTATTTGGGAGCATCTGCTGGAGTTGCGTATCAACACGCAAAAAGTGACCAGCAAGGCGAATCAGTTGCCTCCACCCGAGGCACTGCGTCACGATAACGAGGAGCTACAAACGGTACTTAAGGAGGCGCAGGAACGAAGCTCGAAGCTGCTCCAACAACTGCTTGCTCTGCAGATGGCACTGACACAGCAGAACGGCGAGTTGAGGCAGTCCGTCAAACGCAAACAGCCGGCGGAGGAAAGCGTGCAACCAGAAAGCAAACGCTTTGCAAATGCACTCCAGCATAATTTTGAAAATATGCGCAGCTATCGCAACGAGGTGCTGCTCAAGTGGGATGATCGCACCAAGCTGCTGACGCCGGGCGCTGGTGTCAAGCGCAAATCCTTGCTGGACGACCATGACATCATCAAGAAAATAGACAATGCGCTGGCGAATCGCGAGGCGCTCGTAGAGAAATCACAGACACCCAAAAGCAATCAACAGCTGCCGGCAGCCGATGCAGCAGTCGAGCAGGCTGAGTCTGCAGCAGGAAACAACCGAAGGCAACCGGACATCTATGATGACAGCGATTTCTATCATCAGCAGCTGCGCGAACTCATCGAGTACAAGGCCAGCACCACATCCAACATGAGCGACATAACCAAACAGCTTGTGGAGCTGCAGAAGCTGCGACAGAAAATGAAAAGGAAGGTGGACACAAGGGCCAGCAAGGGTCGAAAGTTGCGGTTAGTTGTATTTGTGTATTCATTTAATAAAATTGCGAACTAAATTTAATATAATCTCCTCTGCAGTTATGTGGTACACAACAAGCTCATCAATTTCATGGCACCCAACGAGGGCAGCGACTGGACGGAGGATTCCAAGACGGAGCTATACAGATCGTTGTTTGTCTGAAACCTGAGTTCCTTTTTTTTGGATGTGGCCAAAGTGCTTGATAGCATGTACATATTTTCTTCTCTGCTGCATAAAAAATGATTTCCAATTTTGGCAAAATCAATGATTTCAGATGTGAATCTAAGAACACTTTTAAGGATCTAAAGATATATAGATTATTGTGTGTGTGAAAGCCCTTTCCTATTATTTGATGTGTCAAATTGGTTTGATAACAAATAAATATTGATAAATTATAAATCTATTTAAAAAACATATTTTTCTGCTGCATGCAGAATTGATTCCAAATTTAGCAAAAAAGCGATTTCAGATGTGAATCGACGAACCCATTGTAAACAAAAAGTGAGATAACCATTCGTTTTGGGGTACAATATTTGAATTCTCAGAGATCGGATAAACAAAGAAGTCCATCAGATGTGTGTATTTTTAATCATATCGAATTTCATTTTTATTTATTTCATATGTTGGTTTGCGTTTAACTGCTAAATTTGTATGTTCAACATTTGCTTCGTTTATTATTTGATTTATTTATTTACTTTTAACTGGGTATTTTATGCAAAAAAACGAACCGGTCAAATTGCATAACAATATGGCTTCAAGATAACCGTGTAAGCGTTTTTTAACCCATTACAGTTTTGCTTATGGGTGACAACTTGTGTGTGGGAGTGTGTGTGTGTGTGGAGGGGAAGATTGCACATTGATATTATTTGCTTGCGGTTGTTCAAGTTGCTTTTGCTTTTGTTTTTGTTTTGTTTTTGTTGTTCTTCATTAGATACATATATAATATATATAAATTGTTAATATATTAAACTAGTTTTCCACTGATGCACATACATACTTGACTTGGTATTCGTTTAATTTACTTTGCTAGTTTCGTATTCTTTTCTTATTTTCATTTATAAAATTATTTTATTCTTTATGTGATTTAGTATGCTGTTTCTTCGTCTAAGTCACTCTTAGTTAATGTTTTTAATTGTTATAAATAAGATGTTATGCAAATAATTGGAGACATAAACAACAAATAAAAATTCCAATCGAATTTCTATACAGAAATTCTTGTTAAAAAAATAATACAAATTACAAGACTGGTTTTTGTTTTTTTTTATCTTTAAGGGGATACAAGTTACAAATACTTTCGAGCACATTTTCATAAAATAATTTTCATTTAGTTCGTTAGAGGTTTATTTCGATTCCGATGCTTGGGATTCATTGTCAAGCTCTCATTAAAAATTAATTAACAATTAGAGCACATAATATAAATTAATTGTTATTTTCTTGTTTATATATTGCACTTGAATGCGGGTGCGAATTGAAAATTTTTGTGGTCGACTTAAATGCTAGAAAAGTACCACGACACAGACAAATGCGTACAATTTTGAAAAATCGAACGGAATACTGGACATTTGGACTCAAAGGAAATACCGAAAAAATATATTAAATACATATACATATAAACCTACAATGAGTGAGTGTGTTTATATATGAGAGTTTCGTGGGAGGGTCATAAGTTAATGTTGGTTTCTCGTTTACTTTTCGTTCTGTTTTTGTATACAAACTACCAAATACAAAGATTACAAAAAATGCAATAAGTCATAACTGCTTATCCGTTTTGGTTTTTTTTGATCGCCTAATTGTTAATGGAATTTTTCAGCAACAGCGGCAGCCCAGTTTTAGTTTTTGATTTGGAAACGAGTATGGTGGCAGTTTTGGTGCCAGCAGCAGCTGCACCACTTGAGGCGACGGCATCAGCCGCATCAGTGGCAGCGGAGCTGTGCCGCGTAGCAGCCTGCAGCAGCTGCCGCTGATGTAGCTCCTGCAGAAGCATCGAGTGCTTGTCCAGCGCCTTGAGCTGTGCCGTGTTCTGTGTCTCGTAGAGCGACGACTGCAGCTGTGTGTGTATGGAGGTGACATTGGAGAGAGTGCTCTCGGCCTCGGCCGCCGTTAGAAAATTGCTTAAATAACGTTTGCTAGTTGTTGTTGTTGTTGGTGTTGTCGATGATGTCGTTGTAGTGGTTGCCATTATAGTCTGTTCCTGCGCTGAAACCTACAAACACAATCATTAATCACAATCAATGTGGTAAATAATCGATATTTCAGACTCAACCTTTCTGTGTGCACCCAACTCTGCGTCTCAAGTGCACTTGGCGGGATGTATAACATTCTCCATATCCTTTTGCACCGCATATAAATCGGACAGGCTCTTGGCAAAGAGCACATTCAGTTCACTCATCTTTGCCAGCTGCAACAGTGACGAACAACAGTGATTAACCAATGCAGTGATTAAAAATACATTAATTTGTTATTTACAGTGGTCGCTCGCAAATTATAAGAAATATATAAATTGTGATTGCAATCGAGCGACCATTGCAATTATGACATACAGTTTGATCATTGCACTTCTCTCGTAAATTCATATTAGCTGTTTTAAGCTCGATTTCGTGCTGCAACAGCTCCGCCTGCAGCGTCTCTGTGCGCGCCTTGAGCGCAGCGACCTCACGTCGCAACTCATCCTCTGTGACACCACCAGCTGCGGAGGCGCCACTGCCGCCCACACGCATCAGTTCCATTTCGCGCTTAAGACGTATGTTTTCCTCTTTATAAGTGTGCAGCTGGCGTTTCCATTCATCCACGTTGGCCGTCGATTCCTGCGGGGAATACATATATATGGAGGAGAAGAGTCAGCTTTAGCTGTAAGCAGCTTTGACAAATTATAATTTAAACGCACCTGCAAGGCGCTGGTCAGGCGTATATTATTGTTCTTCAATGTGGCTAACTCAATTTCCCATTTCTTGGCATTGGCGCAGCTGCAAAGCATAATAAATATGTCATTCAATTGTCAGAGTCGGTGAGGAGGCAGAAGTGTCCTATTTAATCTTACCTTTGCGCCAGCGCCATTTT
This sequence comes from Drosophila cognata, assembly GCA_035041535.1. Taxonomy (NCBI): domain Eukaryota; kingdom Metazoa; phylum Arthropoda; class Insecta; order Diptera; family Drosophilidae; genus Drosophila; species Drosophila cognata. Next base: position 22,498 of record JAWNLC010000616.1, read on the forward strand.
CAGACGTTCATTTTCATACTTGAGCTGCTGCTCAGCTGTGGCACCCGCACCTGGCCCAGTGTGCATGCCCACAATGCTGCCACCAGAAGAGATTGTAATGCCACCGCCAACACTGCCGCCACCAGTGCCGCCTCCAGTTAACGGAGCAGCACCAATGACCATCGTTGGCTGTGGCGAGGGCGTGGCCGAGCCGATATCCTGCTTCCCATCGAGAGTGTTTAGCAGCTTATGCGAGGGACTATCGGGATTGGCATTCTGTGTATTGGTGTTACTTAAATTCGGCGGTTCAACGGTGTGTGGATCTATGTTGGTGTTATCATTCTGCATGGAGCCGACAGCACGACCCGAAATTGGTGATGTATTCGCCGAGGTGGTGGGCGTAACCGCATTCGAGCCATTCGCCGATTTCATAGCATTTTTGGTAGCCTCCTTCACCTCCTGGAATTTTTCCACAAACTAAAAATGGGAAAATAGACCATTGAATGCTTTAATAAAGCCTTTTTCGCTAAAAATAATGGCGCTCACCTTTGTTAGTTCCGCCTCCGAGGAGAAGCCCAGTCCGTAGACCGTATTGGCGCGCACATCGCTCCACTGCCCAAACTTCTGTGATGTCTGTGTGAATGTCATACTGGGTGTAATTGTCGAATTAATGACCGCCTTGGTGCCCTCAACGCTAATGATGCGATACAGATTCCGTGAGCTATCATAGAAGAAGCTCACATTGACCGCCTTCATGCTGGCCGTGATCCATGTGCGTTTCGTTTTCGGATCAATATGAAACACGTGCGCCTGGCAAGTGAAAATCGGTTGTTCGCTAAACACGGAAAATGAAGTAGAAATGGAAGCAGCACCCACAGGTGATTAATTAAAAATTCCATTAAAATTCTTGCACGTCGGCCCTAAAATTTAATTTGTAAACGCTTGCCAAGGGACACAAGGGGGATGAGCAGGAGTTGAAGCGGATTACGATAAACATAAATAATCATATGTGACTGGGTAACTTTATGGCAGCTCCTAATTCAAATGGCAATAAACAGTCGATTTGATAATGTCGTCGTTTGACAAGTGTCGCAAGTCTTAATCGAGTAAAATTTATGAAAACATTAATTTATAGATGCCTGCAAAAATTATTATTATATATTTAATATTTATCCAATTGTTTACCACTTCCAGATACGCATTTAAATTGAATTAAAAATAGCTTTTAAATAAACTTAGTTCTACTGCTTTACAATATCTGCATTTTATACAATTTAAATAACCAAACTATAAAACGAATAGAAAATTAACTAAATTTGTTTTTAATTTCGCTGTTTATTTAGTTCTTATCTGTCACAAATATGTTTACTATACTTAATATTCTTTGTATAAAGTACTGTATTGTTTTTAAATTACTAAATGTTCAATGTATTGTTAGATAACTATAATTAAAGTTATTAAAATTTTAATTCATAAACATATTTTACTATTATCGATTTGTAGTTTTTTTGACTAGATATAAAGAGCAAATGTTTAAAAATTATTAACTATTTAAAACACTAGCAGAAGCATTTCTAAAGTTCCAAAGGCATTTGATCATAAATAATTCGAATACTTTAGATAAGGCATAGAATATTTATAAAGGCGCTCGGCTGTCATGGAAACGAAAAAATGTTGTTTGGGGTTTAAAAGCTTTAGTGAAAATTGATTTTGTTAATGTTGTTGCTGTTGTTTTTGTTGCTGTTGCGGTTGCTGTTGTCGTTGCTATTGATATTGTCGGCACCATGTCATTGGCATTGTGGTTTTTAGCGAAAGGGGTGCCGTCCAAGGTGGGTGCGGGTGGGGGAGTGGTAGGCGGTGGGGGTCTTGCCTTGGCGTCTAAATTGCATTATGCGCTTAAGTGTTTCGTAGCCTCGTTTTGATTTTGCTCAAGTTTACTGCAAGCAGACACACATACATATTTACATACATGTATGTACATATACGCACACCTACACTAATACACACGCACGCACATGCACATCTACACTCACACATAATTGGTATCGACGGGCGGCGTTTGGCAATTTACACACCTACACAAATAAACACATACACACACTCACACACACATACATACGTAGATGGGCATCAATTCACATTGTATAAAAGCACATATGTATTTACACCTCTGACACCGCCTGCTACACACAGCCTACAACAACAGCAACAACAACAACAACAAGCAGCAGCAGCAGTAAGGAAAATCGTCGGCGTCGATTTTTCACACAATTTACAACATTTGCAATTGCATTAGAAAAGCTTGCACACTTACCCCATTTTGTTTGTTAGCTGCAGCGCTGTTTTGGTTTATATGGCAACTCGTTTAACACTATGCTAATTGTTTATTTTTGTTAATTTATACACTAAAAAATAAAACACAAACGATGCGCTTGCTGTGTGTAAAAACTGTGGGCAATGCGGCTAAAACTGTGAGTGATGTTGCCCTCAAATGTGAGCACTGTTACAATAACAGTTGAATGTTATGTTGGTGTATTCGATATGCATTATATCGAGTACATAATGTTATGTTGTTAATTTTATATTAACATTTCTATGCGAATTATTTTGATATGCATCAAATGTTTGTTAAAAGCATAATTTCAAATCTTACGTAAATATTTTTTACATTACTTTTTTATTTTGATGCTCGGGGGAAATTTAAATTTTGCACTTAATGTTTGCTAATAACATCGATTAAGGCAGTTTTACAAATTCATCATAATAAACACGAAAGCTAGCCAGACTTTTAAAAGTATACAAAATATTCAAACTAAGTGGCAACATTGAATTTTTACCGTAGTGGCAACCAAAAAAGAAACGAGCTGCGTTTTTTCGCACATAAAAATCAATCGGAAATAAATAAAACTTGCTACAATTGAATCCAATAAATAGCTATATATGCAAAAGCTGAACAGCAACCAAAGTTGTTGTCGCTGCTGCTGCGCTGTAGCCGTGCGATCGATCCTTGTTGGCTACGGGGTACGTGTTTGCGCCAGGGAGGAAGGGAGTTTTTTTTCGCTCTTTTTGCATAAAAGCCGTCCTCTTTGCCCAAGAAAAGGCGTTTTACCAATCATTAATTGAGACGAGTGCAGCAGCTGTTAACCTGCGACTGTGTTTTTCAATGTGTTTGCGTTAATTGGTGCTGAAGCTATGTGAGAAACATTATTTTAAAATACAAATATTATAATAAAAATGAAAAAAGTTTGCATATGTGTGCGTGCTGGCATGCGTGTATGTATATACATACACATGTATATACTGTGTGTATGTACATAGATGTGTGTGAGTCGCGCGTGTGTGTCTGTGTGTCGGTGTTAAAAACTTGTTATCAATGCGGCGCCTATGATAAAAGCCTTATTAGACATGTTCAATGTATTGGTTCAATAGGAATGTGTTAACCCATTACGCGGGCTTTGCCACATTCGCGAAAGAGAGAGAGAGAGAGAGCGGGAGCGAACGAGAGAGGGAAAAGTCAACATAAACAAAAAAGAAAAAAACTGCATTAGCTGCGTGGGAATTGTGTAGGCTTTAACGGCTTTAATTGTGTGACCAAATTTTATAGCTACTTTTATAACGTTAATTTATTCAATAACCAAAATATTTGATACAATTCTGTGAACATTTTATGGATGTTCTAACGGGTTCCATAATTCTGAAAAAGAATTTATTAAAAATAATTAGTTTGCTCCGTAATTATCGATTTGAACTCTTCGCTTCCAGATGTGAATCTGATTCGTTAACAATTCTAAGTTCGGGAAGGAAACAAATTACTTAAGTGAGGCGTTTAAAATTACGAATCATTCCTAAATTTATAATTTATTTGATTGGTTGAAGAATTTTGTGCTCTCGATTTTAAATATGTGTACCTCTGTCGGTTTTAGTAGTAGTAGTTTTCAATTTTTTATATTTTATGTACAGGTTTCCTTTTGTCGAGGGTTGAAATAGATATATATGAAAGACTAACATATTTATTTTCTTTACTCTGCAGTCTTGCATGCGTGCCCGTGCTCTGGTGGCCAACTAAATAATGTGGAACATGATGTGCGACGTGATGCCCACAATATCGGAAGATAGCATATCGCAGCGTTCCTCGCAGTTTAGCGGCGAAGATGCCAACTTTGAGCAGCTCATGGTGTCCATGCTCGATGAGCGGGACAAGCTTATGGACAGCCTCCGTGAGGCGCAGGAGCGGCTGGGCGAAACGGAGGTCAAGCTGCACGATGTCGAAAAAGAACGCGACAGTCTGCAGCGCCAGATCAATGCTAATTTGCCGCAGGTTAGTGCATTAAACATGAGACCACATTCAACGTGAATCTAGTTAATAACATTTTTCAATCGATTTTCACAGGAATTTGCCACTCTGACCAAGGAGCTGACACAAGCGCGCGAAACGCTGCTGGAACGCGACGAGGAAATTGGTGAACTCAAGGCGGAACGCAACAACACGCGAGTAAGCATAAATCCAACAATATCCTAATTATAATCCCAAAATCCCACTAATCATGCGACGCTCGTTATATGCAGCTCCTACTTGAGCACTTAGAGTGTCTGGTTTCGCGACATGAACGCTCGCTGCGGATGACTGTCGTTAAGCGGCAGGCGGCGGCTCAGAGCGGTGTTTCCAGCGAGGTGGAGGTGCTCAAAGCGCTCAAGTCACTGTTCGAGCACCACAAGGCTCTGGACGAGAAAGTGCGCGAACGACTGCGTCTGTCCATCGAGAAGAACAATGTGCTCGAGGAGGAGCTGAATACAACCAAAGAGGAGCTGACCCAATACAAAACGGGCACTTTGCCAGGCAGCGGCGTTAACTCCGTAAGCATTGCCAGCGGTGAGAATGGCATCAAAGAGAAGGTATGTGTGTGTGTGTGTGTGTGTGTCCAATCAAGCGTGTATTTTATATGGCATACCTTTTGTTATTGCAGCTGGCAAGCGGCGGAGGTGGCGTCAACGGCGATGCTAGCGAGCTCAACGAATATGCGGCCAAAACACACGAGCTACAAACGATCATCGAGAAGCAGGTGAGGCAATAGCAACAACAACAACAAACAACAATAACAAACAACATCATTGAACGCAAGTCGCACACTCGTACTACTTTTATGACTCAGATCGTGATAATCGTATGCGTCTGTTAAAATGTCTGCTTTGGCGGTGCAAATTTATTGTAAGGCTTTGTACTTTGCGCATTTCCATTAAGAATTGGGAAAAACACAAGCCTTAAATTGACTTTTTGACATTTCAAATATGCAAATTGAGTCAGTTTAATTTCTAAGTATCTAAACAGGCAATTGCTTAATAGAATTGCCAACTTTGTATCAGCGCATGTTATTATTTATCCCTTATTTTTTATTTGACTATACTGCATATCCTAAAACCTTAATAACGTATTACGTTAAGCATTATAATTTAGATTTTTTTGCTAGAATAAAAATTGCAATTTGCATAAGCATTATATTCCAAATATATTTAATGATTATATCCCTATTTATGCTATAACTAATCAAAATTGTTTTCTGTCCAGACATCTGAGCTCTCACAATGGCAGCGGCGCGTGTCCGATCTGAACAACAAGATCAGTGAGCTGGAGGAGAATATGTCTCGTGTGCAAAAGGAGCATTGCAAATCGCAGGATCAATGTTCGAAGCTGCAGCGTGATCTGCGCGAAAATGTGGCACAAAAGGAGGATCAGGTGAGTAAACATAACAAATCCAATTGGCTTCAAGAACTGATTTAAAAATGCCCTGCAGGAGGAGCGTATTACTACGCTCGAGAAGCGTTACTTGAATGCACAACGTGAGTCCACATCGTTGCACGATCTTAACGAGAAACTAGAGCAGGAATTGCGGCACAAGGAAGCACAATTAAAGGTGCGTATATTACAGGATATATATATGAATATTTATATTGGATATATTGGTTATGGTTACGAGGCATGGGCGAATTTCCTATTTTCATTAAAACATTGCACTACCTCACTGATAATCAAAAACTGTCCACTATTCAAATATGTACAGATATCAATGGTAAATATTATTGTAAAATTTTCGCTATTCATTTTTATATATCTTTGCGAAACCAGTAACTAATTAGGGAATTATAAATTACATAAATGTTATGTGTACATTTTTTTAAAATGGGATTTCATTTTGTTTTGTAAGATCATTGGTAACAACTGACAGCAATTGATTTAAGTCCGTTTCGATAGACATATCTGCATTTGCAATTTGATATTGGATATTATCCAATTTTACTTTAAAGAAGTCCCATTTATATTGTACACTTATTAAGAACTTCCCATTTTGCTAATTCGCTTTGACAAGCAGTCATTTAAATGGCCAGTGACTTGTATCGCCCATGCCTGTTTTTGAATCGCTAAAACTGTGACTAATAATGCATAATCGATGTGCCCTCTCCATTTGCATATAAAACCAAACTAATTTAACTACCCCCACCAAATATACAAAAAAAAAATAAACAAAACAAATTAACGAAAATCGACATGCAACTCGGACAGCTGCACGAAGAGAAAATCAGCGCCATTGAGGAGAAGCTCGAGCTCTCTGAGCAAAAACTAGCGCAACATGCCAAACTGCAGCCGGACATGGAGGAGCAGCTAAAGGCGCGCATGGAGGCATTGACAAAGGTAGGAAATAAGGTATGCACTCGAACTAATATGCGCGCCGACAGGTTCCATAAGTATATCAAATTCAATTCTACAATCTAAATCTTCTTTCTTTATTCTTTCTGTGTAATATATATATTTTTCGAGTATATTTTTTCCAAATATCCACCAACTAACAACAACAACAAAAACCCAAAAATATACAACTCTCTCTCTATCTCTTATTTGTCCTGCACAAGAACTCAGCGCACCGACAACTGAAAACAATAAAACCTTCACAAAACAGAAAACTCCTCACTTTTTAGCTTTCATTACTAATGCAAAACTTATTTATTGTCTATTTGTGAGCATTGAACCCATTGAATAAACGTAATTAAACGAGTTTGGCTGAACGCATTGCAGGCTCAAGAACGTCACGGTTCGGCGGAGGATCGCATTCGGGGCCTTGAGACGAATTTGGATGAGAAGAGCGCCGAGGTGGTAAGACTGAACCAGCGACTCAAAATGAATGAAGAGCACAATTTGCGCCTATCCTCGACGGTTGATAAACTGCTCTCCGAATCCAATGAGCGCTTGGAGGTGCATCTGAAGGAGCGCATGCGTGCTCTCGACGAAAAGAATGCTCTGACCCAGGAGCTGGAGAAGGCGCGTAAGGTGGCCGAGGAGCTGCATCACGAGAAGAGCGAAATTATGAAGGAGCTCTCCAAGACACGCCTCGAAATTGAGAATTTCAAGCGTCAGTTGCTTCAGCAAGAGATCGCCTACAATATACAGCAAACGGAGGCGCTCACCCGCAGTCTATCGCCCAGCAGTGTTGTCGATGGCGGCAATGCGTTCACACGCAGCGCATCTCACGCCAGCTTCGAGACGCATTCGCTGCGGCGTCAGAGCAAGTCGCGTCTGTCCGAGGAGAACGCTCTGGCCCGCTCCATGGCCGAGCAGGAGTGGGAGAAGCTGCAAATGCAGCAGGTGGCCCAGCAGCAGGCATACGAGCTAGTTGCCAGCGTTGCCGATTGCGATGATAGCGATGTTCTGTATGCGGCTGCCACGGCGGATATGATGTCGCCCTCGGGGCACACGGATGCACAAACGCTGGCGATGATGCTGCAGGAGCAGCTGGATGCCATCAATAATGAGATTCGCCTCATCCAGGAGGAGAAACAATCGACAGAGGCTCGCGCCGAAGAGCTGGAGTCGCGTGTCGGCAGTCTGGAGCATGTGAATCTGTTGTCGCGCGGCCGATCCATGGACAGACAGAGTCCGCCCATGAGTGGGCGCAGTACACCAAACAGTCCACAGCGCGATTTCATGCAAAAATATCATACGGTAAGGATTACAGCACCCGCTGCAACCCCTAAATTTAATTATCTTCTAATGTTTCTTTGCTCGCGTCAAGTCTTCTCTCCATTTACTTATGTAAACATGAATCAACATTTTCCAAATTGTAATTTTTGAATGGATCTCTGAAAGCTAGCTTAACTCTTACAATCGCCTTTCTGATTTGCCTGTCAATAAGTAGATTTAAGTAAAGCTTTAGCAATGCATTTTAAGGCAATCAATAACGCCAATTTTTCAATGGTTAATTTACGATATGTTAAGATAGTTACACAGCTATCTAAATATATTTTAAAGCAACAGTTATAATTCCATATAAATATAATTTTCCTTCTTAAAAATAATAAAATAAAATAAGTAGTTATTATAAAAACGGATTCATATATCTAAATATCTAGCAAATTCAAAATATGATTTGATGTATTTATTTGATATTTATGCAGCTTAACTTGCCCGTGCTGTCGAGTGATGCATCCCGCGAGGAGCTGCACGGCGGCATGTCTACCACCGGTGATTCCAGTTCGGGCGGCGCTGCTTCGCCACTGACAGCACGTTCGATGCGCTTGGAGCGTGTTGCCCAGGCGCTGGCACACAGTCAAGAGGAGCTGCGTCGTCGCACCATGGCGCCCGCTGTTGCACCCCATGTGAATGCCCATATGTCGTTGAGCAGTCACAGTTATGGCCTGTCGCCGCTAAGCTCGCGTTATGGCAGCCAGGAATCGCTGCGTCACTACAACACCATGGGCTCCATGTCCATGCTGCAGACGCCAACGTCGGGCGTGTCGAGGGAGGCGGCGGCCGCTGCAGCCGTTCAAAAGAAGAAGGGCATCAAATCGTCGCTGGGTCGGTTCTTTAGCAAAAAAGAGAAGGTCAAAGGCGTCAAGGATACACTGCCAGATGGTTCGCCCAGCATGATGTCCATAGGCAATCTGTCTATTGGGCTAAGTGAGGTCGACTCCAACTACGATGCCATGAGCATGACGGGCGGCATGATGCCACGCATTGCCAGCGCACAGGGCTCCAAGATCAGCAGCGTCGACTACGGCAGGCAGAAGAAGTAAGCTATTTTTGAATTGTGCAAAATACAAAATCAGAAGTCGTTAATTAACTAATTAATCTCGGCAGAGAACACGATTATCGCAACGATCTGCTGGGCGAGGCCATGAAAGCGGGCACGCCATTCGCCCTGTGGAACGGACCCACCATTGTCGCCTGGCTGGAACTGTGGGTGGGCATGCCCGCCTGGTATGTAGCCGCCTGTCGCGCCAACGTCAAGTCTGGCGCCATTATGAGTGCGTTAAGCGATACGGAAATACAGCGGGAAATAGGTAAATGCACAGTGCGAAACAAATAGGAAACCTGTACTAAACTAATTTCTTTGGCAGGCATTAGTAATCCCTTACATAGGCTTAAACTTCGGTTGGCCATACAGGAAATGGTTTCACTGACTTCCCCCTCAGCGCCACAAACATCACGCACCACGCTGGCGTTTGGTATGTCACACAGAAAAAAACATAGAAAAGTTCCCTTTTGCTTTGCTTCGATTATATTTGAAGAGTTTAGCTGATATTCAATTTAAAGTACAACAACTAATTTCTTGCATATTTGCAGGGGACATGAATCACGAGTGGATAGGCAACTATTGGTTGCCTGGGCTGGGACTGCCGCAATATCGCACAACGTTCATGGAGTGTCTAGTCGATGCGCGCATGTTGGATCATTTAACAAAGAAGGATTTGCGCGGCCAACTAAAAATGGTGGATAGCTTTCATCGCACCAGCCTGCAGTATGGCATTTCAATGCTCAAGCGCTTAAACTATGATCGCACCGAGCTCGAGCACAGGCGCAAGATGAGCGAGAATGGGCTCTGCGATGTGCTCGTGTGGAGCAATGAGCGTGTCATACGCTGGGTCAGCAGCATTGGGCTGAAGGTGGGCTACAACTGCTGCTACTCATATATATATAATATATATATATATATATATAAAATTAACTATCTAATCAATTCTTTTGATTATGATTTGATAGGAATATGCCAATAACTTGCTCGAATCGGGCGTGCATGGTGGTCTGATGGCGCTAGATGAGGGCTTCGATGCCACTGCGATGGGTCTGGCACTGCAAATACCCACGCAAAATGCACAGGTTTGTCTTGAATTTATTAAATAATTGAATTGTGTAGTAAACATAAATGTTTTTTAGGCACGCCAAATACTCGATACGGAGTTTAGAAACTTGCTGCAAATTGCCACCGATCGCAGGCCGGATAGCGAACAGCGCAGCGCTTCCTGATGTAGCTACAGTCCGCCCACAACATCGGTGGATGAGTGAACCAATCTAAAAACTAAAACAAAAGCCAGCAACAGCAAAGCATAGCGCCAAACTTCCTAAGCGCTGCGGAAGGCAACTAAATATGGATATTTATAATGAAAGAATGATGCATAAAAAACAAAAACAAACAAACAAACCGACAAACAAACAACTAAGCCACAAAATTCTAACAAGAAAGACGCAACGCAAGAGACTCCCAGGCTCAGAAGATATACTGACTGGGCCCGAACCCCAGCATGATGCACGTCTAATCTATTTATATAAATACACACATACACCCACGCATACACACACACACACACAGATAGTCATATAATCCATAACAAGACAATGTATACAAGACATAGCACATACTCGACGTAGGAAATACGGATTACGGAATACAAAATACATACATACAAAGCGTGTATGTAAGTTATTTGCATGAGCGCCGTGCAGTTGTAGGCATGTACAAGTTTTAGATGCTAATCATTTTCGTAATTGTTTAATTTCTTAAATTAATACCTATTTTTTTTAACAATGTGACATATATAATTTATATTGTAGTATAATTGGGCTTGCAATAGACTAACAGTATTTTGTTTTAGCTGCAGAATTTACAGAGATGCGTGCTTTGAACCAAATTCATAACCAAACTTGATTGTTATATAATTTTTTAATGACATTATGTACAGTTTATTATTTTGTTTATCTCTATGCTTTTTTTTTACACAAGCTAACATAGTACGCTTTACATATTACATTATGATATGTTTTAGTTAACTTTTGTGTTGTTGGTCGTAATGCAAGGCGCTCCAATTGAGGTTAATTCAACTGAAGAACAACATGCACAACAATCAGGCCTATATAGTAAACAGCTGCATATATATATACAATTTATATAAATATATATACACGCCTAGTTTAATATACTCACATATAAAGCTCACTTATACATACATATATACAGCAAATATATAGATATATATATATATATATATATATAAATGTATAATTAACATTATCAAGCATACGTGTAACTAACAAGAAAGTATTATAGAACAGAGGGAAGTGAAGTGAAATTATTGAATGGAGTTGAAGGAAAAGTCACAAGCGCCCATTTATCAACTATTTACATATTGAAAGTCGAAATAGCGAAAAGCTTTAAAGGTAAACAAACCCTACAAGTCTACATAGTACTTAGCCTTTGCTTTTTATGAGTAAAATAAAAACGTTAGGAATGCTACAAGTTTATATTTAAATACTTTGCATAAAACGTAATTGGCAAAACTCGAAACTCGAATTGCAATCCCAATACCTTGGCTTAAAATTACAAATATGAAATATTCACAAAGCATATCCATTGTTTTTCAAAACAAAAACCTCCCTTTATTTTATGTTGTTTATTTAGTTTATACATACTTACAAAGACAAAGGAGGAAAATAATAAAAATTATTTTAATTTTGGACTTGGTTCATTCATACTAACATTTACAAAAAAAAGAAACAAAAGAAAACCACAAACACTAAGCAAATACTTGTAAAGCTCTTATGTACTTATATACATACATACATACATACTTGTACATCAAATATGTTGAAAGCACACAAACTGCCTGTTTTGCTAACATATTATTAGTTTTATGCAATGGGGTATTATAATTAAGTTTTTAATAATTTGAACAAAAACCAAAACGACGACTAACGCTTTGTCTCTAAGTATATATAAAACTTAAACAAATAACTTCATTTTCAACTGTATTAGCAAAATTAAAAACATGTTCTTAAAAAAAACCAACAGCTATGACAATACACTAAACGTCAACAGGACGTCATTTGACTATATGAAATGAAATCATACAATCCAAGATAACTAATAACTAAAAAAGTACTAAAGTACAATTCTAGTACTATCTGCTATTTAAGTAAAACATTTCAGTAACAATGAAGTGCTATGTTCGTTAATTTCTACAATATAATCTTTACTTTCATCAGATGAAGAACTCTTGAAATTGGAAAGCTCATTTCGTTTTTTTGGTCACTTGAATGATTTCTGTTGACGCTTAGCGTGTTTAATAATGTACGTAATTGTAGCATTAAAAATCTATATAAAAAAAGCTAATCTAAATTTATAAAATACTAACGGAAAAAAATTAAGTTAATTTGAAGAATAATATTGGGTTAATTGTTAACTTTTGTTGAAAATACATTAAAAAAAAAAATACACTTTACTAAAGTAAAACTTAATACAATATATACAGTCTATTATTATAAAACGAATTAAAACAGAACATGCATATGTACATATATTTATATAACATTGTGAGAAGAAAACTAACAATTTAGTAAAGGCAAAAACTCCGTTTAGGAGTTTTTTATATGTACCATATATATAAATTAAAATTTATTACAAAAAAATATTTGCTGCGTTTTCATAAAAAATGACATTATATATTAAAGTTTAGCGCCAACTAAATTTCTATATCAACAGACACAAACTATGTTGGTAACAGCTGTGCTCTGTTATGTTAATGCTTCAAGTTTTAGTTAACTGATTAATTCCAACATTACAATGTTTTTTGTTGTTTAATCTACCCTTCAAATATATCATATTTATTTGTTAAAATTTTTAATTTTTTTATTCTAGATAAGATAAATTTCATTCACTCTTGGAAACAGTCCCGAAAAATGTTATTTAAGGGAACGAGATGAACGACAGTTTGAAACTTATTCGTTCATTTAGTTCAGTGATTCCTGTAAATGAGCTCGATTTCAGTAGTTCGATAAAACGAGAGTCAGCAATAAAAACAAAGAATATATTATCAGACACGAAATTTGTTTACGCTACAGAGTCCAATAAGTCAACGGAACCAGTCGATTATAATATCATCTGTGCTGCAATGGATGCCACATCAAGCTTAGCCGACAAGTTGGCATCGAAAACGGCCAGTAGCAACTCACTGAATAGCAGCTCTAAGTCAAGTTCCCTGGGCTCGAAGCAAGGTGCTGAGAACGGTGTTCTCCGAGACACGCCCTTTGCCTATCTGGATGGTGAGGAGGATCAGGACCAAAAAAACGATGTGACCTATGTGTGCCCGTATCGGGGACCCGTTTTTGGCGCACTCACAATTACCAATTATCGCTTGTATTTTCGTTCACTACCGCTGCGCGACCAAGAGCCGCCCGTCGTCGTCGATGTGCCGCTAGGTGTGATAGCTCGAGTGGAGAAAATCGGTGGCGCCACGTCGCGCGGCGAGAACAGTTATGGCATTGAGATATTCTGCAAGGATATGCGTAATCTACGTTTTGCGCACAAACAGCAAAATCACTCGCGTCGCACCGTATTCGAAAAACTGCAATGGAATGCATTTCCGCTCTCCTACACGGGAAAACTGTTCGCCTTCACCCATGGGGCAGTGAGCGCCAGCTGGGATGGCTGGTCAGTGTATGAGCCGCTGGCGGAGCTGCGTCGTCTGGGCGTGCCCAATGATATGTGGCGGGCGACGAAGCTAAACGAATCCTATGCCATTTGCGATAGCTATCCGGCAGTGTGGGCCGTACCCAAGGCCGCCTCGGATGACATTTTGCGTCGCGTTGCACAGTTCCGTTCGCGTTGCCGTCTGCCCGTCCTGTCGTGGATGAATCCACGCACGCAGGCAACCATAACGCGCTGTTCCCAGCCGCTGGTGGGCGTTAGCGGCAAACGGAATGCAGATGATGAGGCATATCTCAGCTACATTATGGAGGCCAATGCACAGTCTGACAAGCTTACTATTATGGATGCGCGTCCCAGTGCGAATGCCATTGCCAATAAAGCCAAGGGCGGCGGCTATGAGTCAGAGGATGCCTACAAGAATGTGGAGATTAATTTCCTAGACATACACAATATTCACGTGATGCGAGAGAGCTTGCGCAAGGTGAAGGAGGCCTGTTATCCAACCACCGATGACTCCAAATTTCAGTCTGTTATTGATAGCACCTTGTGGCTGAAGCATCTGTGCTGCGTCCTAGCTGGCGCTGTGCGCATTGTGGACAAGGTCGAGACAATGAGCACTTCTGTGGTGGTGCACTGCTCCGATGGCTGGGATCGCACTGCGCAGTTGACGGCTCTATCGATGCTGCTCCTGGATCCGTATTATCGCACCGTGCGCGGTTTTGAGGTGCTCATCGAGAAGGAGTGGCTGTCGTTCGGTCACAAATTCCAGCAGCGTATCGGTCATGGCGACAACAAGCACTCGGATGCAGATCGCTCACCAGTGTTCCTTCAATTTATTGATTGCGTGTGGCAAGTGAGTTGGCAGTTTAAAAATGCCTTCGAGTTCAATGAGTATTTCCTCATTACCATTGTGGATCATCTGTATTCGTGCCGCTTTGGCACCTTCCTGTGCAACACCGAGGCGGAGCGGGTCACAGATGGTAAGTCGAATTTGCATTACTTGATTAACAACTCTATTTATGGCATATATTGACAATATAATAATTTGATACTCATCGAATGCATTTCAGATCTAAAGCACAAAACAACATCGCTATGGACGCATATTAATTCCTCGCTGGATCAGTATCTAAATCCGCTGTTTCCAGCCTCCTCTGAACGTGCCGAGCTCGTGTTGCGTCCCATTGCCAGCACTCGGATCATACGTCTGTGGAAGGGTCTCTACTGCCGCTGGAATCCCGGATTGTGTACGCCACAGCATGGCTGCCAACGCACAAGGGAACTGCTATCGAAGCAGGATCAGCTCTTCAAGCATGTCAACGATCTACGCCTGAAGCTGATCAATCGCATTGGCAACACGCAGACGACCACACGATTGGCGTCGCCCATGCGTTAAATGATAAATGATTTAGTTTTTGTTCTGCTCTTAACTAGTTTGCAATAACTGTATTAACGACAATTACTATACTACATGTATTAACGAAATATTTTAATCCAAAAATCTTGTGTTTAAGCATTTAATAAATAATAATACATACACATATGTATTTACTATGTGTTGAATAATAATCAGTGAAAGCTTGTGCGTGTTTGTGTTTCTGAAATGCTGATAAGAAATACTTTTGGTTTTCAATTCATTTTCAATGCCAATTAGCCAGCGGTTTGATTAATGAGTTCGAGTTCTGGTGAATAAAGAATTTCTGCTTAATAAAGAATTTCTGATTAATAAATAGATTACATAATTATTGTGTAAAACCAATTGCAGACATAAATGTGTTTTTCTGCGTTTTTAACTGCAACGAATATGTTTAAATGTATTTATGATTCAAGTAAATTATGTATATAGAATACCAAGTAACTGTCAATTACAGGGTGCACTTTACTCGCATCACTGCTGTATGCAATTTGACCCATACACCGTTTGTGTTTACACACAAATGTATATGCATACCCATACAAGCACATTAATTCATTGTCATTGCCAGTTAGCGTTGCCATCTGTTGCACGCATTGCGTTTTCATTCATAAAATTTACCGCACTTTGGCGCCTGCGCATTTGGTGCGCCCCCAAGCCACAGTTGAGCAATTTGATGACCATTTTGCGCCAAAAATTTAGAAACACAATCAGTACGTTTTCGCACGTTCATTAATGCAGTCGCATTTGCTCTGCGACGCGACTTAGAAGTGATTGGAAACTCGAAGCACACAAGTTACAGTTTAAACTGCTGCTGCTGTTAAGTGCATGAACTAAAAATATGAAACTATCACTAATATCAAAATAATGCAGTTTAGATTAATGTTACTGCTACTTTTATTGTGCCTAGGATGTGTGAGTTGTGCTGGCGAAATTTTATTGCTTATTTCCTGTCCGCAACAAAGCTATAAAAATTGTCGGGCATTGCGTGAAAATCTTCACACACAACGACAACTATCGAACGCTATCCCAGCGGATTATGATTACATTATTAAGGTGCACATAATGCTTGAACTATTCAATTACTGGACTCTGCTGGACGCGTTGCCGTATTTGCAAGGCAAGACACGTTTGCTAAACACAAACACCGATTGGATTATTTGGTGTCAGCACAATACGCACGTGTCTTCGCTGCGTGCCCTGCTTGACCAGCTACATCGCCGTGATGCGCAAGAGGTAAATAGCCGTCGCAAAAGCAAAAAAAAAAAAAATCTATAAAAATAGATTTCAAGAAGGCTTGCGGCTCAATAACTTGAAAACTTGGTAAAGTTCGAATATACATAAGACAAAAGAAACATCTAAGAAAAGTAATAATAAGTTTAATCACCTAAAATGTGAATTCCTTAATTCAAATTTATGTATATGAAAATGAATAATTTAGTAATCTCAATCTCAAACCTATTTGAACACTGTTTATATGAAAACCTTTATTATGTATCTAGCTTATCTAGGTTATTTATAAGTTTAATTAATCTAGAGAGAATATTCCCGCAGATTGTATATTATAGCTGGTTATGAAATTATAATCCAAATATTTTAAATTACTATTTTCAATTCCAAAAAACAATGGTAATTATCATTGTTTGAGAGACTTTGAGACAGGAGGTTTAATTTGGTTTAAGTCAGTTTATCCTTCCCTTTGAATGCATTATAGATTAATTTAAAATTCTTTTATTTATTTAGTTTTATACATTGCTACAAATCAGATAACAAATCGCAATGCTAAATTCAAAATACATTGCACATTTTGGAAATTTTTGTATTTGGTTCTTTCAGTTAGCTTATTATGGACACGCCTTGTATGATGCTGAGGCGACCATTGTGCATCATTTTGCAAATTATAAGGATCCAACATGGTTTCCATATCCCATGCTAAGTGCAGGCGTCGTTTTCACAGGTACTCTGCTGCGCAGGTGAGTGCTAGGGGCAGCTTACAATGTGCATTGTGTGGCCATAACTCTTCAAGGAACATGCATTTTCAGCCTGGTCGAACTTGTTGCTGCTAATGCCCCAAACGCTACTAGGCACAGCGAATTCGCCATAGATGCGGCCCATGAGCTGGCCCGATTCATTTTCGATAATTTAGCACCCGACGTGACAAACGTTGATGACGCCAACGGCAGCAGTTACAGTGGCAAAATCCACATCAGCAAAGAAGACGATGGCTCTGACGACACGTTGCAGCGCAAAATAATTTTGAAAAGTGCTGACTACATTTGTCCCTGGATGAACATGTCGCCAGCCGGTTCGTTGGTATTCCCAGAGACAGGCGCGAGACCAACTACAGCTACAACTACGACAAGGAAAAGCTTCTCCCATGTGCCTGCTCCTGCGTCTGCTGAGCCTGTGTCTTGTGTATTGCATGCAAAGCCGGAAGCGACTGCTGGGAATTCCGTGCATTGTGTGAGTTAAATTATGGGTGTATATTCACAAGCCGGGCTCAATTTGAGATTCTGTTCAAAGAGTAGCAGTTTTGCTTAAGGCCTGAGTTAAGTTTTTTACTTAATTAATTTATACACTTAAATCTGTGTCATTAAAATGATGACATGTCGTATTTCCGACAAACTTTAAATTCCTAGCTTATTGACATAAACTGTTTTCCAATATTCTTAATTTTGATGAAAATATGTTGCATTAAGAAGACCTGACACAAGTTATGAACTATTTGACAGACAAAATGAATTTTTTAAATGCCAGGAATGTAATGTTCTGCTTGATGTTGTGTCGATTGCGTCGATAAGTCAATACAAATATTAGTGCAGCTACGACTGTTGATTATTGGGCTGTGTGGCAATTAGCATTTGAGACCTATAACCATAAATTCTCTGACAACGGTCAAGCACAAACACAAACTGAAAATCGTTTCACTTCCACCCACAACAGGTGCACACAACCAGCGCACACATCTATTTTGCAATCAAAACCTGTGCTAAATTCCATAAGGAGCGTATACCAATCATCGAACGCACCTGGGCACCCGATGCGATGCGGCGCAAATACTACAGCGATGTGGCAGGTAAAGCGGCACAACAACAATACTGAACGACAACGATGAGCGCAATTAAAGCAAATGTGTGGGGGGTAAATGGATACACGCACAAAACACACAAAGACACACACACACACACACACACTTGCAAACACAAAAACATGGGGCAAACTAAACACATGCATGCAGCACGAATCTGCATGACTGCCAGACCAGGAGTCATCCAGCTTCCAGCTGCGGCAGTTGCTCCCATATTGAATATTCATTGACTTGCAACTTTGCAACCTTTCACCCCCATCACCCCCACCCAAACAAAACCAACAACTGCGACTACGACTACTTCAATGGCAACCGCAATAGACGCCGGCATACCAACAATCAGCACTGGCCTACCCAACGTACCAACAGGACATTGTGCCAAAACATTGGCAATTTTGCAATTATCCCTCAAGGATATCAACAAGCAGACGGACATACGCTGGCTGATGCTTGTCGATGATGATACCCTGCTAAGGTGCGTCTCTAACCCCTTACTCTCTCTCTGTGTGTGAGTGTGTGTTTGTTTGTTTGTGTATGTGTGTGTGTGTGTGGTGTGTGTGTGCCTTGTATTTTTATGCGGCTTACACGCCTCGAAGCACATTCAATTAAAATTATCATTGCTATTTTATACCCTGTGTCTACTTAAATTAAACAAAAAGGGTATCCTGAGGTTAATATGCGAGAAGTTTCTGCGACCCGATAAGGTGTATATATATATATATATATATATATATATGCATATAGTCTGTCTGTGTATGCTTGTTTAAATTAACAAATATTCCCACAATTTATATACATATATTCTTAATCAGGACAATCAGCTGAGTCGATATGGCAATTTAACCTGTCGAAAATAATATATTTGAAAGAATTGTGAAATAGACCTCATTCTTAGCCATGCCACCAAAGTTTTCATAGCACTTGCGTTTGAGCACAACTAATATGCATAAGGGGTCTCTGCGAGTCGTTCACTCTCGACTAGCGAATTCTGATTTGTTTTGATTTTTTTTCATATATATTTCATTGATATCGATGAGCGGCATAAATCTCTTACAGCGTGCCCCGATTGAGTGCCCTGCTGAGCTGCTACAACCACACGGATCACATTTATCTGGGGGAACGATATGGCTATCGGCTGTATGCGCCCGATGGCTTCAATTATCACACTGGCGGCGCTGGCATTGTGGTCAGCGTGCCGCTTCTGCGGCTCATTGTGGAACGCTGTAGTTGCCCGGTCGACAGTGCGCCGGACGACATGATACTTGGCTACTGTCTGCAGGCACTGGGCGTGCCGGCACTACATGCACCTGGACTGCATCAGGCACGCCCACAGGATTATGCGAAGGAGTTGCTGCAGCTGAATGCGCCCATTTCGTTTCACAAATACTGGCACACCTCGCCGGAGCACACATACAAGCGTTGGCTGAGCGACGCGCTGGGCAACGCTAGTGTGGGTAATGTGGCTGGCAAGGATCTGCAGTTTATGCCGCTGGAGCTGAACGGGTCGGATCTGCTGCAGTTTTCCAATATGGCAACTGGCTTGGACGGCAACTCTAAGCACCTCGATCTCTAAGGTGAGTGGCATACCAAACACAAAAAAAAAAAACAACAAATAGTTGGACAAATGTTGTCACCGCAAAGTCATGGCTCGTCCAAATTTCAATTTGCTCCAGTTGGAGCCATCAAGCGCCTGCCAAGCACACAAATGCTCCATTTTCTACACGGGAAGAACTTTAACATTTTCGTGTCGAGAAGAGGGGAGCGGCAAGCGCTGATTTATTCGTAGTTCGGTTTGTTTGTTTGTTTGCATTTGTGTATTGTGGTTTTTGTGTCACTTTAATTAGTGAAAATGCTCAAATGTGGTTGCCAGTCGCGGCGATGCTGCTGGCAATTGGCCAGACCTAATTGGAAACTAGGTTTTCAGTATTCGAATATTTCGACAATTTCCTGAACAATAAATAATATAAAATATTTTAAAATTCTGTTAGTCTATATTTATTTACCTATTTAATACATTTTATGTTGGTAGCTGCAGATTGGCCAGAAATATTCCATAAAAATACGCAAATAAACGTTTGTTTCCATTTCAAATAAAATATTGCTATCGCTTAGCTGCGAACTGAAAAACAGAGTAGAAATTGTGATTGAATTCAAATCTTTGGAAAAGGTAAATGTATTAAAGTGAATAAAGTTCGATTTTCTTTAATATATAGGAAAATGGTGGCATCTTAGGCAATTGCAAATATTCCTTAGTTTAATAATAAATTTTGAATTAAATATTAAAGTCATATTTATCTTAACTTGTAAAATAGTTATCAAAAATGCTGATTGTTGTGAAAAAATTACGATCATTTACAATTTCGTAAACAAAATTTTGATTTTGAAACTTAGAAATATGTTAGTCATTCACTTTTATTAATTTGCTAAGTTCTCTTATATAATTTATTATAAAGCCCCTATTGAATAATTATGTAAAAATAAATATATATAATATATAAAGTAAATTATATTCTGATTGAGTTTAAATATTAATATTGGTAATTTCTATTCAAAATTATACAACTTAAAGAACTTTGAACAGAGCCGGCACATCCTGAATATTCCTATTTACATTGAGTGCACAATTTACATTTAATTTCAATTTGGCCGACAGCCGTCATCCATATCACTTAAAACTTAAAGCATGGCGAAGCATTTCGAATGACTTTCGCACCTTACAGTTACTTAAACCTCATTAAATGTAAATTTGTGCAAGCAGCAAGTCGAGGACAGCTGTGCTTCACTAGGAGCAGGAGGTGGCATCAACAGTTTACGCTCGATTGCATTATTCGAGTGGTTTATCCGACGGTGGTTGACTGGATGGCTAAACCGAACTGAGCTGAATTAAGGATGCATCTTTGAGATACAAGCCGATAAATAAACAAAGCGCTTTATCGGCCCATTCCGCACGGTTTATCAATGGGTGTCCAGTGACCTGCACCTTTACTGAAGACGCATACCGCAAGTACATGTATTATTCAGATACTAATCAATACTTTTCACAAGTATCCAAAAGCAGTGTGGTGCTGGGAGGCAGCCGAATTGGGCAACATTGCTAAATAGGTGAAAACAATGTGTCAGCTAATTTGGACTCACTGACAATTGTAATTGCCTGTGCTTGTTTTCTTCAAAACTTGAATTATTCATCAAGTTAGTTAAAGCTTATCCATGTTTTCGAAGTGACCAACTTAAAGATATAAAAGGGAAAGTAACACCCATGCTGTTATGGACACCCCGCCTTATAGCGAAGGAAAGTCGAGTTTAACTAAAACTAATAATTTAAGAAAACATATTCTTAGCATTGGAATCTCGAAAGCTTAAGAGCACTTAAAAAACAAAAATGTATTATTTCTTAGCATTAAAATCTGTACAAATATAAATATATATTACGAAAGAATGATATGGTATAAAAAATATATTAAAATGTAAATCGCACATTTTAAATAAATAAATATTTAAATTTGAGGTTGATTTACCAGTTGCACGAATAGTTTTGCAAATAGTAAATACACTCAAAAATGTAAGTTTTCAGGAACCTCTGTAAATTTCAGAACAATTTTAAATGTTTTCGCATCTGTGACACTCTCTTAACTATAGCTTTGAAGCTTAAGTGTAGATGCTATATTCCAGTCCCGCATCTGTTTAAAAACTGTGCATTTATTTTGTGCTTGTGTCTGAATGTGGCTCTTCTGGCTGCCAGCACGGCTGCTCGACTTGCTTATCTCGTAGCTGGCAGAGGCAACACCTAGCAGAGGAGGCAGGACACATCACATTCCCATCCACGTCTATGTCTGCGTGTACGTGTACATCCTGCCACTTCGTGTCCTAATTAGTTGCGGATTTTTCAATGAACGTGAAGCAACCACGGCATGCCGGCAGTGCGACAAGTTGAATTTCAAATAAATTTAATTACCAACCAAGTTGCAGTTAAATAAACGCTACATTTGTATATACATATCCAAGTACTTATATAAACACATGTGTTTGTGTAACATCTATCGACGCCAAGGGTAGTCATCCTCCTCAGATTCCGCAAGGTCTTCAGGCCCATTTGCAGCATCGTAGTCGTCATCATAATACTCGTCATCTTCATCAATTTCTACGGATGTTGCCTGTCTGGGACCCACAAAACTGATGGCATTCCGTGGCAGCAGTTGTATTTTGGCCAAGTTGCGTTGCTTCTGATTCTTGTAGTGCTGGAATAGTGCTGGTTGCATTGGATCACTGGGACTCCAGGGCAAGGCATTGAGTGCGGTAAGCGAAAGAGCTGCTGCAAATACAAGTAAGTAACTGCCATTTTAGTAAATTATACAATAATTAAAAACTAAATATATTTTCCACATTTTAGGCCAATTTTCAAACAGGTGAACAACTGTTAAACGTTTTTCACTCACCGAAACAAACCAGCACAACTGTCAGATGCATTTTCACAATACCAACTGCGGCAGCTTGTTAAATGCATTTGGGGTTTTATAACAAAATTTGGGAGCTGAGCTCATTTGTAACATTCATTTTGGATGCTGATTTTATGAGAATTTAATGGAAAGTAAAAGTTGTCAACCTTTCTTTTACTGTCATTAAATTTCTTTTTGTTTTGTCAACGATTTTATTGTTACAGAACTTTAATTAGTAAACCCATTTTGGTTTTATGTCTTATGCAGATTCCAAATTGCATCCACAAACAATTTTTAATTTCAGCTCGATACTTAGATTATTTTGCGTAAATAATATTTTGCTTTTAAATAATTTTCACTTTTGCTGCTGAAAAGTTGAAGCACATAGCTTTGGCATTTCTTGTTGTGGCAGGTTTAATCTACAATACCCATAAAAAAGAAACTCATAGTAAATGTCGGAAATTGTGCTTATTATCTTGAGAGTTTCATGCAGCATATTCCTTGGCATAAAATTACAGTTTGTCCCTTTGGCAGCACCAACACATGCACAAATGTTAGAGATTACATGGTATTTTGCTTGTGGCTACTTGAAAGTAGATTATACGAAACACGCACAATGTCACGTCAATGGAGGTCCAGCCTGGGTGGTGTCGCCTGCCATCCTGGCGTTAATCTTACTCTAAGCATCAAAAAGTTAAGCCACAAGAAAATGTTGCCCCGCTAGCCAAAAACACAAAACGAAATGAAGCATGAAGAGAAATTGTTTAAAAAGATTTCCGTTCATACAATGTGCAACAAACTGAGTCTGGGAATTCGACCAGAATTGGGACCATGTAGCTGCGTCCACATAGTCTTTGTATTTCTTGGCGCAAGTTGTAGTTCAGCTCCGCTTCTAATTCCCATTTGAGTTTAGTCAATTCGTTAAGTTTCCTGTTTGAGTTTTGCATTATTAAACTGACTGGGTGACTTTTTGATTTAATATGTGTTGCAGCAACAAAAGAGAATATTTTTGAGCTCCTAAGCGCAGTAATTTCAAATTATTGAAAAAATAAAGATTTAAATCATAATTAAAATTAAGCGAAAAAACATTTGCAATTGTTGAAAGTCTTAAATCATACAAATATGTATATCTCATGTAATGTATTTTATTCTTACTTTTTCACTTACTTTCAAGTTTGAACTTGTGACGAGTTGTTTTTGTTGAGTTAGAAAATCATTTGTCATTTCAGTTGGCTCCTAAGTAGTGCTAAGAACTAAGCAACGCCATCATCAGCATGCCACTAATCTCCCGATTTCTATCTAAACAAGTTTTGTTCAAAATACTGTTTTGGCCCTGTGTGTTTGCTCTTCTGGTTATCTGAATATCATTCATTCATCAGTCAAAACTTGGGCAAGTTCTCAAATCGCTGCCAGGCATTTGCCAGCCACAAAACAAAAAGCTCAAACACTGCCAAGCGAACCCATTTAGATCAAAATAGGCAACTTCATTCAAATAAAACGCAAACGAAATCCTTGCAGTTAGGCAGCAATAAATTTCTGTGTCCATGTCTAAAGTTTAACTCGAGGAAAAAACCATTTTGTGTCTATCAGGACATCTAATCTGCAGTCCGTGCAGTAACGCAACCCAACTGCTGACTAACTGAACTCGAACCCATCCAACCAACTTACCACGTGCAATAAATTCCAAGGCGCAATGTCTGCACTATTTGTGGTGTGCCTCAAGACCTTGGCTTTTGGGCGGGTTAGCAGTGAAAGGTGTAGTGCGCTAAGGGAGTCTATGGGGTGGTTAGGAATTTACTCTCACAGTTAAACACGCGCCGCGTACGTGATCTGATATGGAATTAAAGCCGGCACAAACATGTGTAAACTTGGCCAAATCGCGTCGCATTCATTTGAAGCCCAACCACCCAGCACTCCCTATGCTACCCGTCCTGCTCCTGCTCCTGCTCCTGCTCCTGCTCCTGCTCCTTATCCTGCTCATGCTTCCGTTTCCATTGTGGTTTTGGTAGCACTGGCTGGCACAGTTTGACAGGCGGCGTAGACAACTTCGTTGCGCTAATTTACTTTAAATTGGTTTTTACGGCATTCGCTGCTTGTATCTGTGATAAATGACTGCAGGGTGTACTTGGCTGCCACACCACGCCCCCTAACCCTCGACCTCTGGCCTCCCCTACATCCTATGCCAAGAAATGTCTTTGTTATCGCTAATGGCATCTGTGCTGTTTTTTTTATTCGGTTATTTTGTTTGCGCTCCCACGTGGGTTAATAAATTGGTAAATAAAAATTAATGCAGCATAAATTACAAATAGCCAATTCACAAACTTGATGACGTCGCTCTTGACAAATTTCCTTTTGCCCACTTTTCCACACATTTTTTTTCTTGCCATAATTAACGAGCAAAGTTTTTAACCTTTTGTGCAAGTTTTGTGCACCCCAGTCCAGTTCTGTCCAGTCCCGTCCCGTTCAGCCCAAGAGTCAAAGCCACAAGTATTGGCCAGAATATCGTTGTACTCATATTGGTTGCTTATCGTTACAAGCCCATCTCCAGCGGGCGTGGCATGTCAGCTAATGAGAGAGTGCGCGACTAGTCGAAAAGTTTTCTTTTCGCATTTTTATTGTGGCATAATTAATGAAGGCAACGCTAGTCAAAGTGTTTGCCCGATTAATCAGCAATGCTTTGGTCCCTCTATGGGATTATTGTTAACCCACTTTGTTGGTGGTTGGCTGCACTGTGGCAAACTCCAAAATCGCATTGAACTGCTGTGGGTCGCGTTCAATTGCTTGCCATTTGGTAAATTTTGTTGATTGACTTATATATACATATTAAACAAATTCTTTATCTAGCTAGTTCCGTGCAACGATAGAAATCTAATCCATAATTTGTATCTATCCGTATCTCTGCAAAACACCCATGTTTATTTATTAAATTGTTTAAATAATTTGAACATATGTAAAGCTCAAAATATATTCATTTATATCTATCTCACTATATAAAAGCGATTTCAAAATATAAAAAGTAAATTCTAAGAATTAAGAATTTATAATCACTTCACAATCACAATGGCTGATAAGCCCCAAATTAAATATGTGATTTCCCAATCACATTTCAGCCAATATCTATAAATCAAAAGTATTATTTTTTAATATATATTATGATCACGATTCCGGAAATTCTGATTGCATAACAATTTCGCACATTTGATATTAGATTTTTAGAGAATTTGTTATGCATCGTGCAACACGCGGCGGGGTAAAACAAATTTGTTGCACGTGACATTTTGAATGGCCACATCTATGGATTTTGAGGATTGCCAGCAATGTGATTTTGACCTGGCCAATTGCACAATACTTTTGTTGATTCGTTTGTGGCACAAATTGCGTGCCACAAATGGACGCACATAAATCATGCGTGCGACAAAAATCGCTTGGCAAGTTTTCACGCACAATTGGCTAAATTCTAAAGCTACCCACCTGCAAAAATCAAAGTTTTAATATGGGACTTTTGTTTTAAAGCCAACATTTCAAACGCATTAACTCCGTTTTTAAAAGATGAAACAAAACTGTTGAAAAATATTCTACCATTATACCACTTTCCAGGGTATATTATAAACTTCTTTGGTATTTAAATGACTTCAAACTTTTCTGACCCAATTACTTTTTAGAAATAAACATTTTAATAGCTAGAAAAACTGCATTAATACTGGCTTCACTTTAAGAACGTGAATTTAACATTTTGGCTTTTATGATTTACTGTTGATTACAAAATATGCATTTCCCAACGAATTCTTTGGACTTACTTAGCGCTTTCATAAATAATTTGCATGAATATGTTGCATCGACGCTTCAGCAAAGCGAACATTTTTAATGAATTCCGAACTTTTTACACACGTTCAAAATAAAAAGAAGCGCGACGAACCTTCATTTGTTTTTATGTGTGAGATACTTGAAAGTTCATCCAAATGCTTTTAATGCGGCTTAGGGGTGGTGACCTGGCCCCCACCCACACACTGTGCGCCCCTGAACAAGCGCGAAAAGCACTAATTAGTCAAGGATTTGGCTGCAGAGATGCGCTCCACCCGCTCAATAAATCTGAAATGTAAAGCACGTTTCACGTGGTATTTAAAATATACAAAACATCATTTTTTGCGCACTTTTTGAGGCTGTCTGTAAATACTCATACTTGTAAAAAAAGATTTCAAAATATGCGCACGTACACAAAAAAGTTCAACAAATTCTTGTTTATTATGGTGAGTTTTATGAGCTTTAAAAAAATGTGCCTTTTGTGGTTAGGATAAATTGTCAAAAGATTGTATTTGGTGAAATATCTGCATTAAAACTTGACAACAACATTATTTGCCGCATTATCTAAGCTTTTGTTACATCATTTGCAATGCATATTCATTTGCACATTTAATTACACTCGAGACTTGCACAAAATCAAACCACATTCAAATAGCAATATTCAATCAACCAGGTTGCCCCTTCGAGAGATTGCAATTGTGTGTGCGTGTGTTTATGTGAGTGTGCGTGTGTTGTGTGTGTCCAAAAACAGTGTTTCAGTTCCCTGTGCAATTAGGGACATTTTGTTAGAGTTTGGCACTTGAAATTTTGATTAATGAATACTAAGAAATGTGTGTATTAACTAGCAAAGGATAAGTTTATTGAAAACTTATCTCATTATTACTAACGATTTGCATAACAACTGTTTCGTATACCTGACCAAAACATGAATTAGAATGCTTTATCCAAAAAGTGCACATTCAATTAATTAGCATCTATTCACAGGACAGAGGATACGACACAAGGCAAACGTGCATGACAAACTTCCGCTTTTCGGTTCGGTTAAATGAACGCAGGTTGCGGCCATTGGGCGTGGCTCAGCACAGCACGGCTTTTGGGGCAGAGTGGTTTGCTGCATTTGTGGCTTGTGTGCAGTTTTGTTTTCAGACCATTTCACGGGCACATACGAGCACGAGTACGAGTAGAAAATTAAACAAATTTCTATGAAACAAAAATACGTGCAAAGTTTACAAAAACAATTTGGTTGTGGCTTGGCCGCTTCCGTTGCAGCTCCTGCTGAGGTTTTTTAATTATTTGCCATTTATATTTGGGTGAAACTTAAGCTTAGCATTCGGATGTGGGAACTGATCTAGCTTTTGATGTTCATTTAATTTGAAATTGAAACAAATAAAAAAAAGAATCAATGCAATGAACATTAAGTGAACATTTCAGTTTTTAATTTATTACATCTATTAAGTATTTTAAAATAAAAGTTATTGAAATCGCACCATGATATTTTGTTTGCCAACAAATATATTTTAAGTGCGCGGTGCTCATTTTGCAGTGCTGCCACATAGCTAAAAACAAATGTTGCTTTTGCTGGTGCTTACACGCGAAGTTGGCTGCGCTGCCATAAACAGCTGTGAGCCAAAATATTCAGCCAGTTTGCGCAGTTCAAACAAAACGTGTTTAAAATAGTGTTAATTGTAAATATACAGCATGAAAGAAATTGAGGGCTACAGAGGTAGGAGTTTGTAAAATTGTATTAGCTTTATGTTAATAAAAAATAATCTCCATTTACAGTTGTTCCGCTGCGAATGTCGCCGGATGCCATAAATTGTCACAGCATTTACATGCGGGAGCATTTTATACGATTAATGGATCCCAACAAACCAAAAGGCCGCACGCTATTTTTGCTTAACGTTCCGCCCTACGTAACTGAGGAGAGTTTGCAAACCTTCTTCAAGACTGCCGGCAAGGTGGAGCACGTTTTGTTTGCCGATAAACCTGGACGCGATGAGACGACTAAGTGGTACAAAGGATTGGATGTCCCCTTCTCAAATGCACAGGCACCATTCAAGTTCAAAGTAGCCTATGTGGTGTTCCAGAAGAGCAGCAGCATTGGCAAGGCGCTAGCCATACAGAGCATCGATTTGTACAACAGCAGCGGCGAGTGCATCGTCAAAACGGGCATGGAGCTGTGGCACGAGGAATACGAGAATAACTTTATGCTAGATGTAGCGAAGACGCAGGCAGAGATTGATGCTTACATGGCTGCCTACGATAAGAGCGAGCGTGCTGCACTCGCAGCAGCCAAGGCAAGCGAAGCCGATCCTAATGGCTGGGTGACAGTGGGCAAAGAGGGACGCAATGCTGGATTCGAGCAGAAGGAATCCATAATTGGCCGCATCGAAAGCAAGCTGAAAAAGGACAAGGAAACCAAGGAGCTGAAGAACTTTTACACATTTCAAATACGCGAAAGCAAAATGCAGAACATTGTAGAGCTGCGCCAAAAATACGAAGAGGACAAGCGAAAAATTGAACAGCTGAAGCAATCGCGTCGCTTTAAACCGTTTTAACAACGCCTGACTATTAGGTAGTACAAAAAAAAAACAAATAATTACAATTGCATTATATTTCTATAAATGTTTTATACTACGGTATCGGAGAGAAGCATACTATAGTAAATATGTCTGGCTTGTCTTATATATTCTGGTATGTAGACATAATATATTGGGCATTTATATTGTTGTCCATCTTACAGGAGAAATTTTCCGTTTGCTAAACTTTGCAATTTGAATTTTTGCAAATGTTTCTCATTCAAATAGATTGATCGCCAAAATAAAGGAAAAATCTTCTCTCTACTACTTAGGTTATTGAATAAAACAAAATCCGAAAGGCCAACGTTTGTTATTAATTATCGATCACTTTTATGATTAGCTTACACAAATCATTTTATCTGAGGTCAATAGGTTCAATCGGCGTGATAATTAAATTAGCAAGTGAAACGTGAAAAAATATTCCCGAATACCAAGAGCACCTACAAAAAACACGTTGCAGCAAAATGTGTGCGCAAGCAAAGGTTAAAAGTTGAAGAAGAAAAAAAAGTTAGGGAATAAGTGCGCGAATATGTTGAATATGAGTTGCATGACATGACCGCTGGCCAAAATCCTCATAAATTTATGGCATTGACACTTTGCCGCGACTAAATCCTGGCCTGGCCTGCCATAATTTCACGGCAATGCCATAACTTACATGCATATGCCGTCCCGCAGTTGGGCTCAAGGAGGAGGCCATAAAAGCGAATAAAAAGCAAACAAAAAGCCTGAAGAAATATAAAAACAACAACAACAACAACGGCAGCAGCAGCAACAAGAAGCAGCGCAGCGCTTATTGTGTGATAATCGCATATGGTTTATGTTAATTTGAGAAATGATAAAAATATTTCGCTTATCAATTTTAATCATCATAATCGTCGCGTTGCCATCGTCGCGACACAGACTCCAACCAGCGCAGACCTCGCCCCAGGCCCAGGCTGGCACAGCACGCGATCCGGATCCGTTGCTTTTGCTGCTGCTGCTGTAGCTGTAGCTGTGGTCATGAGAGAAGTGCATGAGACATTTAGGCTTAATGTGGCGCGCGTAAATTTCCAATCCCAACCATCTACCAAACTGGGTAATCGGAGAGTCTGGCTCCGAGTGAAATACAAACGAGGTACGCGTTGGATAACGCATATGCGCGAACAACGTGGCTATCGTCGCAGTTATTGTTGTTGTTATTTTAGTTGCTGTTGCTGTTGTTGTTGTTGTTGTTGTTGTATGCTTGTCATTGGCTGTGGGGGCATGGCCTACTGTGGAGCCTTAAGACAGCAACACATTCATAATTTCTTCCGATTTGTATCGTTTTTAAACATTTTAAATTGATTAAAACGCGATAAATCATAATCGGCCAGTATCTTCTGAAGCTCTTTGGGGGCTTGTCGAGTGGAGCGTCTGCGACTGCGACCGGGTGATGGAACGATTTATGAGCCTTGAACATAATAAAGTGTTAACGGAACGAGTTATTAAGGTAATCTGAATGCGCATAAGTTAATAAAAGCTCGTTGCACTTTCGTTATGGCTGCGACGATTTGCATTGGAGTTTCGTTGCGGGCAGCGTCTAAGGTTGCATAGGCCCCGTTGCGGACACACACAAGATGTCGAAAAATATAACATAAAACGACCACACGTACGTCTCCCATGCTGCGCAGCAGGACGCCGGCTCAGCTCCAGACGCTCCAGAGACCAAGAAACCAAAAAAAAAAAAAAAATACAAAAAAAAAAACACAAACGCCGTGTCTTGTGAGCAGAACAATCAATAAATTTGAACACGTGAGCGGGACGCGAATGCAGACAACAGCAACAACAACAACAACAACAACAGCAGCAACATCAACAACTTAACGGCAACAACATAACAACAGCAACGAGTACTGCGCGATAAGTGATCGCCGTGTCGACTGATTGGCCACAAACAACAGCAACAACAAAGTGCACCTATATTTTTGTTGCTGTTTTTTTGCAAGTCGGAGCTATTTGCAACACAACATGCAGGAAGTTATTAGTTGCTATGAATTGTTACTCTTGACTCTAGTGGATGTTCAGTTAATTGAGCTAAAAATGGAATAAATGAATTCGTTTCGTTTGATCGCAATCGGAAAGCTTATACCAAAGATCAATCTTAAAGATCTGTGTTAAATATTTATCATTTATAATTTTAACCAAAACATTTAATGTGATTTGATTTGTTTCCTTTATTGATAGTGTGAGTTAAGTAGCTTCAAAAAGTAGACTATGCTAAATTCAATAATTTAATGGAAACTTAGCAACTGAAAAAACATTTAACTCAAGTTCTGCGATAGGCCGACGTTTATTGGGCTTACGGAGTGGGTGAATATTTGTTGGTGGGTTTGCGAATTGTCGTTAACTTGGCAACTCAATAACAATCCCCGAAATTGTACCAAGTCGTTGTATCCACATCATCCATCATGACTGGCATTCTGCGTGCCGCCGAAGCGCCGTATAAATTATGTCGCCTCGAATTGGCAACCACCTCGCGATAACGACGCACCGGAGCACGTGCCATGTGCAGCTCCATCAGATCCCATTCGTTGATGTCCTGGAAGACGGAGCGCAGCATATGCATGCGTCCCAATAGTTCCGTCTCGCGCAGACCTTCGTAATTGCGTCCGGTGCGTGAGCGAAAGGATTTGTAGATCTCACCCTGCTCCTTCGTTTCGGTTGCCACTTGCAGCTCCTTGCGGTAGAGCGCTCGAATCCCACGACCCAAATGACGAATGTGCTCAAAGTCGCGTATATTCAGGGCCACCAAAGCGATGGCATCCAGATTGAGCAGCTTGTGCCCATCAATATAGTTCTCCCTAAAGGTTTGCTGGGAATACAATTCAATGGAAGATTTTTAATTCACTCGGCATCTTAATATGAACCCACCTCATACTCCGGGTAGCCAAATTCATGGAGCCATTCAGCCACATCATTTATGCTCCACTTGAAAACCTCGGTGCGCGCTTGGGCATCCACGGCAGCGGCACACAGATTGAACAGAGAGTCTGGCGAGGCTCTAAACGAGAGCGGCACATCATTTTTGTCGTACTCCACATCAGGATACATATAACTCGGATAGCGAAAGGAGTAATCCTGTTCCTCGTCGCAGTCAGCTGGTTCGCTGATGCTCAGACTTTCCATATCGAAATTGTGCTGAAATTGCGGCGTCGATACCGACGACGACGATGGAAACGACGACTCCATTCGAGCGGATGACACGTACTGTATCCTACCTAACCCAAATTTAGTTGCCCCAAGTCAATCTGTTTGCGGTTTTCCCCCAAGAATATCCTGTTCGTGTTTGTTTGCATTGCTTGCTCGCGTTTTATGATACTCTTCTATATGGAGTGTTATCACTATATAATGAGGTTCCAGAGGTGCATGTAAGTTTACAACATGACTTGTGAAAATTCATAAATACATATCTATTATATACTAAATTTATTGAAAATCATATGTAAAGTATGTGTGAAAAATAGGAAGTGAAATTATTATATTTTTGAAAGCATATTCTTTTCTGACATTATAAATATATTTAATTAATATATATAAAAGTAATATCCTGAAAAATGTGAGAATTCAGGTTAACAGATCCAATTCTTTACTTACGCTAACTTAAAAAATATTGCAATTTGCGGCTAACAGATTATTTTATTACGTTACCCATAAAATATACATGCTTATAATTTTTTTTCAGCTAAGATGCGCAACAATATTTTAAGGGTATTAAAACTTTTCTAATTTACGTTAACGTTTTCTTCTTTCATTTTCTTTTCCCGTGATTGCATTTGCATATCCGTTGTTTTTTTCGGGGTCAATTGAGCGGTTGCGAGGGGGCGGAATTCGTCGCCGCATTATGTGCTACGTACCGTCACGCCAGGACTCCCATTAATAAAACGAACTTTGCTTCACAGTATTTGCGTTTAAATGATTTTTATTTTTTGTACTGATTGTTGGTAAATATTTTGCGAGTTCGCAAAGAATATTTAATGGGTCACAACATTTTAAGGAGCATGCAATTACAATTCAATGATTTGTTTATGTTGCAGTTCTTAGAATCCGGATAGATTTATGAGTCGAACACGCGCTCGACACCGTTACCCACTTTATTAACAGGCCAGACAACATGGAATTATGTTGTGCAGAGATCACTCAATTCCAGACAAGTTGGGCATGAGCCCATGCCCATGCGCCAAAAAGAGATAAAACATCGTCGGCGATATCGTCTGTGGCTCCGCCCACTTGCAGTGGACGGCTCGCATTGGCTGCCGGCTGCCATGCTGCCTCTCTCCGTGTAGTGTAGGCGCATTCGGGAGCTGTGTGTGAGTGTGTGTCTGCTCGCTTCGATGTGTGCGTGCCGAGTACGGCAACATATGGAGAAATCGGTAAACAAATCTCAATAGCGATCAATGAACGATCTCTGGCTGAGCTAATGACACAGCATTCTGTTTGTTTGTATGTAAACAGCCAAACCGTGTAGAGCCAGTTTCCCATATGAGCAACAGTGGGCAACATTTGAAGAAATAGTGATGGGATTACAAGTGGCTTGCAAACATTTGTGTATTAATCAACAAAAGAGAAATTGTAAGTTGAACGCAAAATTATAAATTAAAATAGAGAATAAAAACTTCGAAAGTTTACAGTTTACTCTCCCAAAAATATTATTTTCTCAATCTGATTTTTTATTTTATTTTAAATATTTATCATGGCATTAAAATTACATTTATTTGACAATTTACTAAATTACCAAAATAACAAAATCTGTATAGATTGCCACATTAATCGTTTGTGTTTGTCACAATATTGCCCACTGTATCGATCCACACACAATCATTGAGATTTACTTCAACACAATACTTATTCGTGTATGCGCCCAACGGCAATCGATGATCGCTGGTTGGGTTTGCTCCCGGGCCGGGTCCATTTAGTTCCGTGTGGGTTGTCTTAGCAAACGGTTTGAGCTTGATGCGCCCCCCCAACATTTTGTGCACTCGTGTCTCTTGATATTCTTCTATAGCGACGGTGTTTTCCATGTGACATGATCGGTAATTTATACTGTTTCCGATTAGCTGGCATAAACTGAGCAATGTTACTACACGAAAGTGCCAATATGGAACAGAGTGTGCCCGAGAATCTCAGCACGCATGTTTTTAGCGACTGTGAAATGAAGTTGCAAACGCCCTCTCACGATCCCGTCGATGTGAGTGAGAATGGCTCCAACTCGAACAGTGATCTGCCAACCAAAGATTCGGTCTCGACTCCAAGTCCTGCAACAAGTGTAATCAATTCGAACACATCAGTCACCAGCAGCAACAGCAGCACAACCAAAGTGAAACTAAGTTTCAGTGTCGATCGTTTGTTAAGCGCCGAGCGCATCAATCCTTCGACATCCCAAAGCCCAACGTTGTCCAGACAATGCTGTGATGGTAGTGTCTTTGCCTGCTGCACTTTTCCAAGCTGCTTTGCACACTCCACGGAAGCTGTTAAGCATGCTGCAGTTTCAGCTCCTCCGCAAGTATTGACTAATACACACGCCTATGCATATGCCGGATTAGATAAATTCTATCCGGGATTATATATGGATTACAAGTCTGTGCTAAGACCCACTCCCATTCGTGCCGCTGAGCATGGTAAGAACAATCATGCCATTTTGTATCTCAAAAGGGTAAAAATATGAATCGTTAACCTTAATTTAGATATAGGCTACAGATCTTAAAAATGAACTTGTGTAAGAAATTTAGAATGAAGAACCCAAGGTATTCTGATCTTCTTTAGTTTTCTGCAAAGTTAATAAATTCAAGTTGATCAACTTACTTAAATTATATCCGATCGACAACAATATTGTTAATGATTAGTGTCCACACAAATTCTGCTACCAATGTGCCTTAGAATTACCGCATTCTTATACATTGTCTAAAAAAATACTCAGCTTATCGAATCACGAGTCTGACTTCCACTTAAGCACCTCAAATAAAAGTGAACAAAGAAAATGTTATTATCAAAGTAAATTTTGTCCTCAATTCGAACTAAAGGATAGGTAACTGACCAAACTGCACTTTTAAATCAATTAATTTGTATAACATTATTCGATTAATAGCTGCTAAGTTAATTATTCGATTTGAAAGTTCAATATCCCCGCATTATCGATGCTGGGCAACCTTTGCAAACAATCTTCCGTCATGATCAAAAGAATTTTTCCCATTTGCCAATCAAATTCGGACACATTCTTTGCACCCACTCATTATAAACTGCAATGCAATAGGCATTGTAAAACAAAAGATACAAAATTTACAATTCACAGAAAACTGGAAGCACTTTAGTCTCAACCAAATGGTTGGGCCATAAATCGTGCGTTTTTATTGGAATTATTAGTTGATCTGTGGCCATATTGTGCAATATTATTGTAGCCAACTGTTTGTGGCCTGTTCTTGACGAAAACAATTCGTTTGTTGAAATCGACAAATCGACAAAGATATCTCCTCAACGTCGGTTCGTATTTACGTTACTTCCTGCTGTTTTGTATATCTGGGGACGACTCATGGACTGCCTGCCTGCTAACCAGCCCATGCACTTTGATCTTGTTTATATGAAAAATAGTGAGAAATATGTTTTTTTTTTTCTTGTATATTGTGGATTGGTATTGTTTAACTTGTTGTTTGCCTATTTGCTGATGCTCTTTTCAAATATGTTCAGCTAACTCGCTTGTTTTAAATACAATTCATATCAAGAGGGTGTTAAATAGCTGAGAGCCTCAATTGATGCAGGCGTTGATGGGTGCAGCCCGGAAGTATGTGTTGCATAATGTCATTATATTGGAAAATATTGTCAAGGAAAAGATGCCATCGAAATCCGAAAAACTCTGAATCATTTTTATAGATTATTATGCTTATTTTGATACAAATCGTTGGACAATAAATTAAATTGAACAAATCATAATTATTTTTTCAAAATCAATAAATTCAAAATTAATTTGCATTCCATTCCAACTTCCTTGTAATTGTGTTATGGACTTCCTGAATCGCCGCTCTTGATTTGATTCATCCATGTCAAAACCAGCAATGATATCATTCAACAACATTTTCGCCCTAATATCACTTTAAAGTGGCAAACAAATTAGCGCCACATGAAAATTAATTTGGCAGCCCATCAATTCAGTGTGAACGTTTATGAAAATTATTATCAAAATTAAATGATTCTTGAAATCATTACCTACTGAGGGCGAAAATGAAATGCCAATTAGCACGTGGCATTAAATTCGACATTTCCTCAATCAACAGCAAAGCCAAAAGCGAAAACCAAAATGAAAAAAATAAACAAGAGTTTGAAGTGTTTCATCAATCCTGTGCTACATTAAATAAATTAAATTCAAAAGAACAAAACCGAAATTAACAACAATTTATGAACAAATTAAGAATCAGACTTAAAAATAAACTGCCTACACTGGCAGCATCAATTGAAAAGCGCTGGGAAACCGATTGAAGCGAATTTGTTTATTTGCTTGAGCAATTGACCCCGTCACTCAGGGGCAGCCAATCCATCCAACCATATATAATGAATTGTTCCGTTCACCCAAGAGCTTTTCAGCTATGGCCAAAAGGAGCTGAATCTTATCTGATAGATTGGGGCGCCGCACGGCCAACTACTGTGGCTAAATGTGGAGGCTGCCGTTTAAGTTAATGACATGCAGCATTCTTCTGACTGACTGGCTGAAGAACTGGCTAACTGACTGATTGAAGCTATGCGGTATTTTAAGGGGCAATGCGAGGCCAACTATTTACGCAGCCACCCACTGTGGTGGCTCAGGTTCAGCCAGCTACCTGTGGTGCCAAAGTTATTTTACCAATTGCGTAGAGATAATATCTCTAGTGAACAAATTGAGACAGAAAGAGAGAGAGAGAGGGAGACTTGTAAGCTTTCGGGACCTGCTCTAAGCATTCATTTTTGATGGATTGATCGCATCGCATCGCACATCATAAAAAACCATAGCCTCCAGCCAGTCACAGAACCATTCAACTCCAGGTTCTCCATACTGTGTCTACAGCTATTTGTTGCTGTTGCTGTTGTTGCATGGGTGTTGAGTAGTTTGTTTGATTGTTTTTCCCTTCGGCCTGGCAATCGATCGATCGATGGATCGTTGAAGATCTATTTTCTCTTTTTGTTGTTGTTCTTCTGCTTGTTTCTGTGCTTATTTATGCATCGGTTGGGATAAATGCTACGGGTAGGGGCCAATAATTTGGCGCCGCTTGCCTAATTAATTAACAATTTATATGTTAATCCAATTGCTTGTGTCTTCTTCCACAGCGATGTGATCAATGATCAACACAAAGTATTCGTGTTGGCCGGATTTAAAGCATACTGTTTTAAATAAATGTTGTCATAGTATTCGGCACTGTTCCCAACAGCAGGAGAGCTTTCACTAACCGATGTCAGCTTGTAACTGTACTCATTATACATTATTATACGATTTTCATAGCTTCAGATTTAGGACGATATCAACACATATTTTTGACCAATTATCAACTTATTGTTGTTCAATATATATTCAACGATTTCGATGTTGATCTTTGGGAATATAATACTGATGATCGCTAATTGAATTTTGGTTTCACTTTGTCTTTTTTTTATTTCAAATGCATAAAATCAAATTAAATACTCATCTTGATAACAAATTATACAAATATTGGATATTATTTTCGGCTAATTTGTTAAATTTGCATCAATCAATGCTTTATGTATGTGATCGGATAAGAATCATTGATAAACAATAATGAGTCTTGTGAAAATCATTTAAGCCATTTCAAATATCTTAAATCATTTGGCATCTTATCACCCACAACGCTCAGCGTGAACGCTAATGACAACGAAGTTGAAATTTAAACAACGCTGATCACTTAGACTTAATCCGCATAAATTTGATTATTCACCAAAATGTATATAAATAAATAGCGAAAGAAATTAAAACGGTAAACAACTATAAAGTAAATATATATACATATATTTGTGTATATATATATATATATATATACAGCTCTTAATTCCGTTGCGTGAATTTTAATTGAAAAAATGGTCTGATTGTGATTCAGACTGAAGACTTTATTGAAATCTAGATATACAAAGGCATTTCCAAATAATGAAGTCCAGTTGGCATCCATTTTTGTACATGTTGCACATTAAGACTTTGCGTTCTCATTGCATCAGGGTCACAGATCTGTGCTGCTCATGCACCCGATGCCCACATGGCTTAAGGAGCTCGTTACTCTCGCGTTTCTCTTATTACGGCAATTAATCGCCTTGCACTCGAAATGCATTCAATTGTTTACTCAAAATGTGAACTCGCCAAATATTCGCTAGACCATAAATACAATCGCACAACGCAAATAAATCGATATAATTTAAAGCGGGCCATCAATTTGTTAATAGCCGCAAATATTCAGGATACGGATGTTGGCCAGGCCAAGACTGGGTGGTTAATGATTTAAGATGCACCGCAAAAATTATCACAACTCATTAAGATATTTACCAAATCGAGGCGCTTGGCCGGCACACATCTTTTTTACAAGTGTATCTGTGTGTGAGATGCGGCAATTAAATTCTAGCTGAGGTGTTGAAAATCATTGGAATCTCATTATAACAAACCGGCGGCAGTTGACATAAACCAAATGCCGCCAATTAAGATAAAGGCGTGCTCGTTATTGCACTTGGCAGTTGCAGATGCAGATATACAGTTGAGATACAGATACAATTGTTGCTAAGCATTTCCGTTGCAATGTAAATACACATTAGATCGCTTGAGTTTTGAGTAAATAAAATGCACCATGAAAAATAATTAGACGCATGCCGCGTGTACAAACAAATTTCAAATTGATTACGCACTGTAAAAACCGTGCGCACAGTTTATAAAAAACCAATAAAAATGCATAAGCCAGCTTAAGCGTTGCCACAACAAAAAAGAAACGAACAAAAAAGAACTGTTTTTTATGAATTGGTGTGCAGTACGCATATTTAAAACACATTTAACCGCAAAACACACACTTGGTCCAGGTCCCAATTCTCTAGTCGCAGCCACATCTCGTGCCCCATGTCGTGCTCGATTACCCCAAATAATTTTTGGGTCTGCTAAGAGGTATTTGCTTATGTGTGTTTTGTTGTTGATTTTTGGCAGTGTGGTGTAAACAATTTGTTTAGCCCCAACGCTGATTATTTCCAATTAAGTGAAAATTTTATTATAAACAAACTCATTTAAATATTTTCAACGTGTGTTTCATTGAAAATAATTTACTCAACCATTTTTGTGAAAATTGTGTTTTAATATTTTCTCATGTCGAATATTATTGAGTTTTAGACTCAGCGATTAGGGAAATGCGTAAATTGTATTGCAAAATATATTTTTACCCCGGCGGATATAAGCTTGCACATAAATATGTGCTGAGGATGTTAGATGCCGAGTTGTAAAAATAAATAAAGTAGTGTGAAATTAAAGTTTCGGTTAAAAGCATTTCCGGAAGCACAAATACGAAAGGAACACAAATAAATACTATACTACGAGTAAGTAGGCAATTAGATAAAAATTATTCGAGATCAGATAAAATAAAAAAGCGTTTGTGCTAAGTAAATAACTATTAAATTATTTACTAAATGACCTATTTTGTTAAGTCAATTCGACCGCAAATAAAATAGATGATATTTCCGATCCCACTAAGTACAATCATTAAAAAATATACAATTTAAATGTTCTTGCAGCCTGAAATCAAAAATGCAAATGAATAATAATTATTCTCATCTACTAGATAGAGTCACCCATAGGTACATAAGTGCTAAAATTCTACAAGAACTTAAATTTTTATGTTTCGGATGGAGATGGTTTAATTTCCTCAAAATATCTTTAAGATCGAAATCATAGTTGGTAAAGAAACAGAGCATTGCTATATTAACTAAGGCTTTGATGCTAATGGCATTGATGCTTTATGGCATTGTCGCTTTTACGACAAGAATGTGAGCTCCACATTTTAATTATTTACTTATATAAATAGACCTAGAAAGTATTTTTATTCTATGGCGCGAATACACAGTGTTATTTTTCGTCCCTTAACAGCAACTTTTCCTACCCTGGCAACGAACGCTCTGATGCGATTCCATCAGCAGCAGCAACATCATCAGGAAAATCCGCGGCAACAGCAACATATTCACCCGCAACACCAACACCAGCATAAGGCAGCAACTTTGTTGCACAACTCAACATCGGCGCTAAACGGCCTAAAGACGCTGCAGTTAACGCAGCAACAACGCTTTCTGGCCAAGAGTGCGCAGCAGCAGATGCTTGACAATGGCGGGCATACACACAACAACAACAGCAACAACAATAGCAGCAACAGTGGCAGCAACAATGTGAATGGCAGCAACAGCAGCTGCAGCAGCAGCAGCAACAATAACAGTGGCAAACGCAAACGTTCCTGGTCACGTGCCGTCTTCACAAATCTGCAGCGCAAAGGACTCGAGATTCAATTCCAGCAACAGAAATATATAACCAAGCCAGATCGTCGCAAATTGGCGGCACGATTGAATCTCACAGATGCACAGGTGAGTCGTGTGTATGAAAATATAAAGAAGTATTTTCTAAGCTCGTCGATCCACAGGTCAAGGTGTGGTTCCAGAATCGCCGCATGAAATGGCGGCACACTCGAGAGAATCTCAAAAGCGGCCATGAAAAGCAGCCAACACAGCAAAACAATGGAGCCGGAAACGGAGCTGGTGCTGCCAAGCAGCCAATGTTGATAACGACTGGAATTGTCGCTGCCAGGCTCCACGAGCCGTTGGAGTACAGCTCCGACAGCTGCTCCAGTGCGGAGCTAAGCGAACGAGCCGACGACGATGATAATATTGAAATAGATGTAGTTGAGTAACGATGGAAAACATTTATGTATATATTGCACAATGTTTATATTGATTTAAATTTAGCTTATACAAATAATGTTTTTTATTATATCAATTCAAAGTTAGAGTAATCATCTAAATTACTTCATCATATTTATACACTTATAATTATTGTACAGTAAAAATTCAAATGTTAAGTCGATAATTAAATATATACCTACATTTGTATATATATTAGTCATATATAATTGTATTACGATTATAAAAACACGAATTTAAATTATTACTTATTGTAAATTTATAAATGAATGAACAAAATGCATGCATAAATAAAAGATTAAATAATACATTTTAAAAAGACTCCTCATTTTCAATGGACAAGCAAAACTTGCAGTCACTATGAGAATCCAATCAGACAGAATATACATTTTTTTCCACTCAATAAGAACAGAAAAAGAACTGCCATTTTTTTCACTTGGTACTCCAAGCAGAAATGAAAAACGTAAGTATTCAAACTAAGAAACTAATTAGACTGCTTAATGACGGACTGTAACGCCTTCAAGTATAATAAATGCCAAAGAAAATAGTTAACACCTTCATTTAACAAAGAAACTTTTGCCTACACACAGTAAATGCTCAATTGGTTAATAATTTAACTAATGACCAGTCATATTCCATAATTCAAATGGTCTGAGTATCTCAAATACGTATAAAAACACACATTTATCCATTAGCTCAGCATTTCATAATTGAAAAAGCTATATTAATATTCCCAAAAAAAAAAAAAAATATTGCTGGCCATTTTCTCTTAGCGCTCTCTTTGCTCTCTTACTGCGCTCACAATATGAAGAAAAAGAACACGCAATGCCAATTTCTTATACGTTCTCAACACATCAACAACCGAAAATGTAATTAAGGGTATACCGCTGCGATCAGCAAAATTTGAAACGGCGATGAGACCTTCTAATCTAGACAATGATAAAAACCCGATACCGACGGCAACGCAAGACGACAACAGTTGGTCAACTGGAGGGGCATCTGCCGCAGCGGATCAGTGAGACAATTAGACAAACAGTGAGAGCAAATTATTGACGCACGACATTGAAACATTACTCCAAGTCTTAATACAATTATTGTTATACTCTTAAAAAGCGCATTGTTAGTTTGTGAACATATTTGTCTTGAATTTAAATAGTGCTTTTTAGTTTAAGCGAATTATATTGAATATTTTGAATATTTTATTTTGTATTTTGCACACACTACTATTAAAAATTGGTTTAAATTTTCCATTTTCCACTTATTTTAATAATTTTAATTTCAAGTTTAACTGATAGTTTTTAAGACAACTTTTTGCACATCTTCAAATAAAGTCGTTGTATTATAAAATAACTATCAAATATTTATTATAATTTTTAAAGTGTATAAATATCTCTTTACCTGTCAATTTAATTTAGGGGTTAAGCTGACAAAACCGATTATTAAGATGTTTATAGAGGCTTAACAAATTTAGTTATATGAGTACCCGCAGTGGAACTGTTTACTATTTAATAGTGTATACAAATATCGACCAGTCAAATATTGTATTTTCTTAGTGTTGTTTTTCGAGAGCTTCGTTTGTTCAGTTTGTTGACGCTAAGCGCAGCGAGCGGTTGAAATTTCAGTTACTGGACGCGCGGCAATGTGACAGCTTAATTATTGAGCTAAAATAGTTTGATACGAGCGCAGTCGGATCGGAGAACCTAAAAGTAGAATTGCCATAAAATGGGCAATGTGCAAACGCGTCAGTTCGAGTCTCGCAATGCGACAAATAGACGAAGCAGTAAGTGATATAGAAATAAGAACAGCATCTTATAGACAACCTTTGTCATCTGTCTCTCTCTCTCCCAATCTCTCTCGCTCACCATCTATCTTTCTAGGCATCCTGTGGAACTTTCGTTATCCCAATGCGTCAAGGCGTCGTGATAATGTCGCCATTATAATACACAACTCCAGGCTGAGCATTGACGAATGGCTAAATCTGCTGGATCTGCAGCAATATGAAGGTCAGTTTGGTCAGCAATTTTGACAGTATTCACTCATGTGTCACACACATCCGCTCAATTA
Organism: Drosophila cognata; assembly: GCA_035041535.1. Taxonomy (NCBI): domain Eukaryota; kingdom Metazoa; phylum Arthropoda; class Insecta; order Diptera; family Drosophilidae; genus Drosophila; species Drosophila cognata. Next base: position 65,514 of record JAWNLC010000616.1, read on the forward strand.
GACAACCTGAAAGCATACGCCACTGTCGATGATGTCGGCGACTTTAACGATCAAGATCTGAAGCGTTTGGGCATCCGCAGTGCAACCCATCGCCAGAAAATGCTCAACAGTTTGTTGGGCGTGCGAGCCAAGCGTAGGCAATCCATGAATCTGGAAGGTGAGCAGTGCTATCAATGTGATGATTAATTTGTAATATATCTATAGCCAAACTTTATCTATCCAGAAATGCGTAGTGCGCCCTGTTCGGTGCCGCGTCGCAAGAGCTCCTGCCCAATGGTTTATCTAGATGCAAATTCTGGTGATATGACTGGCGGTACCGATAGCGGAGGTGCAGCTGTGATTACCACCAAAAGTGGCAAGGTCTTAAAGCAATTGACTTTCGTTGAAGCTACAACAATGTGAGTATATGCATATGAGCAGACAAGTAAGTTAATGATTAAGCTCTCAGAAATTTAAAAATTTAAAAAAAAGTGTCTGTATTTTCTGTGCTGTTTATACAAAGAACTGATCTATCAATAACAAGCTTAACAGTTTTTGAGGCATGCATTGCATTCATCTTATCTTCTGTTTGTAGATCTTATACATATAAACTTCCGAGTTATGTATATTTGTATGACTATTATTTAATGTAAATCACTTATTGGGATACATTTTACGCAAATCAATTGACTTACAAATGATTATCAAAAAAATCGAAGTATTTACAAATGATGCTCAACTAAAATTAGCCTGTGAACACAATTGCCTGGTGTTGATTTCAGACTTTTATTTGAAATTTAACGAACCATCTGTTAAGTTCCATAGCAATAGCATCCACATACAATTACTGACATTCACAATGCCCTGCGCCTTTGCCCGCATTTGCTATTTCATATTTGATAACAACCACCTCTCCAGTCCCTTACACGAATAAATTTCAATAACAAAAATTCTGCGCATGCCCCAAAGAATTTCCCTTAAAAAATAATCAACCCAGTGTCGTTAGGCAGGCGGCAAAACTATCTTGAAGCAAAACCCAAACAAGTCGGGTAAAGCGAACAACCCTCACAAGGGCATTCGACTTGTGCCAGTGTGGTCTAAGCCTGGGCGCTGCGCAGAGCGAATTTAGATGGCAAAGAGTGCAGACGAGCTGTGCGATAAGAAAAGCCAAAGCACAATTTTAGATAAGCCTGCGAAAAATTGAAATTTTGTGAATTTTGTTAGTGATGCAAATTATATAAATTAAGACGAAAAGTAAAACCAAAAGTTTTAATACAAAACTTGCCTTGAACATAAAGGCTGGAACTCCATTACAAAAAAAACTTTTTAGGCGTGTCCCGCATATATTTTCTGTTGCGAAAAAGCGTTATAGTAATATGGGCGTAGCAGGTGAGTGATAACAGCTTGTAAATCAAAAAAGCCAATATTATTTACCGGTCACATTTAAAAGCATGTCTATAAAACAATTCTCTTTCTTAAAACTAAGAGTTTTTACAATTTTACTATGATTGAATTCGTGTATGTTTTTTTTTTCTTTTTGCACTTGAACTTCAGACAAAAGTTCGCATATACCAAGGAACAATTTTGTGGGAGTAAATTTCCCTTTTTCACCAAAAACCCGGTCGCTGAGCAACTCGCACAGCGCATAATATAAATTACCCATAATAAGGGACTTGCACTCTCAATTTAAAACTGTCCCTCTCTCTCTCTCTCTCTTACACTCTTTTGTATTTGCAGCTATGAAGAATTGAAACCGCGCTCCAAGTGCAACAGTCCGCATTGGGGCAACACCGCCGACGACATGGAAAGCGGCAACAACAGCCACGCATCGACTCCCATTGTCGCCTCGCCCAATGCCAACGAGCAACAGGAGGCCATAGCACTGAAAAAGGCCCTCGAATGGGAGCTGAGTCTGGATGCCCGGGAATTGCGCTCGCATGCCTGGTACCATGGTGCATTACCACGCCAGCGGGCCGAGGAAATTGTTCAGCGAGAGGGCGATTTTCTGGTGCGGGATTGCGCCTCCCAGCCGGATAACTATGTCCTCACCTGCAGCAGCAAATCAGCTGTCTTGCATTTTGTGCTCAACAAGGTGAGTCATTAATTGCATTAATTGGGTTTTTAAATCTTGCGGAATATGAATAAAGTGAAATCACGCAAGGTGTAACTAAATTATACACATAAGCATATAGAAATATGAGGACATTTTGTCTGTTGCTGAAACTTTGAAACCTCTCCTTTGTTATTAGTTTTTAGGGACATCAACTCTGGTATACACGTACTAATCACAACATATTGAATATCATTTTTGCCAATAACCAAAGATGATGACCAACAAATTTTAAATTGAAATTTCATTTTACTAACCTGATCTCCCATTTAAATATTTTTTAGCTGGTTTTGCAGCCGGAGACTGTCTATGAGCGTGTGCAGTATCAGTTCGAGGAGGATGCCTTTGACACGGTGCCAGATCTAATTACATTCTATGTGGGCTCGGGCAAGCCCATTTCTGCTGCATCGGGTGCTCTGATCCAATACCCATGCAATCGCACATATCCACTCTCGTTCTATGGACACAAGATTGTGGGCAATCAGTTGCATACACAGATGCTGGCCGGACTGCGTGGCCTGAGCCCACTGAACTCGCCCATGAGCAGTAGCACTATAGGTGGAGGTTCCACCATCTTTCGCTTTGGCCAGCTATCTGGCGATGCTTCTCCAGCAGCACCACAACCGGCGACGCCATCCAGTCCGCATTGTTCGCCGCCACGAGTGCGTCGGGAAGTGCCACCACCTAGGCTGCCCTGCAAGAAGCAGCAGCGCTCCCAGAGCTTGACCCCCGCCCAGGCAATGGTTGTATGCAACATCAATAAGCAGCAGGAGCAGCAGCAACAAGAAGCAACGAATGGACATAGCCTGGCACGTTTTCAGACCATTGCACGCTGTAATCCTACCAGCGATTTGCAGCTGCAGCCACAACATCTGGATAGCAAATTCACCACCCAATCGTTGCCACGTCCGAGCACTTCGGCAGCGCAGGCGTTGCGACAGCAGGCAGCTGCACGGATCTGCAATTTGGCACGCAATTTCAGCCTGGATACACCGGATCGAGCGCCCAGCCCACCGCCCAAGCCACGCAAGGAGCCAATGGCCGCAGTGCTGGCGTATCAGGCGAGCGGCTCCGATTCGGGCAATGGATCGGGAGATTCGGCGCCTGGCGACGTCAACGAGCTGAGCATACAACGTGGGGGTGTCATCATTAAAAATCCACGATTCATAACCAGCTCCACCTCCAATAATACGCTGAAGAGCTTCACTGAATTTGATGCGTTGGCTGCTGAGGAACAACTATTTTCCATGCCCATTGAGGACTTTAAGCTGGTAAGCTCCTAAAAGATAGAAGTTGATTAGATTTCAGTTAGTAGTTAAAGCTTACCTTATAGAGTCACTAAAATGTTCAAGCTGATAAACTTTCAATGAATTGCCAAATAGTGTTAAATTAATATTCTTTGGTTGCTTCACATAAAATTTACTTAATTCCCTTTTGCTTTCACGCATTTCAGTGTAGCAAATTTGATTTTGAGAACTTTGTCACGTTGCTGCTGCCCTCAGTGGAGAACAAGCCACTGGATGGTGATGCGCTGAACACTTTCAAGATGATGCTGCTGGAATCTGGACCCAAGCTGCTGGCTGAGCACATTACACGCATCGATATTGGTTTATTTCTGGACGTGCCAATTAATGAGTTGGATTGTTACCTTAGTTGTTCCGGCCTGGAGCTGTTGACGCTACCGCATGGCAAAGTGTTTCGCGGTGACATCATTGAGCGGACGCAATGCATCAAGCTAATGGTCGCTGTCACCATACTCACATGTCAAACGGATCTAGACCGAGCCGAGCTGCTTAGCAAGTGGATTCAAATTGCGGTGGAAACGAAAACCGCGCTCGGAAATCTATTTGGCTTTTGTGCAATTATGTTGGGCTTATGCATGCCGCAGGTAAGTTGCTATTTACTACAGAAGTAATGAGGCTAATCGATTTTACAATTTGAAGATACAAAAACTGGATCAGGCATGGCACATTCTACGCCAAAAGTATACGGACAGCGCATTCACTTTCGAGGCCAAGTTGCGCCCCACTTTGAGCAGCATGAATGAGGCTTCTAATCCGCAGGCTCCGAATACCACAGTGCCCCATGTGCTGCTCTACGCTCTGCTCATCGATCGGCCCGTGCTGGATATTATTAATCATGGCAATATGGATGAGCGTCCAGCCCTTTATAATACCTGCATTGATCCTTGGGAGTCGAAAGCCGATGATTTTGGCATGTCTATCAACTTTCTGCACTTGGATGCATCGCGTGGTTTTCTCAAGAATTTGGATTTGTATCGAAAGAATGCCAAAATTATTTTGGAAGAGGCAAGCACTAGGCTAGATGAACTGCTGTCGGATGCTTTTCGGTAGGTTGTATATTATTATAGTATTTAATAAATTTTACAATGATATCCTTCAATTTCCAGCACCGAGTTTCACGTAAAGTTCCTGTGGGGCAGTTCGGGAGCCAGCGCCAAGCCCGAGGATCGACATGGAAAGCTCGAGAAGGTGCTAACACTGATGGCTGATAAATTTTGCAGCGTCAACGCTTAGATATGTATAAATCTAACCGAAAAAATCATTATATGGACTCTAGTTTCTAAGCTTATAATACCTACCACAATCAAAATCTTTATTCACATAAGTCTCGTCTCTTATCTAGTCCCTTTATACTACTTTTTAACTCATCCACAGTTTCGACTATTTCCTTGCAATTTTGTGCTGTTTCTACCTCAGCCAATGTGTGTGTAATTTTACATGCAATGAAAAAATAGAAGCACTTTTGTTACAGTTCAAATAATTTATAAAACAAAAAAAAAAAAACAAATATTTAATATTTAGTTAAGCCAAGAAAATTACTTACAATTGTTAAAGCACTCCTTAACCCATCAAGTAACAACTTCAAGCTGGAAATAATCAAATTGTACTTACACAAAATGTAATCAACTCTCTAAGAGAGTTGGCAATTTTAAGATAAAAAGAAAACAATGAAGCACACTACCAAAGGCATTTATAGTCTAGTACTTAACACATACATATAATCAACTAAATAAAGTATTATTCATACTATAGATTGGACAATATACACATAATCAAATACATCATCATGTACGTACATAAATACATAAATGATTGGAAAACATATACTGATGACATACTAATATAATTTTTTGCAATTTTATAAGTGATAATGCCGTAAATTAAAATAAAGAAAATAATGGAACTATTAAAACTACACACTTTCATGTGTATTTATTATCAAAAGTACTTTGACCTTGTAATATCTGTCGGAACTTAAAAGGGAAAAATAAGGCAAGATAAATGTAGTATGTGATATTTGAATTATATACTACAGTGGAAAGAATTAATTAATACTTTGGAATCTTTATTGTTAGCTAATCAAAGTAATACTCTGATGTAGGATGCGATACGAGTTGAAAAACAGGAAAGCTTCTTAAAAAAAATGTATCAACTAACTAAAATAAAGAAAATTATAAAGTTAATAGCAAGATTTTCAAGTAGTATTGGCGATTAGGTGTAATTATAATTGAGCTAATCAAGAAAGAGCGATAATAGAAAACCACTTGCGTTGTGAAAAACAATTACCATGTGCATTCAACTAAAACCAAGCACTAGCTTTATCAGACACTCGAGTCCTTATCGGAGCACATAAGAATTTATGTACATACATGGAGAACGCGGTGCAAGTGCCAACAAAACCCAGCACAAATCCACTGACATTGTTCACTGGACAGAGCTGGCGAGCAGTTGTAGTTTAAAGTGTGCTGTTAAATTATTAAATAGCGAGCTTAAAGCTTAAAGTTTAAGCTCAAGCTTGAAAGTCCATTTGTATAATGAGCAACGCCAAAGCCGGCGGCGGTTTTCGCTGCACTCGCAAGCTAACATTAGCAATGAGCGGCTGTGTGATAATTGTGGTGATCGCATTGACAGTCGGCCTCTGTGTGGGTCTCAGCGGTAACAGCGACGCAGAGGTGAGCTTTTAAAACTGGTAGACCAAGTTCAATTTGATCTGTCAACTAAAAATTTGCATTGGAACCATTTACTTTAATTGGAGCAGGATGGTTCCGTCTTTGGCATTGATCATGTGGCAAACACATTTCTTTTGAATGGAAAACCATTTCGATATGTCTCCGGATCGTATCACTATTTCCGTACCCTACCTGAGGCCTGGAGAAGTCGTTTACGCACCATGCGAGCATCTGGTCTGAATGCATTGGATACGTGAGTAGTACCTATCGAGGATTCTTAATTAAGTGTGTCGACTAAGTTGAAAGCCCTAGGACGTGACTTTAGTTGACTGCCAACGAACGTTGACTTCAAAACGCAATTTCAAGGCAATGGAAATCATTAATCAAAACAATGAATGGGCCTCACAACTGTGATTGCTGTGCTTCGTACATGCTGATGATAAATAACACTAGGCTACAAGTTTATAATAATATACAAAGTTTGTTCAGTTGACTTTTGAATCATTTTTAATGTCCTTGAAGCCGAAAATACATTTAAATATAATATAAATATACAGTACATGAGCAATTAAAAAAACTGAGTACAATAAAACAATTTCTTTCGCAGCTACGTTGAATGGTCGCTGCACAATCCACACGATGGGGTATACGACTGGGAGGGCATAGCCGATTTAGTTAAGTTTCTGGAAATTGCTCAAGAGGAGGACTTTTATATTGTGCTTCGTCCCGGGCCCTACATCTGTGCTGAGCGAGATAACGTAAGCATTCATAAATGAAACAACAACAATAACAATCACTCAACCCCAATGACCCCAACAACAATAACAACAATAGGGAGGCCTACCCCACTGGCTATTCACAAAATACCCAGACATTAAAGTGCGCACCAACGATCCCAATTACATTGCTGAGGTGGCCAAGTGGTATGCCCAATTGATGCCACGTCTGAAGCATTTGCTAATCGGCAATGGCGGCAAGATCATTATGGTTCAAGTTGAGAATGAATATGGTGTGTACTACGCCTGCGATCATGACTATCTGAACTGGCTGCGCGATGAGACTGAGAAGTATGTGGAGAACAAGGCGCTATTGTTTACGGTGGACATACCCAATGATAGAATGCACTGCGGCAAGATTGATAATGTATTTGCCACCACGGACTTTGGCATCGATCGCTGTGAGTAGAAAAATATGATAGTAGTAAAAGAGTTCAATGTATTTAAAAGGCATGATAGATTGGTCCGGAAACTTTTTTAAAAACAGTTTAAAAGCGAGAGTAATTTAGATTGTTGTGTTCTAGATAATCATAATCATGAAAGATTAATTCCAACATTTTTTGGCCGCTATCTTATCTAATCTTATTTAGCAGGTCCCCTAAATTATATAATTATCAAATTATCAGAAACGGAGATCCACTTGCATAGGTCACATTTAAGATTACATTTCTTAGTCATCCAAGGTGCTTAACATTTTTTTTATATATGCAGTATATGAGATCGACAAAATTTGGGAATTGCTGCGCGGTATACAGCCGACGGGACCGTTGGTCAACTCGGAGTTTTATCCTGGTTGGCTGACGCACTGGCAAGAGATGAATCAGCGACGAGATGGAAAGGAGGTGGCCGACGCTCTAAAGTATGTTTGAGTGAAGTCTAAAATATATTCTAATTGGTAATTGTTGCTTTTACTTATTTTAGGAAGATTCTCAGCTATGGTGCCAGCGTTAATCTATATATGTTCTTTGGTGGGACCAATTTTGGCTTCACGGCGGGTGCCAACTATGGTTTGGATGGAGGCATAGGCTATGCAGCGGATATAACCAGCTATGACTACGATGCGGTGATGGATGAGGCAGGCGGGGTGACCAACAAATATGAACTAGTCAAGCAGGTGATAGGTGAAGTCCTCGAATTGCCCGACATAACACTGAATCCTGCCAAGCGATTGAGCTATGGCAAAGTGGAGCTGACGCCATCATTGGAGCTGCTCTCGGCAGAGGGACGCGCTGCTTTATCAAAGGGCACACCCGTGAAGTCCGCGCAACCCAAATCATTCGAGGAGATGGATCAATATTCCGGTCTGCTGCTGTATGAGACAACGTTGCCCAGCATGGATCTAGATCCAGCATTGCTACAGGTAGAGGAGCTGCGAGATCGTGCACATGTCTTTGTCGATCAACAGCTGGTTGGCACACTGTCCAGGGAGGCGCGTATTTATGCGCTGCCCCTGAGCAAAGGCTGGGGCAGCACACTGCAGCTGCTGGTGGAGAATCAGGGACGCATCAACTACGATCGGCTCAACGATACGAAAGGCATTTTTGGCAAGGTGACGTTGCAGTTGCACAATGGCGGCGCCTTGCCACTGGACACCTGGACAACCACTGGCTATCCACTGGAAGCGTACCCTATCGCGACATGGCGCAAGGATGCTGCAGCCCTAGATACATCAATTGCTAAGCAACGTCTGTTACGCACTGGACCCATTGCCTATACGGGTAGTTTTCAGGTAACCGAAGTGGGCGATACCTATCTCAATACGGCCGGCTGGGGCAAAGGTGTAGCCTATGTTAATGGTTTCAATTTGGGACGCTACTGGCCTCTGGGTGGTCCACAAATTACGCTCTATGTGCCCAACGAACTCCTCAAAGTGGGCCAAAACTCTGTAGTACTTCTCGAGTATCAGCGCTGCAATAAGACGACCAACGGTTCAGAGCTGCCTGCGGTGCAATTTGATGCAGTGGCTCAGCTGGATGGGCAGTCTAGTGAGGCGTCACTTAAATAGATTTTGCAAACATTTTCATTTTGTTATTTTTATTACAATTTACAAGCGTTTCATTATTTTTATTAGAAGCAGTTATTGATTTTGCTGTCGCAACAACAACCTTGACAAGCCGCTATTAATATTATAATAAACATTGCTTAACTAATTACAATTTTTAATTTGTTTTACTGACTGGCATTTTGTTTAACATAATTTAGCTCGTTTTCAATTGACTCATTCCGTATTCGATACCATTTATTAAACTTCAGAAATTTCCAGCTGCTCAAAAATTGTCTGATTTCGTTCAGTTTCATTTAAATTATATGTTACCATTTGCTTAATTTTACTATATATATTTCTTCTCTATATATAAATATTTATTGGATTTTGCTCGTTATTTCAATTTTTGTGATTTTTGTGATTTTTGTTTTCCTTCTTACATTTTTAAGTCATGCGTTCATTGGCATATGGAGATTCTGATTTGATATTTTTCATAAAAATACTTTTGATGCGATTTCTTGCATTTTGCACACAAAAACTAAGTATTCTTTTATTTGTTTTAATAAACTTGTAAAGAGTATTAAGTACGTTTAGTGTTTGAGGTTCTCAAAAGTATTTCAAAAATGTTAAAGAGACTCAGTTGGTTTTTTTTTTAGTATAAATACGTAAAAATTTCAGTAGATCTGCTTTATAGTAAAATATAATAAATATATATTAATATTATTGTTTAGTAGGGCAGTGTTGCATAGGAAAAAATAAAAGGGTAATCAAGAGATTCTTTTACATGTTTGTATTGCGTATAAGGACAACTCAGATGTATAATCGTTTATATGTATTTCACCTTTTTCTCTCTTTATTTCTACTTTATATGGAATAATCTATTAGATTAACTAGCAAATGAATTTAATAATTTCCTTGTGTTACAACCTATTTCTTAAATTGTTAATACATTCGCAAATGGCGGACCTCTTGTACCACTTTTCAAAATTAACGAATACAAAATGATTTCTGATTTGTTCGAGCGTTGTTTCGACTAATTCGACAGCAGTCTTTAAAAAAAAAATCAACTCATAACGAACACAACTCACGTACTTAGTATTAGCTCTTATACAATAGTAAAAGATGTGCAGCCCATTCCAAATAGGGAGACCCATAAGCGGCTAACTAAAGTTTATTATGCAAAAATACTTTGCCTTCTAAGGCAGCTCTGCACACCTCGCATTCAATTTAAGCTCGACACAAATTAATCAGCAATCTACTTTTGTTTTTTTTTTTGTTTTAGTTTTTTGTTTGTTTTTAATTTACGTGCCTCCACTCAAAAAAGTTGTGTTTGTTTTTGTTATAAAAATATTGCAATTAATATAATTTTCTTTTGTTTTAGGTCTTGTGATAGATTTTGCTGCTTACATTAGGAATGACTTTTCGTGTTTTCAACACCCTTGCAGAAAAGTTTTTGTTTGGACATTATCATTATTAATCAGCCTGTAGCATATTTTGAATAGTTTTAGTTGTTTGTTCGTATAAAATAAAATTATAAGCCAAGGGGTCTTGCAAGGATATATCAACTTCGGGTCGCCGAAGGTTTTTCATTACAAGTTGTGCAGAAAATTTCTTTGCATTTAAATTTTGTGTTTTTCTTGTCATTTCTATACATTTATTAAAAATATATCACAGCTGCATTTCAAGTTAATTATTTTTTCATATATTCCCGTTCGCCTTTTTTCCACGTAATTATGTAAAAGTGTGTAGAAAATGTATGCAATTTGTCTTTAAGTTGGGGGGTTTTTTTTTTTTTTTTTTGGGTAAAGAGAAGCCTACGTAAAACAGCAAAAAATTTGGCAACCTAGTTAATATTTAGTCAATGTCCATAGAGACGGAATGCGTTCGCGTTTAGTAGATACACATACATATAATATATGGCTAGTTATTTATAGTATAGTTAACTAACCGAAGCGTCGAATGATAAGTACTGTTGTGAAGTTGAAGTTTTAGTTGTAGTTGTTGTAATTGATTTGCTATTTCTTGTTACTTATGTATCTTGTTGCGGTTGTTGTCTAGAGTGCTGTGGGGGCACCGTGCGCCATTTGTCAGTGCCATTTGGATTTTTGTGTATATATATCGGCACGCAAGTTTTGCGCAAAACAAATACCCAGAATCTGCAAGAACAAAAGCGAATAAGAATCCAGAATCGAATAAGTGCATATAAATAAAACATTGTATGAAATAAAAACAAACTGAGACCTGGAAAAACATAATTCCAATTGCTGCCGTTGAAATAATAATTAAATTATGCTCAATCCATTCTTCGCCGGCCTGGACGCAGCCTTTTTCATTAATAATCTTGGACACCTCCATGCTCTGAGGTGATAAAAAAAAGAAAAGAAAATGGAAACATAAGCAAGACACATAGGAACATCTTAACCAAAATTCTTAAAATATAAATATATAAATAAAGATGAGTTGCAATAAAAAAAATCTCTTTTTTTAGCACCTGCATGATGAGCAGGGCAACGCACGAGGCGGCCACGCCTATTAAATTCGTCTCCAGCCAATCCTCGCCAGCGCGTAAACATCCGCGCTCGTGTATATTTCTATCCACTGGCTGCTTGCGTATGTTTAAAATTGATGAAGCTTGTAAATCGCCTTCGGCCAACCAAACAAAAAGAAACAATAAACCAACAACTTACGTAGCCCTCCTTGCGCACATCGTAGCCGCACTGTTTGTTCTTGATTACCTCCTGCGGGCGCCGGCGACAACAGGAGAAGGGCACACCACACGCTTCACGGCTTCCAATTGCAATTGAGGAGCAATTGAAATAGTTATTGCTATCCCAGTCCTTGGGACCATCAATACCACAGCATTGCAGCCAGTCCTCCTGTATCCAGTCTATCAGGTTTTGCTGATCCGGATCCTCGCGGTAGTGCTTGATAAAAGCTCTCAAGCCTTCGGTGGCATGATCTTTAATCTAATAAAAAGGGATAGTAAAATTTACTTTTTTCTGTTAACATTGATTCATTGATGTGGAGTAAGTTTAGTGAGAGTATAGAAGTTTTAACAGAAATAAACAAAAAAAAAAATCGTAGAAATATAATTTCAGTTAATGCATTGATTACTGCGACTAAACTAATATGGGAAATATAAAATAATATGGATAATGCATGGAAAATGTAACAAACATTATGTATGTAATTACAAAAATATGGTAAAATACTTCGTCTTCACATATTCAACAAAGCAACACGTAGATTAAGTTCAGCACTGAGAAAAAACCAAAAATTACAAGCAACTTACCAAACCTTTGTCCTTGAGCACAAAAGCCAGTCCGCAAAAGCCAATCTCGCCAAGAAGAAGCACGCTCAAAAATATGGCATACTGTAAATGAATAAAGCATGAGCTTAACTCATCTTTATTGAGCCCAGTTTTGGCTGTATACTTACAGCGCCCAAGAGACAGGTATTTTCGCGCAGTGCACCCACGCTGCCCATAAAGCCCAGCAAGAATGTGATGGTGCCCAATATTATGAGCACAAAAGCGGGATCCAAGGCTATAAACGTGAGTTTACCGATGTTGCGAAACATATCCTTTTCAGTCCAGGCCCAAATGCCAATGGCGAGCACGAGAAGTGCTGACAGCCAGATGAGTACATTGCCAGTGAATAGCAAGTATTTGAGGCAGCAACTGATTTCACTTGTTTCGCGTCGATATTTACGCACTGCGGGCATTTTTGCGAGAGTCGATGGCGACAACAACTCGACAGATTGATTCTAATACTATGGAATGATTATGCTTGTGTTTCTCACTATTTACTAATGACTTGGCTTAAAAATTTTGCTACAACAAAAAGCTGTGTTTACCAGCCACAGATTTTCGACATAGCAGTGGTGCGACAGAAACAACAAATAATAGAACCTTTGCGTTAGTGCGAGAGGCATTATAGTTGTTGCCTTTTTGAGTCGTCTGTTATTAACAGCGAGATGTAAGCGTAAAGCTTAAAAGTTGCCAGAGAGCCACAAACAGCGTTGCCACATTTTTAGTACGCAATATTTATTTAACATACAACCATATAACAATATAACTAACATAGAACCATTTTAAATCGTTGTGTGCTTTAAAAAAGTCCAGCCCAAAAAAGTCTTAGCATGGGATAGTTAACGCCCAAAACAGTTTCAACATCGCCCGTATTGCGACACTTAACATTTTACTTCTGCTGTAACATGCCAGTTAACATATTTTGCCGCTTGCTTAACAGAATATACACTCATTTTAGCTACTGCACATACGTATATTGGCTTTGGTATATTCTGTATGTGGTCTTGCGGCATTGCGGTATTAAATTGCAGACATGAGTGAGCCACACTGATTTTCATCGTCGTGTGGAGTTGAAAGGCAGTAAAAAGATCAGTGCCAAGAAAAAATAAATATACAAATTCAATACAAACTAAATCAGAGTTTATCAAGTGTTGTGTGCGTGGATCTATGAGATATTTTCGGCAAGTGCACGCATACAAAAGGCGTGCTCGGCCCATTACCTATGACGACAGTGAGTTTAGTTTTTCTTCTACCTCTGTGTGTGTGTGTGAGTTTCGCTGATGGCTGAAAAAATGTTTAATTAGCAGGCAAAATATGGACAAAACGCGTACATAGAATACGCCAAGCCCAAAACGTTGGAACCAATCAAAGCCCAATACAATGAAAATCGTAACTAAACTTTATAAGTGCGCCCTGAAAAGACAATTGGAAACCACCCCCCGCGTTTTAATCAAAGAAAAAACTTGTATGTGTGCGGCTGCTGCTGCTTACAGCGCAATCCAAATAAAAAAAATAAATATAAAGTGAAAATGTATATAAACGTTTGATGCAATGTTTTGTAAATTTCTAATGAACTCACACTGCCTACAAACTCTATTCAGTCTAGCAGAGGAGCAGCAGAAGCAGAGCTGTGAAGTGCGTTCTCTGCTGCTGGTCGCCATCATAGCAGAGACTTTACCGTCGACGTCGTTGCTGCTGCTGCTCTTGCCTACCTCCTGTGCGTGAGTGCGTGTGAATATGTGTGTGTGTAGCGGAGTTAATCCCTTCAAATATTGTGATCCCACGCTTGAATTATATCAATTTCAGTCATTAATTAATTATGCAAAATGTATATCTTGTGTAAAAAGTACAGTGTTGCATTTACACACACATGTGTATATTTGAATATATAATATATATGTATACATACATACAAACATAAAACATTTCAATGTGCAATATGGTGGACGACAGTGCGTAAAAATCACAACGTCGACGTTGACTTTTGTTAACTGCTTACTATTTTGTTGTTATTGGTTTTGGGTTTGTTGGCAACGTGTTTTCGGATGCAGCTTAACGAGAAATATATTAAATCAATTGCATTTGTACAAGTAAAAAGACAATTAGTGCTAATTTCGCTAAACTAACATACATAAAATTTTATGTATGTATAGAGAACTGATGTGCATTTGTGTGTGTGTGTGTTTCTATACGTATACCTGTGCTCGCTTGTGTGTACATATATATATATATATATATATTCATATATGTATGTGTATATTTGTATGTGTGTGTAAGTAAGCTTGCATATGTATTTGACTGAAAATGGAAATTATATAAAACCCCTTTTGTGTGCGTGAGGCGCTTTAGATTAAAGCAGTATGCGGCTGCTAGGCTTCAGTTATTTCCATTCCACATGATATATATATATATATATATATATATATATAATAAATATACAAGCATATGATCAATATGGCAACAAAAAACTGGACGAAAAACGTTGCCAAGCCCTTGTGAAATTCTGATAGTTGTTGGCAAGCCGCACAGCGCTCACATATTGCCAATCAATAATTTTGGTAGTGCCAATTAAAGGAGAAAACTTGTGACAGAAAAGAAAAACAAAAAAAAAGAAAACATATACACACACGCTGCCTACGCCATCACTCATTTGCACATACATACATACACAGAGAAAAACGGCACCCGTTGCTCTCTCAAAGAGTTTGTCTTTCTGATCAAGGAAATAAGCAAACTTCACAACAATCACACGCGCTCACACTCACTCCAATCTCTCTCACTCGCTTACTCCCTGGCTTTTTGCATTGAAGTTGTTGTTCTTTTTGGGGTGGCGATGGCGGCGGCGCCCCACTTTTATATGCGAACCTTTTTTCCCCCCGTAATGTGTGTGTATGTGTGCGTGTGCGAGTTGTAACAACAACCACCAAAAGCAAAGCTTTTTGCCCAGCGACGACAACAACGGCGGCTTCCTTTTGTCTATTTGGACGCTGGAAAAAAAAACCTTAACAGAAACTTTAACGTCGCTGCCGGCGTCGACGTTTTTCAATATGGCTTCTTCAATTTTTTCAATTTCATCACAAATATATAAATATAATTAGTTTTGCCTGGAAATACGCAATTAATTATGTACAGCAAATGCAAAAAAATTCCCCAACTGCTACAGCAGCAAAACTCGTATTTTGGAACAAACGGTTTTTAGAATTTTACAAAATGCATACACACATAAGCATACGCAGTATGTTTTCATGTTCAAACATGAAAATAAATATGTAGTGATTTTAATGTGATTCTGTTGCTGTCGTTCGCTGTGTTATACATACACACTGTGTGCACATACATACGAATGGTCTTTTTTTTACTTCTGTATGTTTTTGTAATTGGCGTTCCAATTTTCGATGTAAGAAATTCAATTATTTTCCTTCGACACTGTTGCTGGCAAAAAAAATAAAAAATTACATAAATATAAAGTTGGTGTCTTTGGCAAAGGATATTAAGGCTGAATTGTGCTTGTGTTAATTGTTAGTGTAGGTGTGAAAACAAAACTCAATAAATAACTCGGAAAAAATGAGTATATTACCAACACTGCAATAATTCAATGCATTCAAAACGAAACTCCCACTAGTCTGATGTTCGCTCGATTGTCTCTCTCTCGCACTCTTTCTTGGTCTCGCGTCACGCCGCCGCTAGCTCAAAATGACACCCCCATCCCTTCAGCCCCTTGTTCCGTTAGGCGTTCTTTGATCACGTAGTCGTCGTGTTTGTTTGACATCTGTTTGTGTGTGTGTGTTGTGTGCCATATTTTTGCGCTTTGCAAAAAGGTGCTAAGATTTTTCAACAGATTTTAAAAAAATTATATATGTATGTTTTCACATTTATTTTATCTTTTAATTTAACCCACTAATATTTTTATATCGACACCTATTTGCTTGTAAACTGAGTTAACATTTTTATCTGTATGCCCAATACTTTGTGCCTGTTTCTATGCGAACTGCTGAAATATGATATTGATTAAACATCGTGCAGGAAAATGAACGAAACAAAGAATTTCAGTGTCTTACCGTCAACAGGTATGAAACCTTACCTTCTTTCTGGTAACCTGTATCTGAATGAAAAGTAGAAGATACTACCAATGATTTTCTTTATATTTTAACCTTCAGCTCTTGATCCATGTTCTGGCCGTGTAGTGAAAAATGTTACTAATTTTATTATCACTGAATTTAATATCTGTGCGTTTTCAATTAAACCTAAATATTGAAATTTACAACCATTAATTGATAAAATACATTTCTAATGTTTATAAATTTATGGCTTACACTTTCACAAGAAAATTTCTAATGTTGTGCACACATATGTGGTATATACATTTGTACATTGCGCATCGTTGCAATTTCATTTTTATCATTACCAAAATTTTGACTGATAATGTAATCGAGCGTTGGAGCGAACTGAACCAACTGCGAATGCACTTTCAGGCGGTGCAAGTGTGTGCGTGTGGCGTGTGTGTGGGTGGTTTGTCTCCGATTTTAATATTTGAACTGAACAAAATGCAACCCCCACATTTAAACTGTGAGAGGCGCTCTCACACACTAATTCCATAAATGTCGTTTACTGTTTTGTTTACCTGCTGCACATCAATACAGAGAGAGGGGTTGTACGGCGTTGTGTGTGTAACTTGTTATGTCCCTCTCTCTTTCTCTCACGCTCTCTTTCAATTACAAGTTTATTTTTTTTCGTTCGTTCATGCGTTGAGACAATATGATAACTGCTGGCAACTTGCAGTGCTAAAACAGTGTTGCCGTATTCCAGAAACACACTTGTAACTCAGAACTTCGGCTGCCTGTGGCTGGCTGGTCACACTTCACAGTCAGCCGAGAAACTAGAAAATGGCCATGTTTATTAAGAATTGTTGTGTGATGAAAGATTTTTCAACCCCCACAAACGAAATGTAAACGGTTGTAAAGTGAAGTACGTTTCACTATTAACTGTGATTTCGAGCTAACATAACATAGACGCGCTTGTTGAGAAACACATTGTGCTTATATATATATATATATATATATATATATCGCATATATCGTAACTATTGTTTACTTAACAGCATTTTGTTTTGTTTTGTTTGAAACGTGTATTTACAGAGCTGTACTAAGTCCAGCAGCCGTTGCAGCACAATTCATTAGAAACTTTTAAAGCTCCACATGTCCGCCAAAGCAGAGGCGGACAATCCACTCGCCAGCGCCGGCGGCACAACGAGCGGCGGCGTCGGCGGAGTCAATAGCAACTCCAATGGGACTATAGCCCCGGCGAGACGGCTGCGCACACGCAACTCAACCGGCAGTGGCAGCGAGTCGGCCAAAAAGAATACCAACAGCGCTCACAACAATAATAACAACAACAGCAACAACAACAACAACAATAATAATAATAACAACAATAACAATAGCGAATCAGCTGCAGCAGGTAATGATTCAAGTGGAGCGGCATCAACCACAACGCCGGCATCAGGAGTTTCTGCTGCATTAGCTGCGGCAGCACCACCACCCATCTCTGTGGAACGTCCCATGCCCAGCGTGCCGATGAATCATGCCAGCAGCAGTGTCTCAGCCAGCAAGAAATATCACAATAGCTGTCCGCATCCAATGCCTACGGTGCACAAGAAGACGCTCCACACGAAGCCGCACAGCAGCAATAAATTTGATCAGGGCAAGAACGAGGAATTCCATTTTGATACACCGCCCGAGTGTCCAGTTTTCAGACCCACAGTGGAGGAGTTTAAAAATCCATTGGCCTACATCAGCAAGATACGCTCCATAGCGGAGAAATGTGGCATTGCCAAGATATTACCGCCGGAGAAATGGTCGCCCCCATTTGCCGTCGATGTGGACAAATTGCGTTTTGTGCCGCGTGTTCAACGCCTCAATGAACTTGAGGCGAAGACGCGCGTCAAACTAAACTTCTTGGATCAAATTGCCAAGTTCTGGGAGCTGCAGGGATCCTCACTCAAAATACCGATGGTGGAGCGCAAGGCACTCGATTTATATACGCTGCATCGCATCGTTCAGGAGGAGGGCGGCATGGAGCAGACTACTAAGGAGCGCAAATGGGCCAAGGTCGCCAATCGCATGCAATATCCATCCAGCAAAAGCGTTGGCGCCACACTTAAAGCCCACTACGAGCGCATACTGCATCCCTTCGAGGTGTACACCTCCGGCAAAGTGCTAGGAACGGGAGCTGGTGCCGGTGTAGCTGCGGGCGCTACACCCGTCAAGCTCGAGGATGTCGGCACCGATTACAAGGCCCATGAAATACCCACACGGCAGCAGATCGCGCCACCAAACGAGAACAATACGCGTCGCTCCAAACGTTTTGGCAACTCCAATGCCGGTTGCGGCTTAAGCAATGCTAAACTGGGATGTGCTGCTGCTAATGCTGTTGCAGCTGCTGCTTCATGTACTATCAAAACGGAAACCAAGGAGGACTTCAAACGCGACCTTTTGAGCAGTTTCAATGCGGTCAATGCTCCAGCTGGCAGCGGTGGTGTGGCTGCGGGCGGTCAATCTGCTGGCAGTGGTGCTCCACCTGCACCCAATACACGCGCCACCCAAAAGAAGGCCACAACGGAGCCACAGCAGCAGCCGCTCATTGATCCGCTGATGAAGTACATCTGTCACATCTGCAATCGCGGCGATGTCGAGGAGTCCATGCTACTGTGTGATGGCTGCGACGATAGCTATCATACCTTCTGTCTGTTGCCACCACTGAGCAGCATACCCAAAGGTGAGTTCAAGTAGAAAATATCCCCAATTCTAGTAATACATAAATATATAAGTAATTCCATAATGATTAACTGAATGTATTTAAATACTCAGCGGGAGTCCAGAATTTCAAATCCATATTCATTCTAGTCGAAAAAAGAGTTGGGCTCTGTAATATGTACATAATAATGTTTCATAAAGAAAGCAACATATCTTATTAAGTATATTTGTATATATATATACATAAATATATATATATATATATATATATGATTAACAACAGACTCGAATTCAAAACGTACCATAAAAATAATTAAGCCAACTTCAATATATATTGTGTTATGTTAGCTTATGTTGTGTTGTTTTTTATGAGCTGGTTGTTTTTCTAATCGCACATCAATTCTATTTTATTACCAGGAGAATGGCTATGCCCGCGTTGCGTTGTGGAGGAGGTAAGCAAGCCGCAGGAAGCATTTGGTTTCGAGCAGGCCGAGCGTGAGTATACGTTGCAGCAGTTTGGTCAGATGGCCGATCAGTTTAAGCAGGAGTACTTCCGGAAACCGGTGCACCTGGTGCCCACGGAGATGGTGGAGCGTGAATTCTGGCGCATTGTATCCTCAATTGATGAAGATGTGACTGTTGAATATGGCGCTGATTTGCATACGATGGATCATGGTTCTGGTTTTCCCACAAAGAGTTCGCATTACTTGCTGCCTGGTGATCAGGAGTATGCCGAGTCTAGCTGGAATTTAAATAATCTGCCGCTGCTTGAGGATTCAATACTGGGTCACATAAATGCTGACATTAGTGGCATGAATGCCCCATGGATGTATGTGGGCATGTGTTTCGCTGCCTTCTGCTGGCACAACGAGGATCACTGGAGCTATTCGATTAACTATTTGCATTGGGGCGAGCCAAAGACCTGGTACGGTGTGCCCGGCTCCCGAGCCGAGCAATTCGAGGAGACAATGAAGCGTGCCGCACCCGAGCTGTTCTCCTCGCAGCCAGATCTGCTGCACCAGTTGGTCACCATAATGAATCCGAACATACTGATGAACAACGGGGTGCCCGTCTATCGCACCGATCAACATGCCGGCGAGTTTGTCATCACATTTCCGCGCGCCTATCATGCCGGCTTCAATCAGGGCTACAATTTCGCCGAAGCTGTCAATTTTGCGCCAGCCGATTGGCTGAAAATGGGACGCGAATGCGTCAATCATTATTCGATGCTGCGTCGCTTCTGCGTTTTCTCGCACGATGAGCTTGTCTGCAAGATGGCCTTGGAGCCGGCCAAGCTGACATTTGGTATTGCCACCGCTTGCTATATTGACATGGCCGAAATGGTTGACACCGAGAAGAAGCTGCGCAAATCACTGCTGGAATGGGGCGTAACACGCGCCGAACGTCGCGCTTTTGAGCTGGTCAACGATGATGAGCGCCATTGCCAGGAGTGCAACACGACATGCTTCCTTTCGGCCGTTGCTTGCGAGTGCAACGACAAACTGATTGTCTGCCTGCGTCACTACACCGTTCTCTGCGGCTGTGCACCAGAGAATCACACGCTCATCTATCGCTATACGCTCGACGAGATGCCGCTAATGTTGCAAAAGCTGAAGGTGAAGGCGCATAGCTTTGAGCGTTGGCTATCGCGTTGTCGCGACATTGTCGATGCCCACACGCCCACATCGGTGACACTGTCGGAGCTGCAGGAACTCTGCAAGGAGGCCGAGACAAAGAAGTTTCCCTCTTCGCTGCTCATCGATCGCCTGAATGCAGCGGCCATTGAGGCAGAGAAGTGCGTCACTGTCATCCAACAGCTGGGCATCAATAAGGTAAGAGAGTGTCTACAAATAAACATAACTAAATATATTTTTGAATTCTGCTTATTCATATAATTTTGTTATATTATATTAAATCTAATTGCAACACATAATATATTTAAATATAGCCTTGTCCAGATGTTTGTATTTGTTTGTTAGAGTTGTACATAAATTAAATAAACTAAATATTTGATTTAAAAATGTTTCAGGTACGCACCCGCTCCGATCACAATCAGGAGGCGGCCCAGTATAAGTTGACCATGGAGGAATTGGAGTTGTTTGTACAGGAAATCGATAATTTGTGCTGCATCATTGACGAGGGCGCTTCGGTGCGTGAGCTGTTGGTGTTGGGCAAACAGTTTGTGGAGCGGGCCAAGGCGCAGCTGCAGTTGTCGCTGGAGGCGCTCGAGGAGAATGAACTAGAGACGCTGATCAATGAGGGCAGCTCTTTGCGCATTGAACTGCAGCAACTGGATCAGCTGCAGAAGCGTCTGAAACAATGCAAATGGTACAAACGTTCTCAGGGCTTGCGCGAGACCAGCTCCAAGCTGACCTACAAAGATGTAGAGACGCTGCTGCACACCGCAGCCGCTGATTTGGATCCCACCGATCCCTATGTGGATCGCGAGATGCGTAAATTGCAAACAATTGGTGCGGCAATCGAAGCGTGGGAATTGCAGGCAGCTAAATATTTCCGCCGTCTCAATCAGCAGCACGAGCTAACCGAAATCGAGCAGTTTCTGAAGTCCGCCAGCGATATCAACGGGCAGGTGCCATCGCATGGCATGTTGAAGGATGCGTTGCGCAAGGCACGCGAATGGCTGCGCGCCGTTGAGCAGCTGCAGCAGAACAATCATGTCACCTATTACCACACGCTGGAGGCGATTATCGAACGGGGCCTGAGTATACCCATTCAGCTGGAGGAATTGGGTCGCATGCAGGGACATTTGAATAGTGCGCACCAGTGGAAGGAGAACACGGGGCTAGCATTCCTGAAGAAGGGCACATTCTATACGCTGCTGGAGGTGCTGATGCCGCGTGCGGATGCCATTAACATTGACTCGGATCTCAAGCCGCGTTTCCAAGATGATTTCCTCAAGGACAAGAATCCCGCCGAAATTGTGGCCAGCTTCAAGCAAGCCGAGGAGCAGGAGCTGCGCGATATGCGCGATCTTCGACGCCAGAATATGACCAAGAATCCACTGCGCGACGTCTTCTGCTTGTGCAAGTCGGAATTCCATGGTCTGATGCACAATTGCCAGCTGTGCCGCGATTGGTTTCACGAGGATTGCGTGCCGCCGCCGTCGCATCCAATAAAAGCGCAACAGAATGGCAACGCGGATGCTTCCACTTCAGCGCTGGCAAAGTGGCTGTGTCCCAGCTGTGTGCGCTCGAAGCGTCCACGTTTGGAGATGATTTTGCCGCTGCTCGTCCAGCTGCAGCAGCTGCCCATCCGCCTGCCCGAGGATGAGGCATTGCGGTGTTTGGCTGAGCGTGCCATGAACTGGCAGGATCGTGCACGCAAAGCTCTAAGCAGTCCCGATGTCAGCGCCGCTCTGGATGCCATCTTGTTGCAACAACAGAAGCGACGCACGGAGAGCGGCAGCGGTGGCGCCGCTGCTGTCCTGGGCAACATCAACAGTCCACGAAAGCCGCGACGTCAGCACAAGCAGCAGGGCGCGAACAATGCAACGGGTCGCTCCGAATCGGATGCTGAGGATGCCGATGATGTTGACGATGACGACGATGATGATGAATGCCGGCTGCGCATTGTCGAGGATGGCTATAGCAACGATGAGGACGAGCAGCTGCAACGTTTGGCATCAACGAATCAAGCGAATCAAGCCAGCGGCAGCACCACCACAGATCTCCTGAAGCTGCTCTCCGACAGCGAAATTGAGAATCTGCTCGAGCTGATGATGGAGGGTGATTTGTTGGAGGTGTCGCTCGAAGAGACGCAAGAGCTGTGGCGCATACTGGAAACGATGCCGCCGACAATGCTGCAAGCGGACGCCAAGGCTCGCGTTGCTCAGCATGTGCAGCAGCAGCATTTGCAACAGGGTGCGAATGCACCAGCCACAGGCACCTCGACGTCGAGCATACACAGCGGCGCCGATGATTCCAATGATAGCCTGCTTGTACAGAATAGTCCAACTCCCAACGCTCAAGCGGTGCGCAACAAAAAGCGACGCTCCAATGACTCCAGCAGCGCCAATGTGGCTGTGCCGCGCAAGAAACAGAATACGCCCAAGCAGACGCCGGGCAAAAAGTCGCAAGCGGTGCGCAAAAGCGATAGCAAGGCAAGCAGCTCGCCCGGCGTCGATGCCGATGCCGAAAATAAGCAGTCAAATGGTGGTAATACCAAAACAACAATAACAACGGCAGCAGCAGTAACACCAACAACGCCGGGATCAGCATCAGTTGTAGCAGCAACAGCAGCAGCCACTGGCGCAACAGCAACAGGCGCAGCTGGCACGCCCACACCGGGCTCAGCTGGGCAGAAGAAACGCAAACGCACCACAACCACCAACAACAACACCAATAATAATAACAACAACAACAGCAGTGGCAACAATAGCAATGCAGGCGGCACGCCCACAGCAGGCGCTAACAATAGTCCGTCAACAGGTGGCGCCGGCGGCGGGCAGAAGAAGCATCCGCAACGCACACAGCAAACGGCGCAGGAGGATGACGAAGAGGAGTGCCGGGCAGAGAATTGTCATAAGCCAACGGGACGCGAGGTGGATTGGGTGCAGTGCGACGGTGGTTGCAACGAATGGTTTCACATGTACTGTGTGGGCCTGAATCGTAGCCAGATTAAAGCCGACGATGATTACATATGCATACGCTGCTCCAAGACCGTCAGCGTGGGCGTCGCAGGAGGCAGCAGCGGCAGTCTAACCGTTACGACAACGACGACCAGCAGCCTAACGTTAAGCACGGGGACGCCGGGCAAACAGCGAGCAGCGCAATCGGCGAGGTAGACAGAATCGAGAAGTTCCTGGGCAACAATAACAATATAAAATTGACAACGGTTGGCAGCACCCTCGATTAAAGCTTGCGAGATAATCGATAAACTGCTATCGCAGTGTTTATATATATAATTATCACACATACACACACACACACACACACAAATCCGTAAAAAGAACAGACACAGAGCCACACACACGCACGCAACATTGCTGTGCGTGCTAAAACGGTATTTACTAAGTGTTAGTAAAAAGTCACTTAAACGTTTTTTGTAGTACATATTTACTAATTATCGCTATTATTACACAAACGTATAAAAAAAAACAAACAAACAAACAAGAAAACCAACATCAACACTACACACACGAACACATTTGAAAAATAACAGATTAGTTTAAACTGTTTCATTTGTAAAATGCTAAATACAAAAATAAATTTTGTATGTGTAGGCGTGAAGCACATTTTACGTTCGTTTAACTTTCTCTTACATTTAGCTGATGTAAATTTATATATATAAATATATATATATAAACTGATATATATAAATTGATATATGTTTATACATAATCATATAAATATATATTTAATTACCACTACCTGCTACTATTAGTTTTTGTTAATTTAATTTACATTTTGTGTTCTCTTTAAGTTTATGTGCGAAGCGCGCGCGTTTTTTACGTTTTTATTTTCATTTAAAGAACTATTTTGAAAAGGTTTATTACATATTTTACTTATGTACAGTTTTTCTGTTTACTTAAAGTGGAAAGCAAAGTAAAGGTTAATTGTTATTTTAATACATACGTTTATATCTTCCATAAACATTATTTCCGATCATTTTTATAAGCGTGGCGCGCTGTAATCCCTTTTTTCAGTTGTATGTTTTCTTTGTTATTTTCCTACAAATCGATCGATTTAAAAAAAAAAATGTAGCATAAATACCAAGATTAATCTAAAAACAAAATTTATTGGTAATACAAAAGATCATAATAAATATAAAATAAATAAATTGCAGACCTAATGCTAAGTTTACATTTAAATATAAATGAAAATAAAAAATGTATAATTTCTAATTTTAAATTTAGTAAGCTGAATAGAGAACAAGCGTAAATAAGCATCATAAAAAAAAACAACAAAAAATTGCAAAGAAAAAATAACTTCTCAACGTACAACATGAAAAAATGCTTAGAACTATGCGATAGAAAAACACTTTGTAAAATCATTTTTTAAGCGTGTATAAAAAACGAGCGAGTTATGAACATGCAGAATAGCTCCAAACCAACAAAAATAAAAAAGCAACAAAAAAATGATATAAAGAAGATAAAATACCTTATCAGAATAAGGCGCAACCATTTTATTTAATTAAGCTATCACTGTACGATTTCTTTAAACGAGCCCACTTCACAACAAATCAATACCTTAATACCCCTCCACCAGACCCCACAATATGTAATTCTATTATACATATAAATAAATTATATATAAATAGTATTTAAAAAAAAAAGATGCTCATGTGTTTTTTCTTTTATCAATTAATGAACAAATATTAAATCTGTACAATGGAAATCTATTTACTAAATACATTTATATAACCCCAGACCGAGCCATAACTATAATGACTTGGGGCATAAACGTTGAACAACCTACGCTTCGATTGACACGTTCACCATGCCAACTGCCCCAGTGACATATTCCCAGTTAGTCATTCCCATTATAAATTTGTACATACATAGCCAGTCAATGTTTGCCATCTAGCAGGGGGGTAGCATAACTAGCCTAAGGTCAGACTAATGGCAAGTACCTGGCGCCCTGATAACACACTTTTGTGGAGAACAGATAACATTGCTTGTTTGCAAACACAAGAAAGTTACCATAAAATTGTACTCGTTTGTAATACTCGGTGCGTTTATGACACATGTTTCATCACGGAAGAAGTTTAATTTAAACGAATTGGTAACATTTCTACATAAACGTAATATGGCCAAATGTGGTCAACACGGAAATGTTCTTATTAATTCAATAATACATTTTTTTTTTGGTTCTACATATAGGTATTATTTGCAGAGTTAACGATTAGTTGTGTTCGCTTTATGAGTCATTAACGAAATATTGATATTCTTAATCTACATAGGCTAATTAATATGCGTAAGAGTTATCGGAAAAAATCAAAATATAACATTTTTTTTTGATTATTTGTTTCAATTTGAACAACAAAAAAATGAATTCATTGATTTCTAAAATAACAAAGTCATACAACACAATATTGCTTGCATAATTACTGCGGCTACTCAATTTAAATCTCAAGGCTGATAATATATTTTCGCACAATAATCACCAAACAAAACACCAGCTCAAGAACCTTTCCATTCAGTTATCAGTCAAGGTCATCCCTTGAAATATCCGGGTCAACTTCAAAACTTACTTTGTGCAGGGTATTTTCATGTCAAGCATATTGATTTTTACATTTTCTGTTTGCTTTCACCACTAATTGTTTGATAATAAATTCATTCATTTTATTGCAATTCGGTTTGATTCCATAAAGTTTAAAAGGCGTTTATTTGTGTGTGTTTTGAGTAATTTGTTTGTGGCTCATTAAGAATCGCTTATCAGTCAATCAGGCAATGATAATTAGAGCTGCATGTTTCACATGACATGAAAACCATGCAATCAAAAGTGGAATCAAAGTTAGCAAAACAAATTTTAACTTTTTTGTTTTATTTCATTGTTTTGTTTTTATTACATACGCATACGAGTATAGTACACAATCGGTTTGCTTTTTTGGTATTAAGATAAATGTATCAGTTACAAGAGGCTATCAAAAATAGTTTTCTTTTGTTGCATTAGGCGACAATTAATAAATATACATACATATTTAGAAAATACTAATACACATGTTGTTTATGTAATATAGGACACGATTTACATACTAAATTTAACATGCCCTCTTTAGTAGTGTGATTGAGGTAACAATAATAATTTGATGGTAAAGCTTAACAATTGTCAATTGCCAACTAAAGCTTCACATGTGCTAGCAAAATTACTTAAAATAAGTCGCTTATAAAATCCCCCAATGACATTGACAACTGGAAAACAAACTAATAAAAGAAGCCGCTGTGTGTTGCTTTTCTGTTTGTTGTGCATTCTACATCTAAACACTGAGATTACATAATGCGCGGAAACCCGTTAGTAAAATCATTGCATCAATCGCACCCTGCTTTGTTTTATTGGGGTGGAGGTGCTGCGCTTTAGGAGGCGAGTCCACGTTGCCGACGCTTGACACGCGCATATGGACCCACAGATGGATCCATGACAAAGTCATAGAGCACACGCGTCCAGCTGGTGTGCTGTGGCATCGTCTCGTAGAACTCCTTGGCAATGCGCTTCACCTCCGGCAGCCGGGAGCCGGGCACGGCCGGAAAATCATGATGCTCATTGTGATAGCCGACATTGAAGGTGATCCAGTTGAGTGGCCCATAATAGGAATACGTCTCAAACCCCTTGGCGAACATGTAGTGCTCCGATATAAAGTGCCCCGCCACAGGATGCAGTCCCATCGCCAGAATGGAACCAATTAGCAGATAGGCCATCGCCTTCCAGCCAAAAAAGTAAACCACAGCCGCATTGAATGTCAGCTGGATGATCGTATTGACGATCTCCAGGCGTGTCGGTGGCTTCGGATTGATCACCAATGGACGGAAGATGTAGAAGAACGGCTGCAGACATACCCACAGGAATTTTCCAAATGTTGTGTTAAATAATCGCGCCTCCAGCAGTGTGGGTATATCAGTGTCAGACACTTCATCGCCTTGGTACCTAAAAAAAATATTGCGATAAGTTACAAATTGAACTCATTGTGAATTAAAGGAATAGGAAATAGAAACAGGAAAATTCCAACCATAAGTAAGAAGTATTGATTAAAATCTACTGAATGCAACTTTGTTTGGGATTTACTAAAAACGAAGCAAAATATGAATATATCTGAATATCTGATTGTATCAAATCAAGGCCAGTAGATTAATTACGTATATGGTCCAGTAATTCCTATATGCAATCCCAATTACGAATTCTAGTCAAGCAAAACAAAAACTTAATTTTAATTAGTGTTCGGATAAATATTGTCATGTCAAAAAATACCAATCTAGTTCATAACAGGGTTTGTAATTGGTTTGTTATCAAATCAAACAAAAAAAAACTTACATAGACACATGAGTACAAATATATATTTTTGTAGGTTTGCTGACCCAATTTTTTCCACATAGTTAGAATTAAACCATTTAATTCCTCCACGAAAGCTAGAGAACTAGGTATAAAGGGAGGGATATTACAGCGAAGTAAAATCAAAATAACATTAGGTATAAAGAGATAAGAAATATTCGTTTGAAAATCATTTTTCATTTTTTATATAATTTAAAACTTTGGAGGAATTTCTATTTAAAGCTCTCACTCAACTATTGGCATTATAAACACGGTATACACGTAACTGATAGATTAGATAAACGCGACCAGCGAATTATTAACACCTGCGTGCCCCAGACACATGTGAGCCAAATGGGCCACTCATTACTCAAATGATTGAGCATGTGACTCATTTTGTTTTGTAGATAATCAAATACGTGAGCGATGGCTATAGATTATTTTAACTGGCCAAAGCATATCATACTGTAAGGCGCCATAGCGAAGATATTTTAAAATAAATAACAGTTTAATACTTATATGACTTATGTTTTTCATACAACTCAATGCGGAAATTTAAATCATTGATGAAAACACAAAACAACAATACTAAATATATTAACGTACTGGCTTCAAATATGTCGACATAACTGTTTGAGATTTGAAGTCACTTCACCTTCAAAGATAAGGTTTGTTGCAAAAAATGAGATAGTGGATAAGATAGAGACCAGCTAACTCAGTAATAAAATAAATAATGCCTCCACCCCTACCCAACACCGCTGTCCTTTTCACTTTGGTTTCCTTTTTAGGGTGTGACAAAAAAATCAATTGAACTCTCATTAAATTTACATTCGAGTCGCCTGCCAAATTGCCGGCAAGAAGTGCGAACAGCAAAAGCACTCCAAGTAAGAATGACTCACATATATCGAAATATATACTATATGTATATATTTTTATATAAAGTATATATGTACAAAGTGTAAGCAGCAAAGTGACGTGCAAAAGTACACAATTATACTGGCTACGTGACCAATAAAAGCAAATATTCGAAATTGATATGCATAAACAATAGTTCAAATCCCATAAACTTTCAAATCTTATCACAATCATTAAAAAACATAGGAAAATCCGAAGAAATTTATTATTTGTATTTGACTCACAACTGAAAAAAGAAACTATAAATTGATATTACAAGAAGCACAAGCAAACAGCAAAATAGTCAGAGAAGATAAATACTCTTGTGCTTAGTAGTGTATATTATTAAAATACATATTAATAAAACTCATATTACAACAAATGAGTTTTTTTTTTTACACAAAGTTCGACTCACAGACTAAGGAGACGGAGAAGTGGAGGAAATGGTGTCGAATGGCGTGTGTGTAGTGTTGCAAAGCGCTCTCGCCGGTCTTAAAAAATGTTTTGTGGTCGCGTGGGGAGGCGGCAAAATCTGTCTCATGGCTACGCCCCATTAGCATGAATTTGAACAAATTTCACATAAAATAGCCGGTACGTAGCGCTGAGAGCGCATGAGTGTATTTGTGTGTTGTGTGTACTTAGTGTGCTCGACGGCAATAACGTCATCGAGCGAACTAATCGCAATTTAAAAAACTTACCTATGATGCTCCAGATGATATTTCTTAAAGGATATACTCATGGGCAGGCCAATGGGCAGATTGCAAATGAAGCCCAAGATTCGATTGTGCATGGGTCGACTGTGGCCAAAGGCCAGATTATGCGATATTTCATGCACGGCCAGCATAAGCGAGTGATTGAGAATGCCGCCAAAACAATAGGCCAACAGTGTTAGCCATAGCCATGACAGGTCCTTGACAACGAACAGCGCCAGTATTTGTGTTAGCACCATGGAGCCGGCAACCCATTTAAAGTTTGGATCATGGCCAAACAGTTTCTTGATTTGCGGATATTTCTCGAGGATGATTTTGCGACGCGAGGCATGCGGCTCTTCCGTATAAACCCACTCGAAGTCATTGCGCGACACTTTTTGGCCCATTTCTAATTTGTACTGTTTGTTATCGTTATTGTTCTGCTTGACGGCTCAGACACAAAGCTTTGGCATTATCGACCGACCAAAAAATATTCACAAAAGTAAGCGTGCTTTTTTATTTCGTCTACAATGCGGCACTAATGAAGTGAAAAGTGTTAATGAAGCCGCACTAGCAACAAGGTCGACGACGGGCACCCACACAAAGATCAGTGTTGGTAAGAGCCAAAGTGCCCAGGGTTGCTCTGCTACTATCGCATCGATGAGAAAACAGCTGACTAGAGAGCGCTGCAAACTTACTACTGCCCCTTCTTATGCTTAGGTACACCTTTGTTATACTGCCTACAGGTGCAAACTGCGGCTGCCGCTGTCGAGTTTATGGCCCGTCCAATGAATGAAATGAATGCACAACAGCTGTGTTTGTTCGCCATTTTATACAATAATTTATAATTGGGTTTGTAGTAGTTTGTAGTACATTATGTAAATTTTGTATTTCAAATAATTTCATTAAAATTATGCTCAAAAAACTGATGCGATGTGTTTTAGGCACCAAGCTGTTGCTGCTACTGCTGATTCGCATATCAATCGCGTGTTGCTGCGCCGCAGAATGGGCACCTGCACTTTGTTTTGCTTGCGTTCTCATACTTTGCTTCTTGTTCTTATCCTTCTTACTTTTTGGGGTGGTGCGGGGTTGACAGTGATTGTGACGTCACCGGGTTAACAGACTGATCAACTGCCGTTCTTATCCCTCCTGCTCTCTGTGTGTGAATGGGTGTGTGTGTGTTTGTGTATGTTGATATATTTAAACATAAAAGTGTGTACATATAATTTTTGTATTGTTTTTAATATATTTTATCAATAGTTCTAGAAAATGCTAAAACAATGTGGTTGTTTTTGTTGTTATTGTTGTAGTGGTCTGCTTCACACACAAAAATCGAAAGATGTGGTTTCCCTCGCTTTAGGGTTTTTAATGTTTAGACTTCTGGTTTGTTGCTTGTTGACGACGCAGTAGTAGTTGTTTTAAATTGATGTTACAGCTGATGATCTTCCTCTTCTGTTGTTGATCTTGCTGTTTGGTTGATGTTTTGTTGTTTAGGAATAGGGCAAAGCACCAGCCAGCGATTGTTGTTGCTGTTCGGAAGTTGTTTTTCTTGATGTTGCTGATGCTGTTGTGGTTGTAATTGTTGCTCCTGCTGTTTAGTATTTGTTGTTTGAATAAATATTTAACGTGATTTTAGTTTTTTTTTTTGCTTTTCTTACTTGTTTTTTTTAGCTTTAAATTATATATATTTTGCGCTTTTTTTGCGCAATTCTTTGCTGTATAGCTCACTCACTTTTTTCTTGTTTATTTTCTTGTATTATTTTTTTTTTCTGCTCAACAAAATATTTAAATTAAATCGGCAATATTAGCAGGCATTTCCTCGATAGTAGTGTGATAGAATTGTTCAATATCCTTAAGGATTCGTCGATCATCATCTGTGATGAAGTTGATCGCAACACCCTTGCGACCGAAACGACCACCGCGACCGATTCTACAATAGATTAGATAATTATAATATTAAATATATATATATGTATATTATATAGATAGGATTTAAAGAAACTGATCAATTTAAAGTTAGTTGCTTGCAGCGGCGTTAACATACCTATGAATGTAGTTCTCGCGATTCGAGGGCAGATCGTAGTTGATGACCAACGACACCTGCTGCACATCAATACCACGCGCCAATAAATCAGTTGTAATCAGAACACGAGATGAGCCCGAACGGAATTGTTTCATGATAACCTCACGATCACGCTGCTCCATGTCGCCGTGCATAGCCGACACGGTGAAGTTGTGGCTAGACATCTCCTGGGTCAGCTGATCGACCTGTTTATGCAACAAGAAAAAGAGACGAACGAAACTTTAAGAACAACACTTGGCAAGATACTCTATACACACATATACCATCATACATATAAAAAACACGCCATTGTTCATGAGGAGGTTGATTTTGCTTACCTTGCGACGGGTATTACAGAAGATAACCGACTGGGTAATGGACAGCGTGTCGTACAGATCGCACAATGTGCCCAGCTTCCAGTTCTCCTGCTTGACGTTCACGTAGAACTGCTTGATACCCTCGAGGGTCAACTCCTCCTTCTTGACGAGAATGCTGACTGGCTCACGCATGAAGCAACGGCTCACTTCCAGTACATCGGGGGGCATGGTAGCGGATAGCAAGATGACTTGCACGTCTGGGGGCAGCATCTTGAATACATCCTGGATTTGATCTTTGAATCCACGCGACAACATCTCATCGGCCTCATCCAGCACGAACAGCTTGATGGCCTGAGTACGCAGCACCTTGCGATTGATCATGTCATAGACACGACCAGGTGTACCAACCACCACATGGCATCCGGACTCCAGAATACGAGCATCCTCGCGCACATTGGTGCCGCCAATGCAGGCATGCGAATGAACCTTCATGTACTCGCCGAGAGCCATAACCACACGCTGAATTTGGGTAGCCAACTCGCGAGTGGGGGCCAGGATCAGAGCCTGGCATTCACGAACTGACGTATCGATTTGCTGAAGGATGGCAATCGAAAAGGTGGCAGTCTTGCCAGTACCTAAAACAAACAATAAATAACGACAATTCTTTATAACGAATGATTCAACAATGATACATTCAAAACGATCAGTGAAATAATAGATAAGGAAAACTAGTATCTCCATTTGAATTTAAATCGCAATAATTTTTCCATTAGGTATCCACAATTATCAATTTATATTATGAGAACGAAGTTTCCATTACTTGAAGAAATTTTTTATGGTTGCTAACAGCGTTCAAATGACACTAAATAAACAATAGCAGTGTGCACATCAAAATACATAAACAATTCTCTTGAATTTTTGTACATTTGTTTAAAACTATCAGCATATTACAGTTTCATAGATGGCTAATCGAAAGATGAAAAACATTTAAAAAGCTGCAAAAGCAATAAAAATTCTTCGAGAATTTCATATATACATATTAATATATATGTAATTACATTTAATGCAATTACCAGCGATTCTCAACTCTTCGCAAAGTTGAATAAGCAAACAAAAAAGAAATTTGCTGATTCTCGATTATTTTTCAATTAGGGCAAACGATCAAGTTCTATTTCAGCGCATAAAAACGGCGGTAAACGCGATCGAAAAAAGCGGCGCGCAAGCGCTAAGATGCCAGAGACATTCTCCGAGAGAGATGGGAGAGAGAGTTATAGAGATTGAGAGAGACTGAGAGCGAGTTCGGGTTAAAGAGAGAGAGCGAAAGCGGACATCTGAGTCACCGTTTATCGTCATCACCGCGTTCGGCCTTTGCGCCCCAAAAAACAAATTTGCACTTTCTCATCGAGAAGGAATGTTTTTAATATTTTGTTTTTTTTCTTTGCTGTTTGTATGTCATCAAATTACTCACCGGATTGCGCCTGGGCAATGACATCGCGACCCTTAACGCAAGGAATGATGGCGCGCTGTTGGATTGCCGATGGCTTCTCGAAACCGTAGCCATAGATGCCGCGCAGCAGTTCCTCGCGCAAGCTCATATCATCGAAATTGTCGTAGACCTCATGCCAGGTCGACTCGATGACGCCCTCAGGGTCCATGCCAGCGGGACCATCTTGAGGTATATCACTATGTTCATCCCTGTGTGAAAGCCAGCAAAGAGAAACAAAGACAAAAATTAAATCACAAAAGGTGTCTCAGTCAGCAGTAAAAAATAATGCAGTATTTTTCACAAAAATTTTCTTTGCTTTGCTTTTTTCGCTTTTTTTTTTTTGGTTATGGAGAATCTGCGCTTGGCAACGAATGTAAGGCAGAAATCAACGACAAAAGAGACGTCGGCGGTGGCGCGACGGAGTTTT
Source organism: Drosophila cognata (assembly GCA_035041535.1). Taxonomy (NCBI): domain Eukaryota; kingdom Metazoa; phylum Arthropoda; class Insecta; order Diptera; family Drosophilidae; genus Drosophila; species Drosophila cognata. The sequence continues at coordinate 99,257 of JAWNLC010000616.1, forward strand.
AGCAGCAGCAGCAGGCAAGCTGCGGGTGCTGCTGCAGAGGCGCAGTGACGACGGCTACAACACTTACATTATCAACAATAAAAAATTGACTAGTTAAATTTGTATACGGAATTTCGACGGCTTGAGCACCGTTCACTTAAATAATTTCTATATTATTAGTATGTCAAAAAAAGTTGTGACGAAAATTTTTTTTCAACAGAGTGCACACAAACGTGTTTTTTGTTGTGCGTGCTGCTCTGCGGTATTTTTACGTATGCGATGCCAGTGTGAGTTTTAACGACCGCTAGGCTGCCTTTCTGAGCGTCTTGTCACCGTCGCACTCAGAGAACGTGTGCGAAAGAGTAAACTAGATATGTCAATGTCAGTGGTAGTGGTGCTTCTGTTCGTATGTGCTTGAGTCTGAGCAGTAGCAAGCTATCAACGTTTAGCTGCAGTGTTGCATGTGCGTAGTAGTAGTTGAGAAACAGTAGTAGAAAGTACGAAAAAAAAAAAAGTGGAACTGAACAAGCCAACAGGCAAATTTAAGGCGTGTATTTCAACCACTTGCAATGAGAGCGAATGAGCGCCAAATGAGGAGAGAAAAGTCTGCGCGTAAGCGCGGCACAACCACCAAATGATTTGCAGAATTCTTTGAATTTCCCGCACTTGAAAAATATTTATATCACCACATAAAATGTGCATATATAATATAAGTATATCTGCTCATATGTTATATGTATGACGACAGTAGCGTTGGCATTGAATCGCTATACGTAGTCATTGTCCAGTCAGCGACGACCATGAGTCAAAGGCGTGCTTGTGTGTGTGTGTGTATGTGTGCGAGTGAGAGAACGAATTCCCATTTTTGCAATGATTTAATTGTTGTAGCGGTTCAAGTGAATCTCACTTTGCAAAGTAATAAACTTATTTAACATCGTATATAATTCATTGTGTATTTTATTTTCTTTGTTATGTATTAAGCCTGAGTCGTTCCAAAGAAAATGAATATATATGACCCAACACACACACGCACACAATCAACAACCACTACATTCTCTCTTGTTCGTTCTCGATCTCTCTGTTGGCTCGTTCGCTCTTTGTCAGTGCCAGTCACTCGTGCCGCAGTCGTGTAAAAATTCTTTTCGTTTTGTATTTCACATTTTGGGTTAAATTTTCGTTTTCAAATTTTAATGCTATTGCTCACTTAAACTGCCTAAATTTGGCAAGCAAATTTTTGCAAACTGCATTGTTAGTTCGTCTTTCACATATTATGAATTAAATCGTTGAATAATACTAACATTTTCTGATTATTATTTGGCACTTTTTATACACGTGCTGCTGATTGTTAAAACCAAGCAAAAGAGGCTCCATCTTGCGAAACTTTTAGTGATGTAAGGAACACATCGAAGTTATCGATATAACAAAGTCCAGCCATCGTTAAATCCAAAAAAACTTTTTAATTTTCAAAGGCTTAACTCCTTTTAATTAGTTAGCAAATGCTATAATATACTATTTAATGTGTTTTATTAAAGTTTTGAAGCCAACCGAAGTAAAATGCTTAAAATGGTGTAGTATCGATTGGCGATTTTCGCTACATCGACTGACAATTATTGATGCATTCTGAATATTTTTGTAACTACATAAAATAATTTTAATTCTTGGGTTAAAAAATGCATTGCTTAAATTTGCAGCTCATATTTTTATATATATGCCTTAAGGAAATGTTATCGAGTACCAGTATTTCTTAGCGGTCATTAATTTTTTAATCGACATAACTTTAAGTTTAAATATTTATGACCAATTGAATCTTTTTATGAATTTCTCCATAAATATATGAAAGCAATACCATATTGCTCAGATCAATTAAGCAAAATGATTTTGTCTATGCCTACCAAGTAAAAGGCATTGAACCAAAAAATTATGGACATAAAAATTGCGCGGAATTATTTACGCAACTAAATATGTTAAGCTAATTTTCGTATTGCTTGCGCGAAATTATGGGTTATTGCCGACAATCATTTGTCAATTAAATCGAATAGAAAGTTAATCGAATGTATTGCGAAATCATTCAATCGATGACATGGAAGTATCGATGTTTCTCGTCATCCACATTCAGTATAATTTCATCGCCGCATCGCATAGCGTGTGAAAAGTGTGAGTTTGCAATAGATTTTGGAAAACTAAGCGTATTAATTGAGATTCTTATGATATGTGTTAGTTTTAATAAATGTTTGCGTGATCAAGAGTCTTAGTTGAATTAGAATAAGTAGCAGCAAGGCGTAGTTTCAATAAAAGGCCGACTAACAAAAGAAAGGCCGACTCACTCATGCACACACACAATACGCACACGCGCGCATATTCGCCGACGGCGTTGGCTCTGCGCATACATACATACATTTCGATATTGGTGTGTGTGTGTGTATAAGTGCAAAAAAAAAAAAGAAGTGAAAAAGTTCAGCAGCCGGTCTGTGTGTCTGTCTTCTGTCTCGCCGCCTCATTTGCCTGGAAGAAATGTCTTGTCAAAATTGGCTGCTGGCCTTGCGCTTTCTTTAGCCAATAATTCTGCGTGTAACAAAATTTACAGCGGATATCAGATAAATTTTGCGTGTATTTTGTGTTTATACATATGCAAAAGTATGTACATCTTAAAATTAAAAGGTCTATTTTTAATTTATGATTGACCATCGTTGTCGACCGGCCAGAAAAGTGCTCAAGCAGCGGCTAAACAGGCCGATTCATAACACACACGCACATGCACACTCATACGTATATACACACTCATAGAAGCAGGCAGGAGACTTAAGTTTGTTGAGTCATCGCCTGCTCTCACTCACTCATTTGCATTACGCGACCGGCGATTTATAACGGCCATATATGCCATTTCGCTCGCACACACGTTCCAGCGCATAGATTTTTTTTGGCATTGCACTCGCCTCTGAGTGAATCGGTGGGTGAGTGTGCGCTGCTAGCGTCGGCGGCAACTGTGACTCACGCGCGCTCTGAGTGTATTTTTTCTTCTTTCTCCTCTCGATTTTCCATGCTTGGAGCGCCAACTAAACAACATTTTGCATTCAATCGTTTTTGTCATTCTGTGCAAGTCGGACGTGTTGGGGCTGCTACTGCTGCTGTTTGCGAACGGTTTACCCTCCTCTGCTCACAGTCTGTGTATGTGTGTGTGCTATCTCTAACTGGCTGTGTTAGTGTGTGTTGCGTGTGAGTTTTTTTTTGAAGAAACGAAGCGAAATGAAACGGAGAATTTTAAAAAGAAAAGAAGTTCACGCTGCTTTTCAAGTTTCAATCGTTTAAGAGGAGCGAAAAATAAATTTCACATTTTTATTGATAAGGCGAAAAGTTTTAATTCCGCCTTGACTTATCGTTAATTTAAACTCAACATAATTCTCTTTTCTTTACCCCTCTTCTCTCATTGCAGTTTCTAAATAAGTTTCCTTAAACAAATTACGTAGAAAATTGCCAAGATTTTCTCTATCGCTTTACGACTAAATTATTTGGTGGCGTGAACAAAAAAGTGTAACAGCAACAAATATTTAATAAATTCAAGTAACGCGTGTGTTATACTGCAAGCAAATATATATATTATATATATATATATACAATAGTTTTTAACAACCACCGCAACAACAACAACAAATACAACAACATGAGCTGGCAAGATTATGTCGATAATCAACTTTTGGCCTCGCAGTGCGTCAACAAGGCCTGCATTGCCGGACACGATGGCAACATTTGGGCGCAGTCCAATGGCTTTGAGGTGAGTAGTCGTACTACCGTTAATCCAAAATTAAATTCAACTAATCTTTTGGCCAGCAAAAAAAAAGTCGACGGCCTCTTTACTCAAGTTCAAGGGTGTGACCAACAACAATACGTCCTCACACACACACACATAATCACCCACACCCTTCGAGAGAGTGTGAAGCGAGAGAGTGAGAAGAGAGAGTGTCAGTCAAATACTGACCCCAGCAGGACTTTAAATGTCAGGTTGAATTCCATGTAACAAAAGAAATTTCAACTTTTGCTAAAATTCTGCGAATCTTTGCTCTACAGACATACTAAGTAGATAATATGTACTCGTTTCGTGCATTTTCATAATTTAAAATTTGTAACAAAATTTGAGTTCTCTCCATTTTTTTTTTTTTCTTTTTTGCTGAACGTCCGCCATTTATACTTTTATTTCATTTGATAAAGCGCAACTCCCACCCTGTTTGGGTGTGCACCCCCTGTGAGTACTCTCTTCGCCTCTCTCTCACTCGCTCTTTATCTCTCTCTCTGGTAAGGCAGTCTGTCTGCGCAGCGCTCTTGTCTGCTCTGCTCAGCCTCTCGTCGATTAGCGATGTTAGCAGCGAAGTTTGTCACATTTTGTCAAAGATTTTGATTATTTATAGCACAATTAGAGGCAATCGGACAAATTAGGTGACGGCGCTTTAAGTTAGCATTAGCAGCAGCAGTAGCTGCTGTTCTTTATCAAAAATAAAGGCAGCATACATTTCGATTTTCGATAATGTGACTCATCTCATTATAAGCTCAGTCTCCTCCGTACAGGTAGATTAGTCACTCAAAGATGATTCGTCATTTGGAGTGCATTTGATGAAAGGTGTTTGCCTGCAGCGACTGAGCATGGTTTGATTGTATGCATGTATGTATATGTATATGTGTGTGCGTGCGCGTGAGTGCTCGTGAGTAAGTTTTCATAGCCGGCATAACGGATAGACATGTGTTGTACTTTTCAACACTGACATGCACTCATTTTTATACTTGTTAACAGAAGATGAAGAAACAGCGAGAGAGAACGAGTGGAAAAAGTGACCCTTTTACTCAATTTACCGTTTGCCGCATATCATAGAACTACTACTAACCAGGCCTTGTTGGCTCTTATCAAAACACACACAACTGCAAACAGCGCACTTTAGTTCAATAGCTCGATGTATGAGTATGTGTGTGCGTTTATTATTATCTTTGTTTCCTCTGCCGGCAAAGAAAAAAAACAACCGAATTTATCACTAGAAATAATGAAAATGCGCGCAAGTTTTGAGTCGATTGGAAGTGAAATAAAAGAAATGTATCTCGAAAAATAAAAAAACGCAACGACAGTGCCGCGTCAGCACCAGCAGCGTACAAAATTGTATATGCTAGCCACGTTTTCGCATTTATTTAATGAGTATGACTCCGTGCGTGTGTGTGTGCAACTTCCTGCTGACTTCGCCGTGCGCGCATAACCAATAAATATATATATACATATATATATAAATATGTATTTATATGGTTTATCCTTTGTTTGTGCGTCTGTTGTCCGTTCCACTCAAGCCTGGATTTTTTGCCATTCTTGTTTTTGATAGGGTCGGGGTTGTGGGACCACTCCCTTGTCCCGTTGCGCTTTGTTTTGAGTGTATTTGTATTTGTCGCCCCAACCTTATCGATAATTATATTATCGATTTTAATTAACAAAGCTTTTTTCAGGCAATGCCATTTGTTTTCACGATTAGGATCAATAGATAATAACGAATAGAACAACTTCGATGAGGTCTTAGCCAAATTGAATTGGTTTTTTGTTTGAAAATTGAGTAAAAGTTTCTTTTGGCGAAGACATTCGAGAGATGTCAACATCATCATCATCGCCCATCAGCAATCAGTAACCTTCGCTTTTAGCCATCATTTGCTGTGTTTGTAATTTTTCTCCACATCTACACAGATATCACTTTCATTTTGCGGTGGCCTCAGTTTCGATGTATTTATTACATACATTTTTTATTATTTTCTTTTTATTTATTTATTTCTCTTTCTCTCTGGCTTAGTGCCTTTTGCATTTGCTCACTTACTACTTTCGTTACCTATATTTTATTTATCTGAACATGATTGATTCTTCACAAAATTTTCATGAGTCATCATCGTACAACTTTTATCGCTTAATATATTTATTTAGTTTTACTTTATGCATGGATCAGCTGCTCTCTGCGGCATTGCCAAGATTATTTGTTCTATAACAGGGAGATGTATTTGTGTGTGTGCTGGCGACTTTGAGCCAATTTTTTTTAACGCTTATCAATAGCGACTTTTTGCATATAGCACGTATGGCATTAAATTTTGCAAAATACTCACCATAAAAACCGGTTTTTACTTTATAAAGAATTGCAATTTTAGAAAATATTGAAAAAAAAACCCCATTGTCATTCCCAATTTCAATGAAACAAATTCTATTTTTTTGACCAGAGGCGGCAAGGCAACCACACGTCAAGTCAACGTTCTCGATATTCTTGTCAATTTTGGTGGTCATTGCCATTGTTGTCTATTATTTGTATGCGCTATTTTAATTAGTTGAGTGCTTTTGATTAATTTATTAAACATTTTTGGTATAGCTCTGACTGTGTTCGCAAAACCGGCTTTACGAACCAGCGCGCTCTCTTTGCAAACACACTCACTCGGGTACACACAAACAACACACACATGCATAAGCGCACATTTTTACGCTCAAATTGGAAACTTCTGGAAGTTCTTATTTTTATTATCAATATCCTCTCTTTATTTAGTCTCTTTCAACCGGTTGATTTCATTAAAATTAGTGGCGCTGCGACTAAGCAAATAACTTAACTATTAATCATGTTTATTCAAAATACTTTGCCTAAATTCCTGACGCTTGACAACAGCGCGTAAAGACCAAAATAAAGAGTGCAATTTGCAGTTGTGGTGTGTCCTGCAAATGTTAATGACATATTGCGTGGGGTATGGCAACGCTGCTCTGCTTAAGTGTTGGCAAACTAGTTTTTCCCTTCTACACAACAATAACAATATGGTGGTAAATGGTCAGTCGTTCCTTGGGCCTGCTGTTGCTGCTGCAGCAACAGCGTGTCTCACATTTTGTTAACAAGTTGACAGACGTCGTCGTCGTCATCATCTTCGTTTCATGGGTGGTGAATGTTATTAGTGGTGGGTTTTTATTTGCTCTCTGTCTCTCTGTCTCTCACGCCTTCTTTGAGTGGGTTTTTTGTTGATTACAAAATGAATTTTTTTTTTTTTTTGCAATGGCACACGCTTTGTGGCCGATGCCACGATTCGGTGTAAGGACGCATATTATTTAAAATAAAAACCCGTATGTGCACGTACGGCTTAGCGCGCAGCATAATAAATTCCAAAAATTTATGACACGCGTGCGTGACTCATAAGTTTTACTACAGGGTGTCACAGACACGAATAGAATAGTTACAAGCAATTGCATATTGTAATTTTTTTTTAATGAATTGTTCAACATTCTGACTTTTTACAGGTTACAAAGGAGGAACTGGCCAAATTGATTAGTGGATTTGATCAGCAGGACCTGCTTACCAGCAACGGCGTAACATTAGCCGGCCAACGGTACATTTACCTCTCAGGCACAGATCGCGTAGTGCGCGCAAAATTGGGCAGAAGCGGTGTGCACTGCATGAAGACGACACAAGGTGAGTAACAGTAACAGTAAATAAACTGCCGGAATTGCCAATCGCTTTAAAATAAAAAGTAATTGGGTGCGAAATTATAATTGCATTTAACCAGAAGCAGTGACAAGTATTTTAGCAAATTGACTTGCGAGCCACGAGTAACGAATTGAAATTCATAACGAAAGCAGGATAGGATGTATGTTATCAGTTTTTCGCTTTATGATTTTCTTTTGTTTTGTGCATGTATGTGCAAAGTATTTAATACCCAGATAAGTGTGGTGACTTTGGCAATAGCCACCCAGCTTTATATCATTATGATAAGCATTGAACAGTGAAAATTATGAAATAATTACTTTTAATTTGCATCTGTTGAGGGGGGTTTTATATAGGCAGAAGTGCCTGCCTAATATGTGTAAATATGAATACTGGCTAATCTTTCAATTTACATAACACCAATATAAATATAAAAATATAAAAAACCAGAAGTTAAACGAGCTGTAAATGATGGGCAATCATTTTATGCCTGCAGTTGTCGTTCCTGCTCCATTTTTCCGGTCAATTGGCAACTCACCTCGCCACACACAAATGCATTTCAAACGCAAACACTAGCTCTCTCTCTCTCTGTGTGGCGAAAAATAAAACTCGCTCATTTTTTTTTTCGTTTTTCTTTACACTTTGTGCCTAAAAACGTTGATGTGAAAAGTCTTGGAAGCAGCTATCTATCTGACTGTCTGTCTAACGAATATCTGTCTATGTGTTGTGTGCCCCATGAAACTAATTTTGTTTTTGTAGCTTGTTTGCCGACTGCGTCGTCGTCGCCTTCCATATTTGTCTACTTTTATTTTATTTTTAGTTTTTTTTTTTTTTTTGCGGCAACTGTTGAGCGGCGTCGCTGCCCGGCTGCCCGCTGCTGCAGCAGCAGCCGCAAAGCTCAAGGTTATTGCCATAATCCATTTCAAGTGCAAATGTTGCACAGAATAAGCCGTAAAAGCGGCCAGCGAGCGGAGAAGCAGCATATAAATGGAAATGGTAGACAAGAAATTGGCATAAAATGGCAAACTGGTCTCTCTCTCTCTCCGTCTTTTTTTCTGTCCCGTATGTGTGTTGTTTGGATGTGTGAGTGTGTATTGTGGTGCCTGGGATTAGTCTCTTTCGGCCTCTTGCTTTGTCTTTATTTGGCATTAAATTTGAGCTTTTCGTAGCTTTAGCATTTGAACAGCTGATGGAACACACATACACACGAACACACATACACACGCACACACATTTATATGTACTATATACACGGCTTAAAATCGACTCAATTTACTAAACACTTAATTTACCGCAAATTACACTTTGCTCAAATGGCACTGGATAAGCGACCATCACTGCTTAACATTGCCTTGCCTGCTTTTATGTATGGATGTATGTATGTATATCTGAGCGTTACATTGTTAATTAATAGTGTTTTAGAGTAAATTACAACTTGATATGCATGCTGGGGATACGCTTCACATATCTCAAGGTATGCTGCTGCGTGTGCAAGTGTAATTAAATATGAAATGTGTAATACGTATTAATGCATTGGGCTATCAAAGTACTAATTTGAGAAACAGCATTTTTATCGCTGTTATCGATTGAATGACATACAAACAGTTCTCTGTTACGACGTGTAGGTGTAGTTGGTTGTTGAGTGGCGATTTCCAGCTGTTGCTGTTACAAGTGTATGTGTGTGTGTGCTTATATGTGTCTCGCTCGCTCTCTCTAGCAGACATGACACTTAACTTTTGGTTTATTGACCCCAGTTAAAAATTTTGTTGGAATTTTTTTTGTTGGCTTTGATTTGATTTGCTGCTTTGCTTGGAGCGTCGTCAATCAATTGGGTTAACAACAATTTGCTGCTGCACAATTGATTAATGTGGTAAGGAGAGGAGCTCCCCAAGAGAGAGTCACCAGCCACTTGACTCCGATTCCAAATGTGAGATTCGCTTACATATCTCAGTATTTGAATGCTGTTCATATACAAAAACATATACATTTACAGTGGACTAGTAGACTTGTCATTCAATATAGTATTGTGTGTGGCTATCTATCTGTGGCCGGCCGGTCTGTCCGGTTTTCACCTGGTCCACAGTCTCTCTCCCCGCTTTATTGCGCGTTTTATTCATAATCTTCTTGGGTTGATGATGTTGTGTAAAAATACGGTTAGTTCTGTTTCTCTATTGCCGCTGTCTCTTTTGCTTGCTTTCTCTATACGTCCGTGTGGCTGTGTGTGTGTTATATTGTCAACCGGATAAGCAGCAGCCAAACACATGTGTTTATGTGTGTGTGTGTAATTATGTAGCCATGTTGAAATAGCTTAAGAGATATCTTCTGATGATTAAATTGAATTCTGAGTGTAGAATGTAGAGTGTTGAACAGTCGCTTGAACAGTGACCATTAAACCATTGGGCAACTGTGGGTTATCGATAACATTAGTGTTAAAAATATCTTACACACTCAAGTTACATATTATATATAGTTAACTTATATTAAATAAAAAAATTTGTTTTCTTTTAGCCGTCATCGTTTCCATCTACGAGGATCCTGTACAGCCCCAGCAGGCCGCTTCCGTGGTGGAGAAACTTGGAGATTATCTGATTACTTGCGGGTACTAGAAAATAAAATATAAAAACAACAGCAACAACAACACAACACCATCAAAAACAAAACAAACACACCAACAACACAGCAACAAATTCGATAAGAAAGCTTAAATGAACTAAAAATCTAAAAGCAAGAAAAAAGTAATTATTAATATTTAAATTTATTGAAAATGCCAAGAAACATTTTGAGGTAATTGTGGTCAAAATCAAGTAAAGAAAACTATGTCAAAAAATAAAATAAAAAAAAACTACAACAAAATAATTACCCAAAACAAACCTCTACAACAACATTATAAATTTCTGCATTATTATATTTAAACATTTTTGGTTCATACGATAAAAATAAAAAAAAAAAACAAAACAAAATAAAGTAAAAATTAAAGAAATTGTATTGGAAAGTATTTTGTAAGCAACAAGACATAATGACAACATCAACGCAAAGCAACGCAAGCAAAATTTTTGAATACATTTTTGTACAGCAGTATAGTACACACATATATACACCGATCTATATAAACACACAGACTATTGAAAGTGAGTGAGACACAGGGTGTTGAGAGGGAAAATGAGATAGAGAGAAAAGTCAGTCAAGCAGCGATATATACAGAAAATACCAACCAATATAAATGAAAATATCTATATATACATATATTTATTTATATATGTAAACTATTTGGAGAAACCATGAAGCTCTATTTTTATGTGGCAGGGAAGAAAGATACACATACGACGCATACATACAAAATCAGCCGCGCGCAGTGGTATCATCATTTTTTATACAAGAGAACTTTGAGAAAATGTGTAATATTAACGGAAATATGAAATACAGTCTTTTAGCCATATTTGAGATATGCTCATCATTCGGTTAGGTGAACAGATATTCCAGACACACCAACACAAATACACACGCACACGCACACACATATGTATTTCGTTTTCCAACCGTCTCATCTAGCCATACATATATAGATACATATAAACGTACGTACATACATACATACTTGGAATCTTCCGCCATTTGCTCTCTGTATGCGCTTTTCATGTTTGTATTTTGCTATATTCATACATACATACATAATTATCGATAAATGGCAATTGCGATTTGAACGCTATGCAACACTGTCCGTCTTCTGGCAGCCCACATGGGCTGTGTGCTTGAACGCGTTTCAGGAACATTTATTGCTCTGAATCAACAACAACAATTTGGCAGTAATAATTGTCATTAACACATACATTTACATACACGACACAATGTCTAATGCATGCATGCAAATAATAATAATATAAATAAAAAATGAAATATACAAAAATTTAAACTACTTACTACAAATCATACATAAATAAATGGCTTTTTATGTTAGTTAAACAAAAGTCTTTTTTCCGACATATTTCCCCTATCATTTTTACGTAAAAGCGTCGAAAAGCAAACAAAAATTCATACAAAAAATGAATGCATAAATATTAAATATAATATAAAATTTAAAGAAAAAAAAAACGATATGAAAAACATATATAATACGATACTTTAATACTATTGAAATAAAAAACGGAGCGTGGCAAAAATCCTGCTCATAAAAATTACATTATATTGTTTTTTTTACTTGAACAAACTCAAAACACAAAAGGTACAATTGGACAAGTCGATGATTGCAAATCAAAAAAGCTCATTGAACTCTGTTATCAACTGAGGCGCATATTTCAGCTATTCCTGCTTTGTGAGGTTTATTAATTAAAGAAGCAATGCTCTTTATGGAGCTCGAAAATTGTCAACGTTTTTGTATCTACGCGCAATCATTTTCAGAGTCTGACGCAAATACGCAATTATTTTAAAAATAATATACAAAAATTTGCAAATATACGTATTTTATTTTTTATTTTTTTGGTCTGTCTTCTCGCAGCTGCTGTTCTGTCAGTTATTCTCGGTTTCGACATTTCTTTATGGCCGCAACATTGACCCAAATTATAAAATTTTTCCACGACAGTGTGAAAAATCTTTGCACATTTTTGGCTGACTTAAGTTTCGACCATTTGTGCTGCACGTTTTTGTCACTTTCATTTTCGAGTGGGTTTCTTTTCTTTTTTTTTTTTGGTGAAAATCAGCATTGAACGGTCCACGGCTTTTTCGATTGCACAATTAATCACAACATATTATTATTGTTATTGTCATTGACAAGAGCTGACTGGGTCTGGCCTTTACACCGCCCCTTGCACACTTTTCCCATTTGTGGCACGTGTGCTGTTTGCTTTTTATTTATATTTTTTATAGCTCCAACGGCATCATACAAATTGTTTGGCTGCGGGGCAAGAGCAGCTGGAAATCAAGACACATTAGTTCATTTAATACAATATATGCAAATTTTGTAAAGGCACATGTAATTTGTTACGATATGAATACCTCACTGCGAAAATATGTCCGGCCTTGCAACATTGTTTTAAAATTTGAATTCACAACTCGATTTATTATTCGTATTTTGCATAGCAATCAGAAACGATTGTTAATTGATAGACAAATATCAGCATCAGTTGACTTATCAGTTTTTGTCCATTTGTTTATTGGCGAAAGGTGGCCCTTGATAAAACATATATACAATTGCACGTTTTACGACAGCTATCAAATGAGAAGATAACGTAATTTGAATTTGAATAACACGATTGGAAATCGCAATCGAAATATCGTCGCCAATAATACAATTTGAAATGCGGCATACAAGTGATAAATTCTCAGCTGCTTCGCTCTGCAAATCCAAACGTGCCTTGGTCACGTCCAGCAGATATGCGAGAAGTTCCGCAAATGATGCGCCTATAAACGTGTTTATGTTCATCAGCTAGAATGGTTGGGGAAGCGCCTGTTTGACGGGTTATAGCCCACGTCTTGGGTAATCTCAAAATGCATCTTTAACCATAACAAAATATATTTTGACCAACAAAATGTTTTGGTTTACGACAGGTTACATGAAACATCAAGTTTTTAGCGGACTGAATTTTCCGGCGAAAAGTGAAGCAAACATCACTTCATCATCACTTCATGAAGACAACCAAACATCAATCACTCATCGTACATCCACAATTCAAATTAGAAGCAAGCTTAAAAGCCAGTCTGCCCTTCCCAGACTCGCAACTGCTCCACAGACAGCCAAAAGAGCACCGACCACGGGCCCAATCTTAGCCAGCACGGTATTAGGCCCTTGTAAAGATTAAGGAAACCCTCCTCGCGTATTAGTTTGACAAAGCAATCGACAGAGCCCTTGTAGTATAGGCCATGACCACGCTCGTCCGTTGGCTGATTCATGACACGCGACTTGATCACATCGGCGGGATTGCTCAGCACACTTGCCACAAAGCCAGCGACCATTGAGGAGGCCAAGCGCAATGGAATGCCCTCTTCCATATTGAGGTGCTTTTTCAAGTTACGCTTGCAAAGATCATAGGCACCCACATCGCCAGCGGTCATCAGGCAGGCGCGCATACAACTGGGTCCCACTCCTCGCCACATGCCCAATGCGCCCGACGTCCTATAGATCGACATCATCTCTTTGAAACAGCTATTGTTGCGCGGCTCCAGACCCATTGTGCGACGCCTGCCGTCCATTTGCATGCGCACCTTGACAATATCGAAGGGATTGGCAAAGGCCTGAGAAATGCAGCCGGCAGCACAGCCACACATGAATGCATGATGCACTCGTATAGTGTCCCGATGTTCAGCATCCTTATAAAGGAATCCACGCCGAAAGATATCGTACAGCATCACACGCATCGAATTGAAAATGAAATTGCGAAAGACCATGGCCGAGAAGCCGGCATAAAGGGTCTTCGGTCCCTCCTCGATGGCAATTCCTCGCAGGGTGACAAACATGTTGCGCGGCTTGCTGCCCGTCTTCTTTGCCTCCTCGCCATGGATCTGCTGGCGTGTCTTGCTCACGTCCAAGGGATAGACACAGGCCTCGGCAAAGTTGGCGCCAATGAATGTGTTTATGTACAACTGGAGTAAGTTTCTGGCCGTTATTTGCTCTTGATCGTTCTTTACGTGGAATGGAGCCTTATCGTACGCAGGCCTTAAATGCCAATAATTATTTTCATCTTTATCCATAATAATACCAAAATTTTGACTTAAAGAATATCTATCAATATATTTTCCACAATCTGAAAGAAAATAAAAACATTAACACTAATCTCTGAAACGTTTCGATTGAGTCTAGCAGCCCACATCGCCACGCAATCGACGCATCTGTTCAAAAGTCATCCTGAACACCATTGTCCAGGGCCCGACACAGCCTTTGTACATAATCTCTCCTTGCGCACCAGCTTTGTAAAGCAATGGTGCCCTTACAATGCAAACCACGACCCCTTTCATCCATCGGCTGATTCATAACACGCGCCTTCACCATATCTGCGAGTGAGCTAAGCAGCTATCATTGCCCCCATAAATTGTAAGAGTCGATTATCGGGCTTATCCAAAATATTCATAAGAGCACGCTTGCCCAGATCATAGGAGCTAACGTCGCCTAAGAAATGTAAGTAATGCCACCAATGTGGCAAATGTGGCTTGCCGTCTGAGGGATCGGTTCTGATCAGCTTTTCGCGCGTAGCATCTAATATCTACTTCTTAAGGCCGCTGAAGATGGTTTGAACCCGAGGGCCCTCCTGCGTTACTTTAGATTTAAATTGGACTTGCTCGCCATCTCGCCCTGAATCTGCATTCGCGGAGGTCACATAGAGTTTGACGAAAGCCGTTTTCTTATTGGTGGATAAATTGTTGTTGTTTTTTGTTTGCGCCCTATAATTAATGTGATTGATTTATTGAAAAAGTTGAATTACTAATCAACCGCTATATGTATATAAATATATATATGAATCAATTGTTGAATGGACAAACAAACTGCGCAGTAATTTGTGAGATTAATCAAATAAAAATTGCCATAAAGTTGCAATAATCAGAGCTTAATAAAATAAATAACGGAATGAACAGTTGACTTTAATCTAAAACTAATCATAGTTCTCGAAAAGACTATTTGAGTGGTTGATGCATTTTTGTCTTTTATGAGAAATTTTATAATAATGCAACGCTTTGCGTTATTGAGTCGTCTCTCTTCGGTCTGGGCCCAGCAGAGTGATCTTATCGCCGTTGTTTGTGGAACTTTAAAAATCAAAAACAGAGAAAAACTGAGACTGCAAATTACGATGACAACTGTACTTTATGTTTAATTTGTAAATATTTGTAAATTAAATAATAAATATTGCCAGCTTGATTTAAGCCACTTAAAACCAGCAGAGAACAAGACTTGTTTGCTGTATACCAGCTAGTTAGTTGGGCCATATCTATAAAACGAAAAAAAAAATAAAAAATAAAAAACATATATGAAAACCACTGGCGATAAGGTAGATACGGCAAATTAGAGAGAACGAAGAACTCGATGACGCTGACATTGCACGCTAGAACGACCGCGCCCAAAAACTGCGAGTTCTGTTTTTATTATGATTATCAACTGTGTGTGTGCGCTTAAGTGTCACAGAGTGTGTGTGCGTGTGTGTGGCAATACACGTGGTGCTGCCGTGCAGGCTACCCCCGAATATGGGTGCGGTGCCTAGTCAGTCGCCAGGGGGACTTGGTCATAGAGCCAGCCACTTAGTCTATGCCGCCAACCACCGTCTCACCAGTCAAATGAGTAAATGAGTGAGTAAGTGGTGCTGTCAGTCAGCCAGTGAAGGAACCGGGCACGCGCCCATACATATTACACCTATACATTATGCGAAAAGCTGGCGTTTTCTTCCAACTTCTACCCCATCCTCCCTTCCATTTGCCATCAGCTCAAGAGTGTTTAGCACTTTTGTTAAATGAAAACGACGTTCTGTGGATGCACTGGGCAGAAGAGTGGGTGAGAGTGTCAGACCTCTCAAACAAGGGGAGCTGGGTAATTGGAAATTCCCGACACACGCACGATTTATATGGCACAGGAATTAGCTGGCAGTGGTTCTACCAATGTGCTTACATACAGCTTACTTTTAAGTGCTTTATGTCAAACTGTTATAATAATATGTAACCACGAAACCTAACACTCTATGACCAACTGACCGATTTAACAAACAACTTTTACTTATGCTCAATAGCTGCAAAACATATAAAATACACATTACAATGCACCATATACGTAAGCACTCATATCACTCATTTGTTGACTGGACAAACTGTACGGTAATTTGAGAGTTTGTTGAACTGCAACACGGTAAAAGTTGCTGCGATCAGCTAAAATACAAACTAAATGCTCAGAGTTTAATGGAAGCATGAAAATACGAAACAGTTGAATGAATCATAGATAAGAACAAACAGTGAATGCTCTGCCATTGAGCTAATTAGATAAAAATATATATCGTGACGTCAGTACTCATTATATTAAAGATATGTCGTAAATCTAGTAATAGATAAATAATAATAATGACATCATTTTGAGATATAAAATGACAGGGCCTTTTTTTGTGCTATTGACTTAAAAAATATTTATCAAGAATGTCGAAAAATGTAGTAGCAAGGTGGCTGACTTTAGACAAAGAAATTCCTTGAATTTGTAAATATATATATATATATATATATATATATATATGTATGTATTTTTAAAGGCCAAAGAGATTATATGATGAATTTTGAAAACAAATTAAATTGTTTATTTGATTTTACTACTGATTAAACAATTTGCTTTATTTAGTAATTGTTATTATTGAAAAATATGAAATTGTTACAAGTCTTGGGTAAATATAGAAATGCCGACCGCTGTGCAGAGTAGTCAATTCGTATTGAACCTTTTGGGGACAGGCTCGGGCATTATGGATCGCTGCAAAGGTTTTTATTCAGTGCCACGAATTTCAAGTGAAAGAAACTCCAATTACCAGTGCAGCACACAAAAAGACTGGCAGCAGTAGCCACAAGCGGAACAAGTGAACTACAAAATTGCAGCAGCACGGATTGCGCAAGATTACAAAGAATCCAGCAGGTAAGTCGTGGGAGTTTAGGGTTCGTCAGTTCTTATTCCAATGATTGGCTCACTTGCAGAGTATAAAAGAACCATAGACAGCTTCAACGGAAGTTAGATAAACGGAAGCAATGGTCAATTATCTACACCACTTGCAGCTGCTGCTGCTGCTGTTGCTTGTAGGCATGCTGGCCATCAGTTCGGCCCACGAGGATCACCAGTCGGATGTGCTGCATCGGAGCAAGCGCACTTTGACAACCATCTGCGTGGAGATCAAGCCCAGTGGGCCGCAGGAAGAGCCCTATTTCATGTGCAGGGGCACGGATTTCTCACATGGCAACAACGCTGCAACAGCAACTGCAACTGCAACAGCTGATCAGCCTCAACCCATGCCGAATTATGCACAGCCAGCTGGACAAGCGATGCCAACAAATCCACAGTATGCATCGGCGCCATTTCCATCGTTTCCCAGCTTTGGGGCTGGGTTTCTTCCAATTCTGCCCAGCTATGAGGATCCTCCCAAGACGGGGCAATACCAGAGTCAAACGCCAGCAGCCGCCGGTGTTGAATCCCAGTTTGGATCCTCTGCTGCTGCCATTGCGCCTGCGCCTGTTGCGCAGTCATATGGCCTGCCAGGAGTTCCTTACCCAGCTGCAGCAGGCCCAGCAGCAGCTAATCGCGGAATTGCAGTTGGCTCAGGCGCAGCGTCCGCGCCCCCTCCATATGCTGATGCACCGCCTCCGAATCCGACGACGGCGGTTCACAAATCCCAGCCAGCGACAAGCAATGGCAATTCCTATGATGCCCTAGTGGGCAGTCGTTATCGCATTGCGCCCGCCGATGACGTGATGAACATGCTCGATCTGCAACGGCGACCCATGGAGCCAATGGTGGGTGTTGCACCACCCACGATATGGATGCAGCGGCCACAACAATTGCCAATTCAATACGAGGATGATCCCGTCATGCGCACCTTCTATGCCAGCCAGGAACACTATGATCCACAGGTGGCTCAAGCGGCGCCCATGGAGCAAATGGTGGGACAAGCAGCGCCCGCCTATGCACCAAGCTATGCGGCTGCACCACCAATACCAGCAGTTGTTGCACCACCACCACCACCGCCGCAGCCACAGCCACCCGCTCCAGTTTATACAGAAAATCCAAGGGCCACCTCTGCTCCGGATGGCAACAGTGCCTGCAATTCGTGTAATCGCCCCTGCTCCACTTTGGACTCATACAATGCGGTACCTGCTCATTGTCCCAGCTTTCAGCCGGTCATCATAGCCATGCCCTGCTATGGCCAACAACAGCCCACACATTATCTGGCTGTGCCTGGCTCGGCTGCTGGAGCTGCCCCGCAACGTGAGCAGATGCTGGGCAGTGCATATGGAGCACCATTTGGCATGGCTACGCCGGGCCTGGGTTCACCGTTTGGCATATCGCCACATTTCGGGATGTCTTCGCCGCAGGTGGGCTCCTCCTTTGGCATGGGGCCGCAAGTGGGTGCTCCGTTTGGCATGGCACCGGTGCTGAATCCCTTCGGGCCCTTTGGCAATCTGAATCCGTTTAATCCCTTCAACAGAATACTGGGAGCAGCTGCGCCAACGACTCAACAAACACGATTGCGACTATTTGGTGCGCCCCAGGAGGCAACAACTGCCGCAACAGTAACCTCACCACCAACCACATTATTTCCAAAGTCCTTTACACTCAACTTCTCCAGCAGCACCTTAGCCCCACCTACAAAAATCAGCACGGAGCCAACTGAGGCAACTGTTGGAACTGCCCATGATTCAGATAAAGACGATGAAGACGACGATAATAATGATGACGAGGAGGAGGAACCTGGATCACAGGAAGTCACTGATGCTCCACGCTCCTCGGGCACAACTGAAGACGTTGACGCTTCTCTAGATGCTGAAGTCTCCAAATCTCTGGAATCAAAGAATCTCTCTGCCGATCAGCTATTAAACAAGGGAGAAAATAAGCTCAAAGTCGATAAGCGCAAGCGTCATAATTCACGTTATAGTAACAATAACACCCAAAAACGCAAATATCTACAGCGATTGTAGTTCTGAACTAAGTATTACTGTAAGCTCTAACTCTGTGCAGCAAATCATAATCTAATCATCAATAAAGCTCATTATGTGTTTACCCCGTAAAATGCTGTTAAACTGCTCTCCTTGAGTTTGAAAATTTGATAATCTTATCATTTTTTTTCTTAATTCTAGGGTCGATTTCTCTAATATTTAAAAACCACGTATAATTTCTCAGGTGTTGTTTTTCTTAGAATAAAATGGTAAATATATAGAATATAAATTTATATTACCTTTTTTATACTCATATTACACATGGAAACATTTTGGATAGCTTATAAATTCAAACAATTTAATTTTAAAATGAATTCTTTAGAAATGATTTCTAAGAACTTGAAAAAATGTTTTGTTTTCAGAGCGATTTAGCTTTTTATTTTCGTTTCTTAGTGTTCATGTCTAGTTCAGTTTAGTGTATAGTTGCCCTAACCTATCGTATAAATTCCCAAAAAAAAAAAATTAAGACTATTTTAATTACTTAATAATTGAAGCACATAATTTTTGTTATTTTATTTGCTTCGAATACCACATTTATGAAATTTTGGCTTATAAGTTGTAGGCGAAACTTCGTGTCAAATTTGGATTATGATGTTGGCATATATTATCTAATTCAGTGATTTCAGCAATTAGCAATGAGTTTTTTATTGCATGTAGTCTGCACGCCTTCTTCCATTGAAATACTCACTTTGCTCTTCGTGCCCAATTGGTCTCTTCCAACTTAAACGTTCATATATTAAACGCCCAGTCAATTACTGATGAATAAGCCAATGGCCACTTAAGGAAGTGTTTTATATATATATATATATATATATATGCCTATGTACACATATATATAGTTATATATTTATTATGCAGTTTTTTCTTCTTCTTTTTTTTAATGTATATTTTCTTTGATGTACTTCCGTTTGGCTTTGCGCATTTTGTTTTCCACTGGCGCACGTCTTCATAAGTAGCTGCTACGCTTCACGGATCAAACAGGAACCCACTAACACTCACAGGTAATACGCTGAGGCATTGTTGCAATCTGCTGATCAGCCATGTTGAGCACGTAACACAATTTAAATAAACAAAAACAAAACTGTAGATAAATACTCCACGCAACATAAAACAATTTAGGCTTAGAGTCAATGTACTACCTGCGAATTGTCCAAGCTCGGAGGTTGAGTAAACCTTGGCCAGAATGGGCACAGCTGTTCTGATTGGGTTTCTATTAACCGGGTTACAACATTCCCTTGCGAAATCCAAGAATTGGTCAATGCTATTTCATGTCTTTCATCAAAATCATTGTGGAGTTGCAGATGGTGCCGAAGCTGTTATACACTATTACCAATCATTAATTTATTTAAAATTAACTTATAGATGTATAAGAACTGTTAGCAATCTTTAAAGCGGCTATTTCTGTAGAGCATATTTAACCTAATTTAATTACAGCTAAATTTGGCCCACTTTATTTGGTTGCCAAAGCATTTTCCAGTTCAAAGTTGGCCTACTCTCGTGCGTTACAAAAACCGTGTCAATGTTGACAGTGCTGCTACCAGGCAGGGTATCAAAGTGCGAGGCTTGCAGTTTTCGGGGCAACTGTGGAGACGGTAAACGGTCAATGCAATCGGAGCTCATCGAATAGTTCCAACTGGGAATCCGCGAGGCGAGGTTAAAGTTACAAAAGTCAGCGCAACATGCAAAAATCCGGGAGCAGCTTGATAACGTTGCTGATCTATTGCTGCACCATTTGGCCAGCTGGATCCACGCAGGCGGAGCTGCCTGGCAGCATGGGCATGTCCAATAGCATTGCTGCACCCGGACAGCCTTTGTACTATCTGATGGCTGATACGGGCTCCAGTGTGGGCCCCAATGATGAGCTCAAGCGCACAAATCGATCGCTCCTGAAGTGGTGGGATGATTTGTTTGGTCAAAACAATTGCTGCAATAACAACAACAACAACAACAATCTGTTGTACAACAACTACTTGCCTCCAATCGGTAATATCAACAACTGCAATGGCTTGCAATTACAGCCGTTGGACGCTATTGATCCCTTCAAGCAAATGAAACTGTTCAAGAAGCTGCCAGATCTGTGGGGCAATAACTGTGGTCAGTGTCGCCAGTGTGGAGGTCAGCAACCCACCAGCAACTATGCAGCACCAGTTAATCCTAGCTATGGCGGCGCTGGCTATGCGCCAGCACCAATGGCTCCCGTGGATTATAATCAAGCCCCAGCAGCGATCCCTAGCGGTGGCGGCTACGATGCGGGTGATGGTGATGCGAGCTATGTGGCACCTGTAGCACCGCCACCAGCATTGGATAGCTATGCAGCACCACCAGCTCCGGTAGACTACGAGGCACCAGCGCCTGCACCTCCTAGCTATGAGACGCCCGCAGAGCAAGCGCCCTATGAACCAGTTGCTCCGCCAGCTCCTGAGAGCTACAGCAAAGTAGACGAGTATGCGAAACCTGACAAGAGCTATGGTGGTGGTGCCCAACAACAACCACAAATCGTCTATCAGCCCATCATTTATCTGTCAGCATCGCCCGCTGTCAAAGATGAGCTTCAATACAAGGTGAATAAGCCGGAACAAAGCTATGATAATCAACCAGAGGCGCCACCGCAGCAAGCTTATGAGCCGCCACCACCACAAATTGAATTGCCCACTTATGCGCCAGCTCCTGCTCCTGCTCCTGCTCCTGCTCCAGCTCCAGCTCCAGCTCCAGCCGTTCCTTGCAATGCGCCTGCCTGTGGTGGGTATTTGCCCCTTTTGGGCGTGCCTCTCTATGGCTATCCCGCGGGCCTAGCACCAGTACCACCACCACCTGCTCCAATCTATGCAGCTCCCCCACCACCGGCACCAGTCTATGCAGGACCACCACCAGTTCCGGCTTATTCTTCACCACCAGCGCCCTCATATTGCTCCACGCCCTCTTGCCAGACACCCATCCGATTGTCTCTGGTGGATCAGCCCTATCGCGTGGCGCCCGAACTATTCCAGGAATACCATTACCGCTTGTCCCTGGCCGATCAGAATAGATTATAGTAGATGGATGATCGCTGGTTTTTAAATACTCTAAACTGTAAATAAAATGTATAAAACGCTGTTCTGGGGGATCTATTTTTTGGGCAGCAAAACTTATTCTTCCCTTGCAGATCATATTGATCTATGATTCGCTTATTGATATTTGATAAAGTTGAGTCTTTGGCAGGATATGTAACAAGTAGGCCATCGGCTTGATTGTATACAAGAATAGAATCGTAGAATAGTTTTCAGATAACGTTTTCTTAAACGTTTTAAATTAAAACCTTCTACGTAGAAATTTATATTCAAATATATACATAATATAGCTATGGTATGAATAATGTAATATCTTACCCCAATACCAAAGATAGATATAAAATTGTGATTTTAGCAAACGATTTAACATTGTTTGTTGAAGAGCTTAGCATAAGCCGTCTGCTGTTCAACTGTTAGGTCTTTTTGTTTATTGTTATAAAAGAATTTTTGTATAATTATTAATAATAACAAAGATTATATTTTATAAATTAAATATACTTAAAAGCATTGATCTGAAACAAAATGATCAATGTGTTCGAAATGGAGACTTTTTTGTACAAACAAAATATACTTCATTTCAGAGATTTAAGTATTGAGCTATTTTCAGGTTTGGTTTTTATTCTAAGTAAATAACTGCATACATATTTGAAGTTGTATAGTACTTTCAATAATACAAATTTCTAAAAACCCCTGTTAATTATAATCAATTCGTTTGGTTTTTAATGTATGTAGATAACAATATGTACTTGTAATTATATCTATTAAGTCATTAAGTTCACAATCAGTGGAGTGTATTGATTATACTCAGACTCCAGTGCAGTTAAGTACAGTTGTGTGCTCTGATTTCCGTTCAATACAAACAGTAGCAATGCTTATCAACTTAAATGCTCTTTTTGTCGGAGCCGTCAAGGTCCCCGGGTCTCCATCAACATTGGTTTGCATTTATCGCATATGCTCAGCGTCGATTGCCCGTTCAGACCTCAGACTCTTTACGCCTCTTCCTGTTATTATTATGGCTCTTTCTCTCTTTCTCTCTCCATACGTCAGTTTGCGTATACATATTTACACGATGACATCGGCAAGAAGTTGAGCTGTAATCGCTTCAGTCAGTCAGTTGGTCGTCGGCTGTTCTTCGTATTTTCATTTCATTTTCAAATTCAAATTCCATAACAAATTGCTCAAGATAAACAGAGACTTCCTTTTCTATGCGGGCATCGGGGATCGGTCTCTGTGAAATGCGATAACAGACCGAGGGAGAGACGGAGAGAGAGAGAGACCAGCCGTGCCCATGACCATGACCGTGACCAAGTGAAAGTGGCCTGCCTGTCTGCAGTTAGCACCCAGACGCCTGGGCAAACCATAGATGGAAAAAGATAGAGAGAGAGAGAGAGAGAGAGAGAGAGCGAGAGGAAAAGGGAGAGAGATAGAGAGAAGGCCTGCACTCAGCTGGCTATCGCGTCTTTGTTTAGCATTGTCTCACTTTGCATGTGGCACGCACGCACTTCTTTCTTTGTTGTGTTTATCTGTGTCTGGGCGTTGATCGTTTGCTGATTTGCAGCTCGTCCCGTCCAAATGCATGCGTCTGTGCAGAGCGTGACGTATGTTTGTAGTTGCTTACATAACCTAATCGCCTGTTGAGTGAGCAGAAAATATGGTTAATAAATTAGCGGCGAAATATCTTGGCGTTAAATCGTTGCGTAACGAAAAAAAAATGATCTACATATGAAGTTTTGAAGCCAGTATCTGAAGCGCTAAATGAGCAAAGATCAAATGTGACTCGTTGATTGCAATGCTTGGGAAGCGTTGTTGACTTCATCTATAATCTAATTGCAGCGTGCGCTGTCAGCACTGATCAGTGAAGTAAAAGATAAGTTCATGATTAGATAGAATGAATTGGGTTTCGTTAATTGTCTACTATACTGTCATATTATTTCTTTTCCTTTGTCAAAAATGATTGACGAACGTCGTCAATCAATCGAAATAAATGCTGCTGTCGAAATTGAGCAAAAAGCTTTATGAATTTCCATTAACTGTCATCATCGTACTAAGCAAAAATAAAAAATAAATAGATGTATCAACTTAACGGATCTACAAGAGCTTTTATATATCCTTCTCAAATTCTATAATTAATAAATTCTTGCGTTTTAATTTCGGACGACTTAAGAAGCATATACAAAAATCCATATCTTAATAGGTAATTTTTTCAATGTCTTGCGATATTTTAAAATGAATAATTTACAAATAACTTAAATGTTTTATTTGAAAATAGCTCAACCCGAAATGCAAACCGTATGATGAAAGCTAGTATGCTGAAAATTGCACAGCAATTTGCTTGTATTACGTGAGTGAAAAAAGCGTCCAAACAGCTTTGGGCTCATTATAAATATCTATTTGAATATTATGTGATAACTGCTTTCAGATGTTTAACCCTCTGGTTGAAAAATGTGAGGGTCAAGATCGTATCAACAACAGTCACATAATAGAAGATAGTTTGAATAAACCAAAAATATTTACGAATGTAGCTGCTTAGACTGCTTTGCTTTGAAACAAAATGACACATTTTATGTGCTGTTTGGGGTTTTTGCAAGTTCTAAAAAAAAATTTAGTATCTTTGCTTTTGTTAATCTATGTATTATCAATTATAACCAACCAATGATGACCGGCATTTATTTGTATTGATTTTTAAACTAACTAAAAATGATAAATAAATTATTGTTAAAAATGTTAAGCATTTTATAATTTAAGTCAGAGATAAGCATTAATATAGAAGATTAATTGTATTCCCAAAAAGTTGAGATGTAAACATGCTAAGATATTGGAAGCATTACAAATCTAACTATGCAAGTGAGCTGGAAATGTTTCTCCGTTGCAAAATTCTTTGCAGTTTTCAGCATTCAAGACAAAATGAACTTGATAGAAATATGTATTTGTTAGCTCATCATGAACAACAACAGTATTTTTAATCCACAATTAAATAATAATAAAAATCGATACTAACAAGATTTCAGTTAGCTAGATCCTATACATATATATATATATATATATTATGAGTATTACGCATTGCACTGATATTGTAATTGCCATTCATTCAAAAATTGCTTAACGAACAACAATTTGAAGTCAGCCAAAACAAGCAATGGACTCCTCTGAGTGATACTCAAAGATCACAGATCGCGCTTGATCGCCTTTTTAAAAACTACCCCACGCAGATTTTCTCAGAAGTTGGACGCCGATGCCGCCGCAACTCTTGAGCGTAATTGAGTGAGTGTATCAGCAGAACGATCCTAAAAAATGTAACAGCACATAAACAACGATTGTGCCACAACATGTGTGCTGGTTCCCTACGAAAATGATGAGGGGCAATAGCAAGAGCTCCGATCAAATTTGCTGCTGCCGTCGTTGCTGGGCACTTGCAACCGCATGCGGGGTCTCAAAAATAACACCAATGTCGCCGCAAGTGCTGATGCCAAATGGAGCGCTCCTTATACCCTTGCCCTGATTATCTGGACTTTTCAATAATGTTTGTCGAACATGTTGATTAGTTCTTGTCGAATAGAAAGCTAAAATTACTTAACCGTTCTGGCATGCAAATGAATTTATATTTTTGTATACCAATAATGTTTGACAGTGTATGCAAATTTCGGTTTAATTGGATTGTGATTATTTTCAACTTATGTGCTTCTTTGAATGCATGCCTGTCGCCTATACATATACATACATATTTTTGGAGTGAGTGTACGGCGGTGTGTGGTGTGTTCAATCGCAGTGGTTTGCCACTGTTAGGGGGGCATTTGTGGCTATATATATATATATATATATATATATGTATATACAGATATTTGTATTTGTTGTTAAATGTTGTTTCAAATTTTATATATAATGTTGTGTTTATGTAACGGCTTTGGCAGTGCGTAATAAATTTTCGAAACTCATCTAAAAATGTTTGTCTTTGGCACTTGCATTTCACTTTGAATCATCTACAAAAATACTTATTTCGAATATTCTCGTGCGTGGGAGTAAAAAATGAATGTGAATGTGAATAAAACAATTCAAATACATCTATCTATATGCAAATGTTCAAATGCTATAAGCATATGAATTTTCATATTATATTTTCTTTCTGTAAAGCTTTATATAAAATTAGATAATCAGAAAATTGCGGTTGTCTTACGTGAGGACGTAAGACGTGGTTTTGAAAAATGTATATGATATAATTAATTAAATTAGCATATAAATAATATATTTACACTTAAGATAAATTCATTTTAATGTTAATTCAATTAATGTGAAATAATTTAAGTAAGCTAAACATAAAAATAGAAGTAGAAAAAAACAAACGTTTCAACTATATTTATTTATTAATGTCCAAATTACTTAAATTTTTATTTATTTTTAATTTATTTATGAGGTTATGGTTTTCCACTGTTATATATGTATATACATATAAAGACTAATTTCACTTAATTTACAGAATATCATGACATCATAATGACATTCACAAAATCTTAATGATCTATAAATGACGACACTCATTGTTCATCATAGTAATAAAACAAAATCATGCATATATAAATATGATATCGCTCTTAATTTGAACTCCTTATTTGTATATGTATTGCTTAGAATATGCCACATCATACGGCATGTTTATTTTTATATCTAACAAACATGAATGTGAGTTTATTTAAGCATATCTACTAGAAACAATAAGCATGGAATGAATTCAATATATATTTATATATATTTTCTTATGTTGATAGACAATTTAGACAAGAATAAGTTTCATACATTTGACAAGTATTAATTTAATAGCTTATAAGTGGGGCACCATTTGTTTACTAAACACAAACAACTTGAATTATTTCGAAATCTTAAAATATTCACATGCCAAGCATAACAGTGATCTATTTAAGTTAATGTCGACTTGTCTATAGAAATGGAGCATTGCTCAACATGCGCACGAGTCACAATTGACCCACCCACATCGGCTGCTACACTTTCCACACATTTTTATGAATTTTGACAACCTCAACATCTTCTTATAGAAATTTAAATATATGTATATATAAAATAAACACTCAACTGACCCCAAAAGATCTACATTCGACTGTTTGCCAAGCTCAGCGCAAAATTTATGAAATGAACCAAATTCAAAGTCAAAGAATAGTTAAATTTACTAGTGCCAACTAGGCAAAAGTCTAGCTGCTATATAAACTAGTCATGGAATTGCAAATGACATCAATCAACTTTTGGTAACCACAGTAGCCACTTCAGCCAAAGCTTCAAAATGAAATTCTTCGTGTGCTTCGCTCTTATCGCCATCGCCGCCTCCGCTCTGGCAGCACCCAACAGTGGCAGCTCTGCTTCCATCACCAGCAGTCATGCCGGGGGATCTGTATCCCTGGCCAATCAAGAATCCGAAGTTGAGGGTCTTTCCGGCCAGAGCTATGGTGATCTGACACGCCTGCGCAAATCCGCTTATGGTGGTGGATCCAGCGTTCCAGCTCCTCCTTGCCCCAAGAACTATTTGTTCAGCTGCCAGCCCAATCTGGCCCCAGTGCCATGCAGCGCTCCAGCTCCCAGCTACGGATCTGCCGGTGCTTACTCTTCGCCCGTTGCCAGCTACACTTTTCCCAACTACGGTGTGCCCCAGCAGCAGCTCTACGACGCCGCTTACGCAGCTCAGGCCTACGGCTACCAATACTAGAAGATCAACGATCCTGCTCACTTGAATTTCGCACAGCTTCCAAAGCTGCCGACAAACAATAATCTTTGCAATGCTAACAGAAAATGTAAAAAAAAAAAATGCAATTAAATGGACAAAAAAAAAATCCAAAATCAAATTTATTTTATTCCTTACCAAAATTTAATTTTACAGCTTTAACAAATTAGTTAACTCTCTTTTCCATACATTTAACTGACCTTTAAGATTATAAACAAATTCTAGCCTGAAAATCGTCATATGGGCATAGGTTGAAACTTCAAAATGCCATAACTTCGTCAAAACTCAACGTATTTTCAAAAGCAAAGGCGTTTTGATCATAGTTTGGGCCCTAAAACAATCGTACATTTAAAGTTGAAAACGTGATTTTAGGTCGAAACATACGTGAAAATTCTAGCCTGAAAATCATTATATAGGTCGAAACTTCAAAATGCCATAACTTGTTTAAGTGTGTCCTCTATTCCCGAGGAGAAGAATGCTTTATGTTGTTGTTATAATTAATTTCGTATGTTGAACATTCCGCAAGGGAGAATTTTAAATTATAATCATTATTCTTGGCTTAAAACTTGTCAAATAAGATCTACTAACAAAAATTTGAATTTTACAGGAAATTTATAATGTAAACCACACATAAAATCAAAAACATTAAAAGTATATTAATTTAAAACACCTGGGATTGTATGCTCGAAAAGCAAACACCCCATATAATATATAAATCGTTTTTATAGATTTATTTATTTTGAAAACCTACTTTATCCTTAAAGCTCCCCTGTAAGTAATCTGGAATGCAGAACAAGTGTTAAATTATTTATCTTAGGCTTAGGACTTTGGCATACCTCTTATTATAAGCATTTGATATTACTTAAAGGAATGGAAAATTAGCAACTGACGGGACCATTGTTATAATTTGATTAAACGATGAAGATAAAGATTTTTAATACTATCCGGTGTGATTATCTTATCTTGATTGGAAACATACTGCCTTGCAACTTATTTCTCTGTAAGATAAGCAATCTTTCCAATACAAAGTTCATACGCATTTTTTGATGATCCAGGTTTCACCAAAATCTTTCAGATAGAGTTTTCAAGCCGTTCATAAATGTACTTAAGATATGTATAACTTATATACATATACATATGTGTATATTGCATATTCATTCAGTTTTAAAGAGCAAAGAAAGATAGCTGATGAAGCTAAAGTGCAAAGCGTAAAACTAGTTCAACGCACTTAGTTGCCAGCTATTTTATGCTAACTCGACAAACTGTGACTATATAAACTTGGCCTGTGGTATCAAATGGCATCAGTCACCTTTGGTAACCACAACAAACCCAACAGCTTCAAGATGAAATTCTTCGTGTGCTTCGCTCTTATCGCCATCGCCGCCTCCGCTGTTGCTTCGCCCAACGGTGGCATCTCCGCTGGACAGGAATCCGAAGTTGAGGGCCTTTCCGCCCAGAGCTATGGTGATCTGACACGTCTGCGCAAATCCGCTTATGGTGGCGGCTCCAGTATTCCAGCTCCTCCTTGCCCCAAGAACTATTTGTTCAGCTGCCAGCCCAACCTGGCCCCAGTGCCATGCAGCGCTCCAGCTCCAAGCTACGGATCTGCCGGTGCTTACTCTTCGCCCGTTGCCAGCTACGCTGTTCCCAACTACGGTGTGCCCCAGCAGCAGCTCTACGGCGCCGCATACGCACCTCAGGGCTATGGCTACCAATACTAGGAGAACAACCAGCCAACAGACGTGAACGGCTTCCAAACACACTGAGAAACCAAAATCTTTGCTATTCTACCAGAAAATGTACAAAAAAATATATATATGGTTCAATTAAATGGTTATTCAACAAAGCGAAATTCCAGCAAGTGTTTTATTCACCCAGCAGATTTCCTTGGATTATAAATAAATCCATATCAAATTAGGTTTGCGGCTGTTGCAGCTGCTCTGAGTAATTAGTCATTTTAGATTGCAACTTTATCACTTGCGTATAAATAACAATATAAATAACAAAAGACTTGAGCAATAAAGTTCACTTGTTTAAACAATAGAATTCCAGAAGAAATGATCTCTCTGTGGAATTTAATTCCAAGAATTTATCCACATATTTGTGTTTAAGTATAACCATATTAGTTACTTAAATATAAATATATATTTCCATGCATTTATGTCACACATTTGCTTGAAATGTATGACACGAAATACTTGCTCGCAAGTGTGTCAATTTCTAAAGCGAAAATGTGTTGAGTGAAAAACGATATCATATGAAAACAGATTTTTCTATTGGCGTTTACTACTAAAACAAGACTAGAATAAAATAATTAAGAGACAGAGAGATGGAGAAATAAAATTTCAGCTTGCAGAATTATTCGTATACGAATTTTAAATGAAGTATATTTCTTGGTGAAATTTAATGGAACATTGAACCTTAAGTCTGCAACAACACCTACATAAAAGTAAAAAGCCAGATCAGCATATTCTGTGTTTTCTACTAGTTAGCAGTTTTTCTTTCTCTCTTTATCTGTAGAAATTTAACTAAATTGCATATTGTTTGCTTGGGGTCTCTGAACCAAGCTGATTTTAGCCGCAATTGTTGTTTTGAATTGGAATTTTTTCTATAGAGAAAGTGAAAGAACTGTCGATTGCGAAATGTCCGTCAACGTTGGCAAACCAAATCTATAGCTTAAGCGAAGTGCATAAACAGCAACAGTAAAAAAATATTGACAACTGCAGGAAATTTGTTGGTAATATGATATTCAAGTGGCTAACACATGTGGGCTAGCTGGACGGATTACACTAAAGTTTTGCTGAACCTTGGGTTTCGTTGGGTATTCGTAGTTGGGTTAGTGAACAGTCAACAGTCATGACTTGACCAGACAATGCATCGAGGATGTGTCAGGTATTAAATAGGAATTAACTTGAACCCACATGAACAACCCTTGGCCTACTAACCCAGATGGCGATATTACGTTGAAGTTTTTCCGTTGCTCGTTTGATTTCATTTCCGCTTGACGCTGCATTTTGTCGCTGCATGAAGACTAAAAACTTGAACGCATTGATAAAAGCCAACTGGCTGACACCCAATGCCGGCTAGTCTTAGTTTACGTTTTCACGGCACGCCAGGTGTTAAGTTACCCAGCCTACATCAACAAATCAACATGTCCACCTTGTGGGCGTTTATCTCGCTGCTTCTCTGCTGCTCTTATCAGTTTCAGGAATGTATGGCCACTTGCGGTGGTCGCTGTCTATCTA
Organism: Drosophila cognata; assembly: GCA_035041535.1. Lineage (NCBI taxonomy): Eukaryota > Metazoa > Arthropoda > Insecta > Diptera > Drosophilidae > Drosophila > Drosophila cognata. The sequence continues at coordinate 130,353 of JAWNLC010000616.1, forward strand.
TGTATCACGTCATTCCCGTTCGCCTTTATACGCCTCAACAGCTGGAGGATAATATCGAGCTGCTGCGTCAACCACGACAACAGCAAATTGTGCAGGAAGTGGTTGTGGAGAATAATTTTGGTGGATCCGGTTTTGGCGGTCCTCCATTTGGTGGACCACCGTTCGGCGGCGGCCCTGGCTTTGGAGGTTTAGGACGTGGAGGCTTTGGACGAGGCGGTCCACGTGGTGGATTCGGCGGTGGTGGTGGTTTTGGACGCGGTGGCAGTGGTTTTGGAAGTGGCGGCGGCTTTGGCGGTGGCTTCGGCGGTGGTTTTGAGTTTGGACGCGGGTTTGGACGCAGCTATGGGGCAGAGGAAGAGGAGCTACAACAACCTGAAGAGAAACAGCCAATAATACCCAAGTATAATGCCCCCAACGTCCCAGTTCCGACTTGTGCGAAAAGTTATGTGTTCTCCTGTGAACCGGTGCTGAAACCAGTGCCCTGCTCAGCATCAAATAATTGTGGCTATTGAGAGACGAAAGAACTGATATTGATATCTATAAATAAACCATAAACCTGAAATTGTATAAATGATGTTGAACTTGAGTAGGACGGGGAAATGGCAAAAGAAATTTAATATTCAAATAAGCCACTTCTCGATACCTAAAAAAGGTAATTAATATTTATATGTTTATAGTAAGAGTATTAAAGAAGAATCGGTGAAATAATTATAATGCCATAAAACTTAGTGATAATATTCGAATTACATAAATGTAGATACCCACGAATTACGGGGTAGGAGGCTGATTCGGCTATTCTCCACGAGTTAGAGCATTAAAAAATTTTATCATTTTGTAATATTTTGTTATCAAATATTTAACAGAGAGCAAACTCGATTTCTTTTAAATTCAATATTCATTAAGTTTACCTGACTAAACCATTTATCGAATACTTCTACTTTGGATGAAATGAACAGACAATTTTCCAAGTATTTCAAAAGTAATGGAGAACTTTAATAATGTCCAAGATCTCAATATTTATAATACCTGTAAGTGAATTCCCTTAGTAATTGATAACGTAAAAAATAAAAAATCAATAGATAATAATTTTCTTTGTTGATTTCAGTTTATTGCAAGAGTGTAGCCAATTTTCCAATCTCATGATCAATCATTGCACTTAGAGTAATTCGCGAACAAAGGGAACAGCGTATTGAGGCATGTACTGGGAGTACGCACCGGAGGAGCCATAGGATGGAGCCGGCGCTGAGCAGGGCACGGGCTGCAGCGAAGGCTGGCAGCTGAATAGGTAGTTCTTGGGGCACGGCGGGGCTGGAATGGAGGTGGGCGCAGCTGGTGCTGGAGCGGCATAAGCTGGTGCGGCTGGGGCTGGGGCTGGTGCAGCGTAGGCAGGCGCGGCGGGTGCGGCGTAGGCAGGGGCAGCTTGTGCTGGTGCAGAGTAAGCGGGAGCAGCGGGTGCAGAGTAAGATGGAGCAGCTGGGGCGGCATAAGAGGGTGCAGCAGCTGGTGCTCCATAGCCGCCATAGGCAGCCCTCGAGACACGAATGTTTTCGGCCAGTGGTGCCGGGATTAGTATGCCTTGCGTTGGCTGTAATTGAATCGTCTCTGCGGCGCAGCACATCGCCAGCATGGTGACCAAAAAGATGTGGTTAAATTTGAATGCCATTTTTCGTTAGTTGCTGCTGAACTGGAATCAAACGGTTGACTGTAGTTCAGCTGTGCTGAGGCTCCCAACTTTATAGCCCAGTCGAAAAACGCTGAGCGTACTTGAAAAATTGAAACTGCAAGAACCAAAAGCTAGCAGACCGAAAAGCGAAAATTGCTGACAATCTCAAACGGACAGCAGTTTGGTTTTGCATATACAAGGAGAACGGCGTGGGGTGAAGCTCTGACCGGTTAACACCATTTCCAAATGGACAAATTAAAGATAATGTTGCAATTGCTTCTACTGCTGCTTTTGTTGACCCCAAAACGGGTAATCTCAGCAGCAGCACCTGAACTTATACCGTCATCAGTTTCTGGCATGTCACAGTTTTTGGAGCAACGAGCGAAGCAAAATGAAGACGAACAAAGCTGGACACATTTTTTGCCTAGCAACTACTACTCGGAGTTGAATCAACAGTACTATGTGAGATTTCGCAGGCAGTCGATGCTCAGTCTTAAGGATCTGCGAATGAGACAGCCGTATCCATTTGAATATGCACGTTATCTCTAATGTTGTAATTTCTGAAAAATAAATACTTAAATATTATTATGATTTTCGAATTATAAGTGTGATATATATTTAGCAAATATGGTATTAACTAGTATATTAGCATAATAAACCAAATTGAATAAAAGTTCATTAAGCTGCAATATTTTCGCCTATTAATTTAAAACCCTCTTCAAGATAAAATAAATAAAATATTACTTAAACCAATTTTAAATACAAGAAACCAAAACAACGGAAAATGTAAATATGCATTTTCAAATAAGGGAACTGGAAATGTATGTTAACAGTTACAGTTTCATACCGAACCATTCACAATAAAATAGTCGTTACTTCGATAAGTTATCGATTAAAGATTACAAGGCATATTGGGCGCATGCTCGCGTGGGCGCATTTGACGTCACTAGGTCGAAGGACTCGACATGAGCACAAACAAAACAAAATACGCAAAAAACCTGTAAGCAGCTCTTAGGAAAAGGTTACGCTTCAGTTACATATCAAATATGAAGCTGACTCTGCATCGTTATTCCTGGCTCCTAGCACTGCAACTTGCGCTGCTGGCAGCCGATTTGTTTTTCAACGCTTTTGGTTCGTGGATATCGCGGAATAAGCTCCAAACGGCCATATTTTGTTTCGTGTAAGTTTCACAACTTTTGCCTTTTAATTTGTATATTAATAATCATATATATATATATATTTATAAATACATATATAACCATGTGTAGCATTCAAGACTCCTTCATTATTGTTGAGTACCTATTATTCACATTGGCGCTGCATTCGACTTGCGTTTATCAGGTGGGCGCCTCCCACATTATCCTGCGCAATTGCAAGCTATTTCTATTTTGCATCACCGTCTACTTTCTGCTGTCCGCCTCGCAGCACTCCTGGATTGTCTATCAGTATCGATTATCGGAATCGGACACGACTCCGCAATGGCCTTTGGCACTCTACGCCTTGGCTGTGATCCAGCGCTTGAGTAAGTTCTAAACATTAAATACTTTCTTGTTACTGATTTGAAACATTTCAACATTATTTAATAGTGTCGGTTTTCTACTATTACACTTCAAAGTCAACAGCTTTGATTATGGCCGATCCACGCTACAAAGAGGAGCATCTCGATTGGATAGCCGAGCAATTGGGTGATAAGTAAAGAGTTCGTGAAAAAGGAGGATTGTACAGAAATATACATGTTTATTTTAGCTAGGAGGTGCATATTGTTAATATTGAAATGTATAGCTCAAGTACAATTAATAAATGTACAAAGCACAAATCAAATGTTTAATGACCCGTTTTTTTAATTCGCCCAATCGAGTTAAAATATTGCTAATAATTTTTAGCAACGTGTGCTGTGATTTGTCCCAATTATTAAATATTCACAAGCTTATAACAGAAATCGATATCATATTCAAAAAGGTTAAAATCATGTATAAACTGAATTATATATCTAAATTAAAAAATTGCAATACAAATGGTTTTGGTACCCGTGGCGCCACCTGTTGGTCATATATAGCGCCATCTATCGCAATATAGAGGCGCATCGAATTGAAATAAAGATGAATAATTTGAATATCTTGCTCTCAACAATATTGCAGAACTACTTTGAGTGACTTAATATATTTAAGACAAAAATAAGCAATACGAGTAAAATGTCAAGAATTGCTTGAATTCTTAGATGACGCAATAATCTTTGAACACAGTCCAATGTTGTTGATACTTGTCATTCTAACGCACTTGCCCCTTTGAATATCTGCAAGGAGGAACTATTTTTTAACTATAGTTAGGAATCATACTCCATAATCCATAATCCACTCAAATTCCCAAAATTGAATAATTGCTCCCATTCCTAACATTGTTTTCAGTAAAATGAACATAACATAAAAAATATACAAATTAAATTATAATGTAAAAATATGTAAAGGAATAACACAATTTCTGTATTTTATTACAAAAACAATAACTATGCCTTCATGGCAATTTATGTATATATAAAAGTAAATATTTATGTCGAACGTCATTAGAATGGTTTGCTATACATATTTTAAAATGACTTCAATAGATTATTGTTTTATGTATTAGTATATATACATATATATATATATATATATATTATACATTCAAAGGATAAGCACCATCTCTTGCTTGCTTCTCTATATTGATATTGTCCATGATTGAAATACTAATCCTAAGACAGTTCATTATTCATATTAATTTTACATATATAGGCATAATTATAATAAAATTTGTGTATATGTAGATTAATAGATAACTCACAATTCAATTCAATTTTGCACATATGAGTAAACTGCAGTTATATAAAGTTCTCTGTTTTGATATGAAACTAGTATAGTTTGTCCGTGGTCAATAGACGAATACTACGTTCCGGAGAAGCTAAATGGCACGCCGAACAACTGCTCCCAGGACTGCCCAATGGTCCTCAGACAGCACTCGGCATTCGTCGGGGTTTCAAACTGCATATGCCACAATTCACATTTATTTTCGGTCTCATCCAGGAAATTTACATTATACTCGCACTCCGTAACTCGCTCCACCTCTACCAGGTTACTCATTTGCTGTGTGAGTGAGAGCTCAATCGACGGCTGCTCCGCATTTGATGTCAACCAATTGAATTTTCCATTGCCAACAATGTGCAATTGTGTGTCCGTCGTGAGTAGTGTGCAGAACTCAAAGCTACGCTTCTCCTGACCACTTGTAAACTGGCAGCCGCTCAGCATGGCGCACATCTTTAGCGGCTCAGCGACCAGCGAACTGAGTCGCTGACGTACTTCATCGGTAGGATGTTGGATTACCTCGCATTCCGGCGGTAGAGAATTGTCTGGTGAAATATTAAAATATATATCAGCTAATGTAGAGCATTTATGCTGTCCACTAATTCACTCACCCGCCAAATACAATAGTAAACTGTCTGTGCGCAGCATATCTTGCATTATGAGCACAAAACCACCCCAATCGCGTAGGTTAAAGGACAAGCCCAATTTCCAGGGCAAAAGCTGGATACGTGTCAAGCGATTAGCTGTAACGCTAACCACCTGACGCAGCCACTTGGACACATCATCGCGGGGCGAGGCATACGCTTCCATGAGGTAACACTTGCATGTGGAGATGACTACTAAGCCATCACGAAGCGTTTGGGTTTGCTCATTATAAATCCGTCCCTTGGCTAGCCACTTGAAGTGCTCGCCCACCTCTTTGAACTTGCTCTGATAGAAATAGAGCTTCAAACGGTGATCAATGTCATTGAAATCGCTATAGTTGAACTTATATGGCTGAATGGCACTCGCAGTAGTCTCCGCATCGATGAGATTCTTTGAACTGGACATCAGCATGTTGGTCGATTGGAAAAGTGCTGTCAAAGTAAATTAGTTATTATCGTTGTTATAACTATGATTTATCGCCTATAGTAACAACTAGTCGGTATTTTCGATTTATTTATATTTTGTTCAAAAATCAAAATAAATTCCTAACAAATGGAATGATAAATCAGATGAGCAAAATAAGTTGCGTATTGCATTGAGAACTAACTATTCTCTATAAAAGTGATGCACTTTAGGGCAGCCCAACTAAGCTTAATACTTTCTGTATTCGTTTACTGAATTCAATTAATTTTTTACGCACCTCCAAAGAGTGATGATAATCCAGCATCTTCGGCTTTCTTTAACTGCTTCGTTTCATTTTGGCCATATACGCCTGTCACTTCATTGCCAATGTTTTGTTGCTGACTTCTGTTGCCAGCGGACTCGGCCAGCAGCGTATTTTGAACAATGATCGCATCGTCCGTTTCTTGAACTTGTGTCTTCTCCGTAAGTTGTTGCTTGCCCTGCTGCTCGTAGGTGGTGCAAATGCTGTCAGTAACCGAGCCCGATGAACTGCTCTCCGTTAGCTGGACGTGAGCCAATGATTTGGACTTTGGTGTTGTGTCTGCAGATGTTGTGGCTGCTGGTGCCGTCGTTTGTATTGTGGCCTGATCGGCGAGCAGTTGGCCAATCTCGCGGTCAATGAAACTGTGTGTTTGGCTGAGGTCATCATCGATGGTTTGCAGATTGGGCGTTTGTGAAATGCGTCGCTCCTCGGAGGTCTTGCGACTTGCGCTTTGCACACAATTTGGATCCAACACCTCAATGCTGGACTGGCTAGGATTGGAAATGATATCCACATCGCTTTCATTGGCACGAAACTCCAAATCGCGTTCTGTGTTGGAACTGCCCACTACCGACTGATTGGAGTCAAAGGAGCACTGCGAATTGGTTATCTTCGAACAGGAGCTGCTCTCATTCAGCGAATTGGCCGAACCTGTGAAATAGTTTACAATTAGTTTGATGACCTGGCAGCATTTTGTGAAATTATTATTATTTTTAATGGAAGCAGCATTGCTTTGCTTTTTAGTAAAATGCGCGCGTTTCTTAAGTGGTGCCTTAGCTGATTTAAAATTTGGAAAATATTTGCTTTGTTTGTTAATTGTATTCATGCCAAAATGCTGCTTCACATTACAACAATATGCCAAAAGCAAATTGTTGTTAACAACATAGAAAAATGTATTTAAATACGTATACTATAAATTGGCATATTAACTTGTTGTGGGTTGCATCAAATTCCTACGCTTGGGTGTGTTATTAGCGATGAGCCTGCTGTTGCCCACTAAATTATGAAATAGTATTTTACAATTGTAGTTGTTGTTGTTGTTGGGTGAGCGAAAGATACAAAAAAGTACATAAAATATACAAAAGTTAGATTTAGTATCGTTTGCCATTTGATTAACTCATGTGTGCGTGTGTTTCGTGTAATATCATGCAAAAAGAAAAAGAAATAAAAATAATTAAATTAAAAACAATAACAAATACAACAATAAAATAAATCAACATAAGCCCAAAACAAAACCACACAAATATCAACAACTCACAAAACCCAAATGTATCATAATGCATTTTACACAAATCTACTTGTTTTTTCATTTTGTTTTATCAAAAAGGTTTCATTATTTAATCTACAAAAAGCAGAAGTCTAGCCAAGAACTTGCCAATGCTTTGATTGTCCTCGCTGTTTTGCAATATCAGCGGCGTGCTAATAGGTGACTCCTCCACAATAAGCGCTGGGGACAACTTCGATTCCATTGTTGTTCCTATGGGTTTGTCCAACGGCTCGCATGTATCGTTTACCTCCGCCACATAGACGCTGCGGCATTCCGGACAACGCAACTCTATAAGAGAGTTCTGAATTAGAATTTGTGTGTAAATAGTGCTTACCGTGTTATCGTCTACCTGATGTTTTATAATTCTTATTCTTGCGCTCTCTGCTGAATTTGATGCCACAATTGACACAGCTGTAGATGGTTATGTTCATATCGGTAAGATCACGCTGTGAAAGAATATCGCGCAGGGTCGTTTCTAGTTCCTAGATAAGATAAAGGTAGAGAAGCATTAGTTGTCTGACAAGTATTCCAGAAAATTAGCTTAAATTTTAAAATGAAGATCCGAATTTCATAAAAAATCTCCATACTGTAACTTGTGCATTCGAGCGGAGAATTTTGATTCTATATACCTGACACAGTGCATTCTCTACACAGTAAATGCGCTCCTGTTTATCCTTTTGCACTGTATCAAAATTAATGCGCAAAGTATTTGCTTTGATTCTCTCACACGACTCCAAGAATTTAATGCTCCATTTCGTTTTTGTGCTAAAGATGGAAAGTAAGGTAGGTAAGTAAATTTATGCCATATGCCATATATCATTCCAAATACGAACCGTTCGCTGAGGGTATCCTTCTCACGCACATAATTGGAGGAAATGGTTAAGAACAATGGCTCGCTGGTCTTGTGAGCATGGTAGACAATATAAAGTTTCTCGTCGGGTTCTTCATCAGATACTAGAGAAGAGTTAAATAAGACTTTAGATGGATTCAAATGAGAGATTGCTTGGGATTTTACCTTGTGCCTCCTCCTGCTCGGCGCTTGGAGCTGCATAGCGATTAAGCACTTCCTTGTGCTTATCAATCTCCTCCTGCTCAAGCTGGAACGGCTGCTGCAGTGTGTTGTTCACACTCTCATATTGCGTCTCGGTGCTGTTATTGCATGACTCGTAAACTGTTTGCTGCGTAATATCCGCATCGGTGTTGTCGCCATCTGCCTTGATGGGTGTCAGCGTCGCATTAAATGTTTGGCAATTAGCATTGTTCGTTGGTGTGGAGCTAATATTTAAAGTCTCTTGTTCCGGCTCCGCCTGATGTGCTGATGGCAATAATTCGCCAAGGAACTCATTAAAATTCTGGCGAGCATCGTGACGCTCCTGTTCACTGGGCTGCGGCTGTAGCCACTCGTTTCCGTACTTAAGCTGAAGTGTCTCAATTTGGTTTTTCGCTTCCAAATGGTTCCCATCGGTTGACGCTTGCAGCGTTTTCTGTTTCAGGCCATTTGCAGACTCTGTGGCGGAGACGGTTGAAGGAACTTTGTCTGCTTGCGTCTCATCGCCATGTTCTTCAATTTCCACCGTGCGTAGCTTCTTGGTGCGCCTTTTCCCTTCTGCTTCGGGAAATGAGTCCTTGCTTTGGAGTAACAGCGAATGCTGAGATCCCACACTGGATGCGGGCGTACTGATTGATGCACCAGAGCTATTTATGGATATTTGACTACTGACTGGCCGATGACTTATGGTGCCCCTATGAGGATGACTGCCAACTAATGCCTTCTCCGTCTTGGAAAGCGGCACAAAGTCAAGCACAAATTTCACAGTGTTCGTATTCTTGTGCAAAAACTGCGATGTGCCCAGTCGATGTTTGGGATGGCACGCCAAGGGATTACCCTGCAAATTGAGCGTGGTGAGTGTCATTAGAAAGCTCAGCGGAAATAGTTGCGAATGCTCCAGCAGGCAATTGTCTGACAGATCCATATTGGTCAGAGCATCCAGATTGGTTATGTCTGACAGGTCTTCCACATAGTTATTGCTTATGTTGAGCACCTGGAGCCGCTTGCAGGCCTCCACATGTAACTGCGGCAATTGCGTCAGGCAATTGAAGCTCAGGTCGAGCGTCTTTAGATGCGGCAACCATTTAATGGCCGTCAAGCTAGTGAGTTTATTGTGGCGCAAATTTAAATGCTGCAAGTGCTGAGCAAACTCCAGAGCTGTGTCCACGCAACGCAAATTGTTATAGCTAAAGTCGGCCGACTGCAGCTCGTTCCAAACAAAACCAGTCGAGTTGTCTCCGCCGCAATGAGTGATGATGTCCTCCACATTGTTCAGACACTTGACACATATCAAATGGTGCAGCTGGGAACGGAGAGCGTGTATGCCCACCACCTGGCATATGTTGATCTTGTGCACCTCCAGGCGGCGCAATGCGTGAAACTTTCCAATATCGATGGCGCCCTCAAAATAATGCTCTCCGGGAAAAAAGTTAAGCTTCAGCAGCGTTGTCTTTTGCACAAAGTCATGGAGCAGCTGAAGATCGGGAAATACACTGGACTTGGCATTGATGGGCTTGACCACCTGAAAAGCTTGTTGATGTTTGCTGCTTGAGCCTAGATCAGCGCCAGCTCCAAAATCGCTGTCAGCGATCAACGTAAAGGAATCATTCAAAGCACGCAGCAGCGGACCTGTAAGTGTATGTGTCACAAAATGAGTTCAAGCGATAAGCGAGCGAAACTTAGACACAAAGCAAGAGGTAGGTGCGGTCACCGTTCGTCATGTTTCGCCCGCATGCCCGCTCACCTGATAGGGTCAATGTGAATTCGGAGCTGAGGATTTTGTCACCATTCTTGCGCAGCAAGTTGGCCAATTCGGTTATCTTTTGTGGGTCCATTGCAGCAACGAAGCAATGGCCATATCAATGGCAGTGCCAGCTGCTATTATTATTTTAATTGTTTTATGCGCGTTTTACTTTATCAGCCAATGTTAACGATTCATGCGCTTTATACAGAATATCTATACATGTATAAAAAAAACAAATATTTAATATGCACCGTCATAAATTAACACACATAAATACTGTACACAATAAGCAGCAAGCATTTTACGTAGTTCACCTAATTCTATTTTGATGTGAACGATTTGGCAGCTGCACCAATGTAAAATAACAAAGGGATTTATGACGCCACTGTGTAGTAGATATAAATTGCACAGTGCTACATATTCAACAAATATATATCATGATTTGCAACAAATTGTCAAACATTTTGATAGCATTATTATGAGTAATTGTTGTATGCGTTGCAGGTTGGAGCAAAAATATTCCACTGGTAAAAGAAAAATACTTTTGTTATTGCTAATATCTGACAGTCAGCAAGAAACGTAAACACAGAGTTGTAACGCAGAATTGCACAATGTCGCCAGGGCTGGACAACTAATAGAACAGCTGTTTTCCATTAATCGATAAATCAAGATTATCGGTTCGATAAGAAGCTTGACGTCATAACAATCAATTTTGAAAAATTGGAATTGCATTAGAAACTAAGATAAGACAGATTTACTTTTATATATTTTGTTTATTTAACACATTTTACATATCATTTATTACTAGGCCGCTTTCTTGATTTTTCACTAAAAATTAATAACGCAAATATCGCCATAATTCTATGTTTGTAATTTAAAATTAACCATTGTTGTTCCGTTTATTACGCCTCTGTTGTTTGTATTGTAATTGTAAAGTTAATTGTTGGTATTTACAATTGTTTGTTTAGGTACATGCGCACATTTCTTGCTAATTAAACTTGTAAAAACTAAGTTAAAATAAAAAAAGCAGACTTCAACATTGTTTTCTTCGTTTCTGTGGATCGCTGGATATGCGTTGGATTGTACAATTAAATTAACAACCTATAAGTATTCTTGTCGTTGGCTGGGTAGTAGTAGTAGTTAACTGAGTGACGTCTGAAGACTCATCGATGAGTGGTGCTGAAAAATTACTATTGACTCTTGTTTGGTGCATAAAAACGTTTAAAAACTTTTATTACTATTTTACAAAGTTTGCCTGCGGAATAGAAAACAAAACTCATTAATTATATAAAGTGCTCGGTGTAAGTAAGCGTAACATTCCAAAATGCATTTAAAAACAAATGTAAATTAACAACGTAATATTGAATTATAAAATAACATCAAATTTTGATACGTACTGCTCTCTGCCGATTAGCTGCTGCCAATTCGTAAATATGTTTTCATAAAAAAATATTTTTCCTAAATATGCTTTTTGTTGTTGATATGTACAAAATATAATTAAATACTTTATTAATGTTTAACAAAATTCATTTTAGTTTTAACAATATGACACTGACATTATCTCTTATGTACACATACATTGAAAATAATTAACAGTTAACAAATTAGAAAAACATTGTGATTTGACGAAATCGAAATGCATGTTGAACTTGGCGAAGGAAACGATTTTCCGACTGTACAATCTGTACCCAGATCGGTTGTAAATGCGTGAGTGGGCGTGATAGTAAGTAATAGCGTATGAATTGTTTGGATATATACAATTGATTTTATCATTTGATTTATGTTTGTTTGCTTGGTTTTTTGTTTTGACATATTTGGTGTAACACAGTTAGAGTTTTGGCGTCGGCATGATGGACGTATCCCTATGAGAAATCATATAAATAAGAAGAGAAGAAAACAAATTTTTGTTGATGAAACATAAAAGTTGGTTTTGTTTTTAGCAATGTATATGAATTGGATTATGGAGGGTTAGTAAGAGGATTGAGGTTCTATGGAGGGTTGCGTTTTTGAATGAACTGATTTGAATTGGAATTTGAAATGATTTACAGTTTATTAAGAAAAATATGAAATACTTTGAAATGATTTACAGTATCTTAAGAAAAATATGAAATACTTTTTTGAATCTTTTCAATTTGGTAATTTGGAATTTGGTTTCTTTTTCAGTTTTATTATTCAGCTTTTGTTATTCTATAATTATAATTCATTAAGAAAAAGAATATAAATCATAAATGCAATACAATACGAAAGAGATTAAAAGTGCAATAGGTGTACAACTAAATAAACTTAAAAATTAAATGGACAAAATTAATTAATTACAACAAAAACTAAAAATCTGGTGTTACTTGGAAGACGAAAAAAGTATAATTGCAAATAAAAGGTTTTGTGGTGGGTAGGGAGTTACGGGAAAGTAAGTACGGAACTCTTGGAGGTATCATGTGCGGCTGTGCAAAAAGCAAAACAATTGAAACTCAACACTTACATATGCTCAGGATGATTGCGTATGCAATCGATTAAATCATTAGGCTTAAGCTGATTTGTGCAAATTTTGTGTATGGCAGTAAAAAGGGGGAATCTGAAAGAAAGTTATTAGGTTAATATAATAAATTAATTGGGCATGAAATGTTTAGCCTAAGCATACTTGTCCTCCAAGCCTTTGTTTTTCAACATGTAGTTGACCTCCTCTGCCGTGGGTGGGCCCTGCAATTTCTGACCATTGAGCATTTCCTTCTCCAGTTCCTCAATAGTTTTGCCAGATGTGACAAAAGCCTCAGAGACACGACGATTGCGACCGCCTGTGTGAAAGGTTTTAAATGAATTGAAAATGTATTTTAATATAATTGAATTTCAAATGTATTGTTCGACACGAACCATAGCACGTCGTGATAAGATCGGCAACCCCGCAGCTCTCAAAGAACGTGGACAATTTGCTGCCCGGATAGAAGACATCGACGAAGCGAATCATTTCCATAAGACCGAGACGAATGACCGCCGCCTTGGTATTGTCGCCCAGTTTGAGACCATCGACAAAGCCCGCACCACAGGCAACGATGTTCTTCAGGGCACCGCAAACTTCAACGGCATCGGCATCTCCCACAACGACTACACGGAAATGATTAGCCTGGAAGAGATCGCGCAGCACCTTGCCATATTTTTTGTCCGTGCAGCCGATTGTTGTCTCGCAAAAGTTGCCCTCAGCCACCTCATTCGCCAGATTGGCGCCCATCAGCACAGCGCATGGTATCTGATTGTAGATTGTATAGGATTAATCAAGAGTGACAAGAGTCACCTTTGCGTATAGGCTTACCTTCAGATGGCGGGTGATAATGTGCGAAATTAGATCAATGCCGCCACCCTCGGCCTTATCGAAGCCCTTGATCAGTGATATGGCAATGGCGTTGGGCTTGATCTTGCCCAACAATTGCTTACAGAAATTTGGTATAAACTGATGCGGCACCACAAAAATGAGTATATCGGCATTCTTGGCAGCCTCAACTAGATCAGGCACTGCAATCTAGAAACAAAGAGAAATAGAGCAAAAGTAAAGAAATACAATTTCAAACTAATTTGCGGAAAGTGTGTGTCAATAAACACGCCAAGCAAAAGTTCTGATAAGTAGCGAAAATTACTCTGATAAGCGCATAGTAGAACAAACTAAAACACATCTCAAGGTTGAATGAATGAACTTTGAATACTTAAATACTTTCTGCACTCTACTCAAATACATACCAGTTGAGATTTGATATTTAATATTATGTTTGTTTATGATTATATAAGGTATATTTAAATCTGGTTCAGCGCTGCTTGTTATTTGCAAGAAACTTGTTTTTTTAGCGTTGGCATAAGCTATTTTGATAAGCCTTGCATCACATTTTGTATGTGGTGTAAAGTTCAGGCGTTGTTATAAGTTTCTTTCGATTGTTATTCGCTTTTGATAAGCCAACCGGTTTTGAAACTGCCAACACTCCTAATAATTTGTGAAAAAATCGTTAGCACTGCAAATAGTTGCTAAGACATTTAAGCCTTTGTCAAATGAAATCTAATACGCAAATCAAACAATGTGAATATTTACGTTTTATGTTGTTTAGTAAATCGACAAATTCTTTTTTTTCAGCAAATGGTGACTTGGCTAAAAAGAAATGTTTCTCCACAGCATTAGCAATTATAAGCTAGAGCCAAATATATATGTATAACAAATATTTGAATAATGCTGATAAATGTCTGTGCTTATTTTAAGGAAAACTGAAAATCTTTCAATTTATAGGTATATATTCAGTTTGTCATCCTATTAACATATTGTATATTTACAAGCACATATTTTATTGTGTCACAGATGCTATCTACAGAATTAATAATACACTTTTAAAAAATAGAGCACTAAACTATCAAACGGAAGTCTGTTATCAGGAAACTAATTATAATTTCCCCTTGCAATAGGATTCGGCAATGTTTTCCCTCTTATCGGTCAACTAAAATTAGAATATTTTAACTTTTGATTTTACATATGCTTATCTCATTTGACAATTGACTGCATATTTGACATTGGCCCATGGTTATTTGTTTATAAGCAATTTGTTTATTTCTTTATTTTTTTTTTTAATTTGTTGTTTTTACAATTGAACATTTGCCAAAAAAATAGATATGTATATATGTTATATACCTATGCATACATCTACAGGTGCTGGCATTAAATTGTATATAAAACAAAAGAACATTTAAATGAAATTGAAGAAAAATTATACATATATTTGCATGTATATGCATAATTAAATTTAAGCGCTACATATTTATTGGGTGGCCACTTTATTTGGACAACAAAAATAGCGTGTTTGACATGAACGCCAAACAGTACGGCTTATCTCTAATCAGCCTACACGAACAGTTAAGTCGAACCTTATCAGCTGAACAACTAACTGTGTGAGTTATTTCAATTTGTACACATGTATTTATGTATGCATATTCAATGCATAGATATATGCACCTGTCACCGTGAATGCCGAAAGTGACATGCCAAATTGTTTTGCACATATTACACCAGAGAGCGAGAGAGAGCGACAATCAGAATAATTAAGAGAGAATAAAGAGAGTGAACGCACGTCAAGCCGGCCTTGACCTACGTCAAAGACACTGACAGAGAAACAGAGGTGCCAGCTTGGCAGGAGGGTTTGAAGACGTCAGCGCAAGGTGAAACTTTTTTTTGTTTTGTTTGCTATTGGCCCTGAAAGACTGCAGTGCGCGATAAAGAGCGCGAGAGCGGGAGCATGCAGGGTGAGAGAGCTTGAGTGGATTTTAAAAATAACTATGTGCATGACACTCACCCACCCACCCTCCCTCTTACATCTGATTAGATAATTTGGCGATGGTCAAGATCAAGGTAACGGCGTCTTTATGTAAGGAGCAATGACAACTATGAAAAATGCATTTGCCACTAACAAAACTAATTTTAATGCACCCTCATATTACATAAGACAATTATTGTTCTCACACCTATTGCTTTGAAGTGATTTTCTTGTTTTTTAATGATGCCGTTTTGTTTTGTTTATGAGTCGCAAAAATGCCTATTTATATTTATTTATATTAATAAATATGTGTATAGCTGTGTACTTACCACATTTGGTGGCAGCTTGTGTCCCTTAAGATATTTAACATTCTCGTGCGTCTCATTGATAATTTCCGTTAACTTCTTGCCATCAATCATCTCCTCGTAGACAAACATTGTGACGCGCTCCTCAAACTCGGGCAGCGCCGATGCATTGGCGCCCACAATTTTTGCAATGGCTGAACCCCTGCACAAGTTTCCAAAATGCCAAGGTGCATTCAGTTCAATTATTATGTAAGTTTTTTTTGTTGTTAATGCACTTACCAGTTGCCAGAGCCAACGATGCAAACATTTACTTTATCCGCCATGTTGCTGGTACTAGTTATTGTTTTTTATTTTTTTTTGCAATCGTTGTTGTCTTCCTTTCTATGGCAAAGTGTTGCTTACTCCGTCTTTTGAATTGAATGCGCGTCGGACACCTTTCAGTTTGTGACTAGCTATGCGAAATATTTACAACGAACTGACACGTCGAAACTATGGCAAATTTATTAAATACTATTCAGTAAAAGCTTATTCGCAAGACCAAGACGATAGTACATCGATTGCACACATATTGAAAGCTAAACGATAGTGTGAATCGTTTTTATATCGATTAATCGAATGGTTACAGCAGACAGCTGACTTGCTATCGATTTTTGTTCAGCTTTCAAAAACGAAGGTAAATAAAATTACATTGCAAAATGGATGTAATATGAATAATTATTCTTACAATAATGTAATGTAATAATGCAAAAATAAAGAGCAAAAAAAACGTTACAAATTATCTGTTATCCTCAACTTAACTGTTAATCAGTAATAGCAAATGCTAAATTAATATTTCCCGCGTAGTTCAACTTCATTTTCAGAAAAGGAATTCCACATTGAATGGAAAATTCCGTGTCATTAGGGACAAAATGCATTTGTTGGCGCTTATGGAATAAATTGTAATAACACCTATTGTTCTCATATCACAACTAAATCTATTTTTATTACAAGTTAATATTTAATAATAATATTAATAATAAATATTTCTTGAATTGTTATTATTGAAATCATTTATTCAATAAGCGCTAATAATTATAAAATTAATTATACAATTGGTCTGAATCACGTTATATAATGCACACAATCTAATAAAATATAAAATTTATGGCTGTTTTGAATTATGACATTTTTGATGTATTTCCAATGAATATAGTGAGAATGTGGTATTTTGTGTTTTTTCTACAGCTAACGATAAGTGAATGAAACGCAATAAGCAATAATCCCAGGGGAGCCGTTTAAATTTTGAATATGATTATTGCTTGTATGTATATGTATATATATGTATATATAAAGTAAACCTCACTGCGTACAACATTGTACAGCATGTCAAATATAGTAGTAACAATGGCAACAATAATTATAAGAATACAGTTAATATTAAACCGCTTAGCTACATATCTGTTTAAGCCACTGCAACAGAGGAGATGACGCCGCTTTTATTTTATTATTTTATGCTTAAAATTCCAATTTATAACTTAGTCATGAAATGCGACTTCTCCTTCATCATATAGTATAAATATTCTTGCTGCAGGCAGAATATAGATGTCGGAGAATTGATATACAGAACCAATAGTTCAAAATAAATATGCTTCAAAAAAATTGACAGAAAGTTAACTTCGGTCTACTATACCTTAAAGTAAAGTTCATATGACAAATCGGATCATTCTTCGGCGCGCCTAAGATAAAAGTTCTGTCTTGTTTGTGTGTAAAGTTAAATGAACAAGGATTATTTGAAAATCATTCAATAGAAGAGAATACAATATTTAATACTTGGCTCTAAATCAATATGAGGTGCAGTTTGTAATTGCGATTCCTGCTCTGAGGCGCTTAGCAATGTTAACTGTTTGGCTCCATAGCCATAGGTGCTTCATGATAAGCTTTGTCTGGTACATGACAAAAGCTAGGCCAGAGTCATGGCCAACCGCTGCCACGCCCACAAGCGGCAAACACATCGCAGACGTCCACCCAATGGAGGTGGTTAATCATGCAGCGATGTTGTTACGCGTTAATACCTTCATGTGAGCTGGACCACGTGCTGAGCACTTTTCGGTTGCGTGTCTAACGTTGTTTGGCCTTCATGTGTACATATGCATGTATGCGTGTGTGCGTGTATGTGCATCTATGTATATGTGTGTGTGGGTGAATCGTGTCGCATCGAGTTTGAGTTTGGACTTGGGTTGGTCTGTGTGCTCGGGGTTGCTCTAATTCTGCTTCCTGATGTTGTTGCTGTTACTGCTGCTGTTGCTGCTGTTGTGCACCCGTAAAATTGATTGCGGCGAAAGCTGGAAAGTTGCACGTTATGTTCGTGGCCTGACTTGCACTCCTGCTCAGCGTCTGTTGGTTTGTCTGTGGCGGACTCTCGGTCTACTCTGATGCTGCTTCTGGTTCTGTTTCTGGTGTGGCGTGCGGATTGCCTTGTTTCCATGGCAGCTGCAGAAGCATTAGCTACAGAACCAGCGATTGCCCAAAAACTGATTTCATGCAGTATTGCAATGACGATTAAGTTCTGCGGTACTCATACCTCTGGACTCATCTATTACCATCTAGGGACAGGGAGACTTTAGCATCTGTCGTTAACTCTTTCATAGCCTTGATAGTTTTGAAGGAACAACAAGTTTAAATTGACTTTATACGCTATACATAATAATAATAATAATAATAATTGGTCAAATCTGATTACTGGAAAGGTAATAAGTTAGGGAGAGAAGACATTTAAAATCAAATGGCTTCAGCCCGGGCAGTGAGTATGTTCAGGTCAAGTGCTTTATATCTGATTATATAGGGTAACTTAATAGCCAATGGGTGTAAATGATTAACTGCTGTTGCAAGTTTCAAATCCAAGTAGGGTACAGAAGAATTATATGAGTATATAAAGCTGATAATGTCGACTTGAACAGTCAAAAGAGTAAGCCTCGCTCTCTCTTATTTTTATTTCTCTTCCCGTACACAATGTAAGGCATTAATAAAAAGTATTTGTACTTTAAAATCAATTTATTACATTAAGATATTTTTTAATTAACTTTTAACTTGATTAAGACAAATTTTAGATCACAATTTAAAATATATTGAAAACGAGAATTACATATTTATTTCCAGAATTATATTAGACTTAAAAATTTAAGTACGACTTTTGCGAAAATGTGCTATAAAGTCCGAATTTCATGCATCAATTATTTTCATGCTTGGTAACTTTATTTGCTTAGTCAATCGAATTTAGTTCTCTTGACGAATACAAATGTACAAATCACAGTTATTATTAATAATGTAATATTAAACTAATTTAGATTTCAGTTGGCAGTAATTCACAATACCAGCAGCTTCGCTGGGCAAAATTCCTGCTTACAGCTGCAGGAATGGCAGCTACCCTTTCTAATATTGCCTCAGCACGCCTCACTAGGCATATGAGAAGTTTCTATTAACATGTGGCGCACATCAATCCTTTTGCCCGCACACACACACACACACACACTCGACAACAAGTGTGTGAATTCTCATAGATGGCCGGAGTTTTGCATAGCCATGTCCAATATGCAGCAGACCACCTTTTGGCCATGTCATGCGGCTGATGATGGGAAAGATGATGTGTGAACGAGCATGGGGCGGGGCGGGGAAAATGTGCGATATGGACTGTTTTGTAATATGTGTCCATAAAAAACAATGACGGACATTGGATCTGGGCATAGAATAATAGTATATCAAAATTTTACAGCAAGCCGCAAAAGAACGAAATAAAATCATTTACGCAAAACGAGACCCAAATTGAATACCAAGACAAGAATAAGCGAAGAAAATACACAACGTTAAGCGGATGTAGCATGCTTATCCTTTTACACCCACACACACACATACACACACACACACACACACACACACACACACACACACACACACACACACAAACAAATAGCGACATAGAAAGAGATGGATTTTATTATTTTTATTTGATTTAAACCACACAAAATACTTAAGACGATTTTGTGTTTTGTGGTCCAAGATGTATTGCCCATGGCGATGCAAAAAAAAGTGTGAAAGGAAATGGAAACGACATCGAAGTTTTGAGCCAAAAAGGGTATGCAACATGTCCAGCGGTTGGTTGCGGTTTGTCCTGGACCGTCTTCTTGGGGCCCATAAGCGCTGGCAGATGTGTGAATGGAAAAATAAGCAAATGTCCTACCTTTTGACGAAGACATTCGGCTCAAACAATGGCACGTTCTTTGATGACAGCACCAAGACAAGGCATCAATAATAGAGCCGCTCATGTCCTATATCAAAGCATTGAGTCGTTCACACAGCATTTACGACATCCACAGTTACAGCTACAGCTACAGCTACAGCTAAAAGTACACGCCCAACCTCTGGACAATGCTTAAGCATTACTGAATATGCGACAGCATACAAATTGAGGATTTTTATTTTCATTTTTTATGATTTACATTTTATATACGTATTTGCCTCGCTCGCTTGGACACCCTCTCTAATGTTTTGGCACTTTTTTAATGCCACACAATTTTTTGTTTTCTTTCTTCTCAGCATGTTTTTTACATTTTCACTTTGCAAATAGTGTTACCCAAAGAACGCGTCATTTAATTGTTTTAATTGCTCCTTTTTTTTTTGGTTCTTCTTACATCCATTAACACAATTTGCTTTGGTTTGTTCGGGTCTGTCTGTTATTTGTTTAGTGCCAACGAAATTTGCATGTTTTTCGGCAAAGTTTTTCCAGTGCATTAGACGACAAGCAGTTACTGAAGTGGGCAGCTTAAGGAGCGAGACAAATGGACTAGAAGCATTATGCATTACACCACTTATACATCAGATGTGAGTGGTTAATCCTTGATATCTTCTATATTATATATCAAACATAAAGCCATAACGAGGGAAATAAATGTCTATAAAGAAATGCTATTATCGGGGTAGTGTTTGAAATCTAGATTGTGAATTAAAACGACTACTTATTAGGCGCTAGCAGTAAAATATCCTGCTTTATCTTTAATTAGATCATTTTAATAATGTGGCTATTTATATATTCCTCAGAATTTGTGGTAGGTATTTAATATTATGCAGTGCATGAGAAATACTAAGCAGACAATACAATTATATTCGAAATATGCTTTTAGTACGAGTTTATTGAATTGAATGTATTTATCATCATTTTTTTTTACTAAAGTTTTGAATATTAATTAAAATCCTGTTCAGTGTTCAATGCTTGCCGATCAATTGATGATTTTTCCTCACATTACGTTAAGCTAAACTATCTTATATTGGGCGTCCTTGCTTTCAAATAATTATTTTATATAATTGTAGCCAATGTTAATTGTTTGGAAAAAATTTGGGAAACAATCCAAATTTTGTTAACTGATCAAGCGGACTTAAATTTGCTGAAAATACTTTTATTTTAAAAATAAAATGAAAATTCACATTAAACTCACCTCAAACCGTAATACCATATTTTTTCTGAATTTTTCCCCAAATCAATTTTGAATGAATGAGATTTTCATGTTCATGTTCATATAATATTTAAATTTATTTAAATGTTTTTGTGTACACAATAATTCATATTTATTTACTTGCTGGAAACAGCAGCTGTTGCGAATTACTTACTATTTCCAACTATTATTGTATATCTAGAATTTATTTTATACTTGCATGTTTTTTTTTATTATTTATTTTTATCATTTTATCAAAATTTCACTGCAAACCATTTTACAAATTTCAATGGGCAAAAATCAATTATAAAGCATTTGGCATTTAATAATTCACAAACACAGCTGGCACCAATATGCATATTAATGTATCTACATGCTATATGTGTTACACTCGTATATACCTCATATATGTTTGTATATATAGGTATGTATAACTAAATGAAGCATCAAACCAACATCTGTGCAAAAGGTAACAGAGACAAAACATACAGCATGCATTGAGAGGCTTGACCTGAGGCAAAGTTATTCTTTCATTTTCCACGATTTCTAAACATGTTCACAGCAAACGTAACAGCGAAAAATTAAATAAAAAAAAGTCCTTACAAAAGAGCAGCAAAAAATATGAAATTGAAATAATATACATACAGTTAAATTGAAAGACTCAAAAGAAGCAAGTAAAAGCAAGAGTATTAATGGGTGCAGACAATTTGGGCGAATACTCTGCCGTATATATGTAGCTTATATAATCGTAGTACAGGTGCAGTAAGAATTCTGTTAAAACTATAACACTCTGAGCTAGGGTATAATAAAGCCAAAATGTGGAATAGGTGAAGCTCGTATAAAAAAAAATTGATTGAGCAAGGGGCTGCATCAGGTCAAGGGTGCGGGCGACGGTGGCACGTTGCAGGTTGCTTGCCACGTTGAAATAACATGGAAAATTTTAGAAAAGCGACGACAAAACGTCGAATGAAAGATAAATAAAGTGCATGGCGCTGTGGAGACCAAAAATAAAATGTTAGAAAAAAAAGCGAATAACTCGCGCACAGAGCTATAAATCAACGTGAAAGCAGCCAGAGGCGTTAAATGGGCGTGGCATGTATCTATTACATGAACACCGTACGCTGTGAACTGTCGCAGCTGCAGTCGAGTTAGCAATTTTTTACATTTCCTTTTTTTATATACTCTTCTATATTCGCGTTGCTGCTTCTAATTTTTTTTAGTTGGAGCATAAATATTTGTGCAAGTGACAAAAATTGTTGACGCTTAAGTGCTAAGCGAATCGATTTTGATAACATTTTGGGGGCAGGCCACGCCTTGGACACGCCCAGTCATCTACTTGTCAACCTGCGCCGGCTCCATGGTGTACATATCGCGCAAAAGTCGCGCAATCGGCACATTCCCGATGGTCTCCTTGAAGAAGAGCGCTTCAATTGTCGCCGCTCGTATCGTGCGCAGCGAGGGCAAAAGCAGCAGCAGGCGCCCAAAGCGTGTCGCCTGCCGTGGATAGCGTAACCGCACATGATCGGACAGGATGCACTGCGCCTGATCCTGCAGCATCTCCACAGGCTGCACGTCGCACAGGCCGGCAGTTTCGGGTGCAAAGAGTGCAATCGCCTTCATGCAGCCCACTTCGCTGCCATCGGGGGTGATCTGTCGGAATCGGCACAGAATCTCCTGAATTGTCTTCATTTCAATTTGAGTGGCTTCATCCTGCAGAACGCGCTCCTTAATGAGCGGTGATTCTAGTATAGGCGTCAGATCCAATGGTATCGTCCACTGGGCGAGATTAAGCAGAAATAGCTCCTTCCAGGATTCCTGATAATAAGTAAGTATATCACAATTACTTGGCCATTTTCATTTTTTTTTATATTTCAGAAAAAGTTGTAATACATTTTTTCTTACATATTTTAATAACAATTTACGTTAAATAATAAAATTACTAAAAAATATTATTTCTCAAGTAATTTAAATATGTATTAAAATATACTTATTTGTTTTTTTTATTTATTATTTTTATTCATTCTGTTATTTTATTTCAATTCAGATGTTTGCATTTTAAAATCTAAAAATTAAAATTGCATTGACAGAATTAAAGTTGAAAAATTAAGTAATATAATAAATAATGGTTTATTGTTTGTGAACTGCTGTTTATAAATAGAAGAAAATATGTTTAAATATTAAATAATATTAAAAAGTATTAATATATATATTAATTATTTATATTAATATTAATATTAATATTAATATTAATCCTGTACGCACCTGTAGTAGTAAATGTTGATCATTTTTGGACAGTGTCTGGAACGGCATCAGACACTTGACCCAACGCACGGCCATGAAGAGCAGACGCGCCGTCGTCTCCTGGAGCATCTCCCACGAGAGCAGACGCGACTCCAGCAGCTGTTGCGGCAGCGGCGGCGGAAAGAGTAACGCATTATGCTGCACCTGGTACTGGATAAGCTCCTGACACTTGTCCGGGCTGAGCAGCAGTTCCAGAAATCCATTCGAAGCGTTGCATCCGCCACTAGGACGCGGCGGTGGCGTTGGTGTTGTGGGCGTGGGTGAGCCCGATGTGTAGCTAAGTTGTTTATTGTTTACATTGTTATTATAATTATCGTTGCTATTGTTGTTATTGTTTGTATTGTTATTGTTGTTGTTGACGTGAATGCTGTGCATGAGAAGCGCTGCATTGCTTGGTGGCGTTGTGGCATTGTTGTTGGTCTGATGCGAAGCTTCACTGAGGCAGTGCGTCGAATTCTGTGGCGGATGGGGTGACGTGCTGGAAGCTGCCAAGCTCTGTGAGTCTGTCAACGTTGGTGCTGGCGAGACGCTGCCGGCGCTCAATGGAGGCGACGCTGATGGTGATGGTGTCTCCGTTTCCACATTAACTCGAGGACTCTCACTGCCCAAGCTGAGACAGCCAACGCTTGCTCTTCCTCCAGCACTGCGTGAACCAATGCTCGATATGGACTGTATTGAGTTGCTGGGCGATGGCGATGAGTAATTGTTGTTGTTGTTGCCACCTATTGCTGCAGATGTGGCTTGGGCATATGGCGATGTGGAGACGACAGCGGCGACTGCTGTTGCTGTAGCCGATGCAGTTGCCGCCGTAATCCCTGGCAACTTGCTGGCCGCTTCCGCAATGAGATTGTGATGCAGCAAGTGGGGTGGAAAGGTCATGGAAACGGCAGAAGAACCACCGGGAGCACCAGCAGCACCACCGGCACCAGTAGTCCCAGCACTACTGCCATTGCCATGTGCTGTCAGCTGGTGTCCATGTGCCGTATGATGAAAGGTAGGTGCACCCGGATGTGCCGCCTGGTGTGGATGTGTTGCAGGTTGAGCCCCCCCAGTTGGGGCCAGATGAAAACCAGTCGGCGGTGCATGCGTCGAAATGTGCTGTGTATAGTTAAACGAAGCGGACACGTTGGTAACCAGTGACACCGGCAAATGCCCGCCATGATGATGATGCAGTCCAGCGGCAGCAGCTGCAGCGGCAGCGGCATGATGTGCCGCCGCTGCATGGGCGTGATGATGATGATGATGGTGATGGTGGGCATGGGCGGCGGCCGCATGATGAGCTGCCGCTGCAGCCGCCGCATGATGATGATGATGATGCAATTGCGGATGCAGCTTTGGTTTGCGTGGACCCCGCTCGTGCTGAACAGCTAGAAATATCCGAACAAAATTATGTTTTTCAAATAAGTAAATACATTTTTTTGCTTAACAATTTTATTGTTATTCATTTTTGAGAGCTCTCTTATTGAGAAAATGGAAGTAACCCGCATATATAATAATAATGCTGTAATCTTTTGAGTAATGCATAAATGGGTATCATGAAGTTAAGCCAATGTGTGAAACGGGAAAAATAATTCAATATTTTGAAGTGATTTTTATAATGATTAAATAAATAAATATAAATATATTATAAAATTCGTTATTTACTCTGCTTTCTATAGTAAACAATGGCATTGTGATTGTGTAAATAATCGAAACTCCCGTTCTGACGCGAGAGTGAAAAATGTACTCATAAATTTATAAAAAATGTGCCTACAAATTGCTTAATCTGCAACTGCTCAGTCCCCAAGGAGTTCAATTAACAAAAAGCAGAGATTTCTTCTTAGCGAGCTTGCCAATCGTTGCTCAGTTCTTATTTAACTTTTGGAGTATTGACACGTGTTAAATGCCACCTTTAATAGCAAAATGTTTATTAAATTACTTCAAATAATTTCATTAATCTTTGCAATATCCATAGGTTGCACTGGTTTGAGCTACATAGGTGCTAACATTTATAAAGATGTTTTTAAATTGATCTTCAAGATAGACAATCCAATTCGCAAGTTATTTGATGTCTGTGAATTGAATTTAAATGGTGATAACTTTGGATTCAATTGTGGAGACGCTGAAAGAAGTCAATTTGGTATTCAAAGGTTTTATGGAAAATGTCAATTGGATAACGACGGTGTACATATGTTTGAATGTCTAGCGCAAAAGCATGGACATAGCATACCAAAATTTAGATGTGAAGAACATAAAGAAAAATATTATGTAGAAAATGTCTTCAAGAAATGTAAAAATTTGACTGTGCACTTCATTGAAATAAAAACCGAAAATGAGAGCGATATTAATAATATTAATTCCGTGGCAAATACTTTACGCTATTTGGAGGATTTACATTGGGACATGCGGAAAAACTGCACAAATGTAAATCATTTTGTGCATAACTTTAAACATTTAAAAAGATTGCATTTGACTATTCATGCCGATTACAATGCATGCGAGAATTTCCATTTGACTAATATGACTCAGCTAAGAGTACTAATAATTGTTATAGTGCCACAGTATATCAAACATAAATTTATTTTCGATAACGCCTTTTTGAGCGATGCAACAAATTTGGAAATCTTTAGTTTGAGTGGTGGTTATATTAAAGAGATCACGTTGCACATTCATAACGAATGTTTTTATGGCCTGCCAAATTTATCGGAAATTAGCTTTTATAACTGTAACATTCTAAGGCTCTATCCAGAGCATTTTCATAATTTAAAAAAATTGACAACATTTTCATTTCGTGGGATTAGCACCCGTAATATGGAGTGGATAAGGTGTGTTTATTTAAATATAATTCTTATAATTATTAATTTAACTTAATGCACTCTGCGAAATTCGATTAACGGCACAAGATTTTTTCCTTATATATCATATATCAACCGTTACACCCCCACATTCTTATATCTATGTATCCTAAATCGATTTATATCCCATTCCTACAGTTATATGAAATAACAGTAATTTTATTTTTGTTTTTTCGTTTCAGATCTAAAACCTTACAAAATAACTTGGAACATTTACATATTGATAATGTTTATATAAATTCAACGTTCATGGAATATGTTGACAACTTTTATACAAAATTAGCCATTATTCAAGTTTACACAGACACAATTGATGTTGACTCGATTTTGAAAAATAAAATAAAAGCTTTTATTTGCATTGATTCTATGAGATATTGTAGATTCGGTGTGGACATAAATAATAAGACATGTCCCTCTGGCTGTGAGTGCAATTTGGAGCGTGAAATAAAACGATTTATAATTTATTGTCACCACATTGATGAACTGCAAGGATTCCCAATTATTCCGATCCCAATAACAGGAAACGCATCACTTCAATTGAACAACACAAACATTGCCACATTACCAAACACGACCTTATACGGATACTCTAATCTACGTGAACTGATTGTGCCCAATAATAATTTAACTCAATTAAAGTTGAATGAATTACCACCCAATATAACTTATTTGGACATAAGGAACAACAGCATTCAAACTCTTGATAAGCAAGTGCTGGCATTTCTATCCATGAGATCAAATACTTTGCGGCTTAGACTTTCGGGGAATCCATGGATTTGCAATTGCGAAACTGAAGCTTTCATTTTGTATGTTATCAACTCATCGCATAGGATTGAGGATCGTGATAGTATCAAATGCTATGAGGAAAATCTAGAACTGATGGAATTTGCCACTAAAAAGGATATTTGTCCATCATATAAGACTCACGCTATAATCATTCTTGGATCTCTTGTTGGATTCAGTGTTGTAATATTGGCATTTATGTATTTCAAAAAGTCTATTGTATTATGGCTTTATCAACACAATCTTTGTCTTAGTTGCATTTCACATCCGGAACCCGAAAATGCTAAAGTCCTGAGATTTGATGCATTTCTTGCGTTCTCCCACTTGGACTCGACACTCATTGAGGAGTACGTGGAGAAATTGGAGAATGGTTCCCATGGATTTGGACTATGCTTCTATCAACGGGATTGGTTAATTGGTGAATCCATTCCAGGCTGCATATTAAAATCGATTGACGAATCTAAGAGAATCATTCTACTGATGACCAAAAACTTTGTGCAGTCATCCTGGGGGCGCTTCGAGTTCCGTACGGCCATCAGGGCTACCTCCATTGACCCAAGAAAACGCTTGATTATAATCGTTTATCCAGATGTCGAAGACTTCAGTGAATTGGATTCTGAGCTGAGGACCTTCTTGAAACTACATACATATCTCAAACGAGAAGGTTCTCAGTTTTGGGAAAAACTGATTTATGCGATGCCCCATAACCATCTGCAGAACAAGCGACAAACAGAGCAAACTGAAACATAAATAAAAATAAACTTAAAAAATTATAAGATTACAAATTATCGTTTTTTATTTAATAGGTTTTTTTTGTTTACAATTTTATTGTTATACATTTTTGAGAGCTCTCTTATTGAGAAAATGGAAGTAACCCGCATATATAATAATAATGCTGTAATCTTTTGAGTAATGCATAAATGGGTATCATGAAGTTAAGCCAATGTATGAAACGGGAAAAATAATTCAATATTTTGAAGTGATTTTTATAATGATTTTACAATATTATAAAATTATAATTATAGCAAAAATATATTATATAAATATATTATAAAATTCGTTATTTACTCTGCTTTCTATAGTAAACAATGGCATTGTGATTGTGTAAATAATCGAAACTCCCGTTCTGACGCGAGAGTGAAAAATGTACTCATAAATTTATAAAAAATGTGCCTACAAATGTGATTAATCTGCAACTGCTCAGTCCCCAAGGAGTTCAATTAACAAAAAGCAAAGATTTCTTCTTAGCAAGCTTGCCAATCGCTGCTCAGTTCTTATTTAACATTTGGAGTATTGACACGTGTTATATGCCAACTTTAATATCAAAATGTTTATTAAATTACTTCAAATAATTTCATTAATCTTTGCGATATCCATAGGTTGCACTGGTTTAAGCTACATAAGTGTTAACATTTATGAAGATGTTTTTAAATTGATCTTCAAGATAGACAGTCCATTTCGCAGCGAAGTTGGTGGCTGTGAACTGAATTTAAATGGTGATAACTTTGGATTCAATTGTGGATACTATTAATAGGTTTGATGGAAAATGTTAATTGGATAACGACGGTGTACATATGTTTAAATGTCTAGCGCAAAGGCAAGGACATAGCATACCAAAATTTAGATGTGAACTTCAAGAAAGATATTATATAGAAAATGTCTTCAAGAAATGTAAAAATTTGACTCTGCACGTAATTAAAATCCTAACCGCAAATGAGAGCTTTATTAATAATATTAATTCCACGGCAAATATTTTACACTATTTGATTTATATTGGGGCTTGCGGATAGGCTGCCTAAATGTAAATCAGTTTGTGCAAAACTTTAAACATTTAAAAAGATTGCATTTGACGATGTCGATTACAATGCATGCAAGAATTTCCATTTGACTAATGTGACTCACCTAAGAACTCTACAAATACTTCTAATATTGCCAAAGTATACCAAAAATAAATAATCACCAATATACCCAAACTCACTGCAAATATAATAAATCATATTGTACAAAGTCAGTCCTCATAAAGCACTAAGCCGAAGCGGTTGTGTTTTTTTTTGCAAAAGCTTTAAAGGAACCGTTTAATTTATTTATGTATTAGGAATAACTGTTCTATTGGTGATTAGGAATAACGGCGCAAGATCCGAATGTGATTTATTGCAGTGAGTTAGGGTATTTGCAGATAGTTTGGGTATATTGGTGATTAGAAATAATTGTTCTTAACTCCTCCCCTTTAAACGCGGACGTGCTCGGACGCGATTACGAATCTTGTTTGCATTATTTGATTCTGGTCCGGGGAATAGTTTTCCTCTCTGTTAGCTTCTCCGGTGAATGTTGGCTGTTTATCAGTTGGCAATCGGCTGCTTTGCTTTTGAGGACGCGTGTTATGCAGGTATCGGTGCTTAGATCTATTAACCTAGTTTTTGACCAGATACTTTTGTCATTGTGTGTTTCGCAATTTAATTGAATTCCAAAATTTTTTTATTTACATTTGATTATATTGTTGAATTTTAACTTATTTATTTGGTTGTCTTTTTTTATAGGTACTAGTAACAAATTTGTGCACGTTTCGTTTGATGGTAATGGAGTGTTAATGATATACAATATTTCTTTGCCATTTGTAGCAATTTTAATTTTTGCTAATTCTAATAGTTCTTCTGGATTTATGTATATAAAATACATTATTGTCTAACAAGTTTGCGATTTTTTTCTAATTCCATTTCTGACAAAATTATTGAGTTTATTGTATTTGTTTTTGTATGGTGTATATGATATTATTTAATTCTTCTTTAAAAATTTGTATTTTAAATTTTAGTAGTGTGGCAATTTCATCATGGCTATTTTTCTTATCGATAGTTTCTTTTAGTATTTTATTTGTTCTTATGGTCAGTTCATTCATTCTTTTACTTAGGATTTTATTTATTACCAGTTGTCTATTACTATTTTCCACTTGCTCGTCTGTTTTTGAAACTAAAGTCTCGTAATCATAGTGATCCGGCGAGCCGGCCAACCATTTCCAAGCTGTGCCCAGAGTGTTTATTGCTCTGGCTTTTCTTTGAGTTGGTCTTAATCTTCTCAAGTCGGATTCTACTTTTGCGAGTTCGAATTCGAGTAAGGGGAAAAGTGGGTGTGTATTATTGACGTCATATAATTTGTTCGATAGGTTACCGACCACCATTTCGTATTCTTCGATGTTGAATACGTGAATTATTTTATAGGTGCCGTTTTCTATTGCTGCGATTCCTGTTTTTATAGGTATTATTTATGAATGTGAGTAATCCAGTATGGTCGCTAGACCGAGACATGTTGGTAAGAAATACTGTAACATTTCATGTTTTTAGATTATTTTTGTGAATTATCCTGCCACTTTGTGTTTTTATTGTGGTATTTCTATTTTCTTCTACAATTTCTTTTTTATATCTGGTTAGTTTGTTAGTTTTGAACCTAGTCTTTTATAAATTTTGCAATAAACGATGTCTCCTTTTTCATACTGTTTTGTAGTTTTCTTCTTGCTGTTATGGTATTCTAAGTCATTTGCTTGTTTAAGTTTTACTTTGTTCCTATTTTCCTCTAGTTCTTGGGGTTTACTGTTGTTTCGGGTTCCAAAAAATATATCTATTGGTTTTTCATTCACGGTGGAATGTATGGATTGGTTGTATAACTGAACAGATTTGAATATTAGGTCTTCAAAGTTCGATATTCTCTCATCCTTCTTAATACATCTCATTATTTCGGTTAGTGTTGAATGAAATCTTTCATCTTGTCCGTTACTGGTTGAGTTGTATGGCGGTGTCGTGTAGACTTTTGCCTTTAATTGGTCTTCCAATAAGAATTTGATGGATGCGGAGTTCAAAGCTCTTTCGTTGTCCATAAAAACTAATTTAGGCATACCGAAAGCTATCATTATTTCGTGTAGTGGGTGTTTTATATCTTCAGTTGCTTTTGAATTTAACATTTTTATTTGTGGGTACTTGGAAAATTTGTCTACTGCAGTTAGAACAATATTTCTCTCTGTAGTATATAAATCGATATGGATAATTTAACCTGGATAGGATGGAATAGGGGTTGGTTGTAATTCTCCTTTTTGTGGGTGCCTGTCATACTTGCTTACTTTGCAAGTTTCGCAAGATTTTGTTATTCTTCCAATTTTTTTCGTTAGATTATGGAAGAAAAAGTTGTTAAGTATTTGGATTTTATTCTCTATTGCATTCCTATGAGCTCTGGTGTGTTCTTTTGATATTATTTCAATTTGTTCACTGTCGTTAGTGATATCTTGAACTTGTTTTTAAGTATATGGCTTCGTAATTCCCGAAATGGGAAAGGTAAATGTTTTGAATTTTTGCCATAATATTTTCTGTAGTGAATAATACATTGACAATTTTTGGGCTTAGCCGTTTTTTTTAGGATGTTTACTAAGTCGTCTTCTGAGTAATGTGGTTTTGGAACTATGTGTCTGTGGTAAGTAGGAAAAGATAGTTTGAATTCGTATGTTCTGTTTCTGATGTCAACAAAAAAATTTGGTTTTTAGAGACGTTAATGCGGACTTCCATCACTGGTATAAGGTTGTGTGACGAACTGTCGTCACAAGGTGGCTGTGAAGTTTTCATCCCTTAATTTCTTTCGTCCTTGTGGCAAAGTTGTAACATGTATACAACCGCCCAAGATAATTATGCAGCGAGATGAATTGAAAAAAAAAACAAATTCTATCTGAATATAAAATTATTTAATATTTATATATATACATATATCTTAAATTTTTCATGCATTAACGAAATACCAATATCAAAAGAATTATATGCCTATATCTTTAACTACATATGAACCTGCAAAAAAACAAAAAGAGATAATAGAAAAATAAGAAAATGTAATAACCCAAACATGAATAAGTATGCCATGAAATTTAAAAGAAGTAGGCAAAGAAATTTATATGAAGTATTCAATAAACTAGTATTATAAGTATGTAATAAAAAATTAACTAAGAAAAGAATGAAATCTGATAACTCTAATTAGAATTCAAATTTAATTTAAAAAAAAAAGAAAAGAGAAATGTTGTTTTTTTATCGTTATAATTTAGTTTAAATTTTTTTTGTTGTTTAAATTTTTTTTGTTGTTTAAATTTTTTATATTGTTATGAATTTTATTATAAGAAAATATATATGAAGTTTGGTAAATATAGAAAAATGAATCAGTAAACGTTTATGTGTCCTACTGGCCGGGATGTAACTTGAGTGGACTATCTAGATTTGCTATTGGGGACTTCCCAGAAAAAAATGGCAGCGCCGGAAGTGCAATTGGTTGGGTGGGTATAGAGCGCGTTAGCGGGGTAAACAACAACCCGCACCCCGCAACCAACAACCGAAGCCAACGAAACCGCAGCGCTTCCAGCCTAGTTTTGGACCCCCACGCTTAACTCCACCAGGAGTGTGGTCGTGTCTTTGAATGTGTTGATGTTGGAGTTATACTCACAAAAAAATTAAAAATGGACTCTAAACAAAATTTAAAATTGTGTGGGGTATGGTAAAGTTTAGTATCGAAATTTCTCCAGTGTCCGGAATTATTGGCTTGTGGTGATTTACCTATCTGGCGTACTGGAATATAGCTTCTGGGTGGTAAAGGCGGTATTTGTTGCTTTATTTTTGGTATAAAAGCATTTCTGTGCTCTTGGTTTTCCACCAGGCTGGACAGGTGTAAGGCATGACTAAGATCTCTTGGCGCTTTGATTGCTAAGAGTCTTGGTAAGTCTCGGTTTAGACCTCGCACGAACGTATCCAAAGCTTTGCCTCAGAGCTCTAACTACCTCAGGTGCGTCTTCTAGCACGCTTATTTGATTGAGGATCAGAGAGAGTTGGTGGTATACCATTTGATAGAATTCTTGCGCAGACAGACGTCCTTGAGTTAAGGAAAACATTTGATATTCGAGAGTTTTTAAGTCTCTCCTATCAGCGTAATGTTCAGTGAGGCACTTGGAAATGGCCTTCCAGTTCATGGGAGTGTTATAGTGTTATATGTATATATATATATTCGAGCACTGCGTCTGCTTCTCCTATTATTTTATTTCGAATTGCCAGAGTTGCTATGTAGTATTTGTAAGTCTCCTCCTGGCCATTATAAATTGCCATTATTCTGTCCACATTTTTTTTCCAAGAACCGAATGCTGTTCGGTCTAGTGTGTGTCAGACGTGTTATTTCGGGAACTTTTTTTTGTTCCTCCCTGATCTTGGATGAGTAAATGGGATGTCGTATAGAAGGTCGTTGCCTTCACTACCTATTGCTTGTGGGATTATTTCGCCTCCTTGAAGCGTTCCTTTTATTAGTGACACTATTGTCTCTTTAAGAGATGGGCTTGTATTTTTTGGGATATTTTTCTGAGAACTAGTACTAGCTGTTCCTAGCCCCATGTTGGCTGGGATTCGGACAATTCGTTTGCTTGCATGTTTTGAATTCGGAACACTTTTATATTTTCAAATGAACTGTTTCAGTACTGAGGAGCAATGGGAAACATGTTTTTATAGAAGTTAATTGATTATTAAAAATTTTCTTTTTATGATTAACTCTAAATGTTCTTATATTTTTTTCTTTCAAAAATTTGGTTCTTTTTTCTAATTTTTGTTTCTCAATTTTTTCTTATTTTATAAATTTTTTCTCAAATTTTATTTTTTTTTTATTCCTTATATTCTATGCTTACAATATAATTATCATCCCGGCGAATCTCCCGCGACGATCCTTTGGAATTGATCCCTTTTGTCACACGACGATTTTGAGTTGAAATGGGTGACTCGGGTTCCTCTGGACACTTTAGCGGACGGACACTACAGGGTTGTCGGCGGTATTTTTTTCTCGGCACCGGTACTCAGTTCTGTTTTGCACTTCGATCTTTTTTATTGATCGTGTTCTTATCAGCCGCTACTTGAGGCGCATTTGATAGAACGTTCAGTTTATGTTCGCATCTGCGGCTACTTGAGGCGCTTTTGATTTGAACGTAGCTGGTTCACAGGAACTTTATTTTTCGACACTGGCCTATTAGGCTTTTCTCACGAGATGTCCGTATATTACCGCTAGTTAAAGCGCGTATAACGTGGCGTGGTTTTTTAGTACACTTTTATAGCTCGTGATTTGTCAGTAACTGCGTACCGGTCCCTGCTCGTGCGCCAATTAAAAGGTTTCTTTAAAACTTTTGCGAAAAAAAACAGAACCGCTTCGGTTTAATGCTTTATTAGGACTGACTTTGTACAATATGATTTATTATATTTGCAGTGAGTTTGGGTATATTGGTGATTAGGAATAACTGTTGTATTGGTGATTAGGAATAACGGCGCAAGATTCGAATGTTATTTATGGCAGTGAGTTAGGGTATTTGCAGTGAGTTTGGATATATTGGTGATTAGGAATAATTGTTTTTAGCTTATATATCCTAAATCGATTTATATCCCATTCCTACAGTTATGAAATAAAAGTAATTTTAATTTTGTTTTTTCGTTTCAGCTCTAAAACCTTACAAAATCACTTGGAACATTTAGGTATTAGTAATGGTTATATAAATCATACGATCATGGAATATGTTGCAATTTTATATACAAAATCAGAGTTTAATGTCATTAACACAGAAGACGGTAATTTTGACTGGATTTTTAAAAATAAAATAAAAGCTTTTATTTGCATTGATTCTATGAGATATTGCAGATTCGGTGTGGACATACATAATAAGACATGTCCCTCTGGCTGTGAGTGCAATTTGGAGTTTGAAATAAGGCGATTTATAATTATTTGTATCCACATTGATGAACTGCAAGGATTTCCAATTATTTCGATCCCAATAACAGGAAACGCATCACTTCAATTGAACAACACAAACATTACCACATTACCAAACTCGACCTTATACGGATACTCTAATCTACGTGAACTGATTGTGCCCAATAATAAATTAACTCAATTAAAGATGAATGAATTACCACCCAGTATAACTTATTTGGACATAAGGAACAACAGCATTCAAACTCTTGATAAGCAAGTGCTGGCATTTCTATCCATGAGATCAAATACTTTACGGCTTAGACTTTCGGGGAATCCATGGATTTGCAATTGCGAAACTGAAGCTTTCATTTTGTATGTTACCAACTCATCGCATACGATTGAGGATCGTAATAGTATCAAATGCTATGAGGAAAATCTAGAACTGATGGAATTTGCCATTAAAAATGATATTTGTCCATCAAATAAGACTCACGCTATAATCATTCTTGGATCTCTTGTTGGATTCAGTGTTGTAATACTGGCATTTATTTATTTCAAAAAGTCTATTGTATTATGGCTTTATCAACACAATCTTTGTCTTAGTTGCATTTCACATCCGGAACCCGAAAATGCTAAAGTCCTGAGATTTTATGCATTTCTTGCGTTCTCCCACTTGGACTCGGCACTCATTGCGGAGTACGTGGAGAAATTGGAGAATGGTTCCCATGTATTTGGACTATGCTTCTATCAACGGGATTGGTTAATTGGTGAATCCATTTCAGGCTGCATATTAAAATCGATTGACGAATCTAAGAGAATCATTCTACTGATGACCAAAAACTTTGTGCAGTCATCCTGGGGGCGCTTCGAGTTCCGTATGGCCATCAGGGCTGCCTCCATTGACCCAAGAAAACGCTTGATTATAATCGTTTATCCAGATGTCGAAGACTTCGCTGACTTGGATTCTGAGCTCAGGACCTTCTTGAAACTACATACATATCTCAAACGAGAAGGTTCTCAGTTTTGGGAAAAACTGATTTATGCGATGCCCCATAACCATGTGCAGAACAAGCGACAAACAGAGCAAACTGAAACATAAATAAAAATAAACTTAAAAAATTATAAGATTACAAATTATCGTTTTTTATTTAATAGGTTTTCTTGGCTAACAATTTTATTGTTATACATTTTTGAGAGCTGTCTTATTGAGAAAATGGAAGTAACCCGCATATATAATAATAATGCTGTAATCTTTTGAGTAATGCATAAATGGGTATCATGAACTTAAGCCAATGTATGAAACGGGAAAAATAATTCAATATTTTGAAGTGATTTTTATAATGGTTAAATAAATAAATATAAATATATTATAAAATTCGTTATTTACTCTGCTTTCTATAGTAAACAATTGCATTGTGATTGTGTAAATAATCGAAACTCCCGTTCTGACGCGAGAGTGAAAAATGTACTCATAAATTTATAAAGAATGTGCCTACAAATTGCTTAATCTGCAACTGCTCAGTCGCCAAGGAGTTCAATTAACATAAAGCAGAGATTTCTTCTTAGCGAGCTTGCCAATCGCTGCTCAGTTCTTATTTAACTTTTGGAGTATTGACACGTGTTAAATGCCAACTTTAATAGCAAAATGTTTATTATATTACTTCAAATAATTTCATTAATCTTTGCAATATCCATAGGTTGCACTGGTTTAAGCTACATAAGTGTTAACATTTATGAAGATGTTTTTAAATTGATCTTCAAGATAGACAGTCCGCATCGCAAGTTATTTGATGGCTGTGAAATGAATTTAAATGGTCATAACTTTGGATTCTATTGTGAATACAATATTCAACCACCGGTGGCTACAGGCAGAAAGTTCATGTTTGGTATTAATCGGTTTGATGGAAAATGTGAATTGGATAACGAAGGTGTACTTATGTTTGAATATCTAGCGCCAAAGCAAGAACATAGTATATCAAAATATCAAGAAAGATATTATCTAGAAAACGTCTTCAAGAGATGTAAAAATATTACTGTGCACATAATTAAAATCCTAACCAAAAATGAGAGCGATATTATTAATATTAATTCCATGGCAAATAATTTACGCTATTTGGAGGATTTACATTGGGACATGCGGAGAAACTGCGTAGATGTAAATCAGTTTGTGCAAAACTTTAAACATTTAAAAGGATTGTATTTGACTATTGATGCCGATTACAATGCATGCAAGAATTTCAATTTGACTAATGTGACTCAGCTAAGAACACTAGATATAAGTGTTAAGTTGCGAAATGATACCAAAAATAAATTTATTCTGGATAAAGCCTTCTTGAGCGATGCGACAAACTTGCAAAGCTTTAGTTTGGTTTGTAGTAATCTTAAAGAGGCTATCAAGCTTGAGATTCATATTCAAAGTTTCTATGGCCTGCCAAATTTATCGGAAATTAGCTTTTATAACTGTAACATTCTAAGGCTCTGTCCAGAGCATTTTCATAATTTAAAAAAATTGACAACACTTTCACTTCGTGGGATTTGGACCCATAATGTGGAGTGGATAAGGTGTGTTTATTTAAATATAATTCTTATAATTATTAATTTAACTTACTGCACTCTGCGAAATTTTTTTCCTTATATATCATATATCAACCGTTACACCCCCACACTCTTATATCTATGTATCTATCCTAAATCGATTTATATCCCATTCCTACAGTTATATGAAATAAAAGTAATTTTAATTTTGTTTTTTCGTTTTAGATCTAAAACCTTACAAAATAACTTGGAACATTTACATATTGATAATGTTTATATAAATTCAACGTTCATGGAATATGTTGACAACTTTTATACAAAATTAGCCATTATTCAAGTTTACACAGACAATATTGATGTTGACTCGATTTTGAAAAATAAAATAAAAGCTTTTATTTGCATTGATTCTATGAGATATTGTAGATTCGGTGTGGACATAAATAATAAGACATGTCCCATTGGCTGTGAGTGCTATTTGGAGCGTGAAATAAAACGATTTATAATTTATTGTTACAACATAGATGAACGGCAAGGATTTCCAATTATTCCGATCCCAATAACAGGAAACGCATCACTTCAATTGAACAACACAAACATTGCCACATTACCAAACTCGACCTTATACGGACACTCTAATCTACGTGAACTGATTGTGCCCAATAATAATTTAACTCAATTAAAGTTGAATGAATTACCACCCAATATAACTTATTTGGACATAAGGAACAACAGCATTCAAACTCTTGATAAGCAAGTGCTGGCATTTCTATCCATGAGATCAAATACTTTACGGCTTAGACTTTCGGGGAATCCATGGATTTGCAATTGCGAAACTGAAGCTTTCATTTTGTATGTTACCAACTCATCGCATAGGATTGAGGATCGTGATAGTATCAAATGCTATGAGGAAAATCTGGAACTGATGGAATTTGCCATTAAAAATGATATTTGTCCATCATATAAGACTCACGCTATAATCATTCTTGGATCTCTTGTTGGATTCAGTGTTGTAATACTGGCATTTATTTATTTCAAAAAGTCTATTGTATTATGGCTTTATCAACACAATCTTTGTCTTAGTTGCATTTCACATCCGGAACCCGAAAATGCTAAAGTCCTGAGATTTGATGCATTTCTTGCGTTCTCCCACTTGGACTCGGCACTCATTGAGGAGTACGTGGAGAAATTGGAGAATGGTTCCCATGAATTTGGACTATGCTTCTATCAACGGGATTGGTTAATTGGTGAATCCATTCCAGGCTGCATATTAAAATCGATTGACGAATCTAAGAGAATCATTCTACTGATGACCAAAAACTTTGTGCAGTCATCCTGGGGGCGCTTCGAGTTCCGTATGGCCATCAGGGCTACCTCCATTGACCCAAGAAAACGCTTGATTATAATCGTTTATCCAGATGTCGAAGATTTCAGTGACTTGGATTCTGAGCTCAGGACCTTCTTGAAACTACATACATATCTCAAACGAGAAGGTTCTCAGTTTTGGGAAAAACTGATTTATGCGATGCCCCATAACCATGTGCAGAACAAGCGACAAACAGAGCAAACTGAAACATAAATAAAAATAAACTTAAAAAATTATAAGATTACAAATTATCGTTTTTTATTTAATATGTTTTTTTGGTTAACAATTTTATTGTTATACATTTTTGAGAGCTCTCTTATTGAGATAATGGAAGTAACCCGCATATATAATAATAATGCTGTAATCTTTTGAGTAATGCATAAATGGGTATCATGAAGTTAAGCCAATGTATGAAACGGGAAAAATAATTCAATATTTTGAAGTGATTTTTATATTTTACAATATTATAAAATTATAATTATAATAAAAATATATTATATAAATATATTATAAAATTCGTTATTTACTCTGCTTTCTATAGTAAACAAGGGCATTTGTAATGGTCGGTGCCCGAAAGGCTGTGTTTAGTTTATATCGCAGGCTAGCGGGGCGAAATAAACGACTGGTCAGATGTAGCAATAGATAGTGCAGCCGGTTTTAAAAGTAGGCAATGATGGTTTTTTTTTGCAAGTAACTAATCATTGCAGACATTACTCGCTGTTCAGGATAAAAGCTGCGGATAGCGGCTGAAAAAATGCTGAATCATAGAGCTTTGTTAATCTGCCCTATGTAAGCCGAGCTGCACGCGGGAAAAGCTCTTGTTAGTTTTCTTGAGTTGATCGACACTGCACGCCGACCGTTGTTTTTTATCAGCCGAGACTGAACAACGCTTGTGCTTACCACGTGAAAGAAGAAAATATAACCTCATTCACCAATCATCACCATCATCAAAGGCAACCAGTGTCCACCGGAGCACCATCCTCCACCCCCCCCCCCCCCTCTCCTAGGTATGAAATCTGCGCACTGCAGTGACCAGCAGCCCCCAGCCTATAATATTTAAAATAACGTGGTCTGATATTAGTTATTTTTTTAGTTAAGTTTAAGTTCACAAAAACAGAAAAAATTCGTTTTGTTAAGTTGAAGCATAAAAAAAAAAAAAAATAAATAAATGAAAAAATAAAACCAAAAGAAAAACAAAATAATGTTCAGCCAACCCCCTAACAGTGACAAGAGTGCTACAGTAAATTTAAAAAAAAATTAAATAAAATGAATAAATAAATATAGTACATAGAAAAATAATAATTTTTCTAAATAAAAAGAAAATGTATAGTACCTAATGTTGGACAGAAGTTTCCCCGCGTCAGATTGTGTTGTGCCGTTGGGCAAACTTTATTATGGACTAAATCAGATGCTTAACATAAAGTGTTGATTAACATAATTGGTACGCATTACCGAGGAAACTTAACATATGTAGGGATGCACGGTTGCATTGAATGTAAAATTAACATAATTTTCAACAATTATAATAAAAATATATTATATAAATATATTATATAAATATATTATAAAATTCGTTATTTACTCTGCTTTCTATAGTAAACAATGGCATTGTGATTGTGTAAATAATCGAAACTCCCGTTCTGACGCGAGAGTGAAAAATGTACTCATAAATTTATAAAGAATGTGCCTACAAATTGCTTAATCTGCAACTGCTCAGTCCCCAAGGAGTTCAATTAACATAAAGCAGAGATTTCTTCTTAGCGAGCTTGCCAATCGCTGCTCAGTTCTTATTTAACTTTTGGAGTATTGACACGTGTTAAATGCCAACTTTAATAGCAAAATGTTTATTAAATTACTTCAAATAATTTCATTAATCTTTGCAATATCCATAGGTTGCACTGGTTTGAGCTACATAAGTGGTAACATTTATGAAGATGTTTTTAAATTGATCTTCAAGATACACAGTCCACTTTACGGAACACTTTGTGACTGTGAAATGAATTTAAATGGTGATAACTTTGGATTCAAATGTGAATACATTGTTGACGAAAATGTGAGTTTATTCGGAAAGTTAAAATTTGGTATTAAAAAGTTTTATGGAAAATGTCAATTGGATAACGACGGTGTACATATGTTTGAATGTCTAGCGCAAAAGCATGGACATAGCATACCAAAATTTAGATTTGAACACCAAGATAAATATTATCTAGAAAATGTCTTCAAGAAATGTAAAAATTTTACTATGCACTTAATTGAAATCCAAACCGAAAATGAGAGCGATATTATTAATATTAATTCCATGGCAAATAATTTACGCTATTTGGAGGATTTACATTGGGACATGCAGAAGAACTGCGTAGATGTAAATCAGTTTGTGCAAAACTTTAAACATTTAAAAGGATTGTATTTGACTATTGATGCCGATTACAATGCATGCAAGAATTTCCATTTGACTAATGTGACTCAGATAAGAACACTAGATATAAGTGTTAAGTTGCGAAATGATACCAAAAATAAATTTATTCTCGATAAAGCCTTTTTGAGCGGTGCAACAAACTTGGAAATCTTTAGTTTGAGTGGTGGTAATATTAAAGAGATCACGTTGGAGATTCATAACAAAAGTTTTTATGGCCTGCCAAATTTATGGCAAATTAGATTAATAAACTGTAACATTCTAAGGCTCTATCCAGAGCATTTTCACAATTTAACAAAATTGACAACACTTTCACTTGATGACTCATGGACACATAATATGGAGTGGATAAGGTGTGTTTATTTAAATATAATTCTTATAATTATTAATTTAACTTAATGCACTCTGCGAAATTCGATTAACGGCACAAGATTTTTTCCTTATTATTATTGGATTTCCCACCCGACATATATATCTTTTATCTAGCATGACTTTCACACTCATATATCAACCGTTACACCCCCACACTCTTATATCTATGTATATATCCTAAATCGATTTATATCCCATTCCTACAGTTATATGAAATAACAGTAATTTTAATTTTGTTTTTTCGTTTCAGATCTAAAACCTTACAAAACAACTTGGAATATTTACATATTAGTAATGCTTATATAAATTCAACGTTCATGGAATATGTTGACAACTTTTATACAAAATTAGCCGTTATTCAAGTTGACACAGAAGCCGGTAGTATTGACTGGATTCATAATAATAAAATTAAAGCTTTTATTTGCATTAATTCTATGAGATATTGTATATTCGGTGTGGACATAAATAATAAGACATGTCCCATTGGCTGTGACTGCTATTTGGATCGTGAAATAAAACGATTTATAATTTATTGTTACAACATAGATGAACGGCAAGGATTGCCAATTATTCCGATCCCAATAACAGGATACGCATCACTTCAGTTGAACAACACAAACATTACCACATTACCAAACTCGACCTTATACGGACACTCTAATCTACGTGAACTGATTGTGCCCAATAATAATTTAACTCAATTAAAGTTGAATGAATTACCACCCAATATAACTTATTTGGACATAAGGAACAACAGCATTCAAACTCTTGATAAGCAAGTGCTGGCATTTCTATCCATGAGATCAAATACTTTACGGCTTAGACTTTCGGGGAATCCATGGATTTGCAATTGCGAAACTGAAGCTTTCATTTTGTATGTTACCAACTCATCGCATAGGATTGAGGATCGTGATAGTATCAAATGCTATGAGGAAAATCTGGAACTGATGGAATTTGCCATTAAAAATGATATTTGTCCATCATATAAGACTCACGCTATAATCATTCTTGGATCTCTTGTTGGATTCAGTGTTGTAATACTGGCATTTATTTATTTCAAAAAGTCTATTGTATTATGGCTTTATCAACACAATCTTTGTCTTAGTTGCATTTCACATCCGGAACCCGAAAATGCTAAAGTCCTGAGATTTGATGCATTTCTTGCGTTCTCCCACTTGGACTCGGCACTCATTGAGGAGTACGTGGAGAAATTGGAGAATGGTTCCCATGGATTTCGACTATGCTTCTATCAACGGGATTGGTTAATTGATGAATCCATTCCAGGCTGCATATTAAAATCGATTGACGAATCTAAGAGAATCATTCTACTGATGACCAAAAACTTTGTGCAGTCATCCTGGGGGCGCTTCGAGTTCCGTATGGCCATCAGGGCTACCTCCATTGACCCAAGAAAACGCTTGATTATAATCGTTTATCCAGATGTCGAAGACTTCGCTGACTTGGATTCTGAGCTCAGGATCTTCTTGAAACTACATACTTATCTCAAACGAGAAGGTTCTCAGTTTTGGGAAAAACTGATTTATGCGATGCCCCATAACCATGTGCAGAACAAGCGACAAACAGAGCAAACTGAAACATAAATAAAAATAAACTTAAAAAATTATAAGATTACAAATTATCGTTTTTTATTTAATATGTTTTTTTGGTTAACAATTTTATTGTTATACATTTTTGAGAGCTCTCTTATTGAGAAAATGGAAGTAACCCGCATATATAATAATAATGCTGTAATCTTTTGAGTAATGCATAAATGGGTATCATGAAGTTAAGCCAATGTATGAAACGGGAAAAATAATTCAATATTTTGAAGTGATTTTTATAATGATTTTACAATATTATAAAATTATAATTATAATAAAAATATATTATATAAATATATTATAAAATTCGTTATTTACTCTGGTTTCTATAGTAAACAATGGCATTGTGATTGTGTAAATAATCGAAACTCCCGTTCTGGCGCGAGAGTGAAAAATGTACTCATACATTTATAAAAAATGTGCCTACAAATTGCTTAATCTGCAACTGCTCAGTCCCCAAGGAGTTCAATTAACAAAAAGCAAAGATTTCTTCTTAGCGAGCTTGCCAATCGCTGCTCAGTTCTTA
Organism: Drosophila cognata; assembly: GCA_035041535.1. NCBI lineage: Eukaryota > Metazoa > Arthropoda > Insecta > Diptera > Drosophilidae > Drosophila > Drosophila cognata. The sequence continues at coordinate 173,777 of JAWNLC010000616.1, forward strand.
TTTAACTTTTGGAGTATTGACACGTGTTAAATGCCAACTTTAATAGCAAAATGTTTATTAAATTACTTCAAATAATTTCATTAATCTTTGCAATATCCATAGGTTGCACTGGTTTAAGCTACATAGGTGGTAACATTTATGAAGATGTTTTTAAATTGATCTTCAAGATACACAGTCCACTTTACGGAAAACTTTGTGACTGTGAAATGAATTTAAATGGTGATAACTTTGGATTCAAATGTGAATACATTGTTGACGAAAATGTGAGTTTATTCGGAAAGTTAAAATTTGGTATTAAAAAGTTTTATGGAAAATGTCAATTGGATAACGACGGTGTACATATGTTTGAATGTCTAGCGCAAAAGCATGGACATAGCATACCAAAATTTAGATGTGAACATGAAGATAAATATTATCTAGAAAATGTCTTCCAGAAATGTAAAAATTTTACTATGCACTTAATTGAAATCCAAACCGAAAATGAGAGCGATATTATTAATATTAATTCCCTGGAAAATAATTTACGCTATTTGGAGGATTTACATTGGGACATGCAGAAGAACTGCCTAGATGTAAATCAGTTTGTGCAAAACTTTAAACATTTAAAAAGATTGCATTTGACTATTGATGCCGATTACAATGCATGCAAGAATTTCCATTTGACTAATGTGACTCAGCTAAGAACACTAGATATAAGTGTTAAGTTGCGAAATGATACCAAAAATAAATTTATTCTCGATAAAGACTTTTTGAGCGGTGCAACAAACTTGGAAATCTTTAGTTTGGGTGGTGGTAATATGAAAGAGATCACGTTGGAGATTCATAACGAAAGTTTTTATGGCCTGCCAAATTTATCGGAAATTAGATTACATAACTGTAACATTCTAAAGCTCTATCCAGAGCATTTTCACAATTTAACAAAATTGAGAACACTTTCACTTGATGAATCAAGGACACATAATATGGAGTGGATGAGGTGTGTTTATTTAAATATAATTCTTATAATTATTAATTTAACTTAATGCACTCTGCGAAATTCGATTAAAGGCACAAGATTTTTTCCTTATTATTATTGGATTTCCCGCCCGACATATATATCTTTTATCTAGCATGACTTTCACACTCATATATCAACCGTTACGCATCACTCTCTTACATATAGGTATATATCCTAAATCGATTTATATCCCAATCCTACAGTTATATGAAATAACAGTAATTTTAATTTGGTTTTTTCGTTTCAGATCTAAAACCTTACAAAATAACTTGGAACATTTACATATTGATAATGCTTATATAAATTCAACGTTCATGGAATATGTTGACAACTTTTATACAAAATTAGCCATTATTCAAGTTGACACAGTATTCGGAAGTATTGGCTTTCCTCATAATAATACAATAAAAGCTTTTATTTGCATTGGTTTTACGGGAATTTGTAGATTCGGTGTGGACATACATAATAAGACATGTCCCATTGGCTGTGACTGCTATTTGGAGTTTGAAATAAAGCGATTTATAATTTATTGTTACAACATAGATGAACGGCAAGGGTTGCCAATTATTCCGATCCCAATAACAGGATACGCATCACTTCAGTTGAACAACACAAACATTACCACATTACCAAACTCGACCTTATACGGATACTCTAATCTACGTGAACTGATTGTGCCCAATAATAATTTAACTCAATTAAAGTTGAATGAATTACCACCCAATATAACTTATTTGGACATAAGGAACAACAGCATTCAAACTCTTGATAAACAAGTGCTGGCATTTCTATCCATGAGATCAAATACTTTACGGCTTAGACTTTCGGGGAATCCATGGATTTGCAATTGCGAAACTGAAGCTTTCATTTTGTATGTTACCAACTTATCGCATAGGATTGAGGATCTTGCTAGTATCAAATGCAATGAGGAAAATCTAGAACTGATGGAATTTGCCATTAAAAATGATATTTGTCCATCAAATAAGACCCACGATATAATCATTCTTGGATCTCTTTTTGGATTCAGTGTTGTAATACTGGCATTTATTTATTTCAAAAAGTCTATTGTATTATGGCTTTATCAACGCAATCTTTGTCTTAGTTGCATTTCACATCCGGAACCCGAAAATGCTAAAGTCCTGAGATTTGATGCATTTCTTGCGTTCTCCCACTTGGACTCGGCACTCATTGAGGAGTACGTGGAGAAATTGGAGAATGGTTCCCATGGATTCGGACTATGCTTCTATCAACGGGATTGGTTAATTGGTGAATCCATTCCAGGCTGCATATTAAAATCGATTGACGAATCTAAGAGAATCATTCTACTGATGACCAAAAACTTTGTGCAGTCATCCTGGGGGCGCTTCGAGTTCCGTACGGCCATCAGGGCTACCTCCATTGACCCAAGAAAACGCTTGATTATAATCGTTTATCCAGATGTCGAAGACTTCAGTGACTTGGATTCTGAGCTGAGGACCTTCCTGAAACTACATACATATCTCAAACGAGAAGGTTCTCAGTTTTGGGAAAAACTGATTTATGCGATGCCCCATAACCATGTGCAGAACAAGCGACAAACAGAGCAAACTGAAACATAAATAAAAATAAACTTAAAAAATTATAAGATTACAAATTATCTTTTTTTATTTAATGTCAATTCTAGAAGCAGCACTCTATGTGCTCGGGTTGTCGGAAGAGCTGTAGGGTCATAAGGGGGCCCAATAGACCTTATAGGTCGCTGTGCTGGTTCCCCAATTATAATAATATTTTAGATATCACAATTGTAATTTCTTTATAACTGTGTATATGGCATATGGAAATATGCTTATTTGAACAACTTCAGAAATAATCTTTACCCTTACTAGTAATTTAATGAATGATAATATATATTGATGATATAATAAAATCATTCTTCTCTAGTAAAATAACAGCATTAATCAGAAAATGAAAATGAAAGCAGAATTATCCTATACTCTCAAATGAAGTGAAATTTTTCTTTTTTTCAAAATGAGTTAAATCAATGTGTTATATTCCCAAAGAGTGTATCTTCAGGTTAGCATTTTCATTGATTTCTTGAAATTTTTCTGGTAAAAGGAAAACGTTGCAAAATCTTATGTATTTGTTATGTATTTTTTATGTACATCTCTTAGGTATCATGAATATTTAACTAACTTTTCGCTGATTTTGCTATTTTCTTGCGTAGCCATCATCTGATTTTCAATCGTTTTGTTTCGTTTGCTTAACTGTTTAGCATAAAATCAGTTCAAGTGTGTAATTGCGTTAATCTGCTTTTAAGTAGTTAAATAAATAAAGTTAATTTCAAAGATACTTTGAATAGCTTTCTTCTTATTTGTTGGCCGCCCAGCAAACTTTGTCAACGCTTTGAAGTGTGGGTCGTTGGCCTTATCTGTATGCCGAACCAAATAGCAAATAACACTTGGCTCTGTATAAGTAGCTTCTTGAGGCGCACATACACAAACTCACACACACTCACACACACACACACACACACACCCACACATAATAAACCGATTATTAAAATGCGCAGAGATACACAAATGAAAAGATACAAAACAGTAGTCCTCTAGTTTTGTTGGCCTGGTCGTGTGAACTGTTGCATATGCCCCAAGCCTGGACCTGGTCTGACATGTCGGGTTCACCGGCGCACACATGAGCATCAATATGTGTGTGTGTCTGTGCGTGTGTGTGTGTGTGTGGGTTGCTGTCATGACTTTTATTTGTTTGTAATTAAATGTATCTATAGCGTGGCTTGTTTGTATCCTGTGTGCGTGACACAGCGCAAAAGGGGTGACATTTTAATCCGCAGCTAATCGCATGTGTGAGTGAGCGTCTGTGCAAAGTGACTGCAGCCACTTGACGGCACCGGACGGAAGCAGTAAATAAGTGTGCGATGCAGCAGCCAGTCTCTCAAAGCTTTCAAAAGATCACAAATTTCAATTAAAGAAAATGCCAAACTCATCAAATTTTTACGCTGCGGGTTAAGCGGCATCAAACAAACTTGCGACAATTCTACTCGACAGTCTCTTAAAAACTGCGGTCTGCAAAAAACTTTCAAGCCAGCAAACGCCCCCCCCCCCCTCCCCCCCAAAACAAAGGGGATAGCAAACCCAACCTTGGGCATTGTTAACCCTTTGCACGAAGCGCTTTCGAGTTGCTTCTTCTTCATTACTCATCCGTCGGGCAAACAAAGAAACGTGTGAAAAAGGCAAAAATTTAAGGGCAAAAATTAAAAATTTGATTTTCTTTTGCTTCGTTTTTTTATGACATCCACATTCTCTTGCCTCTTCATAAACTTAATTCTTTTCTAACTTGAAGCGGCGGCATTTTGTCTTCATCGCTGCCAAAGTTGGGGCAGCGAAAATATATATTAAGTTCCAACTGGAAAAGTTATGGATGCAAAATGCAAAAGTCGTGTTGCTTGCGCGCAATTTTAACTCACCGGAGGCAGTTTTGGGTCATGCCTCGCAGCGATTTGATTAGTATAAAATATAATGAACAGAGGTCAAAGGTAGCCTAAGTGGATTGGGGAAGAGCGCACTGTTTATGGAGAAAATTGAATTAATTTATTCTGTACTAATGTTAATTATATAACATATGCTCTGTCGAAGCCTGTCATAATTATTTCAAAGAATTTTCCTTTGAATTAGACAGCAGCATGTGATTCTTACTCTTGTTTCAAAAAATTAAGTTATGAAACTCATATAGTAAAAAAAGTAATTTTAAAATTATAAAAAATTATTCTTTGTTCAAACTACTTACTATTAATTTAATGTTTATAAATTGAAGAAGTGATAATTAAATTTCTAAGCCTGGCAAGTTTATCTCAAAGAATTGCAACCTACGACTTGTAGATTCTACCTTCATAGATGTACGCATAACACCTGCACAAGCTCTCAAGCGGGGAGTAACCAACTTGAAGGGGAGAAAAAAATTACAATCTACAAATCTAATTAGCAACTCATTACGCATCCTCAGAGCGTAGAGCAATAAAAACAAGAGATAAAAGAAACGGCAAAACATATTGACCGATTTGCTGAAGCTAATCAATTAATTAGGGTAGAGAACATAAGGCAGCACCCAGAAGTGAGGACGCATCGAAGCAAAAACAATTATGTCAAAACCGGGGCACGACCAGAAGCGGGCAAAGGCAAAAATGTCAGAATGCCAGACAGAGAAATGCGGTAGAAAAATTAATGATAAGTGGCAGAAGTGAGGAGTGAGAGAGAGTGAGAGGGGTGACGGAGAGTGAAGTGAATGTTTAACAGATGCTAAATTCCCAGAGCTGAGGGCCAGGCGACTTCACGACCGAGACACGCAAAAATCCCAATGAATGATCATCAGCCCAAAGACCAAAGCCCAAAGTAATGGGTGGGCGTCCAGTGCTCTTAAGCAGATAAGCACAAACCTTGCCAAGGAAATCAGCTGGCGTCGTATTGAGAGTGTTAGTGATAGGCATATATATCTATATATATATATATGTATATATTCGGATATTTTATATATGTGGATAATAAACATAACGCCAGAATGTTTGGTTGGCAAATGAAAAGTAAATAAGACAAGACTACTAAATGTTTCGAATGGGGAAACAAAAAAAAATATATACCGTGAAATTGGAAAAAAATAACACTTGAAGTGATTCGATGTGGTTGGAAAAGCGTTGAGGGGTGTCCTTTACGCATGGTGGGGTTGGAAGTTGAGATGAGCATCGCATTTGGCTTAACAACTGTAAAATGCATAATAGTGCATAATGGCCATTGTTAATGTCAGCTCAAAGTGTGCGTAGAAAGGAAGAAAGGGAATCATTCACTCGACTAACATACTGCTGAAGTTACAGGAAATTATACTATGATTACTCCTTAATAAATTGGTTTATTTTGAGATGATAGACAACAACTTATAGGCTAGTACATACGGAGACTGTAACAGCTGTCGGATTTCATAATCCACAATAAATTTAAAGCTGTAAACAATCATCACAGTTCAAAGGGAATATAAGCAAAGTATTTAATAAAACACATAGAAAGTTACCCGATTCATTCGAGTTGCGATGACAAAAACCTGATGTGGATTTTATGATTATTCAAATAACTTTCTGTTTATACATTTGCATATTAAGCACATATTTTTCAAATAATTATTAGTATTTTGGAGTTTTGTTAATAAATTGTGTTGAAACATTTTAAAAGATCATATATTAGTTCAAAAATGTAATCTGTCAAGTTCGTTAGCCTGTAATTCATAGCATTTTATTATGCATTATATGCTTTAACTATAGCACATTGTGAATATTTACAATAACTCTAGCTGCCCTTGCCTCTTCCCCTGGTATGCTCAGCATCAGCTGCGTGGTTCAGGAGGCCAAAGGCTTTTACGCACTGACTCTGTCGACAGGGCCAAGTGAGAGAGAGAGAGAGAGAGAGAGAGAGAGAGAGAGTGATTTTAAATCCGCTTTTAATGTTGACACTGACACTTTTGTCATTCACCGACACACACATGCACCCACACACGTACACACACTCACACAGATTTGGTGTAAGTGCATGACACATGCAAGCCAGGCGCATTTACATGTTGCCGTTCGCACACTGCCTACCAAATGTGTATGCACATAAAGTAGTAGGCTATAATGTCAATTAAGAGCAGCATTGCAGCTCGTATATAAACATGCGTACATATTTGCATATATCTGTATATATATGTGTGTGAGTGTGAGTGCGAGTATGAGTATGAGTATGAGTATGAGTGGGTGTTTTGTGTGTTGCATGGCTTTCAGTGCCTGGCAGTCATGTGAAAATGCAATGCGTATACGTAATATAGCGGGCACAATGCATGCGAAGCGGGCGGCTTAAAAGCTGCAAATAAATAAATATACGTACATATCTATATACACAAATAAATATATATATATATAATATATATCTATGTGTATATACACAAAATCAATACGCTTAAATGTGGTCATGAAATTAGTCGCTAGCCAGCGCCAAAAAGTCGAGTACATAGATAGAAGAGCATAAACAACGACAACAACAACGATAGCGATAACGTCAACTTCATTTGCCTGGCTCAATTTATACTTACAACCACAAACCGTAGACGATGACAACGGGCTAAGTTACAACACAGTCTGTTGACAAAGGGCTTAACTGCCCAAAAGTATGTAGAAGACGTAGAAGAAGAACAAGAACAATAGCAAAGCGAACCAACTACGTTGGACTGTGAACCATTTCCACTTACAGCTCCTTTTTCATTAAATCTGCACTTGGCTGATTTTGTAGCAGTTCTTACGACAATTTGTTGTTATTGTTACTGTTGCCTATCTTGTGTATTCTGCATCTGTTACTTGGCCTAGTTGGTAGGTTTTCGTTGAGCATTTTGTTTGCTATTAGCTTTGTAAACTTTTCGATTTGTGGAAAGTGCTAAAGTTACAATTCAATGGTTAAGATAAAGTAAAATGAAAACGATCAAGAATACGACAGTCAATAGTGCTGCCATGATACATAAATCATTGAGGAAATTCATGAGAGAGCCCTTATTAATATCGATTGCTTATCAAGATTTTAAAAATTGATTTTATAAATGTTAATAATATTCTCAATAAGATACAAATTTAGAGTGATACATTTTAAGTATCGGTGTTAGGGGAAATGATGGAGAGCTTAAGAGTAATAATGCAAATCCTTGCTTGTAATTTAAATACGCCCAATCATCATTTAATTTTTCAATAATCTGTATACTTATACTTTAAGTTACTCTAAAGCTTATATTGTATATTGGTCAAATTAACAATTGGTCAAAGCATTTACTAGCTAATTTGTTCTTTTAAGTATTTATAAATGAAATGATGTTATTACACCTATTTTTTCGAATTGCCCTCATTAGAGCTCACTTTTCAGCTCATCACACAGTCGGTAAATATAAATATCAAAATATTCACACGCACACGCCCATGAAAAAGTAGACGACCAAAGAGGACATTTTGTTGCTCGCTTTTTTATGCGAATGGGATTTGGGAAAGCGACATAAATCACTCAAAATGAAAAATCCGCTTAAAATGCCGCGTAAATATTTGTAAAGAAAAAAGAATCCAAGGAAAAGCTGGAGATGGAAATGGCAGCGGAGTGAGAATGGAAGATGAAAATGGCAACTGGCAACTGGCAAATGGGTGGGGGCATCATCACTATGCGTGATGATGATGATGATGATGCTGACACTTTGTTGGTATACAAATGCAAATACCATTAAATGTGACAAGTGGCAACATAATTTGTTAAGGGAAGCTCCTTTCTTTCTTTTTTTTCTGCCCAAGATATTAGCATACACAAAGCGGCCAACATTTATAAGGCAGGTGGAGGGAGCGAAATGAAATGTGCGCTATTTTTCATATTTTTCAACGATAACATATTTGATAAGGCTGAAGTTCTTCTATTTAGCTGTGCAACACTACTTTCTGGCAGTTGCGAATACTTGAAGCTTTTCTAATTAACTTTATGGGCAATATGGAGACCAAACTGAAACTAAACAAAATGAAAACCAACTAAAAATGGCTAACCGCATCTACCATTTCTCCTCCAGAAATAAAAGAGGCAACATACAACTACTCACATGTTGGCCCAAAAAATGTAATACAAACGTGCCTTGAACGATTTTTGTGGCTTTTTTGCTTTTTGGTCTAAACAACAAAAGCACTTTGTCTGGCCATATCCTGGTGCTGGGACGAAGGAATACCGCAGTTCAAGTGCGAGCTTTGTCAGTTGTTTGGCATTTGTGCATGTGTGTGCGTGTGTATATGGGTGTGTGAGTGTATGTTTATTGTTTATTTACGGCAACCAGCCAAGAGAAACCCCAAAAAGGCAGCTAACATGAGGCTTTCTAGCGGCAAACTAAGAAAATGCACAAAAGAAAAAGGACGAACACATGTCCTGGCACGCCATTGGCATTTTGCTAACCACAAAGAGTTTGATAGATTTGTCAAGCAGCTTGTGACATTTATGCTTCGATTGGATCTGGTGAGCAGTGAATTAAATTAATTAACTTCTTATTAATGTGTATTTTTTTTTAAGTTACTATTTTTGTATACAATTGTTAGTTTAAAATTAAAATATAAATATTAATATTTGTAATATATATTTATATATTGTATTAAATTTAATATGAAAAATATTTTACATAATGGAACACTATTCGTATGCCATAATCCTAATCAGTTTATGTAGTCCATCGCCTTTATGAACTTAGCTTTTATGGCATAAATTTTAGATTATATTCAAGGGTATCTAATCTTTGGCTTTTCGAACTTATTATTCGGGTTGTTGTTGTTGTTTAGCTGTGTTTTGCTTTTGCCAGTTGTGCTATTGTTGTCACCTTCTGAGCGGTGTTATTGTAAGGCAAGTTCATGAGGGCGTTAACTATATTGCGTGTGGCAACGCCTGCTCCCCTCTTCCCTTCCGCTCTAAAAACTAACTTTCTTTCTGGTTCATTTCAGGCAAATCTTTTTCCCTTCGATGTCGCTCTGACGTAGTCTAACGTCGAACGTCTAATGCCGAACGTCTGAGTTTGGTATCATCATTTGATTGTCAATACATTTTAGTCGCATTTTCTGCGATGGGATAATGCATGTAATCCGCTATTAAGTGCACATTGTCAATCGACCCCCCCAAAGGCGAATTGTATGTGAGAAAATCTGCAACAATTCTCACGCTTTTTGTCCCCCTGGCCGCTCTTACTATTTTTGTTGTTGTTGTCGTCCTGTGCAGTGAACCCATCAATGGTTGATGCTAAATGGTAAATTGTACCCATAGAGCTGTTGCCATACAGCCATATACGACCATAGAGAGCCATAGAGCCATAGAGCCACGAATGGAGCTGTTGTATTGCTGTGTATTGCTTTCATTGCCGCTGTTGTTATGTGTTTTTATGCTACATTTAATGTTGGCTTAAGAGCTTTAAAGCTAGCATTGTTGCATTGAATTGTTGTGAGTGCGTTCCGTTCACTTCAAGTGGGTTAGCTTGGGTTTGGGTTTCGGTGTTGGTTGTGAGTTGGATTGGGAGCGGTCTGTAAAGCTTGGTCAATCGCATTGGTCAAATAAAGTTTTAACATACATGTTCGTAATATGCAAATCATTTAGTGACTCAGTTGAAATGGGTGCCGATCTTTCTGTTGTTAGACAGAAAAGAGAGATTGACAAATATATTAATGGCAAATGGCTCATTGTTATCAATAAATATTGTAAAAATGTCAGTTGTACTGCATGCAGCAATAATTCATGTAACTAAATGAATAGTTCGCAAACAGGCAGACAGGTAGACATACGGATGACGGTCATATTAAATCGACCAAAGAGACTGGTCAATATTATATATAATATATGAGGTCAGAGATATTTTAAAACAAATTGTAGTATGGAATAAAAAACAGGAGTTATTTCTGATGATTTCTGATGATTCAATTCAACAATTTACCACTAAAAAGCTGCATTTAACTTTGAAATTCGCGCAATATCTTTGTGATTCACAATTCCCATAAAAATGTTAATTTAAAAGAAAGTTTGAGTAATTTATTTTTATAAATATAAACTTAACTTAAAACAACCCCAGCTGCCCTCGTTCCTGTAACAAATTAAAATCATTCCTGTATAATTTATGCAGTACACAAAAACAGTCGTTCAAAAATCAAGCTGAACATTTTCAATTGTGTGGCTTCTATTTAAGTGGTGGGGGAAGCGAGGTGTTCGCATAATTTGTAATCAGCTTAATGACAACTACAACAAAAAAAAACGAGTGGCAGAGCTCTTAACAGACTCACTTTGAGAAGTCTTGTCGAAAAATGAGCGTCGCCCAAAAGCCTGCGGCATTTTGGTTTTTGAGTTTAATGTAATTTATGCCAGGGCTTTTACCGGAAAAGCAGCCCCAGCTAATTTGCTGCATAATTAAATGAATTTGGCAAGTAAAACAAAGATTTGCGGCCAACCCGTCTACTTACCGTCCTTATTCATGGCCGATTGAAAGCATTTGGCGAGGCGACAGGCACGGCATTGATTCCGATGGGTTTTGTCCACCGGACAGCGACCCTTGAGATCACCGGTGGCCTTGCAGGTGTAAATACGATTGCGATGAATACTACGCTTGAAGAAACCCGAGCAACCTATTCAATCCAAATAGAGCAGCTCAATCATTTTATTCAGCTACAGTTTGTGTTCAATAAGACTTACCATCGCAGCTGTAGATCCCATAATGTTTACCCGAGCTGCGATCGCCGCATACCTTGCAGGGTATGTCCAGCAGACGATCGCCGGCTGTTAGTACAAAAAATTAAAGTTGTTATTTGTTTTAATGCGCTTTTTAAATAATTAATTGCATAAATATTATTAACAACACAATTTTTACTTTTAATAAATTAGTTTTACAGTTATATTTAGTGTTGTTGTTAAGTAGGCAAAAATCACATTCGGAAAAACCGTTTTAAATTTTATTTTTTCAATGTGATAAAATACGATTTTCACGCGAATCTAAGCTTTCTTTAAATAACAATTATTTGAATCATATATTTTCCGAATTAAGGAATTAAGGCGCTCGGAGGACAAACATAATCTATTATTGCGAAATCGCATCGAAAGTGATTTAAGGCAGTTTCCAGCTTGATGAAAACACTTAAACAAACTTTATACTGTCGAGACTAAAGTGAAATCGTATTCAAGTAGATATGTGCAACATAACGGCATATTTAACTTATATTAAGTGTTAAGCTCGGCCTCAAAGCTCCCCTTAAGCAAACACAGCGCAGCGCGCAGAAAAGGTGCTGCATACTTTGCAGCACTGCTGTCGTTTATTTGCATGTTGTGTGTGTGAGAGTGTGTGTGTGTCGCGGATTAGCAAGTGAGAATTGCACAAAGCTAGCACATAATGCGAGTTACATGAAGAGACAGCCCTTTCGGCCGGCACGTTTCACAAATGAAGTTTAACACTCGACGCTTGTCAAAATAAAACGAGCCGTTTTCGATTGTTGCCCTTTGTTGTGTACCCTTTGTCCTGTGACATTTGACATATTGTCAACTGTTGGTTGCGCTTTCGGTTTGCGACGCGTGTTGCCAATCTTCACACCCTGCGCATCGGCAATTGTCCGCAGCATGTTAACACCTCTCGAGTGGTTGTGCGTGCCCATTTCCCAGTCAGTTGCGGGCACCGCTGACGGCCCTTGGCCGTGGCACCTTAGGGTTGCATAGATGACACCCATTACATTTTTATTCTCATTGGCCAATGTTTTCTTTTTTAAAAATTTTCAATGTTGATTTTAAATATTTTTGTTTACTTATGCTATGGCATTTTTTGTTAGTTTAGCAAGTTGGGTCAACTTCCTATCCGCGCAAGTGTGTGTGTGTGTGTTTCTTTTTGAGTGGGTTATATCTGCATTTAAACTATATACAATATGCTTTTTGACTGGTATGGAAATCTCGGCGTTGTTTTCATAGGCTAAAAAGGTTGGCTTAGTGCAGTTAGTTGAGTCTGAGCAGACGTGGGATTTCAACTGTTTGGGCGTGGGAAATACGAATTTGGCATATCAAAGTAATGGGATGAGTCTAAAGTAAATATTGCTTGATCGATTAGTAATTCTCACAATTTCTACATATATTTATGAAATACTCGGAATTAGTTGAGTTCCTAAGGCAAATATAATATTTATGTATATGTATTCATTGATTCTGTTTTTAAATTATATATGTATTAATTTTAATGAGCAGATTCCCAATTTATTGTCATGTTTTATCAATTAATTTCACAATAAATATATTAAACTAAATAATAATGAATTAATTTAAAAAACAGAATAAATATTTTACTTAATAAAATGTGCTTAGCTTGGGATAGACTTTAGATCTTGTGAATTTAAAAATATTTATATATTTTAACACCATTCACTTTTGAATGTGCTTAAACTTAACTAATTGTCGCAATATAAGGATGAGAATCGAGTAAGGCGATAATTCCCTTGCACTTCTTTATTATTCAAATTTTAAGTCATGCGTCATATTTTTAAAATTTTGCTTGCAACATTTTTAAACAAATTATTTCTCTGGACAAAATTTGGGTATTTAATTTTTCAGGTATTGCGATAGCGGCTATGTAAAGCCTCTTTGAGGTATCAAAATGTCGCTAATAGATTTTTGAAAATTCCGACGGTTTTTCACGGCACTTGCCCCATATTAAAATTGATTTCCAAAAAGTTTTGTCGCCAAGGTTTACCTGTTCCCATTTTCCGTTGATGGAAATATTTAAACCCTAAGGTATCCAGCGTGCTTAAGTGTATAATGACTCTGTGTCACACACGAAATTGATTACGAGTATGTGAATTAAGTTTGGTCAACAAACTTGAGGGAGCACAATGCGTATTTGGAAAAATCACAAAACAACTTTTGACAACCGCACGCCAAAAGTGTTGGTTACATTTGCCGACGGAAAGGACGACGACGACGACGCTGCTATGGAGCGGATGCGGATCGTTTTGGCTGACGGACCAACTGTGAATGGCGCAGCCAGCCACCGAAACAGTTGCAGAAATAGTAGCAGAAGCTGAAACTGATGCCGAAGCAGAAGCTGTAGCTGAACCGGTGCCGCAGCCAAAACTGAGCAGAGCAGACCGCCAATTACGAAAGTGAAGCTGCCAACGGAGAGGTCCTTTTTTGCAGTCAATTTGACAGGACGCAGAGCAAAGCCAAAGCCACCCACCCCATTGGGATGGGACACAAAGCCACAATCGTAGCACACCACGGGACGTCCGGGGAATGCAAAAGTACAGAAAAAAACCCGAGACCGAATGAGGAAAATGAAAATGGCAAAGCGCAGGGCAGCACAGCACAGCACAGCGCAAAGCGACTCGACGCGACGCGAACGGTGGCAGCGAAAAACCAAAACGTCGACGAAAAAGTCGAAAATTTACGAAAAGCTACAAAATGTTACATTTCATCCCTTGCGAGTGGGCGCTGGAACGGGACAGGACAGGATGAGACGGGACGGGACAGGACAGGCGGGCAGCCAACCGGAAAACGCCCTTTTTTCTGTGCCTGCCGCTTGATGCGATTACAGCAAATGAGGAGACTTCCTGCCGTCCACCATTTTACTTTTTTTCTTTTGCACTATGCGACACACACACAGGCACACATACATATATGTGCTGGCCATGCACACTGCGACATATCCTGTGGCTTTCGACAATTCACCACAAAATGTCAAGAATGATGAAAAGCTAGCGACGGAACGAGGCCGATGCGTCGTCGTCGTCGCTCTGCATGTGTATTGGTAATGGCATCTGTTGTCCTGCTCTATGCATGCCCTGCTCTCTCTCGCTCTCGCTGTGTGAGTCTGTATCTGCATCTGTATTTGTATCTGTATCTGTGCCTCAGCAAATATCTTTGCCAGCAGAGGAGTCGTGTCTGCCGCTGCTCTTTGGACTGTTGCCTCGCTGGCTTCTTCTTTTTCTGTTGCTTTTCTTTTTGGTTCGTCCTGCGCTTGTAGGCTGTCGGATTATTAGCTCTAAAGTCAGGATCTCAGCAGCATTGGCTCTACAATTTGGGGCATATAGAAACGGCAAAGCATATCTTAACTGTTGGGGCCCTTTTGAATTTGGTGACTTTCGAGTTTCATAAGTCAAATAAGGAATTGGTGTTTGATAATTAAACATAAATTAATGCAGCTGCGGCAAAATTCAGAAAATAAATGTCCTTATGAGTTTGATTAAGCACAATATATATAGATTTCGTTTCTTGTAATAAAAATAATACAAATACATAAAGATAAGCATGAAATATTCTATCTATTTAATAAAATCTTTTCTTTTCTTTCTATACTGCATTCATTTACTATTACCAATATTTATTTCGCCTTTTAATAACATTAACTTGAATTGAATTTGAATATTTCTGTGATTTTATCCAAAATTTTCGACTTCTAGATTACTATTTTTATATATATTTCTTTTATGTAAGCGTTACATCCCCATTTGAGGCCTGGTAGCGTATTTTGTTTGGAATGGGCAAGGATATGCCATATGCAAGATATACTACTGTATACATGTGCATGTAGTGTATGCCGATGAGTGTGAGAGTTTGCAAGCTTGTGTGTGAGTCGAGAAATTCGCAATGGCGTATCCTGGGCTGGCACTGGCTGGTTGTTGTTGGTATGTTGATAGGGGTTGATTTACTGACTCTCATCTAAATTGAAATGACTTTTGTGACATTGTGTATTGGTTGCACACACACATTATGTATTGGTGTATGTGAGTGTGTGCGTGAGCGCGTGTGCGTGTGTGTGTAGATGGCTTAGCGGACAACGTCTTATATATGAGATTATGCTTTGGGGGTGGAGCCTTGTTGTAAACTGCACTTGGCAGTTGCCAGTGGACCCTCAGCGCGGCTATTGCACAATCGATTTAGATGCCTTGTGGTTATATAGTTGCATACACTTCGCACATACACACACACACACACACACACACACACAGACGACTAGGGCTCAGCCCAGAGCCGTCGTTTTGATACAATCCTGCGGTAATATTAACCAGTCAGAATGCAAAGTCATTTGCAGCAGCACTAACTACTAACTCATACTCAACATTTGGGCGTCCCTCCCCCAGCCACCTATCTATCTATCCCAGTTCGTAACCATCAACGTGCACGTATACACCCTCTCAAACACACACACACACACACACATATGCCAAATTTGTGGCATCAAGAAGTCGCATTTTTTCCCGAAAACTCCCTGTCTCTGCCACTGCCCCACTGCTGCTGCGACCCTTCACGAATTTCATTTAACCACGCCCCATGCTAGAGGAAACTCACCACTTTATTAGTATCAGCGCAGGCGCACTCTGCACCAAATTCGAACGTTGTTCGACAATATTTCGAAAATAGCAGGCTTTGAATTTCTGTCATCGCTTCTCGACTAACCCGACAACTGTGAAGAGCTGTGTTGTTCATTCCTTTCGAACACCTTACACAAATTAGAAGTATTTCCAGCGCACCAAGTTTTTGTTTTTCTTTCCCTTGAAAAATAACGCACCGATTTGCCAGCTTGTTCAATTTCAAACCCATTGTTGAAAACATTTTTCCCGAGTAAGTATACAAAAAACAAAAACTATATAAATACAAGTAAAACTTCAAATTCATCCTTTATTTATGGTACGTCAGAACTGAACAACAATGGATGGACACTCGCCTTATAATAATTCTCAACACAATTTTGGCAATGGATTGAATTTTAGTTGTCCGAATGGAAATTGTCCTCGCATGGATGCTGGGAGCCGACAATCGTGTTGTCCTGGTTGCAATTGTTGTCCTCGCAATTTTCGCATGCGCGATGGAACCGACAGGCAACCATCTTGGACTACAAGCAATGGGCGTCGGCAATAAGAAGCTCAACGCTGACATCTCTGGCAAATCGGCGCGTGATTTCAGCAGACACTCGCATATCGTTATCGCACTGCTGTTGGCTATATTGTCTGGATTTATCTCTCCCCATACGCAATGTTTTTTGTTCGTGTGCACTGATATTTTAAATATTTAAACAAACAAAACATAACATTTGCAGACATATATATTCTAGTATTGATGCTCTTTTTTTTTGTGGAGAAGGCTAAAAAAAACTGTGCAGGCAAAGGAATTTTAAAATAAAAATTCAAAAGCAAATTAAATTCAAATATTCTGTAATTTATCGGTCTTGAGGGAAACTTGTGGATTGGAAGTTCTAGTTCCTTATTGCTGGCATAATTTTCTATTTATAGCCATATAAACGTATTTTTAAAACCTCAAATGCAAATATATATATTTTCCCACATTCCATACTTACCAATCATCATCATACCAAATTTAAATTACAGTTTTTGTTAACATTATCCGTTTTATTAAATCGTATTTTGCTCCTTCGCATATGTTCTTATTACACGAACTAACAATAAATATATATATTATTTTTATAATTCATAATATTTATTTGAGTTGAGTTTTCATCGTGTATTTGTTTCGCTATGGTGTTCATTTGTATTCCACCTTATTGGCTAGGGGATTTCCTTCGTATAACTACTCTTCATGCCGTTCATTTGAAATGTAAGAATTTCGGGCTTAAAAGTCTTTACTTTGGATAGTTCTTGAAATGTTTTAGTTGAAAGTGCTGCGTTTTTCTTACTGGCGTGCTTCAAGTCTTTTGAAAATGTATTGGATAGATTTTGGGATTCCATGCAAGAGCTCTGGCTTTTGGGCGTTTAGTTTGTTATAATTGAAATATTTGTTGCTAGTACAACATTAAGTTTTGTATATAGCTGTCACATGTATATAATATTTGTAAATTATTATCAATGCAACATGTAGATGCTCTACAAAATACCGAATATCTTTTTCATTACTACTACGACCATTTTATTCATCTAAATAATATTCCATCTAAATATTCTTTATTGTTTGCTTCGTTATTTGTCTTTTATATTTACAAAGTTTTTAGTTCAGAGTCAGCTGCCATAATTGCAATAATAATGTGTTTTAAACTCAACAACAATGTGGGTTTTTTTTTCAATGGAAATAGATGAGAGACGAATTTTTGTTTTATTAAAATATCGACTAGGGAACAAAAATTAAAAGCGACTATGACAGCATTCATTTATTTTTACTACTATTTTTAATTGTCTTCCGTTTTATTCGTACAATTTTTACGCATCAGCTTTTAATCAGCAACTTTTCATATTGCTTTAACAATTACGGAATCATTAATTACATCAACATATATCATCATTGCTCTTTAGTTTATTGTTGTTTTTCATTTGGAAGAAAGGTATCTTTCATTTATATAAATATGTATATATTCGGTTTCTTGTATATGTGTATAAATATATTGTGTGAGGTTCGTGTGTTGTGTGCTAATAAGGTGTTCTGTCTGCCCATTAGAAATGTCTGCCACCAAATTTATTCGGTTATTTGTAAGTATTTGATAGAAAATTTCTAAAGTTCAGTTTTGTAATTGATATAACTGGCGGTGCTTGTTTGCGCTATTTAGTAAGCTTATTATTGATTTGGGTGTTGACTGTGTTTCACTTCTACATACATACAAACCCTATATAATGTAAAATGTATTTGAAATAACAATATTATTGTGCGCTGGTCGCATCGCTTAAGTAGCCTAAATACATGCGCAAATTTTATAATGCTACACACATAAATTGATATTTAATTACACAATTTAATTACTTCACTACAAATTGTCAATGATTGTGGCATATATGTAATATTAAATATTTATTTATTCGGTGTATATAATAAATAGTTAAATTTAAGTATAAAATTATATTGCAACATGTTTTTACTAAATAAAGTATTAAAAATCATATAATAACAGCCTTTTGATGTTCCTTGCGCAACACATTTTTGTTTTTGGTTAAAAATAGTATAAATAAATACGCAATTATGCATTAAATAAATAAGTAGTTGCGTATGAATACCCCTAACGTCTTTTAACAGTTACGGTAGAAAGTAAACTCAGTTATTATATTTGTTATCTAATCATAGGTACACATCGCATCCGACTGTAGTTTATTTAGCTGCATTTAATTGTCCAGAGAATTCGTGCGCAGCTGACTGTAACATGCCTGGCACACCCGTACAGGCTTCAGAATACGTAGACGGGATATTTCCGATTCGAAACGACTGCACTTGTTGCAGAACACCTGGCCGCAGTTGCGGCAATGATGCTTACGCTCATAAAGCGTAAATCTGAATTAGTTTGGGATATGAATTATGTATTGGCACACGTTTAAATCATAATCATACTCAAAACTCACTTCACGTGACATTTGACACACTGATCAGCAACCTCATCCTTGAGCCAATGATCGGCCACCCCACGACCTGGCTGCTCCGTAACACTCCAAGAGAAAATGCGACCGCGTGCATCACCTGTGTTTTATAAATTATAATCAATGACTATTCGTTGTTGGAAGTAATCAGAATATATGCACTTGTACTCACCCACATATAGTATTTTATGATCTTTGGATACCGTCAGCGCTGTTATGCTAGCCGGTTCGGTATTATCCTTGCGATCATAGGCCGTATGCATGGTTAGCTTTGATCTGAACATTAATTGACGTTGCCACTTGAAGCCTGGGAAATGGGACAAAAAGGTTAATACATGCAAAGCGTTTGGTTGCAATTGGACTATGTGTTTGCTGTTATGGGCAAATAAAAATCAACAAAATGCACCTTTCTTAAGCGCCTGCTCGCCATGATATCTATCATTGTCCAGCAAAACAAAGCCATCTGCTAAGCTCGTATCCGATTTACTAGGTCGTATGCTGTGCTCTTCTGTGGACATTACACAAATCAGACGACATTAAATTGAAATAAGTACATTCAACTATCATTGTGCTCACCTTCATTCATCTTGTGCTCCGAACTGGTGCTTGGCCCCTCCACCGTTGCTGATTTCATTTCATGCAGTGATTTAGCGCCCGTTATGGAGCTTTTTCTACGCTCGGTCGAAGGCTCGACTTTAACAGTAGCTTCGGTGGATTTGGTCGACTCGTTGCTGTGCTGCGAGGCTTCTGAAATGCTACTTTCCGATGCTGATTTTACAATGTCTGCAAGGTGTTTGTAATTGGTAGTTTTAGTGAACGCTTTGAGAAAGTGAACGTGTTTACCAACCATGTTCTTGCTCAGGTTGCGAGAGACTCTTCATTTGTTTGAATATATTCATTTTGTCTGCATTATCTTTCGACTCATCAACTGAGACTGAGTCGGGCTTATCCTGCGAGCTCACTTCCACGCCCCGCTTTAGCTTGCGATCAATGGGCACTTGAGTGTGCTCCAGCGACCACATCTGCAGCGAAAGAGAGACTTTAATTAGCACTAGTTGCAGGAAAAGTAAAGCTAACTCGGCCTGCCACACACTCTAGATGTGTCAAACGTTTGTTTTTGCCTCACACTCACCCTCACAACGCCATCCGTGGAGCCCGTCATGACCACATTTTGTTGATCCCATTCGCGTATTTGAGAGAAAGACACGCACAGTATCTGCTGCATGCGATCCGCGCTGCCCACACACGTATTGACCATGGCCAGAGCATCGCCGTTGATGGACCACACATGCAACCAAGTCGCCGAGCAGGTGGCTATTTCACCCGTTAGCTCATTGATGGCCACGGCAGCCACAACGCCCGCATGCCCTCGCAATTGACGCACGAATGTGAAACGTGTCATGTCCCAGACAATTGCAGTGCCATCGCGAGATCCAGAGACAATGACATTGTAGGCAGCGCTGGCGGCCAGACAGGTGACCGCATCCGTGTGACCATGCAGTGAATGTCTCACGCTGAGACTCTTACGATTCGAATCGAATTTCCAGATGGTCACCACGGAGCTAGTGCCGGCTGTGACAATCATTTTAGCATTGGGACAGGCGCAAGTCAGTATCTCGCCGGAGTTCTGGGCTGCTGCCTCGGACACAAAGGAAGCTCGATCCGTGTCGTAGAGGCCGACGCGCAGCGAGTGATCGGCAAAGCCCCAGGCAATGTATTTGGTATACGATGGCGGCATCATCACCTTGTTCTGCTCCACGGCAAACACTGTTTTGTCGGGCTGCAGTATTTGGCCCACTGGCCCCTTGAGCTCCTTGATGGGCTGCAGACTGGGCTTCAGATTGTCCAGATTGTGGAAAAACAGACGATCGTTTTGCAGCACGGTGCTGTTGCCCTGTATCAGTGCCGTGGGATCGATCAGTGCCGAGTGACGTGCGTTGCCCATTTTCTTTGCTGGATGCGCCTTCCTGAACAGCTGTTTCGGTATTTGGCCAAAGTTGTTGATAAAGCCAATGGTGGCATTCTTTTTCAGTGGATCATCAATGCTAAACAATTATTTAAGCATATATGAAGATTAATTGGGAATGAGTAGCTGCTTTACTCTTACTTGTAAATATCCACATTGCCCTCATAGAAGAGATGATGGAACACATTGACAGCATCCGAGGCGGCGGGTCCCTGCTGCTTGCAACCAAATATCAAGTCAATCCACTGCAAGGGCAAATTAAAGTTTACAGTTAAAACCATTTGCAATTATAGATAAGATAGTTGTGCTGATGACGAATAAGATTTTATTTTTGTCTATGGTTTATGGAGTCGGAGCTTTCTTCTGCGAAATGTTACCAAAGAGTTGACTTACCAAGTGCAAATGCTGACTGACATGATCGCATTCCAAAGCACTGCGATGCAGTCGTATAAACTCCCTCGGATCCTGTTTGGCCCACGGCGGCATAATAACATGATTCAGAGTCTCACCATTTTGCTTGGTGCCCAAATCAAAGTTATTGAAATTGCTAAGGAACTCCGGCAAGTAGAAGAATTCGGGGATCAGCTCCTTGACATCGGCCATGTTCAGCTTGGAAGCCGACAGCCATGCCTCCTTGATGCTATGGAACATGCGATCCGCCAGATCGAAATGACCCCCCTGAAGTTTCAGGAACGGCTGCGCGAACGGCTCCAAACGCACCAGGTACGAGCACACAATCATAGCGGAGCTGTAATGTGTGCCATAGTGATAGGGCGGAGTTTCGCCATGTGGATCGTCCCACTCTTTGAAACGTTTCTGAAACTGTTCCAAACGCTCCTCCGACTGTGCGCCCATGGGCCTTGAAAAGTCACGGAATGTTTTGGGATTCGTAAAATCAAGCTCCTCGGAATCGTAATCAGCGAGTATCCAGGGAAATACCGGATACTGCATGAGATCGTTGTAGCTGCGGCCGGCGAGCGTATTCAAATGCATAAGGTACTGGAAATTGGAGATCTCGCCACGAACCCACCGTTGTGTCACCGATGTCTCACCAATCAGGCCGCTAAACAGACCCGATGTTTGCTCCACACTCGCCGTCCGCTTCTGTCCAGCCACAGATTGCTGGGCATTGTCATTCAATGCTGTGGCCAGTGCCAGGAATCGTTGATTCACCTTGTTGCGCACCTTGCGCGGAAAGCTAAGCAAATAGTTGCGTCCATCCTCGGAGAAGACCTCCAGAGCAATCGGTTGCAGAAGATAGCGTCGCTTGTGCACCTCGCGGATCTCCTCGTAGGCAAACTTCGAGCACTGCCTCAATTTGTGGCTAACTGCACGCGACGTCGACGACTGCTGGCCGCCCGAATTGGGTATGATTGGTTCGTAGGCGCCGGGTGGTAGTGTGTCAATGTCGCGTATCTCTCGGTTCTTGAGCAGTGTGAAACCATCAACGATATAGCAATGCTCCTTGCCAAACAGCAGCAGACCCTCAAAGGTGTCCAGGCCCTGAACACGCGCACAGCGAAACATAAAACTAATCTTCTCCTGTTCTTCAAGTAAACGCAGAAATGTCTCATTGTCGCTGGTCATCGAGGTGTCCTCCTCCTCTTCATCATCCTCGGGTGCGTTGCCATCGAGGGATTCCTGGGGGTAAGGCGCACCATGCGCCAGCAATTTGGGTGATATTGGCGGCGGTGGCGTTGATGTTGAACTGCTTGGCTCAAGACGATGTGGCTGCGGTGCTTCCAGTGAGGATTGCTGCTGCATCGAATGCTGTTCAGCCTCGGCGAGAATTCGTGGCTGCTGTTGGCCATGCAGAAAGTAGACTTTGCTATCCAAACTGGAGGCCACCTTGTACTTGAGCTGACGATTGTCGGCCAGCTCCAATTCTGGCCGGTACGGATAGTGCAGATAAAAGAGATCATTGCGCATCGTCTTTTTGCGCATGCGGTGCGGTCCCTCAGTGGTGTCCATTACCCACTTGTCCAGCGTGCAACAGCCCGTCGGTCCCCAGAGGCCGCGTTCTCGAGTTAGCTCCGTTTCGGATTGCACCCAATCCTGGTAGACGTAGCGCTGTGTGTGCTGCAGCATTTGCTGGTATTGTTTCGTGCGTAACTCCAGCAGATCCTTGATCAGCTGCACATGTATTGCGGTCGCCTCGTAGGCCGACTCCCGGCTCATATTCGACTTGGTACGCACCAGTTCGTCCTTCTTCACCTTGCTGCGACTGGCCAGACGCGTCAGACCACCGGTCACCTTTTGTATCTTGGATTGTATCTGATTGTGCAGCTCCCAGGGGACGCGATAGGAAGCCTTGCGTTCAGCATCGACGTAATTGAACCACAGCTTGGAGGCCAGCTCCATCACCTGCTCACGAGTTGTCTGCAAATCAGGTGCCTTGGAATTAGACGGTGGTGGGGTAAGCGATATCTTGAAGACCTCCTCAATGGCCGGCTTCTTGCACACATAGAGCTCCTCCCAGACGCGAAACGCGGCGCCCACAATTAAATTGCGTCCCTGAGTGTAAACGAGGTAAAAGTATTAAATAAAGATATTAAAATTTATCAACATTTGATTTACAGTTTTTATACCCGTGAATTAATCAACTTACCTGCAACTGATTGAGATCCTCATCCTTGGGTTCGCTTGTCTCCGTTTGTGGGTTGACATGCCAGGTTGTGTTGCGACTTGTCGCCGGCTCCAGGATGATCTTCATGTCAGCCGTGAGCTGCATTAGACAATAAGTGAGACAACCAATGAACTCCAGCTCGTGATTGCCAGCGCCAAAGATAAGTAGACGATGCTGAATGATCTTGTGCAGCGCCTCCAAAACGCTCATCTGCTCGGCAATGGATTCGTCGGTGGGACGTGACAGTAGAAATAGAATGCTGCGATTCAGCGAGTGATGTAGTTGCTCCAACGACAGCGACGAAGATCGCCGCTTTGCCTGCGCAATCAGCTTAATGACAAAGTCAAAAATGTCGTGTGGATTCCGGGTGAGGCAGCCCTGCCACAGTTTGTCCACAATGCGCGCCGTCAGGTAGAAGACATTGGGTGCAATGTGCTGGGTGTGGCTCTGCAGCAGCAGTGGCAGAGCCGCCTGCTCACCCACCAGCACATCTGCGGCGAGCAGATGATCCATTAGAGCAATAATTATCTGTGTCTGGTATTGCACTTGCTGTGGCAGCTCCGCTGTCTCCGGTGCGGCATCCAGCACCATATCAATGACTGGCGTTGCTTTGCCGTGCATATTTAGGCCCAGTGAATCCACGACAATCACGCGCAGAAAGTCAATGATGCACTTGCGCACCGGATGCACAGTAATCTTCGGTTGATTGGCTACGGCTGCGTGTAGCGCTTCCGGCGGTGGCAGGACAAAGCTGCTGCCAGTGTTTTCGGTGGGCGTGGAGGCGCCACTATTGGGCTCCGAGTCGGCGGAACGTGCAACCTGTGGAAAGAGCACCGCAACCAGTGAGGTAATCACATCCCCAGCCATCATGACGGGCGTAAAATCGTTGAGATTCTTATAGAGACTGAACAACAGTTGGATGATCGTCTCCGGATGACTATGCAGCCAGGTAGCGCAATTCCCGCCATGCACAATGGCACGCACCATGGCGAGAAGCACACAGACGCCTTCAGGGCACACATTCAGCTTCGGCAGCTGCGTATTGGCCGAGACTGGCGCACCCCAGAGGAACGACCAGACGCGATCCAAATCGAATTTCGTATGCTCGGTGGCCAGCACCTTGACCGGCTGGCCCATGATCAGTGCGGTCACCAGGAAATACAACTCGGGAACGTCCAAATGATGTTGCAACAGCCATTCAAGCATCTGGAAACCTGTGAATAAGACGAACAAATAGTTATTTATTGAAATATATCAAAATTTATAAAATTTTTATTCTAAAATTTCAATTAGAATTTGGGTCCTCACCCGGAATATTTAATGCGGCCGTGCGCACTTCTCCCGCAATCTGTGTGGGCAAATGCTGAATCTTATTTTGAGGCGTGGCCACTATGACGGTGCCAGTGCCGTTGCTGGGACGCGTATTGAGTTGCTGTGCGCCCAGTCCGAGCATCTTGCGCTGCGAGACCATCTCGGTGAAGCGTAAGTAGCCGCCATTGTGAGTCGCCTCACGAAAGCGCTCGATAAAACTCTCAGTGGCACAGACCACGACAAGAATGCGCACAGCTATGATGACAGTAGTGAAGTGAACGTGGGGCTGCATGAAGAGCAGCAGCCAGTCCATGCCCAGTGTCTTGGATATGTCATCGCAGATGACATAATTAACGGTGTTGCGTGGCGTGAAGAGTAAACCGTGCAGCAGCGATAAGCAACGATTGCGCAAATAAATATTCTGAGCAATTCCATCCTGATCCTCTGCTGGCGCCTTCATGCTGGGCAGTAAAACGGTCCGTTCTCCCTTGCAGGAATGCTTGCACGGCAGCTTGGCGGCTACATACTGGCCGAAGAGCAGAAGATCTGTGTGCCTGGGCTGGCCACCGAGCAGCGTCTCGAGCAGATTGAAGAGTATCTCCCGCGTGGAATGATCATGAATGTGTGTTATAATGTGCAACAGTTTGACCAGCAGCTGCAGATCGCGCATAATCTTTACGTTCTGCTTCTTTTCATTCGATTCCACCACCAACTCCAGCAGATGCTCCAGGAGCGAACGCAGCAGACCATTTGGCGCATTGTGCCAGATCTCCAGGTCACAGAGCAGATCCTGAAAGGCTGTCACATTTGGAATGGCTGACATGTCGTGGCCACTGTTCACAGTGCCCACCAGTCCAAAGGTCAGGTGCAGAATGTGTGAGTTCAGCAGATGCTTCTTCTTCTTGAAGAACATGCCCAGGGTCTGATAGCAACGCTTGCGATCCATTTCCGCTTGTGCCGCACGATTGCTGCGCACCACACAGGTCAACGCCTTGACGCCCGCATATAGCGACTCCACATCTTGCGCCATGGCAATAATCCCAAGCAGCACATTGCAGCCACCGACGGTGTCAATCATTGCCGAAACCGGATGCGGACTAAAAACACGCACGCCCAAATAGCCAACAACAACACCGCCCAGCGAACGGCCAGCACCGGCCAAGTGGCCAGCCGAGTTGTGAAGGATTCTATGAAAGTAAAAATTCATTATTATTATTATTATATATAGAAAGAGTTAGAATTACTTTAGGTATATCCCTTATCTCATGAAATGTATTATGGATCACATTATGGATGAACTTGTAATTCTTATATCGAAAATATAAAACTAACATTCTAAGAAGACAAGTATCTGGAGAGGAAACGAGCAGCTACTCACTTGATGGGCGTGGCATTCTCATGTGAGTTCATGTTGAGCTGCTTGGCAATGCTCTTGTTGTCCGCCCGACTGTACACCTTGCGTATCTTGACCAGCGTCAGCTTGGACACTGCCTTCGCATTCAGGCCGAGCAGCACCCGATCCTCGGGCACCAGCGGTGCCAATGGTTCCGCCTGTTTGCCCAGCTGTGGCGCCTGCAGCGAGCCCATGTAATGCGGCCCCAGCTGATAGATGGTCTGCACCGTCTGCTGGGTGAGCACATCCTCCAGCAGATGGCAGACACCCTGTTTCCAGCACAAGCGCGAATAACGACGCCAGATGGGTGGCGTGCCAATGTAGCCAAAGATTTGGGTGGCTGAGGTGAGATTAGCGCTACTCGCGCCCGGATGCTGGGCAATGTAGTGCAGCTTCTGCGTATGCATGGGCACACCATCCAAGTAGAGCGACAGACTGGAATTCTTGAGAACTGCACGATTGAGCACGACGACAAGATTGTGCCATTGACCCTCGTGCAGCAGATCTGGACACCAGATGCGGGCAATGCCATCGTCAGAGCCCTCCGGCTCCCAATCGCCAATGCCTACAAATATGAATAACGTACAATTATGATAGTTCAAATATAAATAATCAACTAAAAACATACTCTTCCTGGGCGTAACTAGCGTCTCTTGTGTGGAGACCACAATAGCCTTATCCCTAGCTGAGAGCAATATGGACAAGCAGGCCAAATTCTCCTCACGTGGATTGTGAATGGTGCGCACCAGCGTGAGCAGACGCACACAATGCGGATCTGTCTTGGGATCGGAGAACTTCTCCACACAAAACCACGTCGAATAGCTAAGTCCCGTTTGCGGTGGAAAAATGCGATCACCGGCACCGATGCCGCCAATCGTATTCGCATCGATGGTGCCGCCAGCTGTTGCGGTGGCTTGCGGCGCCAGCGATGGTAGATAGAGACAGCCAAATCCCTCGGCGGACATATCCAACTCAACAAATGGCGGCAGTGTGCTAGAGCCATGAGCACGAAAATCGCGAGGCGTTGTCATTGACACCAGCGTCTTAATGCGCGTCAATGGCACCGGACCGCCCTGTTGATACGGCTGCTGCAGATCAATATCCGCGCAGGACAGCGGCTCGCCGAGGCGCAGAAACTGACGCAGTTCTGTCGGCTGCAGCGCCTGCGCCGCCAGGCGCTCCAGTATATATTGCATGGGCACGTGCAGCGGATGCAGTTCCTCGGCCAGCGCATGTCGCGTCAGACTGAGCAGGTGCTCGGCCAGCCCGTGATCGCACATTATCTGCTGATTGCGTTCGCTGCGCACCAGCGACTTGATGATCTCGCTTAGGTACACCTGTAGCTGTATCGCCTGCAACGACGACGTCTCGTGCTCCACGCCTGGCAGCAGTTTTAGCATGCATAAAACAACGCCCGGATGCACAATGCGTGGCTCCGGTGTGGGTTGTGTCAGATTCAGTTGGCTGGGATGCGCTGGCGCCGCCAGCTCCTTGCTGGGCGAGCGTGTATGTGGCGCTGTCTCACTGAAGAGCGTTATCACACCGTTCAAATTCGGTGACTCAAAGTTGTCCAAGGCAATGCTGTAAAGCAGTCGAAACACTACACAGACATAGGACAGCGAGCTGGGTATGTCCTCGGAAAAGCTGTAAGGAATGAAAATGAGAGTGAGTAAGAGATATTTAGAAAAAATCAAAACCGATGTGGGACAACAATGAGAGTTACACAAAATACAAGTCTGCTTTACAAAAATTCTTGCTTTTTGGGAGTCTAAAATTGACACGGTCAGATTGGGGGTAACTCACCTGAAACTCAATATATCGCCGCTGAAAACGTCATGGTAGTATTTGAGTAGCGTCTGCTGCGGCTCTTGGGTTCCGATGTAATCTTGCAGCGCTGAGTCGCCACCAAAGCAGCCCAAGAGACGCAACGTGTCGCACAGCGAACTGTTGCAGATCTCCTGATGAAAGAACTTGGCATTCGCCGGCTCAAAGCGCATGGCGGTGGCCAGCGTCTGGCAGACAATCTGTAGCAAGAGTATAAGATCCTGTTGGGCAATGCTCGTCTGTGGTTGAGCCATGCTGCCATCCAGCGAGACAAACACGCTGGTCAGATAGACGAATCCACCCACTTTGCGGAAAACGGTGCGTGTGCGATGCGAGTCCTTCAGACAGCCCAACAGCATGTTGAGTATTTGGATTTTAAACTCCACCTGATGCGGACTGATGCTGTGCATCAGCGAGAGTATGTAGAGCATGTCGTCGTCTCCACCGGCGGAGAGTATCAGCTCTCGTACGATGCCCAGGGCCTGTGGGCGGCAATGCTTAAATTTGACCAGCTCGTGGGTGCACTTGGCGCCTCCATATTCGCGAAAGATTTGCGCATTATTGCTGGCGCCACTGCCAAGCAGCATTGTGAGCGCCTCCATCACATGCTTGCCCAACGTATCGACCAGATCCTCTTGCTCCTCGGTAGTCGGTTGCACTACAACGAATTCGTCGCCATTGGTTATTTGCCGCACATAATCCGCATAATGATTCAGGCAGGTAACAAGGATCTCCAGTATGCCCACCTCGCGATAGACGTCCTTGAAAACGCTATTGTGGCGCAAGATGTTGAGCAGCGTCTTGAGGCACAGAATGCTGCATGAGGTACTCTGATTATGCTTGAGCAGTAGCGACAAACTGATCAGCTCCTTGCAGGGCACAAAGTTCAACTGAAATACTATAAACTCGAGCAGATCATAGAACTTCTCCTGTATCTGTGGACTCTTCTGATGAATGCGCTCCGCAAAGCTACTCAATGTATTCTCCGATTCGAGTATAAAATAATTGGCATTCTCCGAGTGATACACACGCGAAATGGCATCCAGTATGGTGCAGCACAGGGCGGGCGTCGTCGATCTGAGAAAGACCGTCTGCAGCACCTGAAATGCGTACACATTGCGCACACAGGTCTCGCGTGAACTGGCCTGGGGCAGCTGGAAATTCTGTAGTTTGAAGACCGTATTAAACTGGGCGGATGGGGGACGCAGCTCATAGAAACCACACATGCATAGCGATGAGATCATCAGAACCAGATTGCGTATAGCCGCTTGGATTTCCAGCGTTTGACTGCGTGCATTATCGAATCTACAAGGAGTATAAGTAGCTAACTTAAGAAGACCATTTGGGTAATTTGTTTTCCAGCTTACTTGAGCAAAAAGTCACTGAGAAATACGTAGCCCTGGGAGGCGCGAAAGTCGTCCATTAGTACCTGTGATACTTGACTAGAATCCTTGAGAAAGCAAAAGACGGTGACAAACATTTCGACTATTTCCAGCGGATTGCCAAATGTCAAACGTTGCATGTTGTCTACGCACAGCGCCATGCAGCCCTTGGCTAGAATCATAAATGATTAGTTGAGCCATTGCTAGCCAGCTTCTGTTCGAGGTACTCACAATGTATATAGGTGACTACGGCATCGGTTAAGCCATGTCTTGAGATAGTGGTCAGTATCTCTGCCGCATTCTTTCGCCACACAATATTTTGTGCGGGGCATGGTGAAGTGATGGCGGAAAAGAGTAGCGTAAGATCATCCATACGTGCAAGCTCCTCGGCCGGATACGGATACGAGCACAGTTTCACCAGCAATTGCACGAAGACCTTTTGTAGCAGTGTGCGACGCTCCTGGGCATTGAAATCGCTGGCACTCGCCCCATCCTCGGGCGGCTCATCATCCTCCACTTCGGGCAGATCGAAGAACAAATACAAACACTTGACCAGAGTTGAGGGCACTGCGGCAGCTGTCATGACCTGAAAAAGGATTTCGAACAGCATTATTTTAACGATAATTTAAATAAATTAAACTCATTCAATGCTTTCATCACAGCCACAAAGATAATATAGAAGTTTCTATCGGATGAAGGTTACTTGAAGGTCCCATTATGTAAATTTAATCTTTAATGCATAGTATTTGCCAATATGCATAATACCAGCGACTAAAGTGCTTACGCATAAGTAGTTTATGAAGCTATCAACAGTGACATTGAAGCAAGGTCAGCAATGAGTGATATATGTATAGAGGTTTAGGAAATTCTCACTTACTTCTTAGATAAATTTATAACTGATTAAAATATATGCTATGCAGGTGCATCACAAATCACAAAATACATATGCAACACAATGCAAGACAATAATAATGTTTGACTATAATTGAGAAATGTATTTACTCGCAATTTGTTAAAGTGATTTGATTATCTTGTGATTCTAAACACACGAATCCTCCACAAGCTAACCTGTATAAGAGATACATCGCCATTGGCCAGGAGATTCAGTGTAGCGAGCAGCAACCAACCGCTGCTGGTGTCCTCCGTTGTTTCCACCTCGAGAAACCTGACAATGGCTATGGATGCAGCCTCGGTGCTCTGATTCGAGGCGCGTTTGCGTATCTCGCTGACCATTAGACGGGAGACCTGCTGGCAAAAGGCGACCACGTCCCAAAACTTTTCGCTCATATCATTCGCAGGGCAGCTGCTAAACACCTGTTTACAATAGATTTAGACTAATTAAAGTCGAAACTTTGCATTGTTTAAGTCAACTTGGACTTACCTTGCAGAACAATGGCAACATTTCATACAGTTTGCCATCGCGTTCGTTTTCGCTAAGCGGCTCCTTGGGATGCGTGTACTCGTTGAAGAGCTTCTTCAGTGTGGCCAGGCTCATTTGAATGCGTGCATCGAGCAATGCTTCCTCGCCACTGCGTCCATTGGGAGCACTAGCGCTGGGACTGGCATTGCTGCTGCCACTGGTGCTGCCCGATGCGCTGCCGCTGCCAGCGCTGGCAGCGCCGCGCAGCTTGCGCATAACGTTCATGTTTCTTCTTACTTCTGCTGCTGCTGTTGTTATTCTAATTGATATTGCTGCTGCTCTCAAACTGGAAATGCGCAAAAATAAATTGAATTACTTATTGGTGACTGAAATTCACATCATCCACTCTCGTTTAATATTCTACACTTTATTGCTTTGTCTATAAAACGCCATAATTAACGCCTTCGCTAACTGTTGAATCACCATCGAGTTTAGCAATTGTCTGGCACAATTAATATTTCTAATACCCATTACTTATGGGTATATCGTTGTCTTGAATAGATTCATCTTATTGCAACTCTGATGCGTCAATTTACACTCAAATTGTGGCATATTTTAAATCTGAATGTATATTACAACTGAACACATTCTTTAGATATTATTTTAAGAAATAAAAGTAGGTATTATAAGTTTTTTGTTTTGTATTACATAGTTGTACTATTTTGTTTTTTATAAATAGGACTGTTGGATAAAGTAATTAATTGGAATTAGAGTTGTAGAGTTGGGAGCGACAATCGTATTGAGGAAATGAAGTCTGTAGCCCCCTCAGTATAGGGTATTTTGCAGTTAGGCACTCTCGACTAGAACACTCTTGTTATCGTTGCTTTTACTGGTATTTAAAGTAAACACAGACAGACAAACACACACACATTGATTCAAACACCGCCAGCTTTTTAAAGCGCAATGTTTTGCACACAATTCCATCGAAGTGAACGAACGTGCGAACATTGACAGTGTGTGTGTGAGTGTACTTGTGTGCTTTTGGAAGAGTGCTCAGTGTTTTGAGCGTGGGCGACGCTTTCGTTTCGAGTTCAACGGGGTTAAATGAGCTAAATGCTTTTGCTTTGCCAGCTTATCAATAAATCAACCATAAATATTTACACTGATTGCGCTCAAATGTGTGTATAATAAAAATAGACACAACAGCTGTTTGCAGTTTGCAGTTTGAAGCGCACTTTTATCGCACAGTTTTAATTTACTCTTAGTTGCCAATTGTATTTGATATTTGTATTTTGTTTAACTTTTTTTATTTTTTGAACTGCTGCCAACGCATTTGGGTCTGAAAACGGGGACAGCTAACGGCAGCTCTTTTTCTGTTTATCGCATTTCACACACTTTCGTTTTGCGCTCTTTGTTTTGCTCGTGTCAATCGCGATGCTACGACAATATTTATTGATTTTTCTGCTCTCTCACTCTGTCGCTCTCGCTCTCTGTGTCCAGCGGAGCACTAGCAATGAGTTGAAAATTTTCACACGCTGCTTTTGCACAGTTTGCACAAATTTCCGCACTTACTTTTATTGCACATAATTATTGTGGTTTTTGTTTTGCGTTTTTCATTAGTTTCATTAATTAATTCGTTTGTTTTTACATTGAAAAATAAAAAAAACGTTTTGTCTCACACAAATGAATAGATGTTTAATAGGGGTGAACGATATTTATGTGACTTTTTCGAGATGACAGAAAGTATCGGTAAGAGCGTGCGAAGAGTCACGGTGTCTTTGAAGACATTACATATTTATCTGGGACTGGAAATGTGTAAATATATAGGACGAGTGTTATTTAATTAAATGAGTTTAAAATGTGAGTGTGTTGGCCGCCAATGCGTCTCGGCACTTGTTAATGATATTCGAAAATAAAATCACTATACTGCTCATCGCTGTTGTCAGCTGACCGTGTTGTAAAATGGTGCATTTGCGCGCGTTGCCAACCGACAGAAAACGGTACGCCTATTGCCAACTGACTTGACGTGATTTAAAACGAAAAATCAAAAAATCATGCTTGATATTATTATTGTACGCTCTTATTAATTTTATTGTTTACAACACAAGAAAGAAAGTCAAATAAATACATGACAAACGTTGAATAGTCTGAAATGGCGTATACCAGTTCGCAATCGCAATCCCGCGTTTCGGAATCAAGTCGCACCTCCGAGGATGACGATGATTCCTCATGTGCCATTTGTATAATGCCGCCGCGTCCGGGCACCGCGCCCAAGAATTTCCGGGAGCTGCACATTCCACGCGATTTACTGATGCCAGCCGACTATCCCATACAGGAGGCGCAGCGTTGGTTGATCCTCATGGGTAAAAATGGAAAAGTCCAACGCTTCCCACTGCCCACCATCTTGCCGAAGGTGATTCAGACACGTTTCGTGGCCAAGGGTGAGCTGCCCAAGGATGTGGCTGTCGATCGTCGACGGCGACAGTATGCCAAAATCAATTTAATGGCGGAGCTGAAGAAGGCAGGTCTCACAGACGACATTCTCCAGCCAACGGACGAGCAATACAAGCTCATGTCCGAGTTTGCCTTTCCGCACAAATTTCCGCTGAGCTACTTCGATGACAGCAACTATGACATCAGCTCGCCGGAAGCATGGTTTGAGCTGGGCGTCGTTGGTGATGTTCATCATCCGTTGCCGGCTCGAGCTTACTTGCCCTACAATCGAAGTTTGCGCAGCTGCCGTTGGGTTATGGCTGCCGTTACGTCCTACAACGAGAAATTGGATTTGTGGACGCTGACTTCGCTGGACGATGAGTGCAGCTACGAGGTGCCCAAGCTGCAGTTCATGTTCCTCGCCGAGGATCCCCACAAGTACATCCAGCGACTGCAGTCCGCGGTTCACGAGCGTCACAAGGGTGAGCAGCTGATGTTGATGGAGCTGATTGTGGATTGTGTGCTCCACGATGACTCTGAGTCGACAACGCTGCAGAGTTCCAAGCCCATCGAGGCGATACTGCAGAAGGCGAACGTCTCCGATCAGTGCAAGCGTCGCCTGCGCTCCGAGGTGAATATTGTCTTTGAGAGATTGATGGCGTTGTATGAGCTGGAACAGTTCATTATTCAAATGCCCAAGGAGTTTCCGCAATTCCAAAATATCTCCCTCAAGGAATTTATGCCCACTGCAGTATGTGTCGATTTTTCGGATCAGGAGCGCCGTGAGCTGCAGGCTCTGGGTATTAATATCCAGGAGAGAAGCTACGATTGGCTGGGGGCCAGTCTCTTCTATTGCTGGGGCGGCATTGAGTCGATGATGGGTGTGGCTGGTGAATGCCAGCACATCGAGACACTTAGCATATTTGTGGTGACGTTCAATAAGCCAACGGCTCTCGCGGACTTTCTGCAATCGCAAGAGTCGCATGGTAATAGCGTCGCTACCTACCTCAAGGTGTACTGGCCACAGAAGCTGACCACTGTGATTACGCTGGTGTTGCGTGCCCTGGGCAAGGGTTGGCTGGACATCTCGCTTAACAATTGGACGGTCTTTGCCATGTGCAAAATATCCCGATTCCTTCTGCAGGTCAAGCTTCGCATGCAGGAATCGATGGAGGTGCTGCTGCTCACCTCCCTGATGAACTTTTCGCACCTAGTGTGCGATCCGTGTTTACAGTTCCTTGCACTCATGGACAATTATGAGTGGACTAATAATTTTATAGAAACGGAATTTCCGTTTCCCAAACCCGTCTTTGCCTTAACCATTGGCATCAATAAGGATCGCAAAGTGATCTACTCCACCAATCCGGATGAGTTTCAGCCATCGCTAATGGATATCTATAAGGGGAACTTGGAGAAGACATCGGGTGTGCGTCTCATCGATGCGGATGTGATGACCAATTTGAAATTTGCCCATAATCTGTTTATACTGACTGTAGAGCTGATTGAGGATAAGTATCTGGAGCAGAATGAGTTGATCCGACACTGCTATGCCCAGGCCGTGATCCCAATTAAGGCATATGCCCAACTCTATGAGAGATTCATTGACTTTTATTTGCTGAATGTCGTCGATTTCATGAAGGACTATAAGGCGGCGCGCAAGCCCTCGTCTCGGGTTAAGTGGGATATATTGGAGTACAGGCGGCAGAAGGAGGAGGTGCGTGAAATCTTGCCGGCTTTTATAACAATTGGGCCCTTCTACATCAATGTGGACACGCTGAAGCAGTTTATGATCAGGAAATATGTTGATCTTGTGCGAAGTATCTTCGACTACTATGTGGATCGGATGTATGATACGAATGAGCTGTTGTTGGAACGATGCCAGGATGTGTTCCGCAAGATCGCTTTGCGTCCCAATAGCATTGAGCATCTGTACGAGATTCGTGACTATGGATTGACTGTACCGGACATTGTCGAGCAGCTCCGTGCAGATATACAGGTCATGTGGCTGGAATACGATTTGTTGGATAGTTTCTTTTACAATCTGAGCGATCGTCAGTTTGCCATGAAATGGAACGCATTTGCCTGGCCACATCAGATCCTCATGCGGTTGTCTACCCTCAAGGACGAACAGAAACTGGATATTGAGGAGTTTCTGCGTCAGCATAACAGCGAATGCCTGGGCTTTGAGGAGCGTCTGGAGTCGCTGAATGATGAGGTTCAGGCATTCTCACTTATCTTCAATCCGAATCGTGCACAGGAAACTTCGGTGGATATTAAGAAGACGTGGGCGCTGATCAAGGAGCTGGAAAAGATCGGACAGACGTTGCAGTATCGACAGGAACTCTTCGATCTGGAGCCACTGTCCACGGAGTTCCTCACCAGCATCATCGACAGCTTTGCCCCCTATCAGCAGTTGTGGTATGCTTGTGCCAATTTTCAAAAACTGGAGGATGCCACTTTGGGCAATCCGATTGCATTGCTCGACTTGGATGAGGTGTGGAATCATTTGATGCTTTTGCGCAAGGAGCTCGTCGAGTCCCTGGACAATTTCAGTGAGAAGCTTGAGATTATGGAAGTAGCTAATGTGTTTATACAGAAAATCGATAATTTTGTGCCCGTTTACAACAGCCTCAAGGATCTACGCAACGAGAACTGGCTGCATTTGCATTGGCTGGAGCTCAGCCATTGCCTTGGCCAGGAGATCAAATTCACGGCATCCATGAACTATCAGTTTCTCGTGCGGAAGGGCATCTTGAACCATCTGCCCGAGGTGCACGAAATCTCTGTCAAAGCCAGCAATGAGGCCGACGAAATCTTGCGTGCCATCGTGGAGGAGGAGCTACGCAAACAGGATGCATTGAATGCCCTGCTATTGCGCAAACAGTTGCGCAAATGTCGCAGGGATATTCTCTAGAAGATTGCACCATTCTCCCTTCTTCTCAACCCTCGATTTTGTCCTCGATATGTGCCGGCACCTTTCCATTCATGGCAAATGTTTGATGCCGAAATTCGATCTTAGTAAATTTTAAATAAAATGTCAATAAAAAATGGCCAAATGATTTATTTATTCTTCCAACATCTTATTATTTTATACAGCTATCTTTGAAACCATTGGTCGGATGGATCTTTAAAGCTAACTTGGATCTCGGAGCTATATAGCTGTCCAAGGAACGATAAGTACAAAGATTAGTTCCTGTATGTAAAAGTTTTTTGTCTAAAGATTGAATTTATTCTTTCTTGTTTGAATTATTATTATATTATTAAGCAGATAATAGTTTCTTAAGGATTTTTATTTGGAATTATTATTATATTTTATGCAGATAATAGTCTCTTAAGGATGGATTTTTATTTGGATGGTACAGCGGAAATTACAATTCAAACAGAATATTTCAACATATATGGAAACTTTTAGCAGTCATCATAGAAATAATTAGCATTATGAAGATCAGTCCACAATTGGCGGCAATTGCAATATGTGATCCATTTAGGCGCTTATCCTGTGACTTGAAGAACCTGACGGATATGGCCAAGGGCAGCTCCACTTGCTGCTCACCAGCATCGAATTCAAGATCATGTCGCTGCCCCACCACCAGCCGCACGTGCTGCAGCACAGTCTGATGGGGCACTTGGCCCGCCTCGCGCATCGTTTGATCTGCCACATAGAACTCATAGCTAACGCTGAGCAGCATGTTGCGACAGCTGAGGGACTGCAGCTGCTCATCGTAGATGCCCAGAATGGGTGGCAACTGCTGGCCGCCATCCGCATAAATCAGCTGCAGTGGCAGCCACTTGTCCAGCTGTGGCCTGCCCAGCTGCGAGATGTACACTTGGCTAATATCCTCGAGACGTGTGCAATTGTGCGGCAATAGCTTGGCCCAAATGTGAGCTTGCAAATGCTGGCAGTAATCCGTGTGATTGCCATGTTCCGGTTGCACCGGCGATAGCTCACTCAACTGGCATTGCTTGGCCAAATCTACACCGAAGCCGACAGCATGACGAGCACCTGAGTTGTGTGGGGCGCAAGGAGTCAGCCAGTGCTGCTGCTGGTGATCCTCGCTAGCATTGCCTTGGAAATAACTGAGCAACGCTTGGCTGTTGTTTTGTGTTTGGAGAGCCGATAGAAGAATTGGTTCTCCTTGCACATAACCAAGTGGTCCAGAACTGGGCTTGGCCTTAATCTCATTTACGAACTCGAATGTCAGCTGATAGCTAAGCCAAATCTCTCCATTCTCGTCATGCTGTGTGGCTTCCCGCAGCAGCAATTTGGCGGCCAGAATGTGTGTATAGTTGTGCAACAAGTTTAGCTCAATGCTGTCCACAAATATATCCACTTCCGTCTCATTCCCCTCCAGGCACAGCTCCTTTGGCTTCAACAGCAGTTGTTGGCAAACTTGTATGTTAATACCCTGTAAATCTTGTTCCTCCAGTTCACGTGGCTTGGGCAGCAACTGATGGCTGCTTGTGAGATTGAGCAGCGTCCACAGATGGAGCTGCAGCTGCGAGGCATCACTCATGAGGCAGCTACTGTGCATTGGTTGCAAGTGCAACAATGTTTGCTTCAATTGGCAACTGGCACTCTCGTATCCAATTGGCAGCTCCAAGTGGGAAACAGTCCTGCTATCCGGCTGCCAAAGTTGCAGCGCTTCACCATATTTGTAGTGCGCCGTGAATTGTGTGGCAAGTGGCAACTGGGATTCATAAGCAACCAGCAGCTCTGGCCATTTTTTATACTGCTCGGCATTGAAATTGTTACTTGGAGTCTACCGAATAATAGAAATATTAAACAATTAGTAAAAATATAGAAAGTGAATTGCCACCTTAAAACCATAGTGCAAAAGTATTTGCCATACTAAATATAATCGATAATTATGTTAAGTTCATATTGGTCAGAGATCGGCGCAGTTTAGCCAGACTATTTCAAAAATAAACATATATAATTATTTAATTTAGTAATGGTAGTAAAAGGTTACTCATTTATATATTTACTTAATGACAACTAAGGTCAGTCGACACAAAAAATACAAAAAGTAATAACTTGAATTATATTATGATAAAAATAAAATTTAAATTAAAAATTATATTTCTTTGGATTCGAATTTCGCTTTAATCTAATCTGAAGTCTACATATAAATTTAAGTGGAAATGTTTTTAAGAACAAGTGTTTTTCATGCCACAACTGACAAAAGCGATAGTTCCAATAGTGATTCCTATAATGTACCATTGATGTTAAGTACGGCTATCTTCAAGACTGACTTTCCTGACAGACTATATTTTTGAATGCGATCGATCATATATATGCTCACAACTGAAAGCACCTTTAATCTGTAGCAACAATAATTATGGTCTTAGTTGTAGTAGTCTGTAGATTTGATATTTAAACTTTTCTTTTATTATTCACCTTAATTTTGGGTGGTTTTGCGTTGCTGCGAAAGACGCACAGCCAGCCATCGTTGAGCTGGCATGTGGGAAGTCCATGATTATATTGAAAGTCCTCCAGTCGCCTTCGGAGTTGTTCATCCGTCGCTGATTGTGCGCAGCTAAAGACCTGCAATGCTTCCGGGGGACAATCGCGATCGCAGCAGCAATTTAATTCGCAAACATCGCTGTGCAAATCACAGGCGCAGTAATTAAAACTCTTCGTCTTTAAGGGTGGCAGTGTTTTTGGCGACTCGGTGGCATTTAAGGGCTGTGTTGCAGCAGTCGCAACAGTTGCTGTTGTTGTTGTTGGCGCCGCAGTTGTTGTTGTGCGTGGAGGTTTTTGTGTCTTGCGTGGCGGAAAAGTCTGCGTTGTGGTGCTGGCAGTCTCCGGCGAAGGACTGTCTGTGCTGTTTGGGTCCAGCACCACAGTTGATGCAGGAATTTCAGTGGTTGTTGTTATTGTTTCTGCTGTTGTTGTTGTCGTTGTTGTTGTGCTTGTGTTGTAGTTGTGGGAGATGCCAATCTTGATGCATTGGTGCATTGGCACTGAGAGCAGACCCAGGTAGAGACACAATAAAGCTTTTCTTAGCATGATTACTACTTGAATTCTACGCCGTATTCCTCAAATTTGCGGAAGATCAAGTTAAGTTCGACAATGATTTTGCCAGAGGTGCGCGTTTGTAGCTTGTAGCTGTAAGAAGAGATCATGGAGAGATACAGAAAACTAGTTGAGATGCACTTAATAAATATTAATTTCTTAATCCTGGGTTAAGGAACTCTGAATGAAGAAACTTTTCGTCAATATTAATATTGTCATATGGTCATGGTATACATACCGATCCACGCCCGAGTAGAGTACGTCAAGTTTGTGGAGCGCAACGCCGCCGCCACCGAAGCGTTCCCTGATGCTCTGCCACCAGTTGTTTGGTGCAATCTTCCAGGTGTTTATCTCAATGCGATGGTGTCCAGGTGAGGCGGGCACGTGGGCAACACCGTACCCAACTGGCCAGCACTGCTGCAGAAAATTGACGGCGTACACCTCGACCAGGAGACGAGGCCAACCCTGAATTCCAGCGGTGCACAAGTGCACGTCCAGAGGCTGTGCAAAATCGGCGCTGTTAAGAAGACGATGGCTGGAAACGGGTGTCTGCCCCTGCAACTCGCCCTGAACCAAACGCCAGATGTTGCCTATAATCGATTGTGAGTAAATTGGGAGTGTAAATGAATTGCACAAAGTTCTGATTCATTTTTTTTTACCGCTCTGCAAACTCCACTTGCAAAACAAATGTGGCTCCTCGAAATCAACAGCTTTCAGTATTTGGCCAATTATGTGCACTTCCGCCATCAATTCTTTTATAAATAGATATAAGGCCAAGTTTTCACTTCACTCTTTTCAATATAAATATTTATTGTGATATTCAATTTTTATTTATTGTGATATTCAATTTTTTCAACTTGACTTCTGAGAGGCTTTCGCGTAACTCGAATTTTTGTTTTGGCATGCAGTTGACGTTGTCAGAGCAACCGATTGTTGTCATAGCAGACATGCATTGCCCATGTTCTGCCGCTGCGAGTGTATCAATGCAATTGCATACTGTAAACAGTCATATTAATTTGTTTTAATTAAATATGCTGTGCTTTATTTTGGATTTAAGTTGGTTTTGACAATGCGCGGCATTTTTGATATACGCTTGACTGAAACGGTTATCGATAAATAAGGGCGTTCGAACGATATTCTTTTGTGGCGCTGCCAACTTGTTTACAACGCATGCGCAAAGTGGTGTGGTAGCTTTGAATTTGAAATAGAAAAAACGGCGAAACTCTGCTGAAATTGAATTATTTTAAGTGTAACATAAAAGAAATATAAGAAAGTACAATATCCTTGAAACAAAAAATTAAACGCTTTCGTAATTTGTAATAGCTTAAGCACAAATATAAAAATATTTACTTATTTTTGTTCATTTCTCATTTATACTGTAAATATCCAAATGAAATATATGTATATTTAGAATGTGAATTCATAAATGAATTTTAATGCTCTTCACCTAATTAAGCAGATTTATTAACTATAAATTTTGTTATTGTTACGATAACAGCGAAAGAACTGGACTGGTGTCGGAATTATTTATGATGGTACCAAGGATCTTCCTTAATTTGCGGCACATTATATCTGATCTTAACGGGTGCCAATATATGCATCATCATATGCTTGCATTCGGTGGAAGCCGTTGGATTTTTGGGGAACACCAGAGACTGATTAATGCGCTTCAGTAATATGTGTACATTGGATCCGTCGTAGGGCAGGCGACCAAAGACCATCGCATAGCAGACGACGCCACAAGCCCAAATATCTGACATAAATGGATCGTAAGCAACGCCTAAGGAGACATCCATATATAAAGTCTATATAAATATATTGCACAATTGTGTTACCTTTTAATATCTCTGGACTGGCGTAGGCATAACTGCCGCAAAAGGTCTTTGACAGCACCACTTGATTCTCGGTGGTGCGCGTGTCCTTGCGCGCAAATCCAAAATCGATTAGCTTCAGATTCCAGTTCTCATCCAGCAATAAGTTTTCACACTTGATATCCCGATGCACGACACCCTTGCTGTGTATATATTCAACAGCACTGATCAACTGCCTGAACAGATTGCGCGACTGCGCCTCATCCAGATATTTCTTATCGCGCACATAATCCAGCAATGTGCCGTTCTCAGCCAGCTGCATTATCAAATATACTCTGTAGATAGTTTTAGAGATTGAGTTAATTCGACTTAGCCTAATTCGACTCACCTATGACTGGTCTCGATGCTTTGATAGAATGTTATGAGATTTTCATGATGCAGACCCTTGACAGCCTCAATTTCTCGTGGTAGAAACTTTTGCGTGTAGTCGGATGGAGCTTTGACCTTTGAAATTATTTTGACAGCCACGCGCTTGCCATATTCCTCGGAGAAGCCGATCTTGACCTTGGCATAATTACCTGTGCCAATCACCTTGCCCAATATGATGCCATGCTCCTCGAGAATGGTCTTCTGTGGCTTGGTCTTATCATCTTTGGCCGCGGAAGAGGAAGGCTTGGGCTGGTTCGTTTCGTCGCTGTTGAACGTGTAAACCTTCTGCTCGACCCGCCGACCCGAATTCTGATCATCGACTAAATCTTGCGATGAATTTGTAGTAACTGCGAACAGCAAACAGTTGCAGTTTCCCTGATATATGTTTCTGTACCTACATCTTGGGTACTCACCTGGATCACCCGTTCGCTTTGGAGCGGCCGCCATTTAAAATGGTCCACCAATCTGATTTGGGTCAACCTGCACCAGGATGTTAACGAATTCGTCGACTGCTGCTGTCGAACAAAATCCAACGAATCATTTAAAGTTTTTCCTTAGCATTTTTGTTACAAAACTACAAATTTTCAAAGACGTAATACATTTTTTTTTACAATTAGTTGTGACATATTTTTGCAAGCATTTTTGTTTTCAAATTAAACTGCTTGAAATACGGGCAATGCGATTTATTCTTTCAGTGTAGCCTAATTTCAGAAAATATTAAATGCAGCTGGAGTATAATAATATCCGAGTCAATTACAAAATGCCTATAAATATTGTGATATAGTTACAAAATATGTGACTTAAAAATTACCTCTACAAAAGATATTTCATATTACATCTGGAAGCCCATTGAATTTCCTACGTATCACAGTTTGGTTATGCCATGCACCCATTAAAAATTCGTTATTTTCTGTATTTTATCTTTAATCCCTCACCTTTCCACGACAGATCGGATCGCTCTTACTTTCATTTGTGTGCTTGTTTTCATCGCTTTAGTTTATTCAACGAATCTCAACGGAGTTTCTTCAACTGCTTAATTGATAATAATTGTATTGGAAAATCAACAAAAGCAGCATTTCAAAGCTCACAATTTCGGAAGGCAAAAGAAATGATTTTTTAATCGAATTTGTATGCTGAAGGCATTGTGGTTGCCAGTTGCGTAATAACTCAAGCAAAAATCAAATAAGTCCCGCAACCAACAACCTGCCAAAAGGTGTTTCGACAGGTACGTGTATGCGTGTGTGTGTGGGTGTGTGTGTGTAAACTGGCCGTTACTTTTACTGGGCGACTCACATTTTGTCCGCGTACAGCGCCCCTAGGCAATGGTTACCTACATTTTTACTTAACTTTTGGCGCTGTTTGAGTTTTGCTTTATGAAATTTTCACATTTTTTGCATTACGTTGCTTTTATTGTGCGGCCCCATATTGCCCCCGCCACCAGCTACCTGCCCCGACCTTCGGCTTGTGTTAAAGTAGCTTAAGGTCATTTGAGCGGTTTGTAAATTTCAATTGGAATGCTCACAAATGCAAACACACATTTTTTAAGGAGTTTTTTTTTTGTGTGTTTTCTGCTTTCTTGTTTTTTATTCACCTTTTTTTGGCATTGCTTCTCGTTTGCCTCGCACCATTGCGTGCAAGTGAAATTTTATGTTTCATTTAAAATTGAAATGTAGCTGGCAGCAAAACAAAGTCGCCTGCAATTGGCCATGGAATTTAAGGCAGGTTTCTTTTGGCCCCTACAACTGCTACACTCGGCCCCTCCCCCTCCACCCATCGCTTCCACATGCTACTGCTGTCCTCGGTTCTGTATTAAATAAAATATTTATAATTTCATAATGAAAAAGAGCAGCGCGCCAAAGATAATGCGAGCACTGACTATACTCTCTCTTTCTTTATTTTAAATCAATGGCCAACAACGGTATTTTTACGTTATTTTAACTTTTTTAACTTTCCCATAAGATATTTTTCTTTTTCGTTTGAATTTTGCTTAAGTTTAATGGGGATTACGACTAAATATTTGTATATATTCATTTTGATTTTATAATCGAATTTTTTCTTTAGTTTGATGATGATGAGTAATTAGTAATTTACTATTTTAAATATACATTTTTTTATTTTATTATCGAAATTGTGCTTAAGCGATTTAATTAGATTTATATCAGCTTTGTGTATTTCAATGAAGGCGATTTGCATATTCAGATTTGGATTGTTTTCAATTACATTTATTTTTTAATTACAGCTTTAACAAGCTTTAGGATTTTTTTATGCCGAGTGTTCCTATATGCAATACTTTATCTTTAGATGGATCATCATGATTATCAAGAATTGACTTAAAGTGTATTCCGAGTACGACTTCCTGACTGAATTTTGGATTCTTGTTTTGTGGTGAAACTGCCCGGAGGTTGCTACCTGTCGCTCTTTTTGCAGCATGCATGTTAATGCTCCGCCATTACGTTGATTTCACAATATCCTTGCACATCCTGTCCAGAGCACTCTGGCTGGCTTCTGAACGCCCCGCAACTGTGTAGCGCAATGTCAAAATTGTTTGTGGCAGTTGCCGCCGCAGCTGCGTTGCCAGCGGAAATGCCGCTACCCTTGGGCAGAGAGGTGGGCTACAAGCCATAATGGGCAAGAAGGAGCAGCATCCGAACACATACACGAATGGGCGGCGTCTCCTTTTGTGGCATACGCAAAACTGGCAAAACAGCAAAAATGACAACTGAAATATGCGATGCTGGCCGAAATTTGTGAGTCAGAATCATTGTGGGATGTGTGTTGGGGCTTTGCTCCTGGCAGCTGCCGGTTTCTTCTGCTGCTGTTGCTTCTGTTTGCCGTTTCTTTAGCACTGTTGCCAGTTGGTTCAAGCCTGACTTATCATTGGCCTAGTTCAGGAGCAGTGGCGCCATCTACCGACACCCG
Organism: Drosophila cognata; assembly: GCA_035041535.1. Taxonomy (NCBI): domain Eukaryota; kingdom Metazoa; phylum Arthropoda; class Insecta; order Diptera; family Drosophilidae; genus Drosophila; species Drosophila cognata. The sequence continues at coordinate 218,101 of JAWNLC010000616.1, forward strand.
TTTGCACTCAGTGACGTGTTTGCGCATAATGAGGCCAGCACCTTTGTTGTGGTCCATATATCCTTGTGTACAACTGAAACACGCCATTCATTTGTGGCAATCCCTGGTAGCCACATGCAGCGCCCGTTGCTGGCTGACTGCCTTTGCCCTGCTCTGGTGCAGTATGAGCTTACGTCGTTTTTCACTTATCCTCTTAATCCGATGTCTCCGTCCTCTGCCTTCCCAGCCGTAGTTCTGTCATTAACATCACTCGACATTTTATTTTGTTGTTGTTGTTGCTGCTTCTGCTGCTCTCTTTTTGCATAAGAGCAAGTGTATAAATAAAAAGGCAACTACAACTCCTGCCGCCGGTCAGAAATAATCGCAATGCAAATCTTTGTGCAACGGAAATGAGAATGAAAGAGATGCAGAGCACGGAATAATCATAAAGCTACAACACACTCTTGGATATCGGAAACCCCAGCTGGAAATAAATGAACATCCAAAGGATATTCCGCAAAGGATTTCTGCTAATGCAGAAACAACAGTTGAACTGAAGTTTAAATCTCTTTTTTGTGAGCTATTTTTCAACCTGATATACATATATAGAAAATAAATCCAGTCCAATCTGCAATATAAATCCAAATTGTTCTACTTTTTGCAAAGCATACAGCCATCCATTAAATATACATCGGGTTATATTTTTCTCATAGGTGGCTAAATTGACAGAAGTCTCTAAATAATATTCGTACAACAATCGAATATTGCGAATAAACTGAAGGCAGCTTAAATGATCTGTTCAATTATTAATGTATTATGTGAACATGCAATAGCAATGAATAAAGTTATTGCATTGAGTAAGATAATGTTGAGCTACGAAGCAGATCTACAGCTTAAAGTTAATGTATATTTTAGCATATAGCATAAGCTGCATATTTTTTTAATATTATTTAGTTAAGAGAACATTATTAATTAAATTATAATTATATTTCTTAAAACACTTTTGCTCGCTTTACTTTATTCACATCTATAGATTCCTTCTTCTTCTTCAACTTGGTTATCGATCGACATCGATATCACTGTTATGTACAGATGTTAAGTTACAGTCTGATTTACGTCATTAGCAGCCTGTTACCTACATTACAAGTGGCCTGCTACAATTATTATATCAATTTCTGATCAAGCAGCGCCAAAAAATATATTCTGACATAATAGTACATTTTTATAAAGCAAATTTGAGGACAAAACATTGTTTAATATCCTTGCAACGTATTAAGTTGTTTATCTCAATAGTTGGCCATAATAAAAATATAAAAATAAAAATTGAGGCAAATTGTGGCTACTTTTGAATGCACAGCTTCGAGGCAGACGGGCAAAAAGCAAAGCCAACGAAATACAACATGGATGAATAGTGTAATCCCATTGCTGAAAGGGGGCCGGCAGCTCGTAGACAACGTAACGTAATAAAATAATATTTTGGCACTGCTCCAGACCAAGGGCCAAGTGAAACAAGACCAAACAAAACAAAGCAGGCCAAACAGCCTGGAAAACAACAGGAGATGAAGTGGCTTTGGACTTGGCTCGTGGGTTACGGCCATGACAGCGACAGCAAAAGTAGCAGAAGCCAATGCAGTCAAGTAGTCCAGTCTCCAGTCGCCACTCCTGATCTCAGCTCCAGCTCCAGCTCAGCACTGTTCAGGACCTGGACAAAGACAAAATGTCCGCTTGTGCAGATGGCAAGGCCTGTTTTGAGGGTTTGGGCAGCCTGTCAAGTTCAAGAATTAAAAAAATTTAAAGCAAACTCAGCCAGGGAAATCAAAACAATAATAATATTATAGATATGTGTGTGTGTGCTGGATTGTGTGTGTTTTTTTAGTATGCCTGTTGGCTGGCTTTTACTCTGCTGGCAGCTTTCCCGACTTCCTGTCTAGCTGCCATGATTTTATTTGCATGCAAGCGCGTGTCAATGTAAACTATGAGCCCCAGACGCGTTTGGCATGCCCCCGAGCCCACCCCCACCCAGATGCAGCACCAGTCTACACGCTTCCTCAACCTTCCGTGGCAATCGTTGCTGCCTTGCGCTCAGTGAAGCGTTGCCTGTTACATTTTTGGCAGGACGCCGAAAAGTATGCAACGTCTGCTGCGGCATTGTGCATGTCTGTGCATGCCTTTGCGTAGTGGTTCAGTTGCCCTGCCACCAAACCTCCAACCTCTACCGACGTGCATATTATTCAAGCTTTTTTTGCTTTTACTTCAATTTACTAAATTTTTAGGCATTTGAAATTTTGTTGTTTGCTTATGTTTCAACAAAATTTTTACGTTTAAATGCTCAATTTTTGTGCACTTGTGCACAGTCAAAATGCATTTAAATTCATGAGCCGTCAAAGGAAAATAAAACTGGATAAATTCGCGGTAACTCGCGGCTTCTGCAATATGCATTTAAGTATGTGCATATGTATATGTGTCAACAGCTGCTGTTGCAGCGAATAAAAAACGATAAGTGAGCTGCCAATTTTTTACAGGCCGAATGGGACAGTACTCTCAATAAATCAACAATATTTAAACTATTTTAAAACTTTTGAGATATTACTAAATCCTTCCATTTGAAAACACAGAAAATCCCGGTTAGACCAAAAGTTTGTAACTGAATAATAAAAACTACAAATGGTATATATACATGTAGTTATTTATTTAAATATTATTGTGTGAAACTCACTTTGCACTTAGTAGCAAATATGCGCTGCTTAACTGGAAAAGTAAAGAATTTCTATATCGAAAAATATATTTATAGAGCACAAATGAAAGGCAATCGCTATAAGAACAGAAACAGCGCCAAAAGAACATATTTGGCAGCTGCGCACACCGAGCGGAGTACTGAAATCGGGAACAGTGGAAAACAACATAAATTAATATTCAGTTAAAATTGTGCAAATATTTTATAGACGCATCTCGCTTGTTGCTTTAGTTGCTGAGCTCTGCTCGTTTATTCCCTTTTTCTTCTCATAAAATACATAAATATACATATATTTGGATATGCCAAAAGGAATGATACACGCTGAATGCAGTATTTTTTAACCGTTTTTTTTTATTTTTTGCTGAATTTCTTTTGCAGATTCTTTTTTTTCATTTCGTAATAAATTTATGAATTATTTGTGCGCTTGCCGTTGAATTTATGAATTGTAAATGTTGCTGTTTTTGGCCTGTGTAAATTATTGTTGCATACTTTCTGGCATCGACTTATCTGCAGGGCTGCATTTTTGTCGTGGCCCCAAGGTAATTTACATGCATTTCTGCTATAAATTAACCAACCAGTACTCCTCAATATATACAAATGGGTATGTTTGATTTATGCAAATGTTCACAAATTACAACAACAACAATAATAGCCCAAACACAAGCCAACATATGTATATATTTGCATAAATGTGTATGTGTGTGTATGTGTTGTATGGTTAATTAAAAATTCATAGAATTTTACATAAAGTAGCCAACTAATATTCATAGTTTGGAGCCTCCACTCAGCCAGAAACTCAAACGGCCCACTTCATAGGCGCACCAACCGCAGGTTTGGGGCATCAGTTATATTGCCTTCTAACGCTTAAGAGATAACCGAACCGCAAACTAAGTTCCCTATGCCACATGCCCCGGTTCCTTTAGTAACGAACCAATATTCGCACAACATATGTGCCGGCATTATGAGCTCATTAATTATTCATAAATATTGCCCTACGCAATTAGTTAATTCCAGGATTGATTGATTTACTTTTGTCTGCATATATTTAAGCTCTTCAGCCTGTCTTTATCTCTCTTTCGCACCGTGTTGTTCTCTCACTCTGATTCTCTTGTTCCGAGCGCTTTTGTGGCATCTCTCGATGATTTGTGTCCTGATGTTTTTGTTGCTCTTGTTGTTGTTTCTGTTCTTGTAGCATTGGATTCGTGGTTGTCGTTTCAGGGCAAATAGTTCGCACAGCTAACGACAAAATGCCATAAATGCTTTTGCTGTCTTGTGTTTGTACATAGTGTTGAGATTGGGAGGGGTGAGAGGGCGAATAAGCCGGCCACCTGCACCATCAATGTGGGTGGTAGATGGTTTTGTGTGTGTATGTGTGAGTGTGCGAGTGTGTGAGCATGTGTGCGTGTGAACGGTTCAATGGCTTTGCCTATTTCTGGCTGATAGTTTTGAGGCGCTTTGAAGTAGTCAACTTCCACGCCACAACTTGAGATAGAAAGCTATAAGAACAAATGTGCATATTGAAAAAGGCAGTACGATAAATACTCCGTCAATCAAATGAAATATAATTAATTTTCTATTCTCTCAATGTTCACTTACTATTTTAAATCATTTCTATTTTATACTTATTACTTCTCTTAACTCTCATAATTTTGTCTGTTCTTGGTTTAACATGCTGTCGTCTGAATTTAATATTGCTTTATATTAACATAAAATGAAATGACAGCAAATCAAACAAGGATTCAAAGCATTTACTTTGGATTATTGTTAATTCAAGAAAGTTCATAATCTTATAATAAACTTTGTTCAATTCTAAGCCAGAAATGTTTCTAATGCAATTCCTTACTTAATTTATCGGTGACCTTTATGGAAACAATCATTTTACTTATGTGCAACTCTCGATTTAATTGTAAACATGCGGCAGTCAAACATCAGTCGAGTAGTGTTTATGTTTTCAATAGTCTCACTCAGCTAATAATCAACATGATTCAAATAATTACAACATCCCAATCCGATTGCAGTGAAGGGAGATAAGCTGCGCTTAAATCGATAATAATCGCAATGACAATCAGAACAACAATAACAATGACAGCAACAAATGCAAGGGCAAATCCACACAGACATCTGCGTATATCTAGCTAGGTGTATTTGTGTGCGTGTTGAACCCCAGCTGAAAATTGCAGTCAACATAAATCGTTTGAGGGACGCAACGCTTGGCAGTCGGCTTATGCAAAATGGGGTGAGGCGGCGGGCAACCAGAGAGGGGTTGGAATTGAAATGGGCTTGATCGAGGTGGTCGCCAAATGCCGCAGTTGTATGCCGTCTTGAGCCCAAAGCCGATGCCAAAGCACTGTAAGGCAGCTCGCTAAATGCAAATTAATTAGACAAGCCGATTCAACCTCAAAACAACAACAACAACAACAACAACAATAATAATAATAGCAACAACAACAACAACAACAACACACCTAACCCATCTCCATCGCAGTTTGGGAGATTTGTAAGCAAAGCAGTGGGCATTAGTTTGCAAAGCTTTTTAAACAATAATTATTTTGTTCGCCATAGTTATGAGCAAATTGAGCGTCTATAATGCGGATCCAAGTTTGGAGTGGGTGCACAACTCCAACTGGCCCAACAATGCGTAAGCCTCAATTAAGCTGCCGCAATTAGTAAGAGGCTTATTATATGTATGTTGTGTGTACAATTTGTTTGTTGCCGGCAGAAGAGACCGGTCACTCGAAATAGCTAAGTACCAATGGAAATTGTAGTTGCCAGTTCAATTATTAAATGGATAATATCATGTTTAAAATAATTACTTGCAACAGTTTGTAGAATCCAACTTACAGCAATTCTTTTAATTCGATTTTGGCTGGAACATTCCTACTGCCAAGCCTTGTCAGCCTGCCTACGGTGAAGTTTTGTAAGTTAATACCTTTGTCGAACTTCAACTGGAGTTTCACAGCCTCCATTGCGAATTGCAATCCGACTTCAAGTTTGCTCCTGCTGGTGGAGTTCAGGATGCGACAGGAGCTTACATAACGGCGCACTTTGTATCATTTTGTTCCTTTTCTGTGCTCGCTCGGATGTGTTCCGCTCTTCCTTTTTTTATGTTGAACTGTTAGCATATTTTATGCAATGACAATGGCTTTGGCCTCGCCACTGTTGGTAGTTTATAAATCATTTGAGATAAGCTGCTGTACAACGTGCAACACCTGATGCCTTTTTGAAAGGACGCCGACCCAGGCCAGCAGCGTGCCATGCCATCGGAGTATGCTACGTTAAAAATTGCAAACAACGACTAAATGGGCACAAAAAACAAAAGTAGCAGTCACCGACCAAAGGCAGCCACCAGCGACGAGCACATAACAAAATTGAAAATAAAAAAGTTGAAAAAAAAAGAAAATGTTGAACGGCAATGTGAACGACAAGAAAGTTCCATTTTTCACGCAAGCAGACGAATAAATACCCTAGCAGAACAGAAGCAAAAACTATTTTATAGAAGAAGCTAAAAAATTTATTAATATTTGCGGACTGCATTGGAAAATTTAACAATAATTCACCATAGCAAGAGTTGAAATATACAAATTATAAATATTTAAATAGATCATTTATTTCCAAATAGGATAAGGTAAGTTGAACATTTTAATGGATATGGCAAAATGAAATATAAATTAATGAAATTATTGAAAATAAATTTACAAGTATTTAATAAATGATATTAAAATGAATAAACATTTCATATTTATACGATGTCATTCTTCTACATTGTCAGAGCTTAAGTTGAGTACTAAATTGTGAGACGCCCTTAGTTGCAGGGTATAGAGATAACAACAACAACAACAAAATCGTGCAACAAAATTGTTTGCGGTGCGGCGCTGAGCAAAATATGAAAATGTAAATAACATAAAATGAAAACCTGCAATGGCAGCACTTTTGCAACACTTTCAGAGGTTGGGACGATTGAGGGAGTGTTGGCCGGGTATAGCAAGTCACATTGCTGGGCATGGGCCGAGGGGTTAAGGGTTGTGGCTAGCAGGGGGTAGGCCAGCCAAGTGTATTGCTTCGTGACTGACGCTGAGTGCAAGCTGTTTAGCTTTCATGTGACAAAGTAAATTTCAATATATTGAAATTGTTATTTAAGTAGAGTGCACGTGGAGCCAGAGGTGGTAGACATGGAGACACACATACATATATACATATCCATACAAATGCTCTGCTCCTAGTTCTGTTATGGTATGTGTTGTGTGATATGTATTATGCCCTGCTGGCAGCTGCTGTTCCTCTTTTGCCTCCTCCTGCTCAACCCTGGCACACGTTATTGTAAATAGTGTCATAAATAAATTGCCGTGATTTGTGTGTTAGCCAGGAGAGAGAGGCGTCGATAAAATATATCACCTGCCATACAAATTGCATTTTAAAATGAAGCCCAAGCGATTTTCTAACAAAACTATATAGTGTGCTTGTCAAAAAAAAAACAAAAAACACAACAACAACAACAGCCAACATGGCTGCCACAGCTGAGAGCTGGACACCCAGCTGGTGAGCATGGCAAACGATTTAATTACAAATAAAGTAATTTTTAATTGAATAACCGCCAAAGTTGATGGAAAAACGTTTCGTCGCCGCCACCCTCTCGAAACCAAACCAGACCAAACCAAACCAGCCCAGTCCACTTCAGTCCACATCCTGGCTTAAAAACTGATCGATTTTCAGCATCGGCTTGATGCAAACAGCGTGAAAAATGCGCATCAGCTTCAGCGAAGAGGCGAGTTGGATGGATGCTGCTGCCGTATATTGCCGTATATTGGATCCATCGCCTCACTGCCCATAACATCATTCGCACCACTGTGCGTGCCAACATTTGTTACAAGTATCTCTGTGTGTGTGTGTATGTGTGTCTGCTTGTGTGGACATTAATTTTGCCACTTTTCCGCCCTTTGCATACGCAGTGCAGTGGTTTACTTTGGTCTTGGGAATGCCCTACGTAAACAATACGGTTTGTTTTAATTAAATGTCATCATGAAAGCTATATCGGAAATGGGTATACTAATAGATATGTAGATCAGTTCAAATGAGCTATTATACAAATCAATGTTTCATAACTGATGTTTTCAATATAATTATATAATTCATCTGAAAATCATTTAATCATTTTTGAACATATTTTCAGAGTTACTTTCTGGTTTATACCATTTGTTGAAGTGATGATCATCAAAGAATATTATGTTTCTAATGTCATTATACTAGTAATAAATATATAAAACTGTAGCGCATTTAGCTGCTGCAGAGACCCCTTTTTTTTGCCAGTGCGACTGCCAACACAGCATCATCCTATTTTTTCCACAATGTGCAGTCGTTTTTTTTTTTGCGCGCTGCGCTTATTTGCAATTGCATCATCGATTTAATTGCAAATTAATTGCTTCATCATTGGCTCGTGCATGGCCGTCAGCAAGGGCCTGGATATGGCCTCGATATGGCCGCACAACAACAAGCAGAACCTGTCCCCCTTCCAGAGCAACGTCATCATTGGATTCGAGCAGCTGCCGTTTATTTTTACATTTCGCGCCGGACGCTGCATTACTTTGTAATTATTGTGGCAAATGGTTTGTTTGCATATTGATTACAGCTGCAAAAAGCCAAGCATGTGCCGGCCTAGCACCCCGCCACCCCCACCATGTTCTCTATCAGCTCCCTCGCCAAAACCCACAACCCCTCTGACACTCAGTAGACTCGAATAGAACTGAGGCTCAGGATAACGCTCTCAGTTCAGTCAATCGATGACAGCTTCCAGCTGGCATACAAGATACAATTGCTATGTAGGTCATTTGTATCTTAATATACTTCTCCCGGACAAAGTTAGTCTGGAAACGAATGGACAGAAATTTAGTACTAACATAATTATAGATACTTGAATAAAGGAAAATACCGAAGGATGTTGACAGTCGTTCGACGCTTTTGAAAATAAAAATCGAATTATAGAAGTCTATCCTTAAGAGATGTTTTAGCATTGTGTTAGTCAGACAGGATAATGAAAAACCTTAATTTGTATAGGAAATTCGAAATTTAAAATGCGCTTGCAGCGTATGCAAAGTCCTTTACAGTTAATCAGTCAATGTAAAGGTTGACAGACACACAGAGACTTAAAACAGAATAATTTCTTTTTCTTCATAGAAGTCAATATTTTATTGCACTTTTTCAAATTATCTAGATGAGTTTCTTCATTTATATTTTTGATGATCGAATTTACTTAAAGAAAATGATACTCGGTAACGACTACGTCCGTCTGAGCTTTGTCTGCTCAATCACATTTGGAAAATGTGCGAGTAATGGAATTTGCAGCGCCAATTGCATTGCAAAAGTAGCCACAATTGCTGAAAGTGCAACAAAGAGCATGTCCTACGCCTGCAGGACATAGACATAGACATAGGCAAAGACACAGAGATGGGCGTGAGCGGAAGATGGGTAAATGGAAAGATGGGTCGACAGGCACATCATAAAGGCAACACAAAAAATATGTGTGTGGTTGATGCGTTTTTATCAAGCGATGCACAAAGTGGAAGTGAATGAAATTCTCTGTTGGTCTCCCACTAGCTGCCTTTTTCCACTTTCAGTGTGTGTGTGTGTGTGTGTGTGTGTGGGAGTGCAAGAAAATATAATAATAAACTAGAGAAAATGACAAAAGACATGTTAAGAGCACCCACCAAAAAAAAAAAACAAAAAAAAAAGAACGAGAAAAGAGTGGCGAAGGCTGGCAAGCGCCGCTGACAGGCACAAAAAAGTAGACAGGCAGCACTTTTGATAGGCCGGGTTGGGAACTGCAGTGCGGGAAGGGGGTGGGGATGGTGGATGCTAAGAGAAATGTTGCAAAGATTTAGTCGACGATAGAGACAAGAAAAGAGGCGTGTAAAGTGCTGCCAAGCTAAAAAATATTTGCACAACAATGGAAGCCACAGAAAAGAAGGCAGAAATATATAAAATCCCAACACAAAAAGAAAATACATGCTCTAAAAATATATGTATGTAAATGCCAAGGAAAAAAGTAACAAACGATGTACTCACTGTAAAAGGCAGCTGCCAGTTGCGTTAGCGCCCGGCTGGCCATATATACTGGTAGTAGTAGTTGTTGGGTAGTAAAATGTAAGTAGCTATAAAATATGAATATAATAGAGCACATCACATCATAATGCGACCGCACCGGGGACAGCCGGGTACAGAGTGCCGCGTGCCGGGTGCCGGGTGCCGGTCGGGTAGTTGATTAAATCTGTGAAGTGATCGAAGTGACATGCATGAACACGACAAGGACACTTGAGGCGCTGCTTGCATAATGCCAGTTCGGTTAGTGCTACTTTGACGACGATGACGATGACGATGACGATGACAATGAAGTTGAGGTTGAAGTTGTTTTCGGAGTTGTTTTATGCATGGTGCGCGTGTGGAAAACTTCCGCCAGTTGAATGAATGGCAGGCAAATGATGTGTGGGCGATTTTATGTGGCTGTTGTGCTGATAAAGTGCATATTTGAGTTGTCAGGTCGCATTATAAGTTCGATATACATCCATTTGCTTAAGCTAGTTAAAAAAAAAAAACTATTTAAGACCAGCTCTGTGCAAAATATTGTAAAGAATTTTATTGGGAATGCTTAAGGTCACGAGATTACTCTCGAAGCAGCATTTTGTCAAAACTAATTGCTTGACTCTCGCTAACCCATCAAAAAAAAAAAATTTGTTATATTCTTGTAACTTTTTATTTGTACATCATTTTGGAAGCCTGGAAAAATATTTACGAATTAAATAAACCTTGAAGAGCTAAAATTAGAGAAACTGAATACTGACTATTTAGAGCTAGGTCAAAATGTTCATCTGAAAATTATTCTATCATAAATTTAACTTTATTAAAAATGAACAGATTGGCAAAGGCAATACATTATTTTAGATTATGATTTTAAACATATGTTGGCGTTATATATCCATATTTTATTTTTTCTCATTTTCGAAATTGCTGTTTCGGTCTCATTTGTGAACTCTTTGGATAATTTAGTTTGTCTTCATATTCTTTACGTCTTGAAACCTGCAAAGCCAGCTAAAATCACCTGCTCGACTGTTTGTCTTGCCGTTTTTCAGTTGAGCGCACAATCAATAATCAAACAAGCAAACAAGCAAACAACAACAACAACAACAGGTGCAGCAGGAGCAGCAGATGCCAACGCCTATATCAACACCTTTACTGTGCAACAATGGAGGCAGCCAGGAGACCGAGCGCCGAGACTGGTCGCTGTTATTGTGTTGAGTCTGTCGGCATTTGGCGGGCAAAGTGTTATGCAATATATAGAAATATATGTACAATATACATATAACAACGGTACGGGCAAACATTAACGCCATGGAGCATGACCATCAGGATGTTGGCACAATCGGCCCGGCCATCAGCCAGGGAGTCAGGCAACCAAGCAGCCAAGCAGTCAAGCAGCCGGCGGCGTCAATGTCGTCCACATGCATTCGAAGTCAGCTCAACTCCAAGTCAAAGTCAGTCAGCGCGTCAGTAACTTGGAAACAAAGGCATGGTATATGGGCACTATATGCAGCGAAAGTCTGGGGAGCTCAGCTGGAGATGGTCAAAGGCTAACGCAGCGAGCCGGACGAGTTTCCACCACAGGCCTGGCAACAAGATTGCGGTGGAGTGGGTGGAGGGATTGAAGGGAACTGAGTGCCAATGATGCGTTGCGGTTTATTACCACTGCCATTGTATACTTTATGGCGTTGCGAAAGTAAATGGGCGTGGCGTTGCCATTGGGGGGCGAGATCGAAGTATGACATTAAGTGCGCAAATGTGCAGCAGAGGGGAGAAGTGAGAGGGGGCAGTATGCAATGAGTGTTGACTTTTAACTTAAATAAATTTGCTTTGCTGGCGCTCTGTAATATATTATGATGCAGCTATTAGGCCAGGGGGAACAGCTGGTAGCTGGTAATTTGTGGGCTTGGCTGCTGCCTGTCGGTTAAAAAGCGGAAGAACCAGTTCAATTTAGTATGCATCAACTTTTAATTAAATTACCTAAGAGCTTATGAGTTACGTACCTAAAGAAATAAAATAATGTTATGGTTCCGGCTGCTGCCTGTCCGTTAAAAAGCAAGAGATCTTGGCAGTTTGCCAGCATTTAAATTAATTTCATTTAATTAATTACTTTAAATAAAATAAAATATTGTGTCAAAATTTCATAAGTCATAACCTTGTCAAACGTGAGCAGATTTTTGAAACCAGTGTTTTTTTTTAACGTTTTAATCATCTTTAGATTAATGTTGCATTAAAGTAAAAAATGCGATTCCGATTGGATGTTCCTCTCAAACGTAATCCTCAAAGAGTGCTTGTGGGGCTGGTCTAAACTTTCCACATCCACAACTTTCTCAAAAATGAACTAATTTCAATGCCTGAGTATAATATGAGTGGAACAAGTGTCTCTCAGCTATTTTATTTGTGGTTCTTGTCTACCCCTCTCAACATTTTTGAGTTGAAACTTGATATATTAATCGCCACATTTCATATTCCATAGGGCGATAGTCGACAACTTCAGCTTCTAGTCTCCTTGCAGACCACTTGCTTATATCTACTGATAGGTGTATTCATTTCCAAAAACTTATGAGACTAACCGCACTGGAGACTGTGGTGTCCATTTATGCTGACTGCTCGACTTTCCTTGCCATGCGGTTTCTGGGTACCAGCGCTTCTTGCATTTTGCTGTGCGTGTTAATTTTATTTGCAGTTTTATTTTCATTTACGTTTACATCAGTGACCTTTCGCTCGGGTTGGCCATTGGCTGTTGACAGTGTGGTTGTTTGCCTATTTGGCTGTGATGATGTTGACGTTTGTTCCCTGTGCTACATTTGTGGCATTTTAGTTGAGTGCATTTTAAGTGCCGCCAGGCACAGTCCCTCCAATCCAGCTGGCAGCATGATGCGTTCTTGTTGTTGTTGCTGTCAAGGTTATTGGTCCGCCCACTGCGAGAAAAGCAATAATTTCTGTTATTATTTGCATTTTCCAAGTTGGCCAGCGGCGTTTCTTTTCCTACACTTTTATTCGTCTCCTCCTTCAGACTGCGAAAGTTAAGCATAGTCTAGACGAGCCAAGCAGCAAAATATTAAATATATAAATATTTCAAGGCACAAAAGAGAACAAATATACACGCAGAGTAAGCCCCGGATGGACGTTCAAAATATGTCTGCACTTTATTGTTTTATTTAAATTTTATAACTTAATTAATTAATTGTTATTATTTGTACAAATTGGTTGCTTGTTTTCTAATAATCCGGCTTACTCTAAAAGCTTTTGGAACATTTTATACCCTTGTTTTTAACAAGCTATTCGATTCTTCTGAACATGCTGTTGCAAAAAGTAAAATCGTCAAAGCAAAAATGTGTAGATGTCTTCAACTATTGAAGTTTATCTGCTTTCAACTCCTTCTTCGTTTTCTCTTCTTGGGTCTCTGTATTTCCCATTCTGTTTCTCTCACACCGCTTGACAGTCTCTTTTTCTCTGTTTTTGTAATTGCGCACGAGTTTTAATAAAAATCATTTTCGTGACGGCTTGTGTGGGAAACTTAATGCCTTGACAAATGTGTCCTCAAAAGGTAGTAGATATTTGTTGGTACCTCCACTGGTATTGGCATGGATGCAGGCGGCTTCGTCAATGCAGGTTTTGAGTTGCTCAAAGGAAATGAACAGAAATGTAACAACAAAAGTAAATTTCGCATCCAAATCGAAAAAATGTAAGTAAGATGATAACAGCAAAGGCAGGCGACAAAACAAGTCCCCGCCTGAACAGGAAGTGAGTACCCCAAAAAGTATGCTACGCATCTTCGCATTCGCCTTTCTTCGCCTCAAATGAAAGCAAGTTAATTTGATTTGAGAATTTTGAGAGCACAGTTGGCAAAACAGGAAGAGTGGAAGGGGCTAATAAACGTGTCGCCATTGTCGCTTATTTCACAAAACATGTGGTAAGTGGAGGTAGCAGAGGGCCAGGTAGGCTGCGCATGTAAGTCAAGTGAAAACCAAGGAAATTGAATATAAGTTGATAAATCCAAGAAATATGGAATGTTCTAAATGCGCACCTGCACAGTGTCACAAATTTCCAAATACAAATTAATAACTTGATGCGGAGATTTCATTATTTAGTATACACAAATATAAGCTCAATGACTAGTAAACAAAATTAAATAAATAAATGGTTCAAATAATCTTGGAAGTAATTGACGGCTATTGTAATAATCAAAAATAGTTATCGAAAGTATGTGCCTCTGATAATATATGTATTTTTTGTTGTTGTTGTCTTCCATTTAGGGTAGGTAATTAGTTAATTTATTTGTTTTTGAGTCTTTGACTTTGGACACTGTATCGCTCAGAAGAGCTTTCAAGCAGACAACAGAAGTATTCTCGTGAGTCAGACAACAAAAAAGAACGCAACTTTTGGCAGAACACTTCGACTTCTACTTCAATACTTCAATACGCCAAGACGAGTACGAGGAGGACAACAGAGTCGACAGCCCTGTGGCAGCTGTCAAGCGAGACAAGCTGGCGAAGTAGCTGCTTCAATATAAATAGCTAAAGGTATACCTGAGCCAGTCAGTCACTCAGTCAGCGAACCGAACCCAACCTCCTACCAATATGCATGGCAACGCACCGAGGACGCCACCAAACAGAAAAGTACATCAAATGTACATTAGTACGGTAGTTAACTTATTCATGTACACAACTCCGACGCCCAATTCGCTGACACGCCCCCTTTCGCCCAGACTCCTTCGCTATCCAAATTTCCCCATCCCCCATCTGCATGTTCCTGTTGTTGTATCACTTTTTGTCACCGACCAAAAAAAAAAAGAGAAAAGAAAATTGTCAAATGAAATATAATAAGGGTACATTTTGGGTGGGTGGCACCTGCTTTATAAGCTGACTCCTTTTAACTCCTACGCACTTGAAGCTCCACAGTGGCAGCAACGGAGTCCTCCGTCAAGTGTGCCCTTGGCTGGCAACTTCAATGCTGTCACTTTGCTCGGCCAGACAGACTAAAATTTGTTTTTAACTCAGCTCCTGGCGTATAGTTCGGAGTTGTGAGTTGTGTGTCGGTTAGTCGCTGGTTGGCAAGGGCACCAAACAACTTCACCAAGTATGAAATAAAGTCAAATTCCAGAACGTGCCATAAAAAAAAAAAACAGTAAAAGAAAAAAAAAACACACCAAAAAAAATTGGTATCTACAGCTGCTAAGAACGCTCCAACTTTCGACTGAGTCAAAAGCAACAGCAGCTGCAGGTGAAAGTTTTGTCTAATTAAAAAATGCTTCTTTGGCAAGAAAATTTGCGGCTTGATTGGGCTGCTTCCCCCTCTGAGATGTGATCTCAGCTTATGTAAGCGGATCATAAGCAGCTTAAGGAATTATGCAATTCTTACGGCGGTTTATTCATTTTTCAATGTGTTATTTTGATAGCAGAGAACTTTTTTTGTTTATCGTGCAGCAAAGTTATTTGGTGAGTCATTATTTGTGTATTTTAAAAATGTTATGTTAAAATGATTAAAATTATAAGTATAAATTCACACTTTACTCAGCCACCCCCACAGCATTCGATCAGCTAAGTTTTTCAAAATAAATGTATATATCTCAGTCTGATCAGTGCAGATTTGTAAGTTGCTATATGTTCCACCTTTTCCATATCTTATGTCTAACAGCTTCTCTGAATTGTTTCATCTGTGTTACTTGTGTTTCAACAATCACCTGACGAAGTGTCGCTTATGGAGGCCTCAGCTAGCCTAGAATTCATTTTATTACAAATCGTATGTAGCATATGCTTGCACACCCGCACACACTCGCACACACCCGCACACACACTGTCAGAAGTCACGAAGCAACATTTACGCGTCTGCGGTTATTTTGCTTAATTTATGTTGTAATTATTTTGTTTTGCAGTCGCACCTCTGCTCTGCGTCGCTCCCCTCGCTTTTTACAGCAAGGCGTGCGTTATAAATATTTGCTTATAAATGTCTTACACTTTGTTCAAGTGCGCGTAGTGTGTGTGTGGGACTGTGTGCGTGTGTGTGTGTGTGTGTGTGTGTGTGCGTGCGTGTGTGTGTGTGTGTGTGTGTGTTGCTCGGTGTGAAATGTGTGTAAATAACCGAAACAGCCACCCACAAAAGTTTCTGCTTCCTCTTCCGCGAATGGGTGGGGTGGAAAGTGGGCGCGTCTCTTGCCGCCATGTTTGTTTGAAAATAAATACAATTCGAAGTGTACTTTATGACATTGCTTATGTCGTACTAATTAAATGTCACTCATACGCGCTGTAAGCCGCCATTACAGGACTAGACTTCAAACAATAAATGTATGAGTATTTTGCATGCGACTGCCACTGTTGTAGTTGCTGCTGACTTCAACCTAGACACGGTTCTGCTACCAGTTTGACTCCTTACAACTTTGCAATTGACATTTGTGTGCGCAGTGTGGCGAATTGGAGGGCGGTGTGTGGCGTACACACAGGTCAACCATCTATTAATGACAAGAGCTGCTGAAATGGCATTGAAATACATACATACATACATACATACATACATACATACATATATACATACATATATACATATATACATATAGGCATAGGTTGAAACTTCAAAATGCCATAAATTCGTCAAAACTGAATGTATTTTATAAGCAAAGGCGTTTACATACATTACTAAATACATACGTACTTACATGCATGCATGTCATACATACATACATACGTAAGTTGTTGGCATTACAAACAAGATAAAATAAACAAACTCTGTGGAAATGTTACTTTAAATTTTTACTAATTATAACTATAAATAAATACTTTTACAATCGAAAATCAGAAATTGTTCAAAAACATTTAAAGGCGACTGATTTCGCTCCCATTCTAAAATCAACCAAATAATGCCAAAAAAATATACTACAACAGCGCTGCCCATGCTGTAAATGTGCACGCTTAAGAGCGGTTGAAGCAGGCCTTAAGAGAATGCGCACTACAGTTGATACACAAACATGCGCCGAAAAGTATGCAGCAGAGCAAGCAGCGTGGCGGTGGGGAGGCAGGGAGGCTGGGCAAAAGCGTTTATTATGCCAGGTAAAACGTAATGCAAATGTAAACTTGACGAAAGGTGCGATACCAGCGCTCTCACTCTCAGTCGCTCTCTCTTGCGCTTTCTCTCTTGTTGCTGTTGCTCTCCCACACATGCCAGCTGCTCTTTGGCATCGCTTGTTTGCTCTGCCGCGTTGAGTAAACACAAAATGGACAAATTGGCAGACACAGAGCAGCACGGCAAACAAACTTTATTATGGGTCATTGTAAAGTGCAGTGCAGCACACATACACACACACACTCGCGCGCATACGCACGCACACACACACACACACACACACACATAAAGTGAGCGAATTGAATTCAAGTGCCTATTAGTATGCAATAGATTCTTATCAAGCCGTCGCACTTTATGGCTCAAATCGTTTGCCTGCAAATTGAGTAAGCTCACCAATTGAAACATGTGAACTTATTTAATAGAATAGCTACCTATCTTCTCTCTCCCTTTCTCTCTCTTTGTCTCTCTGTCTTCCATTAACTCCCTCTCTCTCTCATTCAATTACTGACTTGGCCACAGCAGCTTAGCGACCCTTTGATTATAGTTGCCTATGTGTGCAATTTCGTATTTTGTTTGCTGTATTTTTGCCGCATTATGTGCTATTAATTTTTAAGCCTCCATAATTTTGCCATTTGGCAAAGTCAATGCAGAGAATACAGATATAATTTGTGGATTTGTAATTTTAATTAGTTTTTGCATTGAGACTGTGATTTCAGTTTTTGGAGGATCAAAGTATTGCCGGTCAGTTTGCATCCAACGCAAATTTGCATAATGTTTCGGATGGCTGTTGTTTGGTTGGGTTTGTCAATGTGCTAACCATAAGTGGTATTTACCATAAAGCACTTAAAATATTCAGCGTATATATATATGTATATGTA
Organism: Drosophila cognata; assembly: GCA_035041535.1. Classification (NCBI taxonomy): domain Eukaryota; kingdom Metazoa; phylum Arthropoda; class Insecta; order Diptera; family Drosophilidae; genus Drosophila; species Drosophila cognata. The sequence goes on from JAWNLC010000616.1 coordinate 235,816, forward strand.
TACATAAATCGCTCATTGTACGTGTGCAAACGATTTTAGCATGTGCGAGTGTCTGTGTGGGACTGCTTTCAGTAGCAGCTGCATTATATCAAGTACAGCGGGCAAACCATTATATGTTTTAATTATTATGCCTACTGTGGCACAGAGTATGTTGTCGCTGAATTTATTGCCACTTTCATTTTTTAAATATTTAAACAATTATACACGTTTGCTACAATTTATCCTTTCTCCTTTCTTCGCGCGTATTCATAATATTTTTGAAATACTGTGTTATCAAATGTATTTATATTCAATTAACATTTGTTAAATTCTTCGCTGGCGTTAATATATTTTTAATTATTATTTGAATAGTAACATTTGAAAAATTACATTCACATCCTGCATATTTCGAGCCACTGTATCATTATATATCATAAGCATTTACGTAATGTAATGAAATGAAATACCTTGTTTTAATATACACACTCTTATGTATGTTTATAAAAGGTAACTGCGATGCGATTGTGACCCACTGGGCATCAAAGGACTTGCGGTGGTTGAAAGTGGGCATTTGATCTGTCCAATGGTCCGATGGGTCCAATGGGTTGATTAAAAATCACGCATACGCAACGTTGCACAATGCATTGCATTGAATTTATTCCATTTTTTTTTGTTGTTGTTCGCTTCTGCTGTTTTTTGCGCTCTCTTTTTTTTGTCATCGAATGAAGCGCACTTAATAAGTGAAAATTCGCGTGGCATATTAAAAGTGACATATTTAACAAATAGCTTGCAAAAAGTCGAATCATGGTTGCAATATGAATATGACAGCCGGTCAGACAGCAGCAGCAGGGAAGGTGTGCTCGATGAGATGAATAAAAAAAAAAATAACAAAATGTAATAACAAAGTATAATAAAAAGTACAATTTACGACATTTTTATAAACAGCAAAAACATTGATCGCTGCTTTCTTTGTTGGTGTTGCAACAATTTTGCACTTGTGCCAATGCCATTAATTATGAACAAATTAATTAAATTAATTACTCATGAATATAGTAGAGTGCATTCGCATTCAATTTTGTGTGGCTTACACAAATGTTTGCGAAGCCCGCTTGGGACGCAGCAGCATCGACAATCGCTTTGATACTTTTGCCCCTAAAATTATTCAACTATGAACAGTTATAAATATTTGATTTAAGTTTAAATAACATATTTTTTGTTTGTTAATCTGGTTTTTTGTTTAATAATTCAGTTGAACACAAACAGGAAATGCTTAAATGCGCTAATACGAAATGATTCAGTCTAGAGTTACGGCAAAAATATTGAGTACAAAATATTATGATTGGCAATTACCAGTTAAGGAAGCCAGATCTTCAATTATATTATGAAAATGTAGAAACCCTTGTTGCTTTTATAAATTTTACAAGGAGCTTAGAAAAATCTTGTAGTACTTACTTACTCTACATGTTTAAAACCAATTCAAGCAAAACTTATTGATTGTGAAGTAATTCACCCATGTTTGATCATAATTGAAATATAAGAAAATCAAGACTAAGTTCAATTAACATTTAAGTGCCAGAATACATGCAAATAAAAAGAGAATGACAGAGAAATCCGCAAAATCCTGTTCCCTGTCGGTTACAAATCTAAACCAATTTGCAAGTCTGGTCGCACCGGCCACAGGGGAACATTTCAAGCGGAGCCACAAAAATTACAACTTAAAAATCAACTTCACTCGGTGGGCAGCAAGGCCGGAACAATGCGAACCGGAAACAAAAATGCGAGCATGGCACGGCGCACTTTCGCCAACACACTTAGCCACATTTTAAGCACATTTAAATGCAACAACAAGTAAAATATTCAGACGGAGTCCTTTACTGGAGGCGGGGACAATGAATTACGACGCCACGCACCGAAAAACTGAAAAGGAGAAGCGAAAAAAAGAAAAAGTGTGCGCCATGACAAGAACTACAGCGAGAAAAACAACAACTATAAAAATAACAAAAGGAGGCAGGACATGCCGAAGGACAACTACAATGAGATGCCAGCAAACAAAGGCGGACAAAAGCCAGTCGACAGCAGCAGGAGCAAATACAACAAGCAATTTAACATTATTTTAATGCCAGCCTCTGGTGTCCTTTGTCTCTGGCAAGTAACTCCCCCTCCCCCCCTCTCCATCACACACCCCTCTCCCCACAATCAGACACACACACACACACACACACACACAAATTTCCGTACGCTTTCGGCATATTTACATGCGTGTTTATCTGCCATGTAAGTAGTGAGTATAAAATAGAGCGACAGTTATCTATGTGCCTGTGTCATGACCGCCTGTTGCGACTTCAACGAACAAACGCAAAGTGAGTGAGATGGATGCCATGCGACAGAGAGAGAGAGAGAGAGAGAGAGAGAGAGAGAGTGTGAGCGACAGACAGAGAGAAAGAGGGAGAAAGCGAGCAAGCGAGCACTCCAGTTGTAATAGTGTGCAAATGTGTTTGTCATTTGTCTTTTTAACGCCGAACTGCCTCCGAATGCGTACGTGTGGCTCCCAAAACTGGTTGCTGCCAACCCGCTGCGAAGACGACATTTTGACTTCCGGCGGAAGTGAGCATTAAAATTGCCATTAGCCAAGCGACATCTAGCGGGCGTTAGCCATCCACTTCTCGCAGTCACACTTTTTGGCAACTGCCAAACAATAGGCTTGTAATTTGCAGACCTCCACAAGAATTGAAAGAAAACGGAATCTCCAGCAATTGTCTTGCCACTTTCATTGCTGCCACGCTTGTCTAATGACTGCCGATTTTGGCCGGATCTTAGCTCCAGCTGAAGTAGCATAAAAAAGCGTCAAATGCTCAATAGAAGTAAAATTCACTTTTTATTGCACACTGATTTAGGGAAAACTTGAGCATAAAAGAATTTCTTTCATACTTTCAAGTTTCAAATATGGTTTCAAATATGCAGAGACAATATTGAACTTATGTATTAAATTTTAAGCTGTAAGATAAACACTGCTATACATAAATGTTTCCGCTTACCCACTTTGGCTCTGCCATATTAACTGACTCTTTGCTCTGCTCTGATTTAGCATTCGAAATTGTTGCCTGAAATATTTAATTTTTTTGGTCATATTGGAATTAGGCATTGGTAAAACTGATGGCATAAGATGAGTAGCTGCTGCAGCATTCATGATTTATGATTTTATGAGTCTGAGCTACCTGGTAACCTGGGAGCCAGTGCCTTGAATATGGCCCGAGGCCAAGTCAACAAGCACAAAGATCTCGAAGAAAAGGAAACAAAATCGTAGATGAAAAACTATTTAAAGTCCTGCCTGCAATTGCTAGGCAAAATGAAAGGCAGACATTCGATTGCAATGGAGCACCTAATGAGCATAAACATTGAATATTTGCGAGAGCACTTGGCATCTTCTTGCAATTCAATGATAGTATAATTCAGATTTGTAAATGCGTTTAATTCAATTAAATGGTTTCCTCTACTAATTTATGAAGCCACTCAATGATCGAAGTTTTCAAGTGGCCATTGCCCACCGCATTGCATTAATTGATTTCGAGTTGGCTGGCTGGCACTTGTACAGTGTGTACTCGGATGGCAGACAAATTGACATGGCATCAGAATGCATTTTTGGTATACTATTGCATAACAAATTATCAAGCACACATTCACACAAATGACACATGAAATGGCGTAATAATAAATTGTAAATCCATAAAATGTCACAGTATTATTGTAATTGAAAGCAAGCCAGTCGAATGACTGTGTGTGTGTAGCTGACTGTAGCCTCAGATTCAGCTCGATGCATTTTAAAGCCATTGCAATTGATATTTCAATTAATTTTCAATTAAATTTGGTTTTAATAACACATAACTGCCGATAACAAGAGGACGTTTCGAGTATTTTGGGAAATGATTTGTGGTGGCAAACATGGACTTCATATTTATCAAGCTTGTATTATAACAGACTGTCTGTGTGTGTGTGTGTGTGTGTGTGTGTGTGTGTTTGTGCATTTGTATTTAATGAACCAATTCTTGTGAGTCGAGGTAAAGAGTTATGAAAACTGTCCGAAATTGAATAAGGAATGTCAAAGCATTGCACAAACCTACTTTGTAGAGCCCTTTGCAGTTGGATAAATAAACGGATGTCAGACAGAGATAATTTGCTAGGACCAGCCACTGGCATTCATTTAGGGTCAATTAAAAATTATATTGATATGGCCAATATTGTTCAATCTGTCGAGCAAAGTGATCCATTAACAACAAATTAACAGAATTTATTGAGATCTCTAATAAAGTTATTCGAATACATATTGTTCTGCTTCTCTGTGTAAGTACAAAGTTGTGCTTTCATAATGCTCTAGAGTAAGATTTGCCAGTTATTGGTTTTGCCAATTGGCAGTCAATCCAGTCGCCGCGTTGCCAACAAAATCCAACTTTAATTCATAATAATTACCCATTTAAAGCCCTAGTGTATAATTCTCCTACAAGAGCATAAAAAAAAAAACTCAACAAAATAGTATTTTGGCAGAAAGCCAATTAATTAATATACCTTAGTTATTAGTTATTTTGCATTTACACTAATTAATTTTTGCGGCTTTATTTATTTTCTTTTATTTTATTTTAGTTTTTATCAATTGGCCATTGTTGTTCACTTTGCACTCGCCTGTTGTTGGTTTACCAATTTGTCGTTGTGTGAAATTGACAAAGTGCCAGGCTCAGAGGCAGTACTTTTAGTTGTTGCTGCTGTTAGTTTGTTTAACAAAACCAAAAGCGAAAATTTGAACAAGTTGTTGTTGTGGTTGAAATGCACTCGTTAAATCAACAGCAACAGCAAGAATAACAACAACAACGACAGCAGCAGCAACAAAAAAACCAACAACAATCGAAATTACTCAGTTTCAGTCGATTGAGAATTAAAACAAACAATAACTGAATAATAGTTTCGTACATTTAAAACCAAGTGTAAAAATAAATATTTAATTGGCCTAATTGTCATTGCATTATTTCATAAATAAATAGCAAGAACTTTTGCATATTGAACGCATTTATTATCTTGTATTATTATTGCCGCAATATATTGTCCGGAAATGGTTTGTTTTTCTATGATCACTACAAAATCACCAAATCTACATATTTTATAATTTTTTTTTAATTGATGCCCATCAGTTATATTTGATTATTTCTATAGCTAAGCAGTGTGGGTGTTATTCGGCCACACAGAACTGTGTTTTGTTAAGAACCAATCAATACGAATATAATTTAATAATTATTATTTTTGAGAAGCGATTAAGGCTGTCCAAAATGATATGTTAAGCTTTAAGTAACATTTGCAGGTTGGTTGACAAACGGCTTTTTAACCAACACAAAGGCGAACACAACATCTGGCCAACAAGTTGGTACAACCCTAGAGTTGCTAACGTGGCGAGTTGGTAGCTGAGGGTTCAAGTTAACAGATTCTGTTGCTCACTTTTTGCATATTTAAATGTTTTAACATTTCCGTTTAATGTGACTGCACTTCCGTGAAAATTTAATTAAAAACTGTCAGTTTCTTTCTCCAATTATTTTCTTGTGGCGCTCTGCAACGACAAAGCCGATGGATTCTGCCAAATGCCATGAACGGCTATTAAATATTTCGAGGAACATTTTGCTATTGATGCCCATTACATGAATAACATTACAATAATCTTTCAAAAATTACTTCAAGTTGATGTAATCTTAAAACCGGATTGCTGCATTTTGTTGGAAAACATTTGAATGGCCTTGTCATGTATATAATAAGGTAAAGTTGGGGTATAATATTGTGTAAAATAAATTGTATAGGGTATTTTAATGACGAGACCTTGCGATCAGTTCGCTTTAACATGTTTTTCATGCATTTATCTGCATTGCCACAACAATTGGTTGTTAAAAGTTCTGACAAGTAACAAGACAAAAAAGTTGTTATTATTGTTATTATTACAATACACCACAGTGCACTGCATACAAAAGCTGCGCTTTTAATTAAATAAATACATGTTTTATATGCCACAAACGAAAAATGCAGCACGAAAGTGCAACGACACGAAGTACCCACAAAAGTTGAAAATGCATCTGGGCTCGTATTAAAAATATAACAAAACTGAAAAATAAAAATAATGCTCAATGCAAGGAAAGCAATATGAAATTTAACACATAAATGAAAAATGTTCAAGTAGCTGGCACTTTTCGGTTGACTTTAACAAGTTGCTGCACACAAAATTAAACAACGTCCGCGCGGTGGCTGAGAAATTTGCAAATTATAATTATTTTATACCTGGACCAAAAGGCAAATTTGCGCTTCACTCGAAAGGACTAGCCGCAGCGGATAAAACGCTTTACAAGCTGTAACCAGCTTCAGGCCGAGACCGAGACCCGAGCTGCCAAAGTGTGCAATGAAGAGGCTGGCAAAATGGCAGCAGCGTTAGATGGAGCGAGGTGTGCTGCGGTGGCAAGGGGCGGGGGTCGGGGTACGTGACAGGTCGAAGCACTGGGCAAACTTCAATTACAGCTTAAAACTTTCAATTAAAAACTTTACCGCGCGTGAAAAAAGAGTGTAGAGCACAAAAAAAAGTAAATAAAAAAATAAAAATATAACGTTAAGAGCCTGGGAAGATGCATTTTGGGGCAGCTCGAGCTAAGCGAATTACATCCCAGATGAGCAGCTTTGCCGGGCAATTAATGGATGGAGTCATTAAAGTCATTTCATATGGGTCAAAGCCTTAATGGATAATTTACGTGAATGAATAAAAAACAAAACTTTAGCCAGCTTCGAAAAGATTTGCAGAATTAATAATTTTATGTTAAGTAGAAAGATCTAGCGTAGTTGAAGAAAATGATTACAGAGTATTTTCTTAAGTCTGAGCATAACCAAATATTTTGATCTGGAGGCACATAAAAAATCTTGAGGGTTTTCGAATTTGTCTCCAGCAAGCTCTGTTGACTCTTTTAAATTTGGTAACTGAATGCATTATTAAATAAAAGGACCCTACATCCGAATACTGCATCTTTAATGGCAGCTGCAGTCTGGCATAAGGTGTGCAGAGTAGAACAACTTTACACCCAAACAAAGAAAATCCAACACAGACTGTGGCCATATGGCAAATTTGGTGTTGACTTCACCGTCGCAGACTCCAAAGTTTGTGCTTAAATTTTTCAGTTTCTTTGCCATTCTGTGCGGTACAGCAGGCTGAGAATGCATTTTTAATGAATCCTGCAAAGGTGAATGTAACTTGCGACGTGGGCGTGAAAAGGTGAGCAAAACGAGACTAAAAGGAAATGTAACAGAAAATGTTGCAAAAATTGAAAAGCGCAACTTTGACTTTGCTGTGGGTGGGCGAGTGTGTGTGTGTGTGTGTGTGTGTGCTCGGTGTGTTTGGGTGTTTGCTTATTCGTCAGAGTAACTTTACAATCCACGCAACAGAACAGCGCATGCCAAACTCTTAATTGAATTAAACTTTTTAGCTGGAAAGCACAAGCAGAGAAAAAAATGTTAACCAATTTTTTTTTTTGCTCTGTGTTTTTTTATACCCTTGTGCTGGATATTGTTTGTTACTTAGCCATCATGTTTGTTACACTATAACATTTCAACGTCGGAACGGCTGCCTTCGTACTCTATTAGATTGTGCATGCCAGGACTCTTAATTGAATTAAGCAAACAGTAAGAAAGATATAACCAATTTTATACACACTAAATTTTAAAGTCAAAATAACTACCTAAATACTTCACTTAGATCACCAACAGATGCTTCGTTATCTGTAAAATCAAATTAAAAAGAAAAACTTTCTTTTTCATCTGTCTCACTTTTATACGCAATTTTTTCTTACCTATTATTTGTTTCCTTATTTGTAATCTCTCTCTCTATCTCTCTTTCTAAGCAATTAGCTAAATAGATTTTTTGAGAAATAATTTCAATATTTTCTTATTCAATAAATATGCAACCAGCAGTCTTGTGAGAGCATAGGATAATCATTAAGGATTTTTGGCAAAATGTTCCTTCATCTGCATATTACATTTCTATGCTAAATTTATTTATGTTTTTATTTATTTGGGAATTGAATTGATTTCGATTGTTTTTTACCCCTAAGCCCAAAAGCAGGCAACATTTAATTGAATTTGCATAGAAATTATAAATTCACACAATTGCCCGCTGTGGTGCCCTGTTTTGCGCAATTTCCGCACTTTAAGTGCCATTTTGTGAAATTATTATAAATTATTTATTTGTCGCTTGGCGGGGGTCCTCGCAAAAAACCATAATCAAAACAATGAAGCGAGTCAGTCAACAGCCACAACAACAACAATCAAGAGCGAACATTAAAATTGACGCACGAATAGAAAATGTACAAAAATTAACTTCATTTCCGTTTGCGAGCGTCAAAAATAAACATAAATACGAAATTAATATGCCACAAAAACGAGTATCATAACGAAAAAAGGGAATGGAGTTTCAATTGATGGGAATGCCTGTTTGGTGGGGTTGAGTTGAGTTGAGTGGTGGTGCGATGGGGGTGTTTAAGGATTTCCAGATCACCTGACTGAAATTATGCAAAGTGCCTGGCATATTGAAGTCGTTATAAATTTTAATTAAATTGCACGTCGGGCGGCGGCTTAGTTCTCGGACATATTACGCTGACATATGTGGGTCATAAAATGCCAAAATTGGAGCTGGCAAATAAATTGAAAAATGGCTCGATGCGCACTGCGACAAGCTACAAATGGAAAACAAGTCAATTTTTATGGCATACTCTTAGACGGGCAGGAGTTCACAATAAGTACACATACAAAAGAAAATATGAAAGAATTTGGGAGTCGAACTGGACCGACTACACGATACCCTATATCACTGTTATAAAATGCTCCAAAACACTTTAGATTATATTCAAAGAATCCAAAACAAAGATGGGCTGCCACATAAGCATATTTATTATAGAGTCGCATATATCTTATGAAACTCAAAAACAGTTATAACGTTCATATCCACCTTTATAGCTCTTAATATGTCTGCAGGGTATACACAAATAACTGAAATGCAAATATTGGGGCTGAGGGTGGAAATAAGGTACAAGCAAAAGGAAGCTGGGTGCGAGAAAACGAATGCTGAGCACAGCAAATGCTGCTCCGAAATGTAATAAAAATCATGTAAGCAGATATGTGCCGAGGTGAATTTATGGGTCCACAATGTAAACTTTTGAAGAGTAATGGTGACAACAAAAATAACTAAAGTAAATAAGAATCTACATAAAAACATTCAATAAAATGCGTAAAACAAGAAAAAGTAAATAGAGAGCCAAGGAAAAGAGTGATGTTGATGTTGCATATAAAAATTAATATTAACTATTGTATGTTGATCTAGTTAAGATCTAGAAATTTAAAAAACATCATATTTCTGTTGGAAACTTTTTAGTGCTTATACTTTAGATTTAGTTGCCAACGTCATAATAAAAGCTGTCAATAAGTAAACTTTCATATTCTCAATTACTTTTATTTCTTATGACGCCATAGCACGAAAGAGAATTTTGACATTTTGCGCTACCCAAATCCGGTGCAAAAATGCCGATGTCCGTAAAAGATCGAGAATCTATACTCAAACGCCATCCTGGCTCTCGTTTGATAACAGGCCAAATAATCAGAGATACGTACATGTCGGATTTGAAACCGGTGCGAGATCCAAAAGCACAGATTACTCGGACGCAGCAAAGGAAAGAAGCCAATGCTAATTTGCCATGGGAAAAACGAAGATGTCTGCCCAAAAAGGAGCATATGCAAACCAAAGGGGAGATCGAAATAGCCAAGTTCAAGAATATCGATTTCTCTCACTCGGATCCGCAGCTGACCGTTCAGACGCTAGAGTTTCCGGATGCCAATATCAAGCGCACAGAGATCGATACACGCAATGAATGTGGCAAGCGGGTTCTGCCCAAGAGAACCGGCAAAGATTTCTCCACCTCGAGTCAGCCCGGTTTTCGCGATGGGGTTTTTACGGTCAACATGCAGGCGAGGAGCTGCACCTCCACCAGCATACCAGGCAGGCCAGCCCCAACGATCAAAAGCACTCAACGCCCCACCTCAAGCGCCCAAAGTGATTTTAACTCAATGCAAACGATTTACCCGTTGCGGACGAAGCAATTTAAGTTCAATCAGTGGAAGAAGCCCTGCGAGGCGAGCTTTGTTGTCGGAGCACCTCAGCCGTATATCGGACGTTGTCCGAAAAATTTTCGGCAGCTGTCGAAACTGTCGCCGATGCGACAGAAGTTCTTTCTCACACAGGATCCGCGCAAGACGCACTGTCTGGTCAATCCGATTGCGTTGCGCTACAAACAACTGACCGAGGATCAGCAGTTCAAGCTGATCAACAAGATGGTCAAGCATGGCGATAATGTGTGCGCCAGCACCGGCTCTGAGTCATCCGATACGCATATATGCGAGGTCATTGACTTGGAGAATCCCGTCAACTTGGACTTTCAGGGCATGGACTATAAGAACACATACGAGAAGGACGAACAAGAACAGCAGAATCAGCAGACCTACTGGCGTGTCGTACGCTACATGCAGCGACGTCGTACGAAGAAGCACACAGAGCACAAAGTGGAGGCGGAACTGCAAGCAGAACGCCTGGCAATTCCGCCCGTATTCAATACGAAAATCAAGGATGCGCCAGTGGTGCCGGAATCGCCTTCGAAGGATCCCAAGCTTGCCGAGCTCTTTCGCTCACCTGATAAGCCCAACAACAGAGACAAGATTGGCGAGGAGCAAAAGCGACGCGAGGCGCGCTACAAGGATATTTATCTGCGCAACAAGACCCGAAAGGCTGTACGGGATTCACAGCGTATAAGAGAGTTGGCAGCCGCTAAGGAGATCGAGGCACGCACCGTTGCCGAGCAGGATCTGCACGATGATGTGGCCAAAATTGATGATGCTATCGAGCGAAGCTTTCGCAAGTTTGAGTACATTCCGCTGGTGATAAATAAACGAAAGTTCTTCCCAAAAACATTGAAGGAGACGGAACGCTTGAAGGCCATCATGCACAAGGAGAACTGTGTGCGCATGGATCGGGCAAAGGTAGAGCAGGAGTTCTTTTTGGAGCGCACGGGCAAAGTGAAAAAGTTTCCCGATGCCGGACAGAATCTGGCCTGCAAGGAAAGCTTCGAGGGCAGCGTCGGCTCCACGCCCAGCGAGCAGAGTAGTGATGACGAAGACTATCTCAAGGTGGGCAAAATCGGCGACAAATTCCAGCTGCGTGGTTTTCACTTCAAGCATGGCGATGGTCTGCGTGGCAAACTGCATCGCCACCAGATTATGGAGGGCCAGCGCACCGTCAAAGGTTGCCTAACCCGTGAAGAGTGGATCAATCAGCTGGAGCCGCGCAAGGAGCCCATCAAATTGGACATTGAACGGGGCATTATCAAGGTGCTTGACCCAGACGATCCCAAACTGGATCTGTTTCCACCTCAACCGATGCTGCTGCACAAGCGCGAGAAGAAGAGCGCCATCAAGGAGTACATTGACAAGCGTCTGGGTCTCCATTATCATCGTGTGATGCGCAAGAATTTGAAGCTGATCAAGCCCCCGCTGAAATTCCATGTCAAGAAGTTTAATCTCATTCGTTATGTGTTCCCCGAAAAGATCATTGTGCCGGATGCACCTGATCTCGAAGCCGATATGGTGGACGCTTCCAAAGTGCAAACCACCCTCGAGTACATAACACTAAAGAACAAAGTGGCCAAGGCGAAGGATCTCAAAAAGAAGCTAGCACGCATGAAACTCCTTGGCCTAACCTGTGTGGAGGCGAAACAATTGCGAGAGCAGTCGCCATGCGATGTCAAAGAGGAGGTACTCGATATGGACTGGGTGCCGCCACAGGAGTCGGTCAAAGTGCCGGAGCCCATCGGCGCTGATGAGGTGGAGGAGCGTATGATGGGCGGCAGTGAGCACGTGCCCCTCGAGATGAGGGGCAATATGCCGGCGCCAAAGTTTCGAGAGAAAACACTACTCATACATCCGAGGCGACAACGTGACTATCTCGGTGAGAGACGACCAACGAATACGTTTATTGAAGGCATTCGACAGTCGGGCATGCCATTGCTGGAGAAGATTGCGCCAGATAAGATTAAGTTTGCCAACGTGCGAACCACTAAGCGACCCTACACGGCGAAGTTCGAGGCGCGACATCATCACGATCACTGGGACCCGACTCAGGTGAAAAACGTTCATGTGCACTACCAGACGAAGACCGTCTACCCGAAGATCACGGTGCAAGAGCAGCCTGAAAGGGTACCCCTTGTAAATTTCATCCAGGCAAATCCGCCCTGTAAGCAATACATGAACACCGACTTGACAATGCCGCGCTACGATTTCGACAGCATGATCGCTAATCATTTGGCGGCAACGCGCACCGATAGCAAGGATGGAGCGCGGGAGATTGTACAGGATCTGTGCCGTGCGCATGACTTCATCTTTCACTCACGAGATCCCAAGGAGCTGACGACTCTCAATTTTCCAGGACGTCGCCAGTATCTCGACTTTTTGCATGAAACTCGTGAGGCACTGTACGAGATGAAGGACATTCAGCCGGGCGAGGAGCGTCTGCTGGTCGACCGTAAGGCGATTGTCGCTGAGCTCGAGGAGGATCTGAAGAGCATCGAGGAATGCCTTAGCTCATTGAGTAGCTCGGAATGCACAAATCTTACCAAAGACAGCGGCAGCTTTCTACTGCTGGAGGACGAAACGAAGATACCTTTGGACTATATACGCAAACCCCTAGTGCCCTTTGAGGAAATGCGTCGCTCTCGTTTCCAGGCGGAAGTCATCGATGTGGATGCCGAGGAGGACAATCCATATCGCATGCTGCCATTCTCCGGTCAGCATAAGGAGCAGGCAGCCATGCTGGGCCCCAAGGACTCTTTCTTCACATTTAACTCGCGACTTCGCAACGGATTGCGTCTTAGACTTGAGGTACCTGTTCCGGATGTTCGTAAGACTCTGCTGGGACCCGGGCCGACAAAATATTTTGGCTCTGTAATCACTGATCTCGATGAGAATTATATAGATGAGCTGAAAAATCGAGCAACGGTCAAAACTTTTAACTTCAAGACGGGCATGGAACTGTTGAAGGTTGCAATGCGTCTCAAATACGAATCGTTATTGATTCAAGGCAAAATGGTGCGCACCAAGATTTATGATTCTCTAAACGAGCGCCACTGGCTGGACATGAAGAAGACAGCGAACCTCTACGACGGCCTCTTTGCCAAGTGGGAGAAGAAGGAATACAATGCGGCCATGAAGCAGGTGTATCAAGTGAAGACCTACTACGAGATAACCGATAAGATGAAGCTGGAATTCCGGGAGCTGGAACGCGAACTCACCATGCTCAACATGGATATTGTGTTTATTGAGGGTCACTGGATACGTTGCGTAATGTTACAGAATTTCCACTACCTCCTAGGCGAAGAGGAATGGCGCGCCGAGAACGATTGGATCCATCGGGTGCCGGTAAAAAAGAGAGGCAAGTTTGGCGCTGAGGAAGCCGAGCAACCCATTGAACCTATTGCACCCGAAGATGATGAGGATGTTGAGTATGAACTGGAACCGTATGATCAGTCCATTGCCAAGCGTACCACTGTCAACATTCGTGTGCGGGACAAAGATGACGCCTGGGCCATATATGACTTTTACTATGATGTCTACAAGAGGAATTTGCATCCCGTGTTGCAGGTATTTCCCAATGCCGAAGCCTTTCTTCAGGGCATTGGCAATTTAAAGAACAAGACTTTTATGCTGCTGCTGGAAATGCATTATACACTGTCCATACACACAGAGCTGCAGGGTAGGCTGGAGACCTTTGTTGATTGGTGCAACAAGGATCTGAAGGAAAAGCAGGAGTATGTGGCCCGCAAGTCCGTCAGGAAGTTCTTCATGGAGGATCGCGCCATTGAGATGGAGGCACGTGTTAGAACCTATCTGGAAAAGCCAATTGAAAACTCTTTTGCCGACGAGGAATTCAACAAGTATCGCGGCGTCTTGGCCGAAGTCTATCGTCGTATTGTGCCCACCACAGTGCGTGGGTCCAGTGATGTGATACCACGTGCCTCGGACATGGTGGCCTCCATCAGCACCGTTGTGTTGGAATTGCTCACCAAGTTTGAGCGCCTTGATATTGGGAAGGTGCGCGAACTGGAGATGACGCTGCGCAAGCGTCGTCGCTACCTGGAAAAACTCTCCGCGCAGGCCTACCAGACGGAGCGACGCATCGATATGGAAATGAAGAAGGTGCGACGCAATCTAGAGCCGCCCTTCAAGAAACCTAAGAAAGTGGGTCCCCTCCAGCGGCTGCACCTCAAGAAGCGTGTCAAAAAGATTGAACCACCGCCGGTAATCATCTCTGAGAATACCAGAAACTATGTGCGCGCATTTGCCGAGGATGGTGTGGTTAGCGAGGGCTTTAGTCGTGACTCTATGATGGTGGTGGACAATATGCAGGAACAGATTGTTCCCTTCTATTTCGATCATTTCCTTAAGCTCAATGGCTACACGCCCAATTATAATTTCAAGTCAAATATAGAGATGCGTGATGGACCCGAGATTAATCGTTTTCGCATTCGCGAAGTTATCCCAGATGTGCTCCTAAAGGTCGAGAATTGGGAGAATACGAACAAAAAGATCATGGAAGACAATATTCAACGCAATCCCAAGATGTACGAGAATGTTAGCTAATTGATTTATTATAAAAACTTTTCAAAGTTTTCAGTTATAACACTATTAAATTAAATTGCAAGTGCTCAAGCTCAGATTTATTGATATCTTTAAAAGTAAATGGATTCAAAACTTCTTACATTTAGTACTTAGGATTTTTGATTGTCTTTATTTTGTACAATCTGTTCCCACCGAGATTTGTCGCTGTCCATCTGGCATAAACTTCATATTTGTGCGTCTTATTTAATACCAAACTAAATTTTGAAAATTTTCAATTTCTATTTCTAATTAATATTCGAACGTTAAATATTATTCAATCTCGACTTCGTTACTTTTTTCTGACTCTGTCTCTCTCGCTGTCTTTAATCTTTCGATTTCTGTTTAACAATGACTTCTTTTCGCTGCGTGCATGCATATCTCTGTCATTTACTTTCTACTCGGTTTTTTAATTTTTTTCTTTTCATGTTTCACCAATATCTGGAAGTTTGCCGGAACAGTTTTCACTGCCGCATCTGTCGCTAAGCGTTGGCTCTCTGTGCACCCCTCTTGCTGCAACACCCGCCGTATCCTACTCAGTGCCCCAAGTTTGTACTGCTTTGGCCGTCATTATTTTTGTTTGTGCTGCAGCTGCATCGGCCATTTTCATTTTCTACCTTGTGTCCTAATTCATTGCCACCTGCATTGGGCATTCTATGTGTGTTTGTGTTCGTCTTTCGCCTCTTCTATCTCTCTCTGCTGCCTCAGTTTGCAGTTATTTTTATAGTTCAAAACTTGCTTTTGCTCTTGTGTTATATTTGCACATAAATCACACAACTTTCTTAAAATTATTTTCTGCTGCTTTTTAGTTGAATTTTATAGTTCGGTCGTTTGCGACTATTTTTTGCAATGACTTGAATTTTTTCGTATGCCGACATTTGTTTAAATAAGAGCTTATTTTGCTTTTCTTTCTCATCTTAGTAATACCGCTTAATATGAAAAATTCAAGAATTAGCTGAAGAATTTATTTTACCCTTGCGAAATGTATTTTGTTTCTGTTAACCGTATTCAAGAAGACATCTCCGTAATCTTAAATTATTCACATTTAGCTTGCAAATATAAAGCTATAGCTACCACATTTGGAAGCTAGATAACTGAATAGCTTTCAATGATTCCATGTATTTGTCTCTATTTGTTTTCTTTCATGAACAGCTCATAGAAACCATGTATGGTATCAATAAGGAATTTTTTCGTTGATCTACCCCTAAACCCATGTCAAGCCCCCTAATATCTAATGGCAACTTCTGCCACGGCTTTTCGCAAAGTCACACAATTTCCATTAGTAGCTAATGAAGCATTAAAAAGTAAAAAAAAGAACACGAAAATACTTAACGCCATATTTCCAAGGAAGTGGCAAGCTTCTGTCAAAAAGCACAGCAGAGAAAACAAAAACGGGATAAAAAGTGAAAAGAAATTGAGAAATAAAATAAAAATGGAAGCGTAATATGCGTCTGGCTGATGGCGAGAAGCTCGAGTAGAGCGTGGAATGAAACGAGGATAAACGCTGAAATATAAAAGCATCACGAATTAAATACCTTTTAGCAATTAATCTGCTTAGCTAATGGACGATTTCAATGCAGACGACAACAGCAAGGACGGAGGGGTTTGTGGGGGCCAAGATTTAGTGGAGAGGGCACAAATTGTTCCAGCCATGGCACTTACATTAGGCTTACGGCTCGTTGACCAGGCCAATGCGCCCTGGCTTATGCTACACTATTTCCAGACTAATTTCATTCAATAAACGCGCGCTCCATTGATGCAGCCTCTTGGCACATGAAGATGGGCGGTGGTTGGTGCGGGGGCGGTTCACTTTTTGGTCTGCTACGGCCTGGACCTTGCTCTGTGCTCTGAGTACTCCCGGCCCATTCCTATAGTCAGCACTTGTATGTTTGCCTTTTGACCGATGACAGCTAACTTGGAATTTAATTTATTTAGTTGCCATTTTAATTGACGAGGCCAGTTCATTCTTATTTTTTAATATCACTTAAGATTCTTTTCCCAGATTTGTGATTTGGCTTTGATTGGCGCCAGTCACTTCGCTTAATTGAGAATTATAGTCATGTGGCCTTTAAACTCCTGCTCAAACTGTAATCGAAATCTTTCAAATGATTGCGTTCGAGCACAGTTTCAATAAACGAACAGTTTCTTAAAGCAATGTTAGTCAAATTATAGGAATTATACTAATAATATTTTAACTTCTCAAAACAAATTGAATTTTGTTGAATTTGAAAAAATTATGGAAAAATATGTACATGATAAATACTTTTATTTATTTATTTAATACATTTATAAATAAATAACAAATGATATTATTATGTTTGTTTGTTAGATTGATATTTGTCAGAATTTCAAAGAGTTGAATATGGCTAGAATCGTATATTTCTTGAGACCTTTGAAACGGCGCTTTAATCAATAAGCCAACAACTTTGAAACATATCCTGCGCACATACCACATACTCAATATATACACATTTATTAAATATGTGTGGGTATGCAACTTTTGCCAACATTTTTATGTGACGTGTGTTCATTTGTAACATTTGAAACATTTACAATATACTCCGGTTCGTTGCTGTTTTATTTATGTGGCAGGCAATCATATTTTATGTTATTATATATTGAACATGTACTTATGTTGCATAACAGGCGTTGTGTGGGTGATGTATGGACTGTGTCGGGCTAGTCGGCCAGCGGTCACATTATGATAAATCATGCCGGAGCATCACAGCTGCTGTCATAAACAAAAATATTTGATTGAAATTACGTGGGCAGCTTCTGGAACTGCTCTGTCAGTTCACCTGACACCGAGGCCTGCTTCACAAATTAAAGTTTTCCACTCTCTGGCGAAATAACGCATTTCACATCAGTGAAATCAACTTTTCCTGTGCCACCGAGCCCCAAATCAATTGAGAACTCGAAGGTATTGTTCTTGTCAGCCTGTCCGATTATGTACAACAAATTATGAAAGCAACATTGGTTAAATATTGATTGTCTTATTCATTAATTATAAGCCACATCTCACTCAGGAGAGTTCTGTAGTTGAGCTGGAATTGGATGACTGAAAGTGAAGATGGCTGGGAATTTGTTGCTGAATGAGAATTGAAAAAATTGAGAAAATCCCTGGACTTTTATTATCTGCTAACAATACAGTTGGAAATGGTAGTTAAAATCTCAGCTCACAAACAATCGAGTGTAGCTGAATTAAAATAAAATATTTGTCTATTGATTTATTTAGAAATCTTCGAAGATTTTTATGCCATTACTCGGCATTGGTGGGAAGTGCGTGGGGGCTAGTTGGTTGCTATTGTGACATAGCACAATACAGATCTTTTGTGAATGTGTCCTGTGCGTTTGTTATTAAATAAATTGACAGACACACACACACACACAGACACACAGACATGTGCACGCAGGACATCAGAGCTGAGAGTCGTGTCGAGACCTGACAGAGTCGTAGGTAGTTCATCATGTCATGAAAATTGTATGGAAATTTAATTGAAAACATAAGCCAAGGATAACAGGCCAAAAAAGACAGGCAATCACACTCACATACATGAGCACACACATGAGCCACATCAAAATGGCGGCTACAAACACACACACACACACACCCACACACACACCCACATCCACGTCCACGTACAGAGAGAGCTTAACAACTATGGCCGCCGTCTGCCTCCCAGCTGACTTCTCTGCTTATAGCGGCTGACGCGCAGGAAGTGTACGAAATGATATAAATAAATAAACAAACTACAAGATAAAGCTATTTGCAATTTGATTGTCAATTTTCATGAGGCTGGCAGCAGTCAGGATTGCCAGGACATTTCCGCCGCAAAACGAAACTTTTCCTTTTTTTTTTGGTTTTGTTTTTTTGTTGGTTTTGGTTTGTTGTGCCATCTGTCAGTGGTTTAGTCATTTGCTCATTGATGCAGTCAATCAAATTTCATGAGTGATTTTTGTTACACTAAACTTTTGCCAGCTTTGGCTGCCATCTTAACTGTCAATTCTCATTTACATTTTGCACTTGATTGCCCCAAAATGGCATTTCATGTTCGGATGTAGGCCTTCCTCCGTGTCATATCTCAGAATTGTTCCCATGGTCTACCATTCTGGGCTTCCCACAGACCACCACACCAAAAAGTTTAATTGAGTATTTCAGCTATAGACTCCACAACAACAATTTTGTAGTTTGAAATGCTTGCCAACAATTTTCCACACAATTAAAAACTGGCGTCAAATTATGGCGCACTTAATCCCACCAAGCCAACTGAACCGCCCTGTACCCACCAAACTGGGGCAACTTCAAAAGAGCCCCCCCTCACCCAAAAAAAACCTAATTAAAAAACGCTTAATGCTAAAAACTCAGCGCACTGGGCGTGTGCTAATTTCATAATCCAAATAAAGTTTCAATTAATTTGGCTAGCGCACCATTTCAATTTTTTTACTTTCTCTTTTTTTTTTTAAAGAAATTTTGTAGCTACCAAAAGCATTCAAAAATGTTCAGCTTCAATGGTTTAGTAATTATGATTTGAGTTGAGTTCAGTTAAGCTGCCACGGTGGTGGTTCAAATTTCTGTATGTTGCCCACCCAAGTGCTAAGCGTGCGGTTGTACTGTGAAAAATGGCGTCAAGTTGAATGGGGGAAATAGCTAATGAAATGAAAATTGTTGAAAAATAATTATATAAGAGTTCAAGCAGTGATGTTCGCAAATATGCCAAACTCAAATCGCCATTCAAAATCAAGGCTTGCTCTTGAGCTTCTACAGAGATCATTTACGCTTGGGATATTGGTTTAGAGTCGAAGAGTATGCAAATTCGATGTATAATCAAAGGTAGATCCCAGGAGTCTCAGCAAGTATAAGGCTCATTAATGGAATTAGAGAAGTTTGCCTGACATGTTTTGAATATAGGGTCCTCAACATTAATAAGATAGATCATTTTGTGCACCGAACACCTTCACTTTAACTATGAAAATCAGTTTAACTTTTCAAAAGACAGTTTAAAACAAGAGACGGAAACATTCGGAAATTAAACAAACAATATTGTCGCTATCAGGTAATGGCATCAACATCAAATCGAAATTTACATATCATACTTTTCTTTATAATGCTAACAGGGCATTTTGCAGTCGGTCCGATGGGATGCTCTGCTCTTTTTAGGAATAGAAACACTCTGATAAAATGTGATTAGCTATGTGTTAGAAGAGCAATTATCTGCAACATGACCATTTAAGAATTATTCATTTATTAATAAACCAAAATGACCAGCGCAAATTTCTTGTGATCCCCAGCTGTTAAGATAGAACAATTTGAGAATTCTCACTATTTCGCTATTCCTCGCTCCCCCAACACCAGTGGACATTAAAAGGTATTCGAAATTTAAATACGCCCATAAATGTCGCAGAAGCGGGAAAGTACCAAACAAATGATGGTCCTTTCAACCCGCCAATTGTCAACTCATCTGGCGTGGCATTAACCCCATGACATCGACACACAAAAACCAACGCAGACTGAGCCGCAAAAAATGTTTGGCAGCAAAAATTATAAACCACTCGAGCATATTTTGCAAGTGCCCAAACCACCAGAGACTCCAACCACGCATCTTTCATGTGGATGGCCAAACTTTATTTTTTTTTGTTGCGTTGCTTTCGCTTTGTGATTGTTGTTGTTATACGCTTACCATTTTTCATGAGCGGCCGAAAAAAGTTAAAACGGAAATGCGACCATACAAGCGGATATGAGACGGGTGGAGTAATACATATACATGCGATATATAACCGAGAGACTGCGTCGCGTCAACCTATAAATAAAAGAAATGCGCCCCGAAATCCCCAATGCCCGGCATGGAGTATGCAACATTTGTAACTGCGTGGACAGCGCCTGGATGTGGACGATGGATTGGATTCCCCTTTAGGAAGTTTTCGCTTTTTCTTTTTTTTTATATTTCTTTTATTTTTGCTGCGTGTTTGGGTTATTAACAGGCGACTAGAAGCAAATATATGAGCATACTTTTTGGCTGGCAGTCAAAGCGCAGCCAGCGACCGGAAGCAGGCGAAATTATTTTTAAACGGCCTGATGTCTGACAAAGAAATGCAGAGAGCTAGAAAGAACGAGACAGACAGAGAGAGAGAGAGAGAGAGAGAGAGAGAGAAAGAGAGAGGGAGAGAGAGAGAAAGAGAGCGAGGGAGTTAGAGTGTGTGTTTGTGTGTGCCCGAGGAATGTTACGACATAATGTGAAACAAAAGCTCTGAAAAACGTCAGTCATCAGGCTATGACTATGAAAGGGGGAATGCGCTTTAAACGTCAGCCATTTATTAAGCCCGGCCACATCAGCAGCAGACGGACATATCGCAAACGGCAAACGGCAAACGGCAACCGGCAGCAGCCGTCAGAGTCGATTGCACGAGTCACTCAGACGGTCAGTGTTGAATGCGCAGACAGTCGAGACAGTTGGTCCGGCCAATCCTTGCGGTCAGCCAAATGATAGGAGTATATTGTCGCAGTGCTGGCCGGACATTGTCCTTAAGCTTTAAGCTAAATGCAAATGTACAAAATAACCAAAAAGAGAATAGCAACTGGCTGACCTTGTTGGTTTTATGTTTTGCATAGCTGCGTAGGTTTTGATCGGAACATATCGAGAGAGACCTCCGAATCGAACGGGACTGAATCAAGTTAATTGGCATAGCAGCCGCTAGCGAGCAGTCTCACTCATTCAACTACATTCAACGAGTTGCATATAACCAGGTTTAATCAGATTTTTAAAATAAGTAAGTTTCAATATTAAGTGTTTTGTAAAGCTCCCTGCTTCGACACGCTTGCTAATATTCTGAAGATCCTGAATGCTTCCATGCGAAATATATATTTAGGATAAATAAAATGTTGGTCACTAAATGAATTTTAAAGTTATTTTGAGTGACTTCAATAAAAATTATAACTTACAATTTTTATGCTTTCATGTTTATGCTTTTTATTTTAAAACGACGGGATTCGAAGTAGGCCGGATTGTTAAATATTATATTACTAAAAGAGAGAAAGCACTTAACCGGGAGCTGGCGAAAAACATATTTAAATTATAAAAAGAGGTCACCAATTAATAAAAAAGTTTGTTTTTATCTTAAAATGTGTTCAGTTTTCATTCATTTTTTTTAGCCAAACAAACTATCATGTTCGACCGTAAAATTTTTGCAGAGCAATACTCAACGGTTTATATTTAAAAGCCAAAAAATATTGCTGAGCATGTCGCTCCTACCGTTCCAATGCCAGACTCTGTGCGTCCACCCCATCTTCCCCCGCTGCAACCTCTCAGCACCACCTCCAGTTACTTAGCCAAAATACGCAAAAATTCAAACATTAAAAGTCCATTACCATTGCATGCTTTGCAGCAACGAGAGACGTCGACATTTTTTGAATTATACATTTATTTGACAATTTGGGTACGGTGTTGAAAGGGGAAGCACCACCATATGGAATCCAACACTGAGTTTAACTGCTCACCAGGTTATTGTAGGGGTAGTCGAAATATAACGTATACGCCATGAATATGCAACCGAATGTATTTAATTCTTTTTTGCCCGACAAACGGAAATGGAGCTCTATTGGCGCCTCTGACATCCGGTATGCCAGCATTTTATTTTATTTTATCTTTCAGTTTTTATGGACTGCCAGCCAATGCCAATAAAATGGCAACAAACTTAACGCAAATTTCTGGCCCGCAGCTGCATTCATTTTTTGGCTAATTTTAACTTCATGCCCATGACGCTTGCCTTCTCATTTTGATCAACGAAATTCAACTCTGCTGCATTATATTCTGTTACCCGCACTTATGGTCAAATTAGCTGCAAAACTCTGGACACAAAACAAATATTTGCCGCATTATTGATTTAACTGAGTTTTTTTTACCACAAACCAAATGCAATGGAAATGAATTTAATTAAAAATATTTTTGCCGTTTTTTCATGAATACTCAAAAGGTATGGCATTTTCCCTGTAGCCATTTACGTGTTTAAGCGAACCATTGAAAATTGTGTTTTTGATGCTACTCAGTGCTGAGCCGGTCTAGTTGGTAGTTTGAATGCCGTTAAACCTGAAATCCGTTAAACATTTTTAGAATTTGGGCAGTGTACGAACTTTTCAGAATAGAAACAGATAAGTTCAAACACGGATTGGGGTAACAAATGAGATTAAAGTAGAACAAAATAAATTTGATTATGTCTGTTGCACATTACAAAATAATTTCAAAAGTTGATAGTGAATATTATTTCATACTGAAATAAGCCATTATTGCTTTGCACTTACTTCTAATTAATTACGATTGAAAACACAATCAAATTTATCTAAATAAGTTCCACTAGAGATTTTTTTGGAGTGCAATAAATTGGAAATAAGTTCGAGGACTTTTCGGCTTACGTCTCAACACATATGCTCTTATTGGAGAGCAGTCATTTGCTCATGTGGCTAACATATCAAGTTCTGACATAATATGTTGTTCAGATGGAACCCTTTTAGGGCCTTGACAAATACAGTCACATGTTCAACGCCACTTAAAGCTAGTCGACTGGCTTTTAATGCACGCCCTGAAATTAGTACACATTTAAAATGTTCACTGGAAAGCAACAAAAGCAACAACAGCAACAAAAACAACAAAGGGACAATTTGCGTGGGCGACCCGACGCTGATTATGATGACGACCTGGGCACATTAATGCTGATGATGTTGCCGCTAAGTAGCACTCCCAGATCCCATTCCTGCAGGTAAAGCCCGCAGTGGGTAAACAAACGTGGCTCCAACTGCAAACGTTGGCAGAGAGAGAGAGAGAGAGAGAGAGAGTGATAGAGAGAGAGGGGGTGAGAGAAAGAGTTTTGTGTTGCGACCAAAAAAAATAAGTCTTGGTGGTTGCCAGGTTAGCAACAGCTCTGAAAATTAAGTCGCGCTTACTTTCTCTCGCTCTCTCTCCCGCCCCGCCACTGGCCTTCTCATGCCATCTCGCTCTCTTGGCTTTGCAATTAAATATGCACATTCTCATTAAAAGTTTGCGCCATTAATAAACGCCAACAGGGATGTAATTTAATACGGTTAAAAAGTACGACACGTGGAACCCAGAAAGCAAGACATGCAGACTGCCAGGTTAAAAGAGTGGATTGGCGTTGGAGATGGAGGCGCCCAAAAGTGGGTGGGTCTTCTGCCAGCCGTCACCTACACACACACACACACACACACACACACACTGCATTACATTAAACATGCAGCCCTTGGAGAGTTGCCTTAACGCTCCCAAACAAAGCTCATAAAATTTGCAAATGTAAATAATTTTCTTAACGCAATTTTCACGTTGCTCGCTTTGCTACTTTGGCTAAGACCACATTAAAGCTTCGTCAGGACACGGCGCAAATTTGTCAACTGACAGGACCAGTCTCGGCATAACACACATGGCTAGTGCTTGCTAAGATGCAGCTACTCCACTACTTCCTCCCACACATGCATAAATAATAAATAATTGAAAATGTCACACGAGAATTGTTCGCTTCGTGTGAACTCTGCCAGCCAACAATTTGGCCTTAATATTAGAACAGACCAGGCAAAGACTTTAGCCTTTATATACTTATCTAGCTAACCGGCATATTGGCTTTGTCATAGCATTCGCTACACATGCAAAAATAATTGAACAAATATTGAACTTTAAGAATAGATTTGTCAAGGGACAGTTTCTGCAGTAATTTTTACTTTTTCTTCACTGAAGGAAGTATTAAGTATTAATTATTATTATTAATTTTAATTATTATGTAATCTTTATTTACTTTTGTGTTTGGGTTTCTTTACCTTGAGTTTTTCTATAATTATTATTGTTTCTGTTTAATACCTTAGGTCTTCGTAAGTTGAACCTGCTTAAGTATAAATAGTTCATGTTATAGATACACAAGCAGCTCGTATGATCAATTAATATGTATAAATTATATTAAGTAAGTGTATCTAATAGTTAATAAAGTGAGTTTCGCTTCCGTCTAAGTAGTTTCTTAGAGAAACACATTAATTGCGTACAACTAGGCGCTGTGGCAAAACGTTGACAGCTCGCTGTCTTGGCTGGCGTTTTCTTGGGCCAATTCCGGCGGGAAATTAAAGTAAGAGTTTACGCTTTTTTAGCCTCAAAACACACACACACACATATACACGCACCTCGGCCACGCACACAACAAGTTTGTTTGTGGCGGAGTGGAGGGGCGTGAAGTGCGGGTGTGGGGAGGCGTTGCAAGAAAGAAGAGCACATGAAATTGTTGCTCATTATGTATTTATGTCAATTTCTGGGTCGCTCTTTCGGATTGCGTGAGCATTTATGTGTAAGTGTGTATGTGTGTGGCAGGCCGCAATGACATGTAAAACCTTTTTGGGCCTACAGTCGGCTCCTTACTCACATCCACCTGGCCAACATTTAATGACTTTGGCTTGCTCTCTTTTGGGACGCATTTAGCGTGTAAATTTTGCTGTACATTTTCGCCGTTACATTTTTACTCCTTCAGCACTCGTAAAGGTGTGTGCGTGTGTGCATATTTCAGTTATTTTTATTTGAGCGTTACTTTTTACACACACACAGATACCGATACACATATGTGTAAGCACATATATGAGCACGTTTGCCTGTCGTTTTAATATGTTCGTGTATTTTGGCATTCGATGGGGACCTTTATATTCATGCAGCGTTAAAGTTTTTGTGAGTACTACGTATTGTAAAGGGATTTGCTTTGTGACTGACTCGCTAACGCTGATGACTCGGGCGCATGATGAAATAATACATTTATACGGTTATCGCACATGGCATAAATCATAAAATGCCAGAAATGAGTGCAGCTCATTTCGGAAGGAGCTAACCAGAAACCGAAAAGATGGCAAAACATATTCAAACAATAGTGGTTTACCTGTGTTGTAAAACCTCAAGATTTCATTGCAAATGCGAAATTGAAGAATATTATATAAACTAAATCCATTTAATTTATTTTAACTCCATATTGATTAGTCAAGTTTATTAAATTGATAACTGGAAATTTAAAAAGGGTGTATTTAAATGCCAGCCTTGTTTTGTTAATGATCCACCAAAGTAATTCGAATTTTGTAATTGTTTTACTTCGCTGAAACATATATAAATATAACTAATAATCCTCCTAACCCATATACATATGTGGACACTCTCACACACTTGTGTATACATATGTAGTTAGCTTTCAGTTCTCGCATACACACAGTGAATTTATCTGCCCCTGATAATATGCGTGCTTGGCATTGTTGTTTCGCATGCATTAACTAAACTCATTGCTGGCAACCTGATAAATAATTGAAAAGAAAGCAAAAACGGAGCACATGGCTTGCAAAACTTGGGCTCTTGCAGTCGTGAGTCTTTGACTTAGGAACTACCTGTCAGACGGAGCCGGAAGATGCCACTGAGACAACGCATGAGTTTGTCTGCTTCTAAAATAAATTTACTTGCATGCTAGAAACATACAACACCCACACCCATACACACCCATACACACACACACACACACACACACAGTCGAGTGCACTCTGCTAACTAAATTTTGCGCTGCGTACGCGACTCAGTGAAGTGCAAAAGGCATTGGACTGACTCGGACTGACTTACAGCATGATAAGCAGCCGAGTATGAGTTACAGGTTAATTTATTATTGAAACTAATGTTGGCAGTCCAATGGAGTTCGAGATGAGATTGGGATTGGGGTTGATATTGGGGCAGGAGGGAGGGGGGAAGCGCACACAGTGTCTTTGCAGGTGGCATGCTGACGTCGCCGGTTTGGTGAATCGTTGGCTGGGGCCTCTCGCTGGCTGGTAGGCTGAGCCTGAGGCGCAAATTATGAAATTCAACTTGACAAATGTCAGTGACATTAATTAAACGCCAAGATATGGCAACAGCAGCTCGGCAGCTTACCATGCTGGCAGCTGTGCACTGCGAAAGGATTAAGCTCTTTAAAGGATTTAAGCGAGATTTGCGAACTTAACTATCTTGTACTTGTAAGCCGATTTCTCTGATAAGTCAGCTGCCGAGTCAAATTGCGCAGCTTGTTCGAAATTCAATTGAACTTAATTTGCACGAGCCTTGCACACGCACCATCAGTTTTGCTCTATGCAGTCTCTGGTGGATTCTTTAAGGCAACGATGCCTTAAATTAAATGCCAACAACATTTAAAGCAGCCTGCTTTGTTCGATTTGTATTTTATATGTTTATTTTTTTTCTTGCTTTTTACGCACACTTTGCCAACTTCCGCTTCCGGCGGCAAGCAAAGCAAAGCAATGCAAACACAGCCCACTCTCTACTTCTTCCCCTCAGCCCTTCGTTTTCTGGCTGCTTTTTGTTTTTGCTGGCATAAAAATCATTAAACTGATTTATATTCCGTTTGATTCCCTCGTTTTCCTCGACTTCGCGTCATGTGTGCCTGTCGCTGAATTTTTGCTGCTCTTTACTCTCCTTCACATGTATCCTACACAATATTCCTCATGTGGCATATCAGCTTATTTTTTTTTTTGTGATCCTTGCGTTGAACATTTCTCATTTACTTTTATTAAAATAATATTAATCTTCGTGTAAAAAGTGTATCTTAATTAGAACGCCATTCGTTTCCCTTCTTTTTAATATACATTTTAAGTACCTGCTGCACGCTCACTAATACATATTCTCTATATGGTATTTCAATGTCGGGTATTCATTCTTGGTTCTTATTTCGTTTTTCTCCTTGCTCCGACGACTGAACTTGAGTTCAAGTTTGATAAAAGGGTCGCCTGACAGACCATGCCCATGCCCAGTTGCAGACCCATACGAGATTCGATAATTCAAGTCAATTTCGCATGTGTCGGGGTCGTTCAAGGGTTAAGTGATTTCTTTTGTTTTTCTTTTTTCTTTTTTTGTTCATCTGCTCTTATGCTATGCATTTAGTCAACTGTAAAATAAAGTCGCATAAATAAACGCACCAAGCAGCAAGCACATGAAAAATTTAAAGTTTTTCCAAACAAATAATTTAAATATTCAACTATTGATTATAATCAGAAATAAGCACACTGTCCTTCATTCTCTCTCTCTCTCTCTCTCTCTCTTTCTCTCTCTCTCTCTGTCGTTCACCCTCTTTATCGCTCAGTGTTGGGTAATGCGCTGCAGGCTGTGACCAATATCAAAAATTGTTGACCCAAAATGTTTGCACAGTTGTTGTCTTCAGTTTGGTTACCCAAAAAACCAGCGCAATCGACCAGCCCCTCCCCGCCCCGTCTTCCCATCTAGCCGTCTTCCCCCTGCTGGAAAGCCGGCCACCTTGAAAGGGTTGTCGTTACTGAAATTCAATTCAATTTCGTTGAAATGTTTTATTATATGCATTTCGTTGTTGCTGTTGTTGTTTTCGTTCTGCCTGATTTTAATGTAATTGCCGGTAATAGCAAACACTTTGAATGGGCTAACAAGTTGTTGTTGTCGTTGTTGTTGCCGTTTTTGATGTTGTTGTCTTTGTTGCTGTTGTCGTTGATGTTGCTGACTGCTTGTTGTTATTGCTATTGGCGGGTACGCCTAATGTTTGTATGATAATTTCTCGTATCTCATTTATACTTATTCCAAATTGAATTCTAATTTTAAATTAATTTTAATTTGTTTGGCGGCATAGATATCGATATCAATTCGTATAAGCAGCAAAAGCTGTCGAATAAATGTTGTGATTGTAAAAATGTGAATGAACTTAAATTTATTTTTGCTAGTTAGCCACGTGTTAGAATCCAAAAGTTAAGTGTGCGTTAGTTTAGTTTAGTGTGGCCAATAAAATGTTCGAAAATTGTATGTATATAAACGAAACACATTAAACAAAACATAAAATATATGAATATAATCGACATCAATATTATGTATATATGTTAAATTACAATCTAGTAGCCTGTTACCTACATTACAAGTGGCCTGGCCTGCTGCAAGCGTAACAAGCTTAATATTTTTAAATGAAACACAATTATACATAGAGATACATTAAATAAGAGGAGAACATGTTTTCACGTTTGTACAAAAATATCACCAGTTATTATAATCGATTTAATCTATGCAGATGGGTTCAGGTCATCTCCTAATAGAGCTCTCTCGACTAAAGCATTAATTCTTGTTTCATTAGTGCCTTTAATGTTTCTGTAGTTCATTTAGTAAATGTATATACAATGTAGGTATTCACAATATTTTCGTTGAGCACGTGAACATCTCGTGAACATCAAGCATCGTCTTTGATAATTGTTTTTGATGTGGCATGAAAAATGTGCGGTGGGTAAAGCAAGTGGAGTACCACAAGGAAGTGGCAATGTACTGATGTATTTATATAACTATGCCTATGAGCGTAATATCTTATCAATTTGATTGTATTGAGTAACTACAACGCATATCGCATCTAAAATACTACTAAATATTGATTCCGCAAATAAACCAAAACATGTGTTGCAACATTGTTCGACAATTGCAACCTATAGAATTTCTGCAAGGGACTAAAAATCACCCAATAAAAAATGGTGGAACACACTTCAGATATTTTCTAGATTAATAATATTCTAAGTTCAGATATGTGCTCCAAAAATAATCAAATACAAGTATTTTCACTAGTCTGCAAATTTTTTGAAGAAAGAAAATCTATCTTGGGTACGCCAAAGATTATATACCCTTTCAGACCGAAATCCACCTTCCATTACATAAAAGTTTATGGCTATAATATCTGTTAGCTGACACGGTTAGTGTGTCTCTGTTTTTGAGCGTATATGTGTGTGTGTGGGTAGTAAACAGCTAATTAATTAAACAATTGTAAATTCCTTTGATAAATATATTTATACATATATGTATATAAGTATGTACATATATATAGATATATATATATAAATATATAAATATATATGTGAGGAATGACTAAGTGTCTGCATTTAGCTACGAAGAATGTATTTATTATGTGTGCAGTGTTGCCAAGTTTGGTTTGTGAAGATTTTTATTTATTAATTAAATTAATTGAAGAAAAAAAAGCAGCATTCAAGATAATATCGAAAAGTATCACACTATCAGACATAAAGTGTAGATATACTTGCCGATAAGGCACCCGAAAATAGGCTTCCTTTCCTCCAGATGCTTATCGGCCCACTGTCGTTACTATATAAAAGCGGGTGCCTCTGGCGACCATGTTATATGTGTAAAGAGCTTTGTGCCAAGTCTTCTGATAGACCAAGCGAACACACATTAGGAATAGCTTTTCTCACTCTCAATCTCTTGAATATGAGAGCTCATTACGGTATGGAATGGCCAACAACCTTAGCACCAGCAACGAGATAACTCTTAACCTTTCTACACTCTTACAGTTTTTGCCTGCCTGGCTCTTCTGGTGGCCGCCACCAGTGCTGCCAACATAAGACCTTCGGTTGAAGCTGTGGACAATCACCTGTACAGCCGCTTTGTCTGTTTGAATAAGATCAATGGATTCCGCACTCTGGTTCCAGGCAGCTGCTCTAAGTACTACGAGTGCCAGAATGGTGTCGCAGTGGAGACTGCCTGCTCACGTTACTTTGATCCCAAGGTCCAGGGTTGTGTTGGCTACAACACCGGATGCGTTGAGACGATGCAAGCAGCAGCAATAGGTGGAGGCTCAGGTACTGCCGCGCAGCCATGTGCAGAGCCAATAACCACCCCCTGTACCCCACCCGTGACTACACAGTGTGTACCCATAACGGCAACAACAACGACAGCAACTACTGAGTGTCCATCATCGACAACAACAACGACAACAACAACTACAACCACAACAACGACAACAACAACTACTACAACTACAACAACGACAACAACTACAACAACGACAACAACAACAACTACTGAGTGCCCAACAACCACGACAACAACTACTACAACCACAACAACAACAACTACAACCACAACAACGACAACAACAACTACTACAACTACAACAACGACAACAACGACAACAACAACTACTACAACTACAACAACGACAACAACGACAACAACGACAACAACTACGACAACTACTACAACAACGACAACAACGACAACAACGACAACAACGACAACAACGACAACAACTACAACAACGACAACAACAACAACTACTGAGTGTCCAACAACCACAACAACAACTACTACAACCACAACAACAACAACTACAACCACAACAACGACAACAACAACTACTACAACTACAACAACGACAACAACTACGACAACTACTACAACCACAACAACGACAACAACAACTACTACAACTACAACAACGACAACAACTACGACAACTACTACAACCACAACAACAACAACTACAACCACAACAACGACAACAACAACTACTACAACTACAACAACGACAACAACTACAACAACGACAACAACAACAACTACTGAGTGTCCAACAACCACGACAACAACTACTACAACAACAACTACAACTACAACCACAACCACAACAACGACAACAACTACAACAACGACAACAACTACGACAACTACTACAACAACGACAACAACTACTACAACCACAACAACAACAACTACAACTACAACAACGACAACAACAACTACTACAACTACAACAACGACAACAACTACAACAACGACAACAACAACAACTACTGAGTGTCCAACAACCACGACAACAACTACTACAACAACAACTACAACCACTACCACAACAACGACAACAACTACTACAACTACAACAACGACAACAACGACAACAACGACAACAACGACAACAACGACAACAACGACAACAACGACAACAACGACAACAACGACAACAACGACAACAACTACGACAACTACTACAACAACGACAACAACTACTACAACCACAACAACAACAACTACAACTACAACAACGACAACAACAACTACTACAACTACAACAACGACAACAACTACAACAACGACAACAACAACAACTACTGAGTGTCCAACAACCACGACAACAACTACTACAACCACAACAACAACAACTACAACCACAACAACGACAACAACAACTACTACAACTACAACAACGACAACAACGACAACAACTACAACAACGACAACAACTACGACAACTACTACAACAACGACAACAACTACTACAACCACAACAACAACAACTACAACTACAACAACGACAACAACTACAACTACAACAACGACAACAACTACTACAACCACAACAACAACAACTACAACCACAACGACGACAACAACAACAACAACTACTACAACTACAACAACAACTACTGAGTGCCCAACAACCACGACAACAACTACTACAACCACAACAACAACAACTACAACCACAACAACGACAACAACAACTACTACAACTACAACAACGACAACAACTACGACAACTACTACAACCACAACAACAACAACTACAACCACAACAACGACAACAACAACTACTACAACAACAACAACAACTACAACAACAACAACGACAACAACAACTACTACAACTACAACAACGACAACAACTACTACAACAACGACAACAACTACTACAACCACAACAACAACAACTACAACTACAACAACGACAACAACAACAACTACTGAGTGTCCAACAACCACGACAACAACTACTACAACCACAACTACAACAACTACAACCACAACAACGACAACAACAACTACTACAACTACAACAACGACAACAACTACTACAACTACAACAACGACAACAACTACAACAACGACAACAACAACAACTACAACCACAACAACGACAACAACAACTACTACAACTACAACAACGACAACAACAACAACAACTGAGTGTGCATCATTGCCAACAACAACGACAACAACTACTACAACCACAACACCAAAAACTACTAAAACCACAACAACGACAACACCAAAAACTACTACAAGCACAACAACAACAACGACAACTACTACTTGCGAATCAACAACTACAACCAGCCCAACAACGAGAACTACTACTTGCGAATCAACAACAACAGCTTGTGTAGAAACAACAACCGCATGCTCTTCACCAACTGGCGCTAAGGTAGCACAGTCATCGGTTCATGTGAGGCCCGTCTTCAGACCGTTGCCCGAGGTGCTGGCACAGACAATGCAAATGGCACATTCGCCAACTAAGGAATTGAACATGGAAGTCTACACGAGCTATGTTTGCCGCAACAAGCCTGACGGATTCTTGCTGGCCTCCCTGACCAGCTGCAGTGACTACTATATCTGCCGGTTCGGCAAGCCCCTTAAGGTTAGCTGTGGCAACAAGTACTTCAACGCGCTGAAGGGTATCTGTGACTTGCCCGAAAATACACGCTGCGTGCAGCCGAAGGTTTAGATTTTGACTCAATGACACCATTCGCAGCATAAGAGCTACTTATCCACCAGATGACCAATTCTAATACCATAATATAATGCACATGAGTTGTGCTTATACATTTAAAGTAATATCAATGCAAATGCTAATACAGGCCATAAAAATTCCAATCAATTTATGTTTTTACTTTTTCTGGGTACATTATATAACGTGGTCGGGTCGAAAAACTTTTATTCGCCATATTTTTCGAATCGAAAGCATCTAATTATGCTTGTTATTATGCATAAACTTCGATTGGAAGAAAACGTCATAAGTTTTGGTGGGATTTTTAAAGGTTGATATCGATCAGAGAAGTTTTAAAAATCCCAAATCCCAGATTGCAATTGGCGAATTATTTGGTGCCAGTTCCGAATGAAATAATTTAGAATTAAGTTATCTACTCTTATACTTAAGATCTACAGCAGACCTTTTAAATTCACATTGATTTTCTCATTTGAAAACTTCAAATTACATTTATATTTTGTAAAATTTGTGACTAATACAAATGTTTTCTTCGGTCTGGTAGCCATATAATTCGAGCTTAAGGAAGTATAAAGCGGGACAAATCGCCGTTTCTTAGTCAGAGTGCCATTAAGCGAAAATCAACTGGTTGCTGAATCCATTAAGCAAACTCAGCTTGACAAGCTGCTGGTGTACAATTATGGGATTCCATTTTGGGGCGCAAAATCGAGGATTAACCAAATTCAAGTCTTGCAGAACCAGGTGTTAAGAGACATCTCTGGTGCTCCGCTGCACAATGACTTCGGTGTAGCGACAGTCATGAGGCAAATAAATCGCCTTACAAGTCGTTATAATGACCGGTACCATAACCATGCCAACCCATTGGCTTGCTCACTAGGGTCAAACACAACCCGCAGACGTTTAAAGCGGCTCCACACCAGCGAACACTGGACAGTTGGACGTTAATTGTAACGTTAATGTGCAACAAATGTTATATTTGATGTTATGTAATATTGTAATATGTTAAAACCAGTTATATGTTTATGTTAAATACTTTAAATTCACTGTTATTATTTATACTTCTACAAAACAATATTTTATAACCTTTCAATAGGTTGATCAATGTTAAATGAAATAGCTACATAAAAGAAGTAATGTGTGAAATAACTAAGTGTCAGCAATTCGCGACGAAGAATGGAAGAATGTATGTATAATGTATGCAGTGTTGCCAACCAAGTTCAGTTTGTGGTGAGTTCGAGTGCGAACAATTAAATTAATTGAAGAAGAAAAAAAAGGCATCGCTTAGTAGCGACAAGTGATGTCGATAAGATAAGATGTATTTGGCCAAAAGGGCCAACAATATAAAACACATATTGAACAGCTTCCCGAGCAGCAGTCAATATCAAGGTAATGTCGAAAAGTATCACACTATCAGACATATAGTCTAGATAGACATGCCGATAAGGCATCCGAAAACAAGATTCCTGTCCTCCAGATGCTTATCGACCCGCTGTCGCTACCATATAAAAGCGGGCGCCACTGGCGACCAAGTCATTTGTATAAAAAGCTTTGTGTCAAGTCTTCTGATAGACCAAGCGAACACACATTAGGAATAGCTTTTCTCACTCTCAGTCCATTGAATATGAGAGCTCATTACGGTATGGAATGGCCAACGACCTTAGCACCAGCAACGAGTTAACCCTTAACCGTTCTACACTCTTACAGTCCTTGCCTGCCTGGCTCTTCTGGTGGTCGCCACCAGTGCTGCCAAAAGAAGATCATCGGTTGGAGCTGTGGACAATCACCTGTACAGCCGCTTTGTCTGTTTGGACAAGCTCAATGGATTCCGCGGTCTGGTCCCCGGCAGCTGCTCTAAGTACTACGAGTGCCAGAATGGTATCGCAGTGGAGACTGTCTGTTCACGTTACTTTGATCCCAAGGTCCAGGATTGTGTCAACTACAACACCGGATGCGTTGAGATGATGCAAACAGCAGTAATCGGTGGAGCACAGCCATTTGCAGAGCCAATAATCACCACCTCTTGTGCACCAACCTATTCAACAACTACAACCTGCCCAACAACGACAACTACTACTTGCGAATCAACAACTACAACCTGCCCAACAACGACAACTACTACTTGCGAATCAACAACTACAACCAGCCCAACAACGACAACTACTACTTGCGAATCAACAACTACAACCTGCCCAACAACGACAACTACTACTTGCGAATCAACAACTACAACCAGCCCAACAACGACAACTACTACTTGCGAATCAACAACTACAACCTGCCCAACAACGACAACTACTACTTGCGAATCAACAACTACAACCAGCCCAACAACGACAACTATAACCACAACAACGACAACAACAACTACTACAACTACAACAACTACTACTTGCGAATCAACAACTACAACCTGCCCAACAACGACAACTACTACTTGCGAATCAACAACTACAACCAGCCCAACAACGACAACTACTACTTGCGAATCAACAACTACAACCAGCCCAACAACGACAACTACTACTTGCGAATCAACAACTACAACCTGCCCAACAACGACAACTACTACTTGCGAATCAACAACTACAACCTGCCCAACAACGACAACTACTACTTGCGAATCAACAACAACAACTTGTGTAGAAACAACAACCCCATGCTCTTCAACAGCTGGCGCTAAGGTAGGACAGTCATCGGTCCATGTGAGGCCCGCCTTCAGACCGTTGCCCGAGGTGCTGGCACAGACAATGCAAATGGCACATTCGCCAACTAAGGAATTGAACATGGAAGTCTACACGAGCTATGTTTGCCGCAACAAGCCTGACGGATTCTTGCTGGCCTCTCTGACCAGCTGCAGTGACTACTATATCTGCCGATACGCCACGCCCCTTAAGGTTAGCTGTGGCAACAAGTACTTCAACGCGCTGAAGGGTATCTGTGACTTGCCCGAAAATACACGCTGCGTGCAGCCAAAGGTTTAGATATTCACTCAATGACACCATTCGCAGCATAAGAGCTACTTATCCACCAGATGACCAATTCTAATACCATAATATAATGCACATGAGTTGTGCTTATACATTTAAAGTAATACCAATGCAAATGCTAATACAGGCCATAAAAATTCCAATCAGTTTGTGTTTTTACTTTAAATGTGCACATTATTTATATTCGATTTTTTGGTTTAGGTTTCAGATGTTAGGTTAAAGTCTTAGTATTGTATCACTAGTATCCTGCTGCAACTCGACCATCATGAGCCTTAGATACTGCTCTAACTCAGATATACTTTTTAAACCTTACAAACTAACAGTTTTTCTTGTAACTTATACTATAGGTCATCCATTTTATAATCTTATTATATATACTTTCATTTTACCCAATGCTTAAAATTCGCTGCACTCTAAACTCCTTGATAAGAACTTCGGCAATCACATAATCTTCTGGTGGTGTGTTCATTTTTCGTCTGCGCGTTCTGGGTTCAGTTGGTGGCATCGGTGGTTTGTTTTTATAGCCACCTGCCATCTCGAAGTATGCGAGTCTCGCTGAAGATGTGTGAATGTGTGTGGCACAGCGGAACTTGACCGCACCTCAAACAACGTACGCCGGTCATTTCGGTGCTCGCTTCCTACACATCCGGAGGTTAATTGTCAATCTTGTCAGCCATTTCTCCGTTTTGCGTCGCTACTGCTGCCGTTCTTTGCTTTCTCCGCACATTCGCCGTTATTTTCAACCGTCTGCCGCTGATAGGCAACGATGCTGACGAATTGCAAGCGTACCTTCTCGAGTATGCGCTATAGCTATTCCACCACGTAAATTTTCGATGAGCTTGGAAATATTGTCACATGCATGTCCAATATGATGCCTAGCCTTCGCCCCTCATTTCCCAAGTCATCTTGCTCTGGAGCACTGCCAATTTCCATTGCGTTGAATTTTTCATTGCACTTGTGATATTTGTGGTAGGCAAAACTAAATTATCTATTTTTCTAAAACACGTTTGTTCACTTTACTTTACTCACATCCGCTGTTCTCTTCTTCTTCTTCAAGTTGGAGATCACACATCGACATCGATGTCGATGTATGTTAGGTAACAGGCGTTATGTTACAGCCTTTGTAATGCATCACTAGTTGCCTCCTACAAAATTTAAGAGTAAGTCATAAGTTGGAGTCATAACGTGTTCGGATCGCACAAACTTTTTTGTTTACCAAATTTTTCGGATTGATCATACTAGTTATATTGAAAAAAAAAAACATACATTTCGGTGGGATTCTTAAATTTAAAATCAAATTTTGATATCGGCAGGTTGGTCTTGACCTGAGAACTTTAAAAAATCCCAAATCTTCTAATATAAAAACTTAAGCACAATTTGCTTGCAATTGCTGAATTATTTAGCGACAATTTCGAATGAATTAACTTAGAACTAAGTTATCTACTCTTGTACTTAATGTTAAAAATAGACCTTTCAAAGTTAAATACATTATTTCATTTCGAAACTTAGATATATGTAAGTTGTGACTTATACAAATTATTTGTTCGGTCTGGCAGCCATACATGCAATGCTATTAGTACATCTGCTATGGTTATTATTCGACTTTTACAAAATTATGAATGCATGAACATTAATTGTTTATATTACTCGAATTTTTGGAAGTATAATACCGAAAAATTCGCCATTTCTGTGATGCTTTTGATAAAACCATATATGTGGTGTTTTCTTCGTATACTCACACGCTTCACAGCACACCAACCCCATTCCTGTCAAAGTGCCATTAAAGGCCAGGCGTAAGAGAGCACTTGGGCCTTACAAATAAAACATAGGGGAAATTTGTTCGCCAGAGAATGTGCCAAAATAGCCAACAAAACTGACCACAATACGCTTTAAGACTTAGCGGTCAGTTTACTGCATACTATATTAAAGGATGTTTCCAGACTGTTCATTTCTGTTGTACTTTTATAGAGTTAGTTGCGGCCAAGGTTTGTGTATTAAGGGCTTTGCTGACATGTTTGGTCAATATAGCTAACACAGCCAGCAATAAAGCAGGCGTTGCCTACTTTTTGGGCGCTATCGCAACTTTGTGACTGTTTAACAAAATAATTAAGCGCAGAGATACATATACATATGCCACGCCTACACCATTTAGAGTCTAACGTTACTTTTATGTTAATTTTCAGACGAAAACTTTTTAGTAGCGGAAAACCGTGAAAGGGTTTTGCAGCTTAAAAATGATGGCAGAAAATAAATAACGTGACACAGCATGAAAATTGCTGGCAAATAGGCAGCTGGAGACGTTCTGGGTGCTGGTTAAGCGCAACAGGAATGCGAACAGCAAAAGGCTAAAAAGTAAAACCAAGCATACACACACACACACCGTCACACACACGCCGAATACACCATGACTTTCAGTTTCTTTGCAAAGTGAACGTCGACATTTTTCGCCGCCAGCCTTTTGCCACGCCATATTGTTAAGGGGTGGGCGTAGGAGCCACGTTCGTTGTATAGGGGCTTGTAAACAAGGTATTCTGCTTTGCTATGGGCTTAGGCTAACAGACACGTTAAGACCTGGCTTTGTGCAAGCTCCCCAATCCCCTAGGATTCATACTCCTTTAAAAAAGTTATCGCAGATCTAGAGTTACCGACAATAGGTTTCTTTTCCTTGTGCAACTATTAATCGAGGAGCTGCAGTTGATCTAGAACAAGCGAGTTGTACATTTTATTAACGCTTATGGATGATTTTATTTATTTAGTTTCATTAACGTTAAAGAAATAATGAAATGACATAGGCAAAACTTATTGCATAATCCTGCAAACGTAAAAGATATTGATCTTACGAAAAATATTACCCATATTATTTACAAGTCTGAAACGTTGCCAGCAGAAAAAATCTGTTGTTTAGCCCACTATTAATAAACATTGTTATTAGCCAAGACAGTACGAGTTTTATTTGGCGCTATAATTACAGCATCATTTATCTGGAACAAAAAGAAGTTTATACGTTTATTAATCAAGAGCAGATACACTTCGCATTCATTACTCCTACTACCACTACTGTTGCTGCTGCGGCTGCTGCTGCGCTGCTGCTGCGCTGCTGCTGCGCTGCTGCTGGCTTGCATGCTGTGCGCTTTGCAAATTTTTATCGCATACTTTGAAGCGTGGACCCCCACGGGGAAGGGCAAATTGCTGCGAGGGCAACGCGAACACCAGCGTGGCATACAGCAACGCACAATTGGTGGCACTGCGGGCGGCTTTTACCGGTGCTAAACTCTTCACCCGAAACACAGTCAAATAAACAATGAACACAAAGCACGAGAAATTTCGTAATAAAAAAAT
Organism: Drosophila cognata; assembly: GCA_035041535.1. NCBI lineage: Eukaryota > Metazoa > Arthropoda > Insecta > Diptera > Drosophilidae > Drosophila > Drosophila cognata. Next base: position 275,208 of record JAWNLC010000616.1, read on the forward strand.
CACATACGCACACAACATACATATGCGAAACGAATCTCGCAACTTCACGCGCGTTTTCTTTGGCGCCTTTTATGTTGGCAACGGCAACGGCAACGGCAACGGCCTCCGTAAAATGAAATCCGCTTTACCTATTGCACCTACACTCGACACGATTTCGTGCTCCAACCCCCAAAACTGGCAAAGGAATTCAAATTACGAGTTTTGTTTACAATCGGACCCGAAACCAACTCTCCCCTCCCCAGACCAAACTCTAACATCAACTCTTTGCACACGAGTTATTGAATTGCGTTCTGGTGCCACTCATCTGACGTCACAAGCCCCCGGCCCGAAGTCCGCTCTCCGTTTACGACAGTAAAATTTTTATTGGCAACGCGAGGTGCTTTGTTTCGGCTGTCAAGCAATTTTCAATTTGCCTAGCACCCGAAATGGCTCCACCTCAAGGCCAAAGACGCGAGCCATCAACTCGGAACGTACATACACTTCGCAAAGGTATATACAGTGAGCGACAGCTCGAATAAAGCAGTGTTAAAGAAAAAACGTAATTGCCTGCCATAAGTCTAGGATGACGGTCGCCAAAACCCACTTGGACACATAATTCCGTCCGTCCGAGCCAAAAATGATGAATTTGGACTCATCTCCAAATATGACTGTGTTCCAAAACTCCAGATCCTTGTCCAAGTGGGTTTTGGACACCGTCATCCTAGTCCCTTAATTTGGTGCGCTTATAAAGGACTTTTTCCGTGGTGCTCGGGCATTTAAGTCATGTTTGCGCAGAACAATGCGCACAGTTTCCACACAGCACTTTTTCCCCATTTTATCCTGCACCTGTTGAGTCATTTTTGGAGTCGATAGCTTGGGATTTGCCCTTATTTTCCTGATGATCCTCCGATCCTCCTCTTCGGTGAAAAGCGGGTTTGGTGCCATTATGCCCTTGCCCTCAATCTAATTTGCGTCGACGAAGCGCCGAATGATGTTATACATGGTTAAGTTGCTCAGATTGACCATTTCAGCTATTTGGCGATGTGAATATCCGTTCTTGTGGTGTGCCAGGATGAGTTTCCGTTGTTCAATGGTAGTCCGTTTGTCCATAGTCCTTGTGGGCTTATTGAACCCGGGATGCAGGATATAACTAAACTGACTACGAAGTATTGATCTATTTATTCCGAAAATACTCAACTTTAGGTAAAAAATCCGGGTTCTATGGCTCCCAGGTGTCCACAATGTACCTGATCCAAATAAGCTGTCACCTAAAAATAGGCTACATTTTTACATAATCCTACCTAGCAGGTGGGGAAACCTCAGTTTATGAGGGTCATCCATTCATATTGGTGGTTAATACATGTACCTACCATCGGTTTTTGGAATTTTTGAAAAATAATGAATAATTAGTTTATGGCAGGCAATTATGTTTTTTCTTTAACACTGCTTTAATCGAGCTGTCGCTCACTGTATATAAATTTACATATGTATATAGGGAGGGACCTACCTTCTTGTTAATGGTTCACTTGCTGCCCTTCTGCAGATCCGAATCTAGCATAGAAGTAATAACATATTCCTATAGAGATAGTTCAGATGCAATTGTTCCAAATTTCCTTCCAAAGCCTAGCACGTATATAATCCGAATGGCCAACAGGATGGACCCGCTGGACCATTACCTTTGGGCCCACAGGCACACGGACCACAACCTCCGCAAACACCCCAGGGTCCACAACCGTAACTGGGTCCACAAGAGCCCCAATATCCATAGCCGCCACAACCATATCCACACATCTTGTATTAGTTTTTCTTCGTGCTGCGTATATTTCAATCAAAGTTCTTATGATATTCTTCTTATAGAGTAAAACTTACCGTTGCTTTACAGAAATTGGAACGAGAAAAATGAGAAATGCTTATTTCTAGCGCAAAAACGTTGCTGGAATTAATTTGGAAATATATATTTTTTTTGTGCTATTATATGTAGTACTTTCATCCGATGTGGCTAAGACGAAAGTTCTATAAATAATGAGGCTACAAGCTCGCAGTTGCTTCAAATCAAGTTCGTAAAAAGCTGTTCAAATGAACGCCTACTAAATTCAAATAATAGTTTAAGCAAGAAATAATGAATACATTAGGCACCCTTGCAGACCCGAATCCACCGTCGGCATCTAATTTCCATTGTGAATTAAAAATAAACTTTCCCATTCTTCCTAAATTATATAGCTATATGGTATAGTAGCAAAATGATATAGTATTACTGATAATTTACCCAAACTTGAGCAGCGTTACAAAACTCTTAAGTTTGATGATATTTTTACTATGGGAAAGCTATCCGCTATTGTCTGCTCCGATATTTTTAGCTTTATTTAGCTTTATATCTGAAAGCTGTAAGTAAAACTACGCATAGAACGGACGGAGAGGCGGTCATGGTTATATAGGCTGAGCTAGTGTAAATATACATACCTTGTGCGACCAGGGAAATGCTTTTTAGGGTCATATTATTATTATAAAACCCTCTGCATAGAAATAAATGAATACATAAGTGAACATTTAAAATGTTAAATAAAAATCTATAAAATATATTAAGATATCTTACTTACTCTGGGGTACTAACTACGGTTATAAACAAAGCGTTGTTAGTAAATTGGAGAATCTAACACATTTTGTAGAATTATATCAGAAGGGTTTGTTGAAATAAAATTATGTATACTGTATATCTTCTTTTAGTTTCATATTTGTATTATGCATATATTATTTATATTGTTTTGTGCACCGATTTAGCCAGCAGTTTTCTTACAGCTTGTATCCTGCAGAGCTATCCCGGCAGTATCTTTATGCATAACTGTAACCAATTCAGTTGCAAGCTGAGACGTGGGTATGCAGAAAGGTGGTAGGCGAAGTCTAAGAAAAGCAAGAGAAGCAGCGTGTAATTATTATACCTGAAAACTCCTTGGGGGGCTTCCAGGAGCTAACGGTGTCAGTTCTTCTTCTAGCAGTAGAAGCAGCAACAGCAGCAACAGCAGCAGCTGCTGCAGCACTTTTTACGACGTCATTAACCCAACAAGTAGCTTCCGTTGATGCCACTCGGCAAGGAGATGGCATCAGCCTCGCTAAAACGGGTTACAGACAGACACTGAGTTGCACATTCCGGCAGCAGCAGCAGTAGAAGACGCTGTAGCGAAGTCAGACAGTTATGCGCCTGCAAGTATGCGTTGCGAAATAGTTACTGGAAAATTGTTTCGGGGCCAGAGAGACATTGTGCACAGCTCGTAATGCACTGCACCGAAGGGGTGTGGCACATAGAACGGCAGAATGCCACGGTGGTATATTTTTTGGAACTGGCATGTACTTTACTGCACATTCTCTTAAACGGTTTCCAGGCTGGCCGATTTGCTAAATCTAATTTCCACAGTCACTGAACTTAAGATAAGCAGTGAAACAAGTCTTAAAGTTCTTTAGTGACCATTCTGGACAAATGGGCTGACAATTAGCTGATTTATTACAGCGCGACCTTCATTTCAAATCCACAGTTGCATACTGTGAAATTTATGTGTAATTATCTGTATATCGATTCGCATAATTTGCTGCCCTGCAGCTGCGTATAATTTTTAGAATTTAACACCGTTTTCATGGCCCAGCAACTGGAAAGTCATCTTTGCCAGTTTATAGGCAAAAGTTTTACAACATTGCCTACAATTGATGGTGCCCCAAGCCACTTGCTGAAACATAAAACTTGGCTAATGAGCCGCTAAGCAGCCGCCGCGTGGCAAATAAGACGCCAAAGGGTTAACGCCAACTAGAACAGCAACAACAACAGCAGATGCTGTGCCATAACAATTATAAAACAAAATGCCGCAGAGCCATGAAAATCAACGATTTAGTCGCACTTGGGCAGGCACCAAGACGTAAAATTTAATAACACAATCACAAATTGGCTCTGGGTCTTAAATTTATGAAATTTAAATTGAACCAAGAAAGAGGAAAAGCTCAAATCAAAGCCACCCACCCGCTGTGAGGGTGTGTGGGGTGTGCGGATTGTGGGGGGTGGCCAGCACAAGGGTAACATCTGTGCATGCGCTTTTTCTTTCGCCCCATTCTGCCCTGGAAGTCTCTGGGGATAAATTAGTGGTTTTGGTCTCTAATATAGTCATCGGGAAGCGTTGTCGTCTTGCGACATTTGTCACCCCTAGCTGCCTCACTGATTTAATATTTATTTTATTAATAGAAAATTAACATAAAAAAAATTGCTGAAATATTTTGACACTTGGCACTTCGCATTGCCCTAACGCCTGCTGGCTGGTTTGGGGTTGAGTGTTGTTGTTGTTGGCTTGCCAAGGGTGGCTTGTTATTATTTTGACACTTGCCAAACAATTGGCATGCGAAATGAAAACCCAGCTGCCTTAAAGCAGCAACACAAGCAACAACAGAAGGTGACAAGCCAAGCAAAATTTTATTATGGAATTTTGTAAATTAAATATTTACTCGACAGCTGTGCGAAGATCTTCAGATTGCGAGCCATTTGCGCTCTTTTGATTCAATATTGAGCTTTAAAATAATTCAATTTAATAGCTTGTCGGTTCAAGTCCTTAAAAATATGCCTTATGATATATATAAAATTATTTACGTCTTTCACATGTTATGATTATGTTCTTCTGAGTAAAATCTACTTTTAATTAATATAAAATACTGCTTTTAATTCTTCTACAAATTCTATGTAGTCTTTGACTTATTTCAAAGAAATTAGAGTTAACATGCTATTTGCTACTAAATAAAATATTTTGTTTCGATCAAATACATACGTATTCCTTAACATTTTTATTTCTACTACTCTCAAATATAATGCTCTGTTGTTGTGTCTACTAAATTCTTAAGTTTTCTTGCATTTAAATGTTTATTTTGATTTTGTATCTAATAAATACGTTTATTGACATCTTGTATTTTCTTTCCTAAAGTTACTTTTATATTTCACAAATTATTTTCAAAAATAAAAAGAAAACAATTTCTAGTTTTATTCATGACCGCAAATAGCAGAAGTTCTTTACATTGATTTCCTTTTATTCAGCCCACTTCAGTTGCAGCGCAATTAGCTCGGATTACAATTAGGAACCTAACCAAAGTCAACAGCATTGACAATGGCAACAACAGCAGCGGACAGTGTTCATTTTAAAATAAAAACAAGTACAAAAAAAAAAAAAATAAATAAGAAGGGAACTAAACGAGCAGGCAGCGCAAAAGCGCGATGAACGCTGTGTCACTAATTCAGGTAATTTGTCACTTTATTTACATTTAAAATGAATGTTGGTCTTGTTGTTGTTGCTGGTGGTGGTGGTGGTAGTGGTGGTGCTGAGACTTGTTGTTGTATGCGAGAATAGCGAGAAACCGAGAAAACCAATTTTCATTTTCATTTTGTGGCCAACGCAGCGCACAGAAGACAAAACAAATGAGTGAGTGACGTGCGGGACGAAAGGCAACCGAACGAACGAAACCCTTTATATAAGACCCGACCCCCCCCCCCCCCACCCCTACCGCCCGTCAAAGCGGAAGGACAGGCCAGCAGCAGCAAAACCAAGAAATGCGATTAACATTTGAACAGTGAGGAAAAAGGCAGCGATGCGAAGCCTTTTGTGGTGGCCGGCACGTAGGCCGACGTTCCACACGGCGTATGCTTAATTTGAATGAAGTGGCAACGTTGTTAATAGCACTCCGCACAACCCTTTTACCTGCACAGGTGCTCTGCTCTTAACGATGCTGTTTACTTTGCATTTAATGTGACAGGCTGCCAAGGAAAAGAATTAGAATGTAAACCAACCCGACAAAATGTTGGCACAGCAAACATTGTTAAAAAGAAATTGGCTAAAAATGTTGCCTACATAAATGATGACTACTGTAAAAATAACGCCGAACGAACAGATTAAAAGTTACTATTTAATTAAAATTATACAAATATATATATATATATGAATTTATGCTCTTTTTTTAACACTTTGGTAAAATTGGTTTCAATATGTAACCGAGAAATCGAGTACAAATAATTTCAAAGTTGTCTTTGCACTAACAGCAGAACGAAGCGAAATAATTAGATTTCTGTGCAAATATTATTTGGAAAATATTTTATTTTAATCTAGAAAAGATATAGAGTCTATTTGAATACAATTTTCTGTGTCTGTCTTCTTTTTGTGTCCCTCTTAACCCCTTTAAAAGTGTGTAATGAAAATTTCAATCAGCCGAGCGACTCGACATCACCGACATTTATGAGCAGCTTGTAACATAAATTCTAGCGAAGAGCCAAGCTCCCACACACACTCACACACCCACACACACCCCCATATATGTCAGAATTGTAATCCTTGCTTGCTTCATTCCCATCAGGCTTTTTACATGTTCCTTGCTACCTTTTGCCATTGCCACAAATAAAAATAAACACACGTGCGCTGTCTGGTTCATTGCCAAAACGTGTGCTGAAGCTACGCGTCTCACATGATACCGCAAAACAATGGCAGGTGGACGTTGTAGGGGGCGAGGGGTGGTGGGCGCGGTTTTTGTCAAGCCAAAGACAAAGTGCCGCCACAATTATAGTTGGGCGGGAACAGCTCGCACCGAGATGGGCACATAAATATTTTAAACATGTTTACCTTGCCATATATTGTAGCCCCTACTTCCACTCCATCTCCCTCTGTCTCTCTCCCTCTTTCTCTCTCTCTCTCTTTGGGTCTGCATGCACTCCAGACCACGTACGCTATCAATGTCCAATCTTGGCTGACTCCTTACCACAGTTCCATACGGTATCCACACATAAAATTCAACAAATTTTGCAACGCAGACGCAAGATGAATTTATTTGCCCAGTTTCTGGTTTTTTTTTTCTATTCTTGTTTTCCATAATTTGCTTATTTTATTTGCAATGATTTGCTTGGGCCAAGTCTGCCAAAAGATTCCACTTTTTGCTGGATTTTGCTACATTTTCTATGTATTTTGTTTGCTCAGCCCAATGTAAACAATACGATTAAATGGTGAACTGTGTGTATTCAAATAAGACTTTTGAATGGGTTATGTCACTCGTAAAACTACAAAAGGCTTGTGTCCTTCATGTGTACTGATACACACACTGTTTGTGTGCCTGTGTGTGTATGTACGTATGTGTGTAAACTAGGGTGTCTATAATGGTGTGGTTCAGCTGCCACAGTAAGAACATCGAAGGAAAGGAACATCACTTAAATGTATATCAGTTAAGTGGGTAAAAACAACATTTATTGTGTTAAATAAAATTGGAAATCATTTACTTGCTCGAGTAAAATTTAAACATTTTTAGATATGTTTTTAGAACAAAAATATATAAAACATATTTTTTATGCAAGCAAGCTTAACTAGCCACTTTGTGTTATGTATTTAGAGTATCAGAAACTCTTTAATAGTAATTAGAAAGTATTATTATTAACTCATCATTTATCACACACTCGAAAGTAGCCGACCTTCTTAGTCGTAGCCCACTGTGCGTCAGTGCGTACGTATGTCTTTGCTCTATTGTTTATATTGTTTTAATTAATTTCATTTTGAGACTTTCTGTAAGTAACACGCACCACAACCTCCAACCCTTCACCGAGTCCCTCCCCCTCTCCGCATCCCTCCGCAGCCCCAATTTTAAGCAGCGTTATGTTCACGTGTGCAGAAATTATATCGCTCGAAGCAGCTCTTTGAGCTACAGCAAATTGTTGAGTGTTGAGAGTCGAGCGTTGAGCTTCGACCGCAAGCCAAGTTGTGTGTGCTCTGTTAAGTGTTGAGCGGCTGCTGTTCCCCAATACTCCGCATTATCCGGGTGTGGGGCCGTCCACACAACAGGCCTTTAGAAATGGCAGCCTCTCGGCTGTTGCCACTATGCTTGTGCAATGAAGCGTTGGGCTTTTATAACGCCAACAGTCAGTTAAGAGGCTGAGAGACTGGAATAACGGGGCGAGCGGGCGGGACGTAGTCAGTCATTGAGAAGCTCTAAAAAGCAGCAAGAAAATTCTTAATTTACAACAAAAAAACACAAAAAAAAAAATATATTGTATAGAAGAAAACATACTAAAAACAGAAATGGAAAAACCTCTGCGTAATAAATGAAACGTAAAGGCAAAAAATGAAACTTAACAACTCGACATCGCGATGGAAAGTGGGAGTGAGGAGCGCGGAGAGGGGACGGTACAATCGCTGGACTGGCTGACTGGAGGGTTCCGACAGTTTTCGGTTGGGACAGACACTACTACTCCACCAATCCGGGCACTGAAAGCTTTACGCTCCACTTGGCTGCTGCTTTGATTCTCACGGTTGGTTTTCATTTGAATGCGCCCATCCCAGCACACAAGCCAGGAGCGCCACTTCCTACCTGTGCGCTCGCCCTGCCGTTCGTATCTTTCAGATACTTAGATACGTATATATTTTAATGTGCGCTTTATCAACAGCTTTAGATAGCGGCGGTCCAAGGAACGTTACACACCCAGCGCCCAGCACCCAGCTCGCAGCCATTTGTTAGACTTGACTGCATCGGCTGCTGCTGATGATGTGGGTGTGGCAGGTCTGCTAGCCGGGCAGTTGAACTGTTGAACAGGTGGGCAGATGGGTAGTTGGGCAGATGGGCAGATGGTCAGCCTGCTCAGGATTTCATGCTGTGCTTTTGTTGCCTCGAGCGAAAGATTTTAAGTGATTTTTCTTTGACTTTTCATGTTATGGATGTCAAATTTATCTTGATTGTAAGTTTTCAGCATGTAGTTGGCAGCACTGTCAATCAACGCAAGTTGGCAGTGTTCTTCGCTTTCCATTCAATGTTTCAATGTTTTGGCCTTGCGATCGAGCTAACAGTTTAATAATTGTTTTAAGCATTTTTTTGAATAAAAATATATTGTGGTTAAAATGTAGTTCTTTTTTAGAATGTGCATTTTGGATTTGTATATATACTTAGAACCAGTTGACAACTTATCTATATAAAAATCTCAAAAAACGCCTAGCTACGAATATACTGTTCTAAGCATTTCAATTCATATTCGTCTTGTTTGCAGCTATTAAGAAAATGTTGAAAATGTTTTGTGCTCAAGTTAATACATATGTACATTTAATAGCATTTTCCAGGCGGCTTATTGTCTGAGCCTTTAGCTCTTCCATCATCGGTTTGGGGCTTCTTACATGCTCAGGGCTGAAGACAGTTTCCCTAGGATCCTAAATCTTTTCCTGGCTAAGACAACACAATCCGTTATGATGTGCCATGAAGATTGCTTCTCAATGTCATCGGCAGAGATTGCTACTGGCTATACCTAGTTTATTTAAGTCATTTCAAGGGAGCCGAAATTATTTTTAGTCTATACTATAAAAAATACACTCGTTGCTACGATTCGATTTCAGGAATTGACACAATTGTTTGAATCAGACGAGTTGGCAGTACCCCTTCGGCTTGTCTAATTAAAAACTTTGGCGCGCTTATCCAACATACAATCATATGAGACAAGCTTACGCCTAGAACGGCTTCAGGTGCTTGGTGGGTGGTGTGTGATGCCTTGTGAAGCCGTATACTGTCAGAACTCTCACAAAAAACACATTTTGCTGGCTAATTACAAATTCAAATTAAATCACAAGTAATTAGCTGAAAGTCAAAGCCAAAGTTAACAACAATGCGAAAGGCGCTCGGGTTTGTCGGAAGGCGTTCTGGAATTTGACAACATTTTATGATTTACAAACGCTATGAAATGCGCCTAAATGGTTTGTTTGTTTGTTGTTTGCTTTGCTTTGGCCTTTTCAAATGGGGCGTTACGCAAGCCCACCCATCGGTGTTGTGCCAAATGAAAGACATTAAAAATGACAACAGGCAGCAGAAATACCGGCAAAGGTAACCAAAATGACAGAACGGGCGACACATTAAAATACATTTTTAATGTTGATGTGTTTTGTATGGTGGGCGTGTGTGCAGAGTGTGTGCCCACCTGCCACGCCTACATCTGCGTATTCTGGGTATTCCACAATTTAGGCTCGTTTATACAACTTTTGCATGGACATGTCTCCGGCTACCTCCAGCCAACCTCCGCAACCTCCTCCCTCCCCTAACGCTCGTACGTTAGAATTGTAATCAAAATAATTAATTTTATTGTGATTTCGCTGAATGTTAATCAACGAACTCACAATAGAAAGCAACAGCAATTCGGGGGCGGCAATATTTTTTTTCCCAGGATTTCACATCTTGTTGGCTTTTGAATTATTGTTATGGCTTTCATTTTAATGGATTTTAATTTCCAGTTTTAGCATATCAAGAGGCACATAAAAAGAATTAACTTCCGCTTTCAGTAGTCTTTAATTACGACAATTTAGAAGATTAATATAATATATGTAATGGAATATTTTGTCGACCCTTTTAATAATTCATTTTACTTTATAGTTGCATTTCTTTTTATCATGAAAACATAATTCAAACGAATCTTGAACAAGATAGTTATGTTTTTAATATTTAGCAATTATATCAAACCAATTAGGATCTGGAAATATATCACTTGCTTTTGACAGTTGCCAAATTCTTATACAATTATTGCTCTGAATATTAGGGTCTGCTGAAATTTACTTTGAGTAAAAAGATTGGATTTCGATTGTGGTCACAAAGGTCCATACTTCCATGGTCCTTGTCAGCGCGATCGCTTCCCGAGTCTGGTGGACGAGTTGGGTGAGGACGGCGATAAGCTTGTCGCCCACTTGGACATCTCCAACATGCCGGTCATGTGTGCCCGCCTCAAAAGGGGTCTCCCGCACATAGCTGCCGCCGAACAGCGTGCTGCCGAACATGTGAAGAATGCGTGTGTCCCGCTCCACAAGATGTTTCATCCGACGTCGGAGGCCTTTCGTCGTGGCCTGGACAAGTACGCGCAGACGCCAATGTTCGAACCGCGTAAGGAGAAGCTATATCCACAGGCAACTACTGTTTCGTAATTATCGCAAGCGCCAGATTTGTACGCCGGCTGCTCTGCAGGAGGGCGAGCCGCCTTACACCGGGAATTGTCAGCATTGTCGACACGTGGGCAGCAATAATGTGGCCGATCACTTCCAGGGGCATATGAAGTTGCAAGAAGGTTCTATGTGAGCAATCTGAGTTGAGCTGATCTGTGCCTCGCTTCCTTGTTAATTGTTTGCACTACTTTTCTTACAGAGATGATGAATTTCTGCAAGCGACCAATCCTCATCGCCGCCGCAATATTAACTAGACTCAGGAGCTCTCTTTAATTTCACAATAAAAACTAAACATCTGCTTTTAATTATGATAAGCATGCAACATGTACGTTAACCAGAGGGAAGGGGGCTTGCTGTCTCACAAATCAACGCCAACATTAATTTCCATGTATTTCATGTAATCACAAGCGCCGCAGCTGTTGCACAAATTGCAGCCTTTAATTGCTATAAAAAGTCTGCGGCATTTACCATATGTCAACAGCAAAATATGATATATCTTTAAACTGAAACGAGTACTTACGAGGGCATAGCACCAACCATGTGAACTCTCTGCGATTATGGAATGCTAACAATGAGGAAGATAAACAATGTGTTTGAATGCCAAAACTGGGCATATTTTGGTCTGTGCTTTCTGCAAGTGTCTGCATTTTGTGAAGGTCCACATCTCATGTGTTTCTATATGCTGATCAGAGTAAATTATAGGTGCAGACTAAATACCAAAGTTGTTAATAACATTTAAATGAAACTCTGTTAGACTTTCATATATGATTTCTTAACGTATTACTTTCCTTGTTGAAACATTAAACAATTTGTTGGCTGATGTGGTTCTTTAATGAGATTCCTTTATTATCCAATTATTGCGCTGAACTTTGGACCATTTAGCATTTTATTTTCCCCGATTTAATATATACATAATTTCGATTTAAAATTAATGACTCTTTTTTAATTGTATGTCATTTAATTATATCTTTAATTGAAACTTGTATTTTTAAAATCCTTTTAATAAATTGTGAACTGTTCTCAGTCCACACTAAATAAATAAATAAATACAAAAATAACATTACCTTAGTTAATTACTAGTTAATTAGAAAATAATTTACGCTTATTAGAATGGTTCTTATGACAGATACTTTGTAGTAAACAAATGTAAATAAGGGTACTGAGAGTACCAATTATAATTTAAGCGTTTCATGCGAGACATGCGAGTATTTTCTTAAGTTTTTCTGTCACAGTTATTACTAGGAAAGGTACACTGCATAAGGCTTCTATCTGGTGACTTTTTTTTGCTGTATGAACCATTTTGCTCATTGGCATGTGGCAGTTCTGCTCTTTCCCCACGCACTTAGTGCTTGTTCTTTTTGCCATAAGCTTTGCATAACTTAAGGCGCAACAGGAAATGAATGAACACGCCCCACCGACTGACTGAACAAGCGAAACCAAACGAAACCAAACGAAACAAAGTGAAACGAGGCGCAAGCGAGAAAAATGTTGCCATGGCACAGTTTTTCCATGTACTTACCACCCATTCCATCTAACGCTTGAGAGTGGGAGCTATACTGATAGAGGGAGGGTGCGAGTGAATAATGAGGTGGGGGGAGTGCGGGTGTGGTGTATGCGCCATATCCAAAAACACAAATTGCTCCTGTAATATCAATTTAAAGCAACGCTCCAAAATTACGCCTTAAGTTATGCAAATGTTCTGTGTTGCGGCTGGCAAACAGCCCAAAACATGAAGGAAAAACAACATAAAATAAAATTTTCAACTCGGCTGCCATTTGATTTTTATCCTTTTATTACTTTTATGCATGTTTGTATTTGCATTTAATTTGTAAATCAATTTTAATTAACTGCAGACAGCTAAGAACTTGAACTTGCAAACTGAACTGACAAAAACTTTCTGCACATCAAATTAATTTTGGAATGCATAAATCAAAAACTGCAAAAACAAAAATTAAATAACTAAGAAATAACTGATAAAATACCTGAGCAAGTGAAGAGTCTGAGTGAGGCTCGTGCGATGAGTTCAAACACACAAACAAGCAGCCGCCCAGCATAACTTTCTTTTTGTAGAAATAACTTTCTTAATATTTTGTTTTATACCCACATACATACATATATGTATGTATATAAGAACGTATGTACATTTTGGCATGGTCTTTGCCGGCTTTCGCCTGTTGTCTTCTCATATTCATCTTTATCTGTATCTTTTGCTGTGCTTCCTGTGCCATATTTCCTTTGAACTTTATCTTTGTTGTTTGCCGTTTGTTATTGCTATTTTCATATATAGCACAACAAACATTTTCAACTTTTTCCGCTCAAGTTTATGCAAAGCATTTCAAGTCCGACCACCACCACCACCGGCAACCCTGCTTATCCAACACATCCAAAGTTTACCATGAAAATAAGTAGAAAAAAAACCAAAATGAGAGCGCCAAAACTTTTTGTTACCTTTAAACAAATTGTCCCTTTTTGCGGGCTTCGTGTGTGTTTGGTTGTTTGGGTGTTTGGGTGTGTATGTTTCGACATCAGCAACAACAACAAACGAAACTCAACAAAAACAACTAGAAAAGCGCATTACAAAAACCCGGCTAAGCAGGATATGCGCACTTTCAGCTTGTGTTGGTTTTACTGGGTGCTAGTGTGTGTGTGCGTGGAATTATGCTTGCCATATTTCCGTTGATGTTTCTACTCAAAACTTAGCCAAGTTTTCTTTAGCCCTATTTTGTTTTATTTAGACATTTTAAAGTTTTTTTGTCTGCCTGGGGACCAAATTTTCTAAGCAGTTGACGTTAATGTGTTGAACTTATCAGATACTCTATTTGAGGGAAAGAGTACATTCACTTAAACCTAGTGATGATTTATCCTAAGAATTTACAGGCCCAAGCTTTGATATACTATTTTTTTATTATATATTATTATTATTATTTGATTATCTGAATATTTTATGGCTTTTACTGTGACTATTGAATATTTTTAGGCAAAATTAGGAAACACTTAATATTAAGGGCATTATATTTTGGTAACCTGGAACAGGATATGTGTTAGTCGATCATTTGCCCAAAGTAACAGAATTTTCTCATTTATGTCGATTTACTTTTCACTCATATACCAAAACTGTGTTCTTTATATGAATATATCGAAAGTATATTTATACGCCTAAGAGTCAAACAAACTTTTAAATGCGATAGATAGATAAATGAATAAAGTTATGCAGCTGCTTTGCTTGGATGGCTTACATAAACACAGGTACGCTTTGATAAACCGAAATGCCTTTGACGGAATACATCAACCATTTTACAACAACACGCTTTGCCTTTGGATTGGTAGGTTTATGTGCTTGACCGACTTTTTCATGCATTTTTTGTTGGCTTTGGCCAAAAGCAAAAAGGTAAAAAGCTCAAAGCGAAAAATCAAGTAGCCGACGTGTGTGCTCAGCTATTATTAAAAATGCAATGCTATTAATATAAAATAACACACACTGAGCTCGCTCAAAGCGAGTGTGTAATAAAGACAAAAAAACGAATGGGAAAGAGAAGGGCAGAGAGAGAGAGAGAGAGAGAGAGAGAGAGATAGAGATAGAGAGAGCGATACAGCAAGAGCTGCACAGTTGCTGGACTACGTCTGGATTAAAACTACAATTAAATTCGCATAAAACAAAATATCCTGCGGTTCTTTTTATGTGTACGCTTGTAATATAAATCCTTTGGCTAATGGGAGCCACATACACTCGCACACACAATCAAACACACACACACACACACTTTCGCTCTCTCACGTTCACATGTTTTTAGCATTGGTAAAAGCTGCAAGCGCCACAAGCTCTGCTAAAGCTGCTCACAGCAGGCGGTGCCTTTATCCAGCAATGGAGTGGGAGAACACAAAAAATATAACTCGAACAGCGAAATGAACTGAAAATGCTGCAAGGACAAATGGACACAGAGACAGAGGCAGAGAGATACATAGAGGGAGAGAGAGTGCTGTGTGCCAAGCAGAAGTTAAGCAGAGCGCTCGCTTGCAGGTTTTAATGAACAAAATATGCATCCGAATAAGCAGTTGATGCAGGGTTCTTAACAGGGGTGAGAGGGTTACACAGGTACTACGTAAAATATGCATCCTTGGTGTGTGATTAAGCGTAAATCTCCTTTCCTAGTGTTATGAAAATGTCAGAAGCTCACACAAATCTTACATTACATTGGTTGTGGGGGAGTCATGCGAGTAAATGCTTAAAATGAAGTGAACACTTCAATCTGAATTGTTGTCATTTTCCAACTATAATTCTGCATTATAAATGCCAACAGTAGCATTAACTTTGACAATTATTAATAAAGTTTAATATATTTTTCATTTTGTTGAAGGCGTGAGGAGTGAGTTTGGAGTTGATTCTGAACGAATGAAAATGATTCCTTAGTTGGTCACAGTATTGTTAACTGAAAAGTACATTTATTATTGTAATCTAAGTACTATAGTCAAAATAGGTGTAGCTAATTCATCCACTCAGTAAATGAACCACTACGTTTTTAAATGGTTTACCGATTAAAGTTATTAAATCCCAACTCTTTTGTCATCTGACAATGCATGCAAAATGAGCGCTGTTAAAAATAATCGCAGTCGTAATATTCATTATAAAGAGAAAATTCCTACAACTGGCTGACAATTCATTTTAATGTGCATTTAAGTAAATAATTGAAATTTATTGCGCCTTGGCTGAAAGGCGTTTTAAACTCGCTTCGGCTTAGTAAAGCTATGCATATATATACAAAAATATGTATATAAATGTTTATGTATATGTATGTAGGTAGTACAAAAGTGGCAAGTGCAGTGTGGTCAGGGGTCATTACAATGCAGCTCAATTAAATGATTGTCATGTGGCGAGTGATTTAAACTCAGATGCAATTGAGCGCAGTTCCAGTTGCAAGCATATTCGCAACTCAAGAGCTTACAAAGCTATGCGCACACACAAACACACAGACTCGCACACACACTTGTCTTTATTGCTTCACTTCAAAGGCAGACAAAGGCTTTAGCCGCTCTCTGAACCACAACGGCACAAAGGCTTTGATTCGAGCTGAGTTCTTCACATGCTACGCACAATTACCACGACAAAGGAAATTTTGGCAGTCGCTTTTCCAACTGACTTTTCACTACGCCCATCCTGCAGGTTTTGTTTGGATGAGTTATTTTTTTAAATGGTTTTTGCTCTTTTATTTTTTAAGATTTTTTTTTTGGCTAATTAAGGTCACGCGACCTGGCTGCAAAGAGTGCTGCCTTTTGAGGGGGGGGCGGACAGGCGCGCAGTCTCGTTGCGTCTTCTGTGCAGCGATGCATGCGCATGGAAAATGTGTGTTCGCATCAAATGCAGCCCAACAGCTCAGTTCTTCCCTGCCCCGCTAACCGAGTGCGGCTCCGTCGACCTGGGCTACACTAAAAGAAACGCGACGCATGCCTTACGCACATTTGCGCACAGACGATGAGCGAACTCGCCCACTCGGGCAATTATCATGCGCCAAAATCAAGACCGCCTCCCTCTTCCCACCACGCACAGTCATCTGCCAGCACCGCCTGCCATGTTCAAAGCAAAGTTTTTCCCTGGGAAAAAACTGAAGCAAACTTAACAGAGAAAATTACGCACACGAATTGCGCTGGACAATAAAAAAAGCCAAAGCGTAAAAAAAAACAACAAAAAAAATAAGCGAACGAACGGCAAATAAATTATGAACAGTGGGTGGCTAGCAGCTTGCGGGGTTACCGCATCTGTGGGGGGGAGGGGTGTTGGCATTTACTTGTGCGTCTAATTTGTTGGAAAATTAGTTTGTGTATTTTGTGCGTGTAATTTCCATGCAAGTTTTCGCTTCGGATGAGGTCTGCAGTTGATTTTGATTGAAATACGCAAAAAAAGGCAGCAACTGACAGAGTGAGGAGGGGGAGTGGGGAATGGGGAAGCTAGTTTCGAAATTTTGGGGGAGCAGTTATGACAATGTCTTTTTTTTTGTACCAACACAAATTGGCTACAGCTTTGGCACAATGACGGCAAACGTTGCGAAATTGTAAGTATATCATACAAAAGACTATATATATCGATAGACAGATTGACGGATAGGTAGAAAGATATATATATATATAAAGTTATTGCTCATACTTAGGGAAGTTAATTAAAAGCATATAATACCAATGTATCACAAACAGATAAACAAATTTATATACAAAACAAGAGAGAGCGTTGCAGTGGTGGGTAACCGACTGCGAAATACTTTGATACCATAAGTTATTCCAGGGGATAACAAATAGCAATGAACAGGGTGGGTGTAGCCAAGAAATATTGTCCAAGTTTGGAGTGGGCATGGCAATCTAATTTCTTATCGATCTCTTAGGGGTGTTACCGGTAGTATACCTTCAAAATTTGGTGACTCTAGCTTACAAATTGTGGAAGATATACGCATTTCCAATTTCTAGGGCCGAGGCGTGGGCGTGGTCCAATGTATATGCCGATCTTTGGAAAGGTTATCTTCCAAGTTTGGTGACTCTATCTTTAAATTTGTGGTACATATGCGGACTTATCGATGCCTTCGGTATCAAAGTGTAAAAATTGCCAAAAACGAATATTAGCTTCGATCACACAGATAGATTACATATATCACATCTTTGCCTAACTTGTGTAATGTTTTGCAACGTATCTGAAAGTGAATATATATTCACATTAAAAACTGTCTATCAGTGGTGATAGTTTCATTAGCGAAACTGCGATTTTTCAAGGCAAACACTAAAATGTAATTTAAAATCTGTATGAGTTGATTTAGTTGATCTCAGTTCATTTCGAAAAGCTTCAACTTGTTATTATCCAGACACGTTTCTGCTCGACTTTGATGATGTCTCAGTTTACCACGCCCACCTGCTAGTCGCAGTTTAATGAACGTTGAACCAACTACACCACAGCCGCATCCCTTGCCCCATCGAATGCATCATCAATGGAATCCAAGTTGGACTTGGAGTCGGCGTCAGTGTCTTGCTCGTAATCATGATGATCTTCCATGGTAAATTGCATGCACGCCTTTTTAACCCAAATATGATGTGCTGCACAGTTCACCTCTCCCCCTTCGTTTCGTTGATTGTCGGGCAGCGATAAGCGGTGCACCGCGTGCTTTTATTATGGTGGTGGCTCGTGGGGAAGGAGCAACGAGTTGCCGCATGGATTAATGAGTCGCGATCTGGCAGCGGCCGGGAAAAACGTTTACGTGACTGAATTTTCAATTATTTTTTATTGCACTCGCTGCGGCTGAAAAGATGTTGCTGGCCGCCTTTAATTGCAGGAAGTTGCATTTTGAATGTGCAATTTATTAAGAAATTATTTATTGTCCAATGAAATTGATTTTGAAAGTCGCGTGACAAGAAGTATGGCATTGTGTGTGGCAGGCAGCCAGGCAGCTAGAGAGGCTTGCAGGCAGGCATCGTATGCAGCTGCCTGCTGTTTCCACATAATTAGGCAACATTGCTGCAACGATCTCGCTGCGATCTAGCTGGGAACGTGCAACATTTAAGGCCTTTCCACATGACTTCTAACACCTTATCTCCGCACACGATCTGCTGCTGCATTTGGCCAAGCTGCCGATTCGATTTCCTGCCCCACCCACATTGCGTTGCTTTTCGCTGGCAATTAATTTGATTTGATGGCCAGGCTGGCTGCTGGGTTGGGCCGAGCAGGGCTGCTGAATTTCAGCTGCGGTTCTCTAGCTCATTGCCTGTTTTCAAAGTGCCATCAGTCGCGAGTTGCAAGTTGTGAGTTGCGAGCATCGCATCGCATCACATCGGCATTGAGTAATTGAGTGCTTTGATCTTCTCGCCCAGGGTGACGCCTGCAGCAAGCAGGGCATCCCCCTAAAAATAGGCACCTCTGTCAGGGCTGTCACTTTGAAGTGCACTCATATGCACAAATATAAGTATATACTCCTATATTTAATTAAAATTGCGCCTTTCAATAACAGACAAGCGGCAAAGTGGCAAAAAGTTGCCGTCAAGAACTTATCATGCCATTTGCTAATAAGCCAATTTTAAGGCAAGTTAACTGACTAATTTATTTATTTCTTTGTTTATTTAATAAATGTGCGCTAATTTTAAAAAATATTTTAACACAAACTTCATATTTAAAATACAAATACAAATTGGAAGATTACAAATTAAAATGGAATGAATAAATGAATGACTAAAAATTTAAAATAAATAATGTTAACAACTTGTTTATTGTCCGGAATCATGCACAAAATCTACAAAAATTTAGTTATTAAGGAATTTGTCTTTTTTTCTTTTGTTATTCTGCTGCTCATCTGCTCGAATTGGGGCAGCAATTTGCAGCACCTCAAAGAGCTCGCTTCTGTTGTAGGCTGGAGCGCAGCGGGGACAGGTCGCAGCTCACGCTATCTCGGGTCATGCGGATCATTAATCAAATTAAATTGCATGTGAATTACGATGAGAATTTGTATCGGTCACTGCGTCCGCAACTAGGCAGCGGTGCGTGGCGATGGGTGGTGCTTGTGGGTGGTTGGGTGGGTGGTGCGTGTGCAGTCAACCAAAAAGATTTCGCGACAAAGCACTCAGCTGAAGTCTTGTCCAATGTGGGTGCGTCTTAGTTCAGCTGCGTAACTAGACATGTATTAATATTAAGCACAGTTTTCAATTTGGAGCTTTCAGTCTAATTGAATGCTGACACCCAAAATACCTAAGAGAGCCATTAAATTAAGTTGTGGTAGAAGTGTATTTATGGTAAGGTATCTGCCGTATGTTAACCTTCTTCGATTGAAGCCACAGTTTATGTATGCATCAGACAAAGTTCTTAGGCAGGGGTGTCACAACCTTTAAGGGCTCAACAATGTAATGGCCCCATAGTCCATTTAATGCAAATTTATAGAATCCGATCGATTATTACATTTGAATTTTCGAACAGAAGGTGGGTCGAATGACACCTAGACCACACCGCCGTCGTGGCTACCGACGTATGCAATTCCAATTCATCCCATTCCCCTCTTTTTTAATTGCTATTTGGATTATGTTTTTTTTTTTATTTCTTCGTATTGAATTTGGATTGACCGGAATGGTCAATCCATTTAAGTAATTTCCAACAGGTCTTTTCGGAACCCTATAAATAAAATTCACGTAGTGTGCCGAGATATGTCAACGAGATATGTCTCACATTCCCGAACAGAGCTAGTTCGTTGACGGGTCTCAAACGTTCCAAATTTATTCTAGCATTTTTGTATTTGTAACACGTCTATTGTTTTCCAGTGGGCAACCTCGGCTAGCTCAGATTTCTCAGTGTGGGGTAACTCCAACCCTGCCCATAGACGGTACATATTTCAAAACAATCTCGACCTTCACAACACTACATATCAACCTACATGCACACACAAAATAAACGAAACAGTTGGCAGGCCTGGTGTATATGGCCACGACGTACCCGCCCTTCCTGCAATGTACTTATGGGGTTTTGTTGGTTCATCGTCCTTATATTGGAATTGGCGGTTAATCTAATCCATGCTCCCCTCGATTCTCCCCTCCAATCGAATCTACTCACACTTCATATTCAATTTCTATAGTTTATTCACAATTATTAATTTAATATCTATTCGGTATCAATCGGTATTCGATTGTCGCTATCGATACTTTTCGACGAATGCAACATATTTTTCAAAAGATTCATAAGAAACATAATAATTAATATTAATCGTAAATAAATATTCATATTCAATTGCTGGCAGTCGATAAGCGATCACCAGCGTAACTATCGATAAGAGCCAGAGCGTAAGAATCGCCTCACCCATGTGCAACTCTGAGCTGTCAGCAACTATTACAATTGGAAGTGAATTTCTAAGTTAATAAATATTCCAGAAAACCATCAATAAGCGAAAAGCAGCGAAAACTAGAATCTCATTGTCATCAAGATGACCGATAAGGAAGGGAACATCATTGAAATGAATAATGCCAAAGAAAGCTTCAGTCAGACAAAGTTTAAAATCATTAACATTTCCCACACGTGGATCATCGAAAAATTTACATTGTTACATGAACTAAATTTAATTCAACACGTCGCATCTACGACGTTTGCAGCCGCAGAAGATAGTAATATAAAGTTTAGCTTAAAATTTCTTCGCGGGACCTACGGCTATGATCTGTGGTTAGAATCGCATTGCCTAATAGGCAATGGTCACAAGGGTCGCTTTACAATTTATTTGCAAAACGAACTAGAAACAAATGGCGTTATTCGTTTGCCTGACAGAGTATGTATGAATATGGGTAACTTGGAAGATGCATTTGAAGAACCGGATAAATCGCTTCGTATTCGCTGTTGTATCACTATGGCGCTTAGCCCTTCGTATATAAACTCGACGATCCCAGTTCCCGATTGCAAATTAGTATCGGATATTGGCAATTTGTTCAATACAGAGGAGTTGTCTGATGTCACAATTGAAACGGGCGACGGCAATAAGATACCGGCTCATAAGATAATTTTATCAGGTGAGTGGTAATGAGATACCGAATGGGGACTTGATACCAACGATTTTTTTTCGCACGCAGCACGCAGCAAAGTTTTTGCTGCCATGTTTAAGCATCCATTGGAGGAGAGTCAGCAGAATTGCGTCAAAATTGACGACTTGAAATCCGATGTTGTAATTGAAGTGCTGCGTTTCATCTACACGGGATGTATTCCGAAGTTGGAAGATATGACTGAAGATCTACTGTCGGCTGCCGACAAATACGATCTCGACCGACTGAAAGCAAGCTGCTTGAGGTCCTTAAGCAACAATTTGTCTACTGAAAATGCAGTCCTGACGTTAAAGTTGGCGGATCTATATTCGGAGGAAGGACTTAAGTCACGGGCAATTGAATTTATTAGAGATAATGCTGAAAGCGTTGTGAAGACACCGAGTTGGAAGAGTTTCCTTTCAAATGAGAGAAATCTAATAATAGAAACATTTTTTTACCCAGAAATTCTGCTCAAATTGGATGAAGAATCTTAGCCATCATAAAATGAAGTGTAATAGAAACACATAATACATATGTACTAAAATTAACATTGCAACTTGGAATGGTTGACAACATAACATCAATCACTATCTAGACATGTATTTTGCTGATTTTAAATATACAAAAAATACTTGTCCTTTAATACAAGTAATTTGAATCGAAGGTACATTGTTTTTTTTAAGCATATTTTTTCGACGCTTGGCTTGAACTGATTTTTTAATAAAATGCAAATAATTTAACTTAGGGAATATGTATGTGAATAGTTTCCATTAAGCGTGTGTCAGCGCTAGATGCAATATTGTCAGAGTATCGGCTAATAGTGAACGGGGCGTGGCAAGGGCAGGGGCTGATATTCTCTGTGCTAAATGACAAATTACATGTTTTACATGCAAAACACAGCAAGTGGCTGGCAGCCATGGCAACATAATCGATGAGACGAGCGCGTGTCTGGTGAGCGCTGAGGAGCTCAGCTCAACAAAGAGCCCAAGACGAGAAAAACAACTGCTGGTTGACAGAGTGCCGCCAACAAAAGACGAAGAGGGCAACAAACAGAAGGCGGGGCCGTGTAATTGAGCATAAGAAGCCAAGCAACCAAGGCGCTGGCGCCACCTGTCGTTTGGTGTGCGTATGTGCGATGGGTGTGTGTGTGTGTGTGTGTGAGAGCTTAAATTGATTGCATTAATGATATAAAGTTGTTGTTGCTGCTGCTATTGTTGTGTGCAATTAAATGGGTGCAGTGAAAACAGCTAACGATTGCCAAGATGCGTCGGCTGCGCAAGTTCATTGAGTGTCTCGAGGCACGGAGGCATGGCAGAAGTTGCAGAAAAGCTCTCATCAAAAGCAATACACAATTTAGAGAGCAAACTAACACTAGGAATCAATAATATTGAAGTATGATGTAATATTTTGATTTCAGCATCACGTCGCTTTTTATACATTTAACTAGCAATCCCTTCTTGCGCGAAGTCACCATTTCATACTTTTTAAAAGACGATGGAAAATTGTGGTGGTTCGCCAATCGATAGAGGAATTGTATCTACTGTTCACAACTAGAGATGTAAGTTATTTTGATACATGCGATATCGATAGTCAGTATCAATCATACATGTGAAAGGATAGTATTGACTACAATATGCTAGACTATCAGATCTATGTTGACAAATTCTAAATTGACAAGTTGGCAAAGAGACAAAAAAAAAAACAGCAGCTCGAAGAAAACAGTAACATTTTAATTTTAGCGTATCAAGCTGATTTAGTACGTGAAATGTTTTTAATTAATAAATCAATTTGTTATATATTTATACTTTATACTTATCCAATGCTGTGGTTTCTTAATAGGACAAAGTGCGGACTCTGGGTTTCAGTGGAATTGACAACGTTGTTGCGGAATCTTCACACACGCCAACTTTGAAATCATTTCGACGCCACGCCACATGAATCGGAGCCAAACATCGTTGCCCTCGCCCCTTGTCCCCTCCAGCTGTCCATTCAGAGTGTAGGCATCTCAAGACTGCAAGGCATGGAGTGTGAACAGCGGGTGTCGGTTTTTTTTTTTTGGTTTTTTGTTGTTTTTTTTTTTGTGTTGTGTGTGTTGTCAAAACATGCCTGTGGAACTGGGAAGGAGTGGAGCTGTGGAGAGTAGGGGACGGGTACCACATGCTGGCAGTGGCCTGGGCTCATAAATTGCCGCTATCTGCGGATCTGTTGCTGAATCTGCAGCTGTATCTGAATTTGCAGCTATGTATCTGTTGTGGCTTGGGCTTTTTAAAATATGCTGCTAATTGAATTGAATTGAACTCGTGCACAGTTCGATGAGACGCGATATTCATGTGATTCACGTCGGACACGGGGGTGGAGCTAAGCGAATGGAGTCTGCCAAATGAAGTGCTTGCTAAGTGCCAAGCCCTGAATGTCATTGCCAATTTTTAGCGACAGCGGCAGCAAACAATGCCAAAGACCAACAGTTGACTTTGGCAAGTGCAATTCCCCAGTGAGGGCCGTCTCGCATCGTTCTCAACCAATTAAACCAGTTTCCTGTCACCGTCGCTCGTTTCGCGGAAACTTTGTTTTATTTTCTGCTGCTCTCGATCATTTGATTGCACGCTGATGAAATAACAAGACCCAGATCCACTCACAGCTCGCCCTCATAATCGAGCAGACTCACAGGCAGGCGCATCTGCGCAGTAACCAAACTGAATTAAAAAAAGAAGAAGAAACAGTTATTATGTTGACTATTAAATACCCTTTGCAGACATGTAGACGAGGCATGAGACATGTCTAATGATTTACTACAAAACAAGCCGAACTTTCTGGTAGTCCTTTGCTCACATATTTAATAAAAATTTTCTGCTTCGCTTCAGCACATACTTACAGAGAAAATTATGATATCCTCGGCAAGGGTATACTAAATAAAATAAAGAAAAAGAAAAAAAAGAAAAGATTGTAACGCAAAACGCGCGAATGTTTACTGTGAGCAAAACGACAAGCGCGAAAAACAAAACCATTCCAACTCTCAATTGGTGCTGGTCTCTGATCCCTGAACGAGTCTCGGCTCCTGAAGGCAGTGTGAGAAGCAGACGCTCCGAGGCATAACTGGGCGGACAGCTGGACACGCAAACTTCGACACGATGCGAATCTGTTCAGCGCGAAAATGAGCTGCTGGTATTCAGAATAAGGCTGAGCTGTTGAATGTAAATATTTTGATTTTAAAAGTTTAAAAGCAACCAGCAAGAAACAGCAAAATATCAGTTTATTTCTCTTCGTTTTTTCTTGTATTATTATTTCTTTGTCAGAAATAATTCATTGTTCAAGTGTAAGCTTCACTTTTTAAAGTTGAGTAAAATTAGAAGCACAAACCACGTCCATTATAAGCTATATATAAGCATGCTCCAATTTTTAAAGCTAAAACTAGGAAAACCTCTATAAGACGTTAAGTAAAACGTAATTTAAATTGATATTATATTACAAATTACAAATGGTCATTAATTATCTACTTATTTATACAGATTAATTTAATTGGTTTATTAATTAGCTCAATTTCAACTCAATGAACAAAATTCCTGTAAACTTTAATATTTGACAAAACTACATCGGTTACATTATCTTTAGTTTTTTTTCCCAAGGTTGATCTAAATTTGTATCAATCATCATGCGGTAACAATAGTTACACTGAATCCCCATCATATTCCCTATTCCTGACCTCCCAATCCGACTCTTGATGCCTGAGTGAAGAGTGGTCGTGGCTGCATCTACATATTTATGTGCAGTACAGCTGACAGTCTCAATCCAAAATGGTGGCAAGTTTGTTGCTACTTTTTATTTGCAACAAAATACAAAACGTCAACGACAATGACAAGCGCATCGAGTTTGTTTCCCAGCTTGTCCTTTGTTTTATTTACTTTTTCGTTTTGTGTTTTCTGCTTTTTTTGTGTTGGATTTTTGGATGATTTTCTCGCTGTGGTACTTGCGACGAAATTGAAAATGCATTTTTAATGATTTGTTGCTGTGCGCTGCATGTGAAAATATCACGGACGGTGCATCAATTGATGAGCTATGTGGGTTGCAGCTAAAGTGCTGCGGTGAGTGACCCCAACGAACACAGTCTGCGGAAAACATGACTCTGACTCATCGTTGCTCACGCAAACCAAGTCTTTGATTTCCAAGAAACGCTTCGCGCTCTCAGCAATCAACAAAAACAACAAAAGGTATTGGCAATTTATGGCTAAAGATTAATGCCAAAGTGGGGCACTTAAAGAAAAAGAAGATCGGAACAATGAGGATCGTTCACTCCGTGTCGAAAACAGTCACGAAATATTGTTTATCGAAAGGAAAGTAAGTTCAGACAGTTGCCTTCGAATTGCCAAACAATAAATACCCTTGTAGGCAAGTCCAAATGTACATATATCGACAGTAACCTGTAAGATCATCAGCTCACCATATAGTAGATATTAAAGTTTTTGGAATACAATATTCTGATATTATCTGGCATTCGAACTTAGATAATTTGTATCGGTCACTGCGTCCGCAACTAGGCAGCGGTGCGTGACGATGGGTGGTGCTTGTGGGTGGTTGGGTGGGTGGTGCGTGTGCAGTCAACCAAAAAGATTTCGCGACAAAGCACTCAGCTGAAGTCTTGTCCAATGTGGGTGCGTCTTAGTTCAGCTGCGTAACTAGACATGTATTAATATTAAGCACAGTTTTCAATTTGGAGCTTTCAGTCTAATTGAATGCTGACATCCAAAATACGTAAGACAGCTATTAACTTAAGTTGTGGTAGAAGTGTATTTATGGTAAGGTATCTGCCGTATGTTAACCTTCTTCGATTGAAGCCACAGTTTATGTATGCATCAGACAAAGTTCTTAGGCAGGGGTGTCACAACCTTTAAGGGCTCAACAATGTAATGGCCCCATAGTCCATTTAATGCAAATTTATAGAATCCGATCGATTATTACATTTGAATTTTCGAACAGCAGGTTATGACCGGGTCGGGTGCAGAAGGTGTGGGTCGAATGACAACTAGACCACACCGCCGTCGTGGCTACCGACGTATGCAATTCCAATTCATCCCATTCCCCTCTTTTTTAATTGCTATTTGGATTACGTTTTTTTTTTTATTTCGTCGTATTGAATTCGGATTGACCGGAATGGTCAATCCATTTAAGTAATTTCCAACAGGTCTTTTCGGAACCCTATAAATAAAATTCACGTAGTGTACCGAGATATGTCAACAAAAACCCCACTTTCCCGAACAGAGCTAGTTCGTTGACGGGTCTCAAACGTTCCAAATTTATTCTAGCATTTTTGTATTTGTAACACGTCTATTGTTTTCCAGTGGGCAACCTCGGCTAGCTCAGATTTCTCAGTGTGGGGTAACTCCAACCCTGCCCATAGACGGTACAGATTTCAAAACAATCTCGACCTTCACAACACTACATATCAACCTACATGCACACACAAAATAAACGAAACAGTTGGCAGGCCTGGTGTATATGGCCACGACGTACCCGCCCTTCCTGCAATGTACTTATGGGGTTTTGTTGGTTCATCGTCCTTATATTGGAATTGGCGGTTAATCTAATCCATGCTCCCCTCGATTCTCCCCTCCAATCGAATCTACTCACACTTCATATTCAATTTCTATAGTTTATTCACAATTATTAATTTAATATCTATTCGGTATCAATCGGTATTCGATTGTCGCTATCGATACTTTTCGACGAATGCAACATATTTTTCAAAAGATTCATAAGAAACATAATAATTAATATTAATCGTAAATAAATATTCATATTCAATTGCTGGCAGTCGATAAGCGATCACCAGCGTAACTATCGATAAGAGCCAGAGCGTAAGAATCGCCTCACCCATGTGCAACTCTGAGCTGTCAGCAACTATTACAATTGGAAGTGAATTTCTAAGTTAATAAATATTCCAGAAAACCATCAATAAGCAAAAAGCAGCGAAAACTAGAATCTCATTGTCATCAAGATGACCGATAAGGAAGGGAACATCATTGAAATGAATAATGCCAAAGAAAGCTTCAGTCAGACAAAGTTTAAAATCATTAACATTTCCCACACGTGGATCATCGAAAAATTTACATTGTTACATGAACTAAATTTAATTCAACACGTCGCATCTACGACGTTTGCAGCCGCAGAAGATAGTAATATAAAGTTTAGCTTAAAATTTCTTCGCGGGACCTACGGCTATGATCTGTGGTTAGAATCGCATTGCCTAATAGGCAATGGTCACAAGGGTCGCTTTACAATTTATTTGCAAAACGAACTAGAAACAAATGGCGTTATTCGTTTGCCTGACAGAGTATGTATGAATATGGGTAACTTGGAAGATGCATTTGAAGAACCGGATAAATCGCTTCGTATTCGCTGTTGTATCACTATGGCGCTTAGCCCTTCGTATATAAACTCGACGATCCCAGTTCCCGATTGCAAATTAGTATCGGATATTGGCAATTTGTTCAATACAGAGGAATTGTCTGATGTCACAATTGAAACGGGCGACGGCAATAAGATACCGGCGCATAAGATAATTTTATCAGGTGAGTGGTAATGAGATACCGAATGGGGACTTGATACCAACCGATTTTTTTTCGCACGCAGCACGCAGCAAAGTTTTTGCTGCCATGTTTAAGCATCCATTGGAGGAGAGTCAGCAGAATTGCGTCAAAATTGACGACTTGAAATCCGATGTTGTAATTGAAGTGCTGCGTTTCGTCTACACGGGATGTATTCCGAAGTTGGAAGATATGACTGAAGATCTACTGTCGGCTGCCGACAAATACGATCTCGACCGGCTGAAGGCAAGCTGCTTGAGGTCCTTAAGCAACAATTTGTCTACTGAAAATGCAGTCCTGACGTTAAAGTTGGCGGATCTATATTCGGAGGAAGGACTGAAGTCACGGGCAATTCAATTTATTAAAGATAATGCTGAAAGCGTTGTGAAGACACTGAGTTGGAAGAGGCTCGTTATGAATGAGAGAAATCTAATACTAGAAACATTTTTTTACCCAGAAATTCTGCTCAAATTGGATGAAGAATCTTAGCCATCATAAAATGAAGTGTAATAGAAACACATAATACATATGTACTGAAATTAACATTGCAACTTGGAATGGTTGACAACATAACATCAATCACTATTTAGACATATATTTCCCTGATTTTAAATATACGAAAAAGACTTGACCTTAAATACAAGTAATTTGAATCGAAGGTACATTGTTTTTTTTAAGCATATTTTTTCGACACTTAGCTTGAACTGATTTTTTATAAAATGCAAATAATTTAACATAAGATACATGTAAGTGAATACCCAGAATAGTTCTCATTTAGAGTGTGGCAGCGCTAGATGCAATAAAAACACAACAAGGGGTAGCCATGGAAACATAATCAATGAGGTGAGCTGGAATAGGATAATATTTTGACAAACGGTTTAAATAAATTAACATTATGACATTATATAAGAATAACTTGAAAGCTGATTCAATTACAAAAATGTTTTGATATTTCAGTTGAATTATTCAACCGTCAGTGGTATCAGCTGGGCATTGGATAAGTTCTTTGATGACTTAATAGCTAATGTGAAATATTTGAATTTTTATTTTCAGCAAACCGATGTTGGTGAAAAGTCAGAAATACAGATAGAGCGCTTAGTGCATACTTGATTAACTGTCCTTGGAGTATCATTCGTAAATACCACACCAAAAGCATACTTGACTTTTAGGTGGAAGCAGTTGCTGCATATTGGAAATGAAATTTAATATGCCAAAATATTGCCTGACACTTGAGGCTGTCATTGGCAGGAGCGCACACAATGCAGAGACATACTATAGATACATCGAGTGCTATAAAATTGATGATAATGAAGTGCTGCAGCTGCAGATACATTTGACAGGACGAAAGCTTGAAACCAAATAAGCAAATGCCGTAGACAAAAGATGTCTTTGGAATATCTAATCGCCACCTTGTGTGCTTCAGCATTTTTGTGAAGCATTTTGAAATGTGACAACATGTTGTTTGCAACTACACAGTAGTAATAGTAGTAGTAGTAGTAGTAGTAGTAGTAGTAGTATTAGTAGATACAAAAGTATCTCCAGCTATCTAATCAAGTGGCAGCTGCCCTACGCCTATTATATCACACTGGACTTGGACCCTGCAAATTGCTGCTGAATTTGTAGCAGCTCCTTCGGTCGGTGGTTTTGTGTGTTTTACTGCAGTGGATATTGAAAAACTTTAATTTAAGTGGATTTGCTTTGAGCTGGGCATTATTATTATCAATCTGGCCTGCGGTTGCTTGCATAATTGTCAACTATCCAAAAGGTCTCTGATGTTGTAATTTAAATTGCCAAGAAAGTTCTGAGCCGTAAGTCAAGTACAACTTACTTTTCGTATTGTTTAATGCTCACTTACCTTCGAGTTGGACGTGCTGCTTAATTGAAAGATGCTCTCTGTCTGCCAAGTTGTTGGCCAGTTAGCCAAGCCAGTTAGCCGGCTAGCTAGCTGCCAATTGACTGCTTGACTCCCTTGGCCCCGGCCAAAGTCAATTTGTCGCTATACTTAGTCTCATACATACGGATGTACATAACTTGCCAGCCAGCCAGCAGTCCATGGTACATTACAGCTTTGAATGCCAACTCGCAAATGAACCATAAATAAATAATTTGAATTACCAGCACAAGAAAAATACAACGCCGTGCGCAGAGCTCATATTGGATTTAGGCGAGGGTTGATTTGCAAATGCGAGCATCAAGAAAATGATAAATCTGCTTGTGCACATATTGTTTTATTCCTACACATTTCAAAATGGTTAAGAGCAATTGTGATGTTGCGAAAAGTGTGCAATAGGTAATTAGAAGCAAATCCGATCTTCTCTTTTTTTATCTGTGCTGTGCGCTTGTGGAATCAACTACCAGGCACTATAAAAAAGAAAAGATATTTCTGCATAATTATTAAATATCTTGAAGTTCAATCGCTTCACAACAAGTATAATAAAATTGATCAAATTAATAAAACTGTCATATTATTAGTAGACAACTAAATAATATTCAAACGAACTTTATTATAGATTCTTAGTATTAGTATTGTCTTAAACTGTCTTAAAGCACATTGTGAGCTAAGTAGTAAATGGTAAGTGTGCACTTGTAGCTTTCGGAGCAATAATCGCAATTTAAATGAAAATTGTAATTTTCATGGTAATTTCTCGTCGGACGATTTCTCATTATAGATTTTAAAATATTTTATTTTTGTAAAGCCATTTTGCAATCTATAACTTGCTTGATGCTTACATTTTTTACTCAGAGGAGCTTTATAAATTAATTACTTACTTTTTGGTGAACAACTTTATTATTAGAAAATCCTTTATACTAATAAAAAAAATTTGAAATCACTCATTTCAAGAACTTTCTCAGGCAACCCTCATGCCAGTTCGCAGGTTGAGCTGTCAGAAAAACAAAATAAAATGAAAGCAACTATCGAAACGTAAATGCTCGACGGCAACAAATCGCTCGAAACAAAAGAAAAACAAAAGTACTTTATAACATGTCTGCAGCAGAAGCATTCGCAAAGATACTCCAGCTAAGAAACTTGAAGATACTTGTAGTCGTATTCGTATTCGTATTCGGATTCGTATTCACATTCGCATTTGTATTTTTATTTGTATTCGTATGCTATTCTATGGACATGGTGGCAGCCACAGTTCGGTACAAGTTCATTAAATAAATTATTCATACGCATCGTGTGCCGACAAAATGGCGACTGGCGACTGGCGGTCGTCGCTTTGTTTCACTTTTTCGCACAGAGAGCGAATTTTCATTGACAGTTTGTTTTATTTGGCATGTGTCTGCACCGTTGTGCAGAATGAAAACGCATTCGGCTTAAATATTTATGGGCAGATGTCTGTGTGCAGTGTGCTGTGTGCGGGCCTCGCACCGAATTGGATCGGGATGCGGCAGGTACTCAACTTGACATTTGTGAAGTGTGTGCCGGCCGCTTTCACCTAACGGCCTGTCAAGTGGCAGCATCATTAGGCCATCCATATACAAAAAGAAAACCTCTCCTCTCGCTCTCTGTAATACACTGCTCATTTGCAATGCTAAATGACAAGAGAGACCGCAAAGTGAGGTGAAAGCCCGCAACAAAGTATGCAACACTTTCTGGTAGTGCAACAGTTTCGTAAATCAAAACTAATTCAATTCGAAATGCTGACTTCCACCTCCGGACTGTTGATGACTACATCACAGATTACAGCATAGCCACAACTGCGGGCTAAGCGGCATCTGGACACCTGGACATCTCTGCGGCTTCACAATTTAAGCTGTTAAATGGAATTTTTTATATGTGGCAGCACTCAAATGGAGATGAGTGTAGTCGTACTATTCCTGGGCTATGTGAACCAATACAAATGCATAGTAAACTATGCAAATGTCAAATGTAAATGCCAGTAACTGAGGAGTGCATGAATACTTCTACTTGCCAATGCATTCCGAAAAGAGTTCGCCCAGCATTTTTGACAGTTGCAGCTTGTTGTCTGCCACTCCAGTCACCCATTTTCCATTTCATGTGGCATGCAAAAGTTGTTCAACTGATTTTTTTTTTTTGGTTGCTTTGCGGTTGACTGCAGCGCCATGAGATTGCATTTTAAAAAGTCGGATACATGGATGCAAAACGCAAGTTTCTAATATTTGACTAATTTGAATTGGGGCGAATTGTTTCCGCATCACTGATCAACTGCAAAATGTGAAATGTGCTTTCCCAACAATGCAGCAAGAAATGTCCTGCCTTCCCTTTGCTCTTCGCAGTCTGGCTTTTCTTGTTGCACTAACTTTAGCTTTTTTCTTGATATACGAAGCCATAAGATAAGTGATTTTGGCAGCGCTTTAATATTGTTTAATTTCAATTAATTTTCTACACATTTTCAAATAATTTGCGTAGCTATTCAACAAAAATATATCACACTACATTATTAATTATATTTCGATATTTTGTCATATACTTTCTTCATAATTTCTCCACAAAATTATATTATAACTGCGGCCAATGGCACAACTGCAATAAAAGTTTCCTGATAACACATTCAACATCCTCTCGCAGAATAGTTACTTTACTTTCAGAGTCTTTGTACATTAGTTGTATTTTTAAATGTATTTGACAAACTTTGAATTGTTAAAGAATTATTAAATACATGCTTAGTCTTGAAAGTTTGCCACGCCTTGTGTCGTAAGATATATGTCCACTCGTACGCTGTTCCTTAGGGAACTGCTCAGTGGTCACTGACTGGTGCCTGTTCTGGTCGCTTTGATGTTGTTTTCCCACGCAATTTCATCACTGTGACAGCCAGCCAAAGAGTCGAGAAGCAGCAAAATGTCAACGAACTGGCAATTTTTTATAATTTGCGAGCAGCAAACGCTTCAAAATGAGAATAATTTTGAGCAACGGCAAACAAATTCATTAAAACGCACTCAACAACAACAACAACAACAACAACAACAATAACAACAACAACAACAACAGTAACAACGACTTAAATAGCGAGTCTGCATATGAAGAATAACGATGCCAAACACAACAATTGACATTGACAAAGAGGCGTTGTCGCTGACAGCGACTGGTGGCAAGTGCGGTCGGGTCGGGAACGGGAAGGAATGCGTCTGGGGAGTCTTCTAGATAGCGGCGTTGCCTTCTAATAAATCTGAGCGCCTTTGCGCAACACTGTGAATTTAATTAAAACTAAGCTCTTCATTTGCCATCGTGCTGCTCAAATGGCCGAGTCAGCCGAGTGGGCGTGGCAGCGGCAGCTGTTTCATTCTTTTTTACTTGGTTTTTTGCCGCCCAAAAACTTTTGCTTTCAGCTCTCGCATATAATTGTGGGAATTTGTAATGAGTCTGTCAAAACAGGAGGCCTTGGGTCCATATGCAAATGATTATTATCATCATCTTTAGCATTTACTTACCCATACATTTTAATATGCTTGTCGCTGCCGAAAATTAACGTCAAATAATATGTTTTCATTATGTTTTTTAAGGCGACTTCTTTATACACCCGCTGTCAAATTAATTTCACTTCATTTTCTTATTAATGCCCACAAAATTATGCTTCGCTTTTGGCCCATGCAATATTTTTTGTTGTTTTTGATGGAATGATTAAATGGCCATGACTAGATTGAGGACAAATTAAGCACAGTAAGAAAATGTTGAAAAGTTTTGCAATTAGCGTAAAGTTTCGTCAATTTTAAAAACCACCTTTTTTACGTAAGAGAAGCCTTGCAACAACTATCGGCAAACTTTTGGATTTTCAAAAATGTTTCAAGACTTAGTTTTTACATAAACTTACATTTAACTTTTAATTAACTCATTTTAAATGCACTTATTACATATTTAAATTATTAATTTAAGACTAAAAAAAAACTTTTAAATTTGACTTGTTTTTGTTGTGTTTTAAGTAAAAGACTATAGACTATAGATCTTTGTTTTAAACTCCATTATTTTTCTTCCCGACTTGCCAAATAAAATGTGCCTCATATCCGTACCGGCTTTCAGTCTTTCAAAGTATTATAAAAGCCAATTGGCGAACTAATGTGGAGCCTGCCTAAAGTTTCACCATGGCTACTAAGACCAAAGCGCTGCACAAGCCACAAATGGGGGCGGACTGCTCCGGTTTAACTGCAACACAGAGACTCCTACAGTAGGTGTGTGCTGATGTCAGCAACTATTCGAGTACACACACTAACAAACCACACACACACACACACACACACAAACACACACACGGGAATCCTTCCATCTCGCTCAGTCTCACTGCGTATTTTGCTCGTGTCGAATAAATTTATTTAAATAAATAATTTTTCCATTAACCGCAAACATGGATTTTGGCGCAATTGCATAAATGGAATGTAATAAATGAAGTGCAACTAAGCGAGGGGCGGAGGGAGGGGGTGATATTCAGCGGGTATTGCATTGTTGTTGTTGTAATGTTTTTATTTTATATTGTTGTTGCTGCTGCGGTTGATGGCGTGTTGACGCGGTCGCTTCAGCTTCGTCTATGCGTTGGATGTTAATTTCGTTTTTTTTTTTTATTTTTGTATACCCTGTTCCCATTCATTCAGAAAATAGGGAATTTTGGATATTTTAAGGAAGACAATCTGAAATGAACAATCCAAAACATTTTCATAAACTTATTCATCATCTATCATAAATTATAATTTACAATTAGGCGCTACTCGTCCACTTGGTAGCGCTTTTACTTGTCTTATTAATTATCATATTATTTCAATTTAAATATTTTAGTTAATGTTCCAGCGAGGATTTCAAAGAAGACGAGAAAAATTAAGAAGTGTTTTGAAATCACTTCAGTATTATTCACTTTATACACCAGATTCCCTTTTTTCAGTAATCAATCTCAACTACGGGCACGATTTGCGTCAAGGAGTGTTTATACGAACCTTTAAGAATGATATCAGTATATCTGTAAGTCGAACACTCCCGTTAACTGAACTTTACAGATTGTTGGTATTTTCGTTAGTT
This sequence comes from Drosophila cognata, assembly GCA_035041535.1. NCBI lineage: Eukaryota > Metazoa > Arthropoda > Insecta > Diptera > Drosophilidae > Drosophila > Drosophila cognata. The sequence goes on from JAWNLC010000616.1 coordinate 310,190, forward strand.
TTTGTGTGTTGTTTGAGACTGCAAATAAGTTTGTAATTTGTTTAGTTTACACAGAGAAAATGGCCGCACATTGCATTTACATATTACACATTATGTTTTGCGGTCGCATTGTTGTTCAGCGTTGTTCGGTTACCTGGTTACCTCTACTCCCTTTCGTGTAGCTTTCTCTCTTTCTCTCTCTCTCTCTCTCTCTCTCTCTGTCTGTTTGTGCTCCACAAACTCAATGGCTGACTGGCTGTTAAATTTTAATGTCGACTTTTAGGCGTCCGAGCGGGCAAATGCCGCCAGTGAGTGGAGTAAGTTAATTAATTAACTACTGATGGGAGGACTACGAGGCTTTTCGCCTTGTCATGTGAATTATAGTTAGTTAGTAACTTACATAATTGAATGTGGAGTAAAGGCAGTGGTTGGAAAACTATATATATATATATTTTATTAGACTATGGTGATAAAACTGATGAGTAAAATGAAAGTAGAAGAGTTAGAGTAAAGTCCTACTCGAGCAACTATTACGCTTGAATCTTTACGAACTATTTGATGGGTTATTTTGTGTCTGGCGACTACTTTTATAATTTAATTATGTTTTTAGCAGGCTTAAGTAAATCATAAGTGACTCATTAATGAAGAAAAGAAAGAAAGAAACAAATATTTGAGTCCCGGGAAGAGTGATCATTTTTGTAAGTCTTATTAAATAAAACATATAAGAAATAGACTCAACTGCTGATGAATTGATCGAAATAAGTTTTTTTTTTTACATTTTACAAAAAATAGTCTTTTTTTTTAGATGTAAACAATATTCAGTATTAAAAAATATGCTCTGTGGAATCATAAGGCGAGTTCTAGATTTCATCAGTGTATAAATAAAAGCTATGGCTACTTACACATACATACATTTAAACTGGTACACAGTTGTTTTTAAGATGAAATGAAATTTCAATGCGAATCCATTCATTTATTCTTATCTAAAGATACGGCATATAGCTCAAGATAAGTCAAGTTGGCCGCCCTTTCGATTTGTTTACTTCAAAACTCACTCAAAGTTGTGCGCTAAAAAAAACTTTGCCTGTTGACTTCCTAGTTTTTCCATAGACCTCCTAGTAGCGCATACATAACATATTTGACAATTCACAGAAACTGACCTCACGCGGCATGCAGCAGCAACAACAACAACAACAACAGCAGCAGCAACAACAACAGCAAGGAACTCAACTTAGGACTGCAAACGCACATCTCATAAACAAAGTGACTTCAATTGAAAAATTATACAAAAATAACAGCAAATGAAAACAATTTGTTGTTGTTGTTGTTGTTGCAGTTGTTTTAGTTGTTTATCATTGGATATGTATAAGCAAAACAACACAAAACAAAACAAGGAAAAAATAACAAAATTAGCTAAAAGGCAACTCTCGAATCGTGTCCGCCGTCTCGTTGGCCACTTGAAGCCATCGCCACGTCGTCATCATCAACGATTTGAGTCAACTCGCCATTTCGACATCCTGCGTAGCATTTTTATACAGTTCTCAGTTATTATCGAGACGTGCATTGACAATTTGTGTATTAAATTTATGGCCCATTGTGCAATAGAAGCCACGCCTGACTGCACTTTAGAATAGTCCCGACGTATATACATATATATATAAATACATACAAACACAATTATTTATACATACATATACATATACATACATATGTATGTGTATTGCTTGCTGTCAGCTTTGGGAATTTTTCAATAATTTTATGAGCGTTTTACAGCGTCACGTTCTCGGCCAGTTTTCGTTTGGAGCGTTTTTTTTATGAATTTCTAATTAGGCATTTGCAACGCACATTTCTGACACCTATCGAGAGGGTTAAGTGTATCTCGCCCCCGACACCGTCGTTAAAGTTGCGAGCCGTTTTTTACGATATTTTTATTTAATTGCAAAAATACGCATTAATGTAATGCTGCTGCTGCAACAAGCTGCTTCCTCAGCTTTTACGACAGCTGCGCCTCATTTGGAGCGACGCTGTTGCACCAAGGTGTCGGCCAAGTCGTTACATTACATGCTTTACTGTAAAAATATTTAAATTTTCGAAACTGTTGCTTGTGAGGGAACGCCAAACATTGGCCTCATAAATGGCCGGCACACGCCTTGACACGGCCCGAGACAGAACCGAGCGGAAGTCGTGATACGCACCTATATAAGTTGAAATATGAGACAGAGATACTAAAGTGAACGACATGTGTTGTGCTCATACTAATTATTCGTTATAAGGAAGCATCAAATGGGAACACTTCTTTGGCACAACTTACAAATTGGGCAAAAATGTATTTATTTATTAATAAATTTTTATCATTTTTTCAGCGGTTAATTAATTGCCAAATTCGTCCTACATTTGTTGCATTGATTGTGAAAAACACAATCATACCAAAAATATTTAACCATTGGAGTCAAAAGTGTATAGTATAGACCATAAAACATTCATATCGAGTGGCAGATTTATTTTATTTAATTTAACCGATGAAAATCAATTAACGAATATATTTTATTTCGATTTGTATAAATATATATATATGTATATATACTATTTTCTTAGGGATTTCATCAAATTAGAAATTAATTTCATATTTTTTCTTTGAAAAGCTTTCTACGAAAAGCTGGGAAAGCCCTTGTTTATGTATGTATATGTATATATAAATACATATAACACATTATTCAAATTTGATATTTAGTATTTCTCCCAATTTATGATGATTAAATCTGAATTTCATTAAGCGGATAGTCGTTGAACAAAGCATGTCAGCCCTGCTCTTGGCAATGTAGTCCACCTTCCAGCTGGCTAATTCCTTTGCCTCTTCTTCTGCAGCTGCTGCTGTTCATCATGCTGCTCATGCAACTGAAGTTTTGACAGTTGACTGTGATTATTCAGCTGCCCCCAACCCGACACACCGCCCCTCCCACAGACCGCTTGGTAAATTTAGCAGTGCGTTTGCGATTTACATTGACGTTAACATTTTTGCTGTCTTGCATACTAAACAAAGCCGCTGCTTGATTCAACATACCAAATGTTATGTCTGCTGCTGCAGCTATTGCTGGTGTGTTGTTGTTGTTGTTGCTGTTGCACAGACCACAAAATGGACAAAATGTGTTCAATTTCAGGCCTGTGATTTTTCAATAGAGACAAAAACAACAACAACCACAGCATCAAGGCTGTATTGGCGAATTAACATTGATGGCGTGCCTATGAACGGGAACAGGACAGTTGGCCAGCTTTTGAATGCGGGCTGGTGGCTGGGGTAGGGCATGGAGACTGGGATTGGGTGGTGCATCATTTTGTTTGCCATTCAGCTGGTCCGTGTTGCACTTGCAGGAACTGAGCGTTCATTAGCACGCACGTCGGCGCCATTTTGCAAACGCATTTCCGCTGCAGAGAGCTACGTGCAACCGTGCGGCGATTCCGTTAGTGCGTTCGACCGTCCGTTCGTCCGTCCGTTTCCCGTTAGTCAGCTTAACCCGTTAAGGCCAGGTAAATGTTGGAGCTACTCTGATTCCTGTTTTCGCTATTACTCCCATTTCTTTCTCTTTTTTTTTTTTGGTGTTGTTTTAATTTGTATGGGCTGAGCTCATGTCATCATCAAAAGGCATTTTTAATTGGCGTGTTGCAGCTTTACGCTTCAGCAGCCCTCGGGGGCAGCGGCAGCGGCAATCGTTGGCAGACATGCAACAGTTCTCGAGTCGATAATTGGTAACGCGTTACGTGTAATGCCCCCGAAAGCCAAAAATGGAATTTCTAATTAAGCTTTACAAAACATCAGTTTCAGTTTCAGTTTCGGTTTCAGATACAGCGCACACAGCTACAAACTGATACGCTGTCTCTCTGTGTGCGTGTGTGTGTGTGTGTGTGTATATCTGCATATCTGTATCTAAATTTATATATATCTAGGTTCGTGTCTGTGTCGGTGTCTGCCTCCCAGCGAGTGTGTACGAAATTTTGGTCAATTAACACATCAACGAGCTTAGTTTAGACCAGGACAAAAGCCAGGGCAGTGCACTGAGCCCCCTATTCCACCTTGCCCTTTCTAACCAGCTTCAGTTGTATACCCAAAAAAATACATGCAAAAAAAAGAAAAACAGAAAAGAATGAACAAAATTTTTGACTTACTTGCTGCAACGTTTTGCAGTTGCTGTTTGATGCGCTTGAGGGATTAGCAGCAGCAGCAACATCAGCAGCAGGAATATCAGGATTCAGTATTGAGTTTGCCAGTCAGTCTGTCTCCCTCCCCATCTCTCTCTCTCTCTCTCTCTTGCAGTTTCTCTCCCTCTTGCTTGCCATTGATGAGCACAAAATTGCATTAGGAATCACTGCAAGCAGCTCAAACTGGTCATTTGATAGGTTTTTATGGTCCGTCTGCTCCGTTCTGTTCTGCTCTGGTCGCAGTTGTGGAGTTGATTGACTTGAAACTTCTCTATTAAGCAGCTGTCAATGGGTTTGTAGCTTGGCGCCCCAGATTGATTGGGCTTTAGTACTGCAATGAGATGAGAGACACTCGAGTGAGTTAATGGTGCCGATGATTTCTTAAAGGTTGAAACATTTATACAGAACTAATACTCCAAATGTTATAGAAATTGATAATAAGATTGATAAATGCTTAGCATTTATTAAATTATTATGGCTCAGTTTTCAATGGGTGATTTGCTTATAAGAAACTAATATAAAATGAGAATGAAAAGTTCAATTAGTAGATTCCCCAAACTTAACTGTTGAATATTATTGTTATTATAATTAAATTATTATTGTTATTAAATTAAATACCATAATACTCAACTGTTTAATATTATAGGTCTTCCTTTTGCCAGTTGAATACTTTTTATTAAACTTTTGTACACACTTTCTACTTGTTTCATAATTGATAGTTAAGAAACCCATCGGAAGAGTCCATTATTCATAGTTTCAGTCTGAATAACTTAGATTGGGTTAATGTTGAGTGTGGGTGCTTTAATGTTGAAGTCTATATTGATTAAAGCCTTATATAGAACAGTAGACAGATGCAGCAAATCAAATTTAGCAGTGAATTAATATTAAGTCTGCAAATAGCCAAAGCAGACAGCTAACTGCAGATATGCAAAGAGAATCAATATTATATGTAGATGGAGGGAGGGAGTGGGGAGGGGGGCATACATACAGCCAAGCCGCGTCGCAGCCAACCCGTCAATCGCTCAGTCAGTCAGACCAACAGACAGACAGTCAAACAGTCAGCCAAGCTGGGCCATCATTTGCCTAGAGCTGGCTGGCTGGCAGCAACAATTGATATATGTACGAGTACGTGAGCCGCATTTTGAAGCAGCTTGAAGCGTTTGAGCCCGTGCATTCGTCCGCCAATTGATTTGATGTAAGCGGAAGGCAGCAGGCTATGTCGAGGGGGACTGAGGGGGCAGTGGCAAGTTTCTGAAGTGCGGTCGCAAACTTTGTGAATGGCACGCGTTAAACTGAATTTATGCGAGAGAGAAACTGAAGAGAGACAGCGAGACGGAGAAAGAGAGAGAGAGAGAGCGAGAGAGAGAGAGAGAGTGAGAGAGAGAGCGAGGGAGAGCGCGAGAAAAGAGCAATCCAATAATACTAAAGATGCCTAAAGTAGACTAAAGAAAGTGTTTAGAAGTTGATACATGTGCTAAGCAAAAACCAGATTGAACATTTGACTACGAGATACCCTAAACGCAGCAGTTAAATATATTATTCTAGTTTTGTTGCCAAAGTTCCCTTTAAAAATATTTGCACACTCAAAAATGAGCTGTCTCATGAGATAATAATAGCTCTAAGACTGACTCAACTGCAATTACTGATTAAGCATATATATTTTATCTTTGGGATCGGAGAGGCTTCCTTCTGCCTGCTGCATATCTTTGCACAACTTTTGTATACCCTTTTTTCCAAAGTATGATAATAACTAAGAGGAACTGTTGCTGTTCAGGAAATGGCCAAGTGTCTGCAACTATGACAAACAAAATGCTGCAGCCAATAACATATTTATCAATTAGCAATTTATCATTTATGCAAACAAGCCGAGGAGGCCGGCAAATGCCAGTTGCTGCATGCCGCATGGCAAACAAATGCGCTCAAAATATGAATGAATGACGGGTGAGACGATGGACAACCGGACAAACGGACAGAGCAACAGAGGGACAGAGGGAAAGAGGGACGGGGGCATACTGGGTTCATTCAGCAACTCACTGAGCCCAAAACTGTTGCGCATGCGCCGTTGTCGTCGCTTTGTTTGCCTTTTGCCAAGAGCGTAAACAAACAACCGAAAGGAGCTGGCAATGCTGATTATTATTGTGGCATTGACAGGGCCAAGAATTTACACAAAAATGCAATCAGCGCATAGGATAAATATACAAAATGATTGGTCGGGCAAGCGAAGCAGTCGAACCCAAAACAGAAACAGAAAACAGACGACGGCAACTGGCGCGTTATCATCAATGAATATTTACACAATTCGATAAATTTATCACTGTAGCCACGGCGATTAGCTTGACGCTGTTCACTGCTCATCGTAGATGTTTAATTTTCCATATTTAGCTGTCACTGTCACTCCACATTTGTTTGCCTGTTGATCAAAATGATAAAAGATAGTCAACAGCTAGTCGAGTTGCCTTCTGCAGACACAGACCAATATCAGTACAGAAATTGAAAAACAGTCAAAACATATACAAACATATACATTTACAAATATACTAAACATGCTTTTTGGTATAGCAGAATATTCAAGTTGCAAGTTTAAGCAGCTGAGGACAATTTAGTACTTTTTGTGTTCAAAAATAAAAAATAAATTCTAATATTTTAGGCATCTTAGAGAACTGTGGAACATTTTTTTCTGAATTATTTAAGATAGTTTTGAAGAGCGTAAGGAGAGAACAATTGACTTTTGAAAATATCTTTCAATAATATTTTTTGTCATTAGCCTCCACTATGAACAATGCTCTGAATTATAAAAACTAAATTTAGGTCAACGGCTTATCCCTACTCAGCTGACTGATATAATCTAGTCTCGAACTCGAACATTTACCTTTGTTATTTTCGGTTGCGTTGCCAAACTGTGTCACCAAGTCAAAATATTCGAAAGTAATAACCGTCGTCTTGGATCTGGGCATAGTATCATAAACCAAACCCAAAGCAAACAGCCTTCCTATCCATATACTTACTTATGTATATATTTATATACATATATATATATGTATGCATGTGCAAGCCAATCAATCAAACTAAGGCCACGATAACATCTACAACAAGTGCCCCTCAGAAATAACTCTGGATGCCGACACTGAGAAAAACAAACCCTTTCAAACTATTGCTCTCAACAACTTAAGTTTTAAGAAACTTTACATTTTCTATGGCTTAAGGTTTAAAATCGAGCAGCTTTGATGGATATTGCAATTTTTAATAATTAAGTTTTGAAATACTTCTTTAGAAAATGATATACTTGTTTTTGATTAGAAATGAATTAAATTGTACACAACAATTAAAAAGCAATAACAAACTCCGATGCATTAAATATATAATCTATTCATTTTTCTGGCCGGTAAATATTTATAATATTATTTATTAATTGTTGTTTGTTTTTATTTATTTATTATTTGTTATATATTATTGTTATCATTATTTATATTTTATTTATTTTCAAAATATCGTTTAAGATTGCGCTCTGAAAACGTTGGTTTTTCTTTGCGTTGTACTCTCAGTGTATTCATTCACCCCCCGCTCGTGGCATACCCCTCGGCATGAAGACATTGAGAGATCTGAGAATTTGTATCGCAAACAAAGTGCAACCAGTCATAAATCATGACGAGATCGCATGCTACTCTCTTCTCTCTTCTGTCTCTTTCTCATCTCCGTCTCTGTCTCTGTGCTGGCGGCAAATCTCGTCGGCATTAAGCTGCTGCATAAGCTGCCTCATTATGACAAGTTGTGGCGAGTTACGCACTGCGTATCGGCAGCTCGTATCTTCTTGCCTCGTTTCTGGCACGCGTGTGAATATCTTGATTAATGCGTTTGGCCATTATTGGAAAATTGTCGAAAGCAGCTGATGAAATAAATAAAATCCAGACAGATCAATGCATTTAACAACTTTGATTAAAACAATAAAAAATAATATTGTGTAAATGCATATAGCAGTCTGTGAATTTGAAATACATCTGATAAGAGCACAACAAAATGTATCTCTTAGATAGCTATGGAAATCAACAGTTAGATGCGCTGTTTGTTTGTTCCACTCGCATGCCACATGATTCCCAACGGAATGAACGGAAACGGTGAGGAAAACTCTGCTACTGCCCAACAAAGAGAACGCACTCACTTCGATGTAAACTAAAGAGAACAGTGTATAAGAGAGAACGAGTTGCACTTCTGCCCCTGCTGGAGTTGCATTTGACAGGTGAGTTGCTTGTTGCAATGTGCAACATACGCTGATTGGACAAAAAAAAAAAGATTAATATGTATATAAAATAAGAAAAATAAATAAAATCAAAGATATATACATTAAAAGTTGCAATGTGAAAAAAAAACAACTAACAGAAATATATTAAAAAAATAAATTAAATTATGAAGATATGTATTTACTTTATGATATTTAAAAAAAATCAAATATTCCAAATTATCTTAATAAATAATAAAGTGAAAAAACAACTAAATATTAACATTGTATTAATAATATAATTGTTGTAAAAATAAAATGTTATTAAATATTGTAAACACTCCGCCCCCTCCCCACATACGATAGTATTCTTGTCATTTTCTGCCCGCTATAAACTTACAAACATATTTTCACAGAGACGAATGCGTTCCACAAACAAGTCGCGCTCTTCAATGCGCGCTCTCGGCCTTCATTCCACACAGACGAACGCTCTCTAATTGCGATCCACAAGAAGGCCGCTGTTCGGTTACATCGGCGTTGCCGATATGCGGCTCCTGAGTAAGCTTACAACATTCGTTCAATTCAATCGCTCGTCAACCTTCGTTCGGCGCGTTACAACAAGCGAAACACAGAAGGCAGCAGCAGCAGCAGCGACAAGAGCAGCAGTGGAACAGTAATCGCAGCGAACGTTAGCGTCGACGTCGTCGTCGGCGTTGTTGCAACAACTAAATTCGGTGGCGCTCGGTGCGGCAATGGTGGTTGCAACCGTGGTACCAGCATCGTCCAGTTTCAGTCTCATCCCAACGCTCGTGGCGGCAACAACAACGCTCAGCGCAACGTGCAACGTGCAGCTCGGTTTCGGTTTTCGGTTCGCGTTACGTTCTATTTGGCGTGCGAGTGTTTGAAAGATACACTCACTGATAAAAAGTATCTCGCCGCAAGCGACAACAAAATGCGGCACCTGTGCACCGATTGCCGGCGCCAGTTAAGCATGCCAAAAATGTAATACCCGTTTGACAAACGACCCAAGGCTGTCGGCATGCAACCAAAGCAGCAGCCGCATTGCAAAAGTATCTCAGCTGAGTGCTAAACATATCAAAACAACCCACAAGATACACGATTTGTGTGCAACAGTGCAAAACGAAAATATAAATAAATTAATAATAATAATAGTAATTAATTAATAAATAAATATAAATATTGCAACAGCTTCAACTGCATTTATTTTGCACTTCCAAAATTGTGCTAATGCGAATTCTGTGTGTGAGTGTGTGAAAAATTAGTGAAAATACGCTTTGATGCATTTGTGTAACGCTTTTTAACTATCAAAAGTATTATATACATATATACCTATATACATCATTATATAAACCCTATATACAATGCTATACATATGCATACAATCTAAGGATACAAGCTATATACAAATCAATTGAAAACATTTGATGCAACAAATATTTTCAAATTAGGTGAGTCGAAGCAACGAGCAAATTATTATTTCCAGTTTAAAGAAAACAAATGAAAAACTAGGCCAAAAATAATCAATTTATAAAATTAAAAAAATAAATACCAACTGAAGGCCAAACGGCAATTTAATTTAACGCGTAATATTCTGAAGTCCATCTTTTTTTCATATTCATCAAATGGATTTTATTGTAAAATCAATAAAAAAGTAATCATCATTTGTGGCTTTTAACTTTGCTATAAATCAATCTGAAATATACAAATTTTGAATTGATGACGAAGTTCTTTTTTTGGGGTAAGAAAGCACAGTGATGCATGAAAAGTAAATAAACAAATATTTGTTGAAAAAATAAAAACGATTGTGAATAGCAAACGAATTCGTAAACTTTGAATATTTTGCGACTACAAATGAAAACCAGCTTAGCTAAATGAACTAAAACAGCTGATAAAACAAATGTTTTGCTCGACTGTATTTTCTTAATTATTTCTCATTGCTGTGCAACTCTTTCAGATTGTTGCAATACTTGTTACGAAAGTGTTTGTAAATTAAAAAAAAGCAGAACGAAAGAGATTTTGTAAATTCTTGTCAAGTTGCGTTGTTGGGGGTTAAAGTTCGCGCTTTTCTTGTTTTCCCCATTTTCTAATTGTCAAAGCGACCCCTTTCGGCGGCGTCGCTGTGTGGCATATGGAATTTAGTGCGCACACTAAACATTAATTAAACACAAATTAAGAAAAGTCAAACTGTCAACATGCCAGGCTAATCAAAATAACCTGCTGTATCTTGTGGATACACAAACAGCAACAGCCAAGCCATAAAAACAAAACAAACGACACAAGCCAGAGAAAAATAGCAGAAAACTAGAAGTGAATTTCATTTCGTGTATCTTTTTATCAGGCAGTGAAAGATCTTTGCTCAAAGCATTTCTAAATGCCTGGCCAACAATTTACAAGATCTTTATCTCTCATCTCGTATCTACAAGCTTGCCTCTTCGGCACTTTACAGTTTTACACGGCAATTTCATAATTTTCTCAGGTATTTGTGTAGAATTATGTTTGGCAATTTGAATGCCAAAGATCTGTAGATACACGTTCATAACTTTGATGCCCATTGTTTGGCAGGCAAATTAGTTTTTATTGAAACGCTTGCGTGTCTCAATTTTGATTTCAATCGCAATCTTAAGCAGAGTCTGATTACTACAACCATAAGTTGCAGCCCCTGCGCATGCATAATTAATTTCGTGTAAAAATCATAATTACAGGCAATTAAAATTTATGTAAACAAGTTGCCAGCCGCAACGATTTTCGAGATGGGGGCTGCTTCAGGCGCCATTGGGGCGCAATCATCATAATAATCTTGAAAAGTTTGCTTCTTTTTCTTCTTTCTCTCGTTGTTGGTTTACATTCTTCTTGTGGCCGATTCACTTTATTAGTATTATGATAAAACGCAAACTTTTATCTTGTTTGTTATGTTATTATTATGTGGGCAATGTAGAAGTTCATACTAGAGTCGGTAACTTAATTTTTTGTCTATATATTTGGATTATAGGTTTGCGTTGCTCGAAAAAGTTTGCGAAAATCTTGCGCGTAATACAAATTTCGTGCTTTAACGTAAATAATAAAATACAATAGCAATAAAATACTAAAATTGGTATTCAAAATTCTTAATTAAAGCTATCGATCCCAATTATTTAAGTGTAGTGTATTAATTCTTTGTATACTCGAACTTTATCTTAATATATTAATTTATTTCAATTTCTGAGTGGCTAATCAAAAAACAAAAAAAGAAGAAAAAAAGAAGAAATACATAAATTAAATATACAATATAATTATATTTTATTTTATGATTAACAGACTTTGTAACTTAATCTCGCTTCTTTCGACTGTGTATATTAAATATTCAGTTAAATCCAAATATGGTTTCGCTTGTTTATTACAGGAATAAATAAATAAAAAAAATATATAAAAATCGCTTAAGATAGAGAATTGCAAAAAGAGCACAGCAAACATTAAGTTACCTAAACTTTATCAGAGTATAAATAACATTAAATAAGTTAAATATATTAAAGAAAGATAAATATCTGCTTTCTCTTAATCAGATTTTGTTTCAGTTTTAGTTAAAGCTCGTTGCTATTTTTAGTTGCTGCAACTTTTGTATGCCTCATTTAACGGGTTCTCTCTTGCGGCCAGTCTGTCGTTTCCTTCATATCCTCCCACACACTCACACTCACACACACACACACACACCCACATACACTCACACACACACACAGAGACGCACTGGCACTTTTTGCTCATCAAGCATTGAGAGACTGTCATGCAACCGCGTCTGCTGCTGCTGCCCACATGTGTGTCTGTACTTGCCACCGAATGGCCCCTCGGCTGTGTTGCGGGGTCTGCTTCTTTAATTAATTAGCATCTAACTAAGAATAATGTTTCCTGCGGCCGACTGTCATAACTTGGCTGCCCGTTTATTTGTTTCGGCTCGTCGGCGCAGATACAAAGATACAGATACGCGGCAGCAAAGCTACATCGCACAGGTGCCACAGTTACAGCTACAATTTGTGCAGCGCCCGCTGCCTCACTCTGCCTCCAGCCCTCATCCCACAAACACACACACACACACACTTGCCCCTACGGCGCTGGAAGTCGTGCATGGAAGAGAAACAGCAGGAAAACATTTTCGGGGCAGCCAAGTAGCTGTGCCACGCCCCCGCCACCGCATTCTTTGCCTTTTTTTCTAGTCGTTGTTTTTCTTTTTTTGTTTAGTTTTATTCTTGGTTTTATTGTACGCCTTGGTTTTTATGCTGCCTTCTGTTCCCAGTGTTCCTTCAGTGTGTTAACTTGTAAAAATGCAGCAAAGAAAATTATTTGTGCTACTTGCCTCAGCCTCAGCCTCAGCTTTGCCGTGTACTTGTGAAAAATGTTCGAGTGTTGCGGCTCATAAAAGTAGCCACTGTTTGTATGTGTGTGTGTGTGTGTGTGTCTGTGGGTGTGTGCGTGTCTTGGCATGTTGTTAGGAATTTTTCATGTAATGACTTGGCGCCAGCTTTGCTCTTGTTGTTGCCTCCGTTTTTGTTGTTTTTTTTTCTTTTCTTTTTATATGGTGGCACATTTTCTTTTTGTGCTGTTGCCAGCTTAAAGGCGGCAACTTGAAGTTTTCCACAGTTTTTTATTTTTTTTTATTTGATGTTGCGTGTGGGACGCTTAATTAGTAAAAAGTTTCTGTTAAAGTATCCCAAATATTTCAAGTTGTCAGCAGAGCTTAGAAAATGGCATGAATGAATGAAGTAGCTGCCGTTGAATACAGCCCATTAAATGAAAAAGAGATTTGAACTGAACGAAGTACAACTTAGTGTTTTCGAAAAGTGATCAATAACACTCTTGCCGACAAACTATTTTCTAAAGATATGTTATTACAGAAGCGAATATATTTTCAAAGTTCAAAATACTTGAAAGCTACAATCTGCTACAACTCTTGGTTTATTTTTGTTATTTACTAAAATATAATTAAATAAAAAATAATCATCAATCAATATTTGATTTCCTTCTTCTTTATTTCCTTAATTCTTCATTTAACATTTTTCAGCATCAAAAAAAACTATTTTTGCTTAAACACTTTTTTTAATTGATAATTAATTGTTTAGCTCAATCAGATGAATTTAATTTGGGTTTTATACAATTGTTTTGCATAGATTGCAGCTAATAAAAAAAGACTCTTCTTTTTGCCTTCTCTTATCTTTCTTCTATCTACTACAATACGATTATAACACTAAATGTTCCCAGCAGGGTCAAAACCCGTTTTTCTCACATTGAATGCAAACATGAAGTTTTCCTTTTTAGCTTCCTTTACATTTTGTTGTGCCTCTTGTCGCGGCAATGCTATCTAAGCAGCCAGTCGACCCTTATAATATGGTTCGTCAATATTACACACACACACACACACAAAAACACACACTCATACACATGTAAATGTCTTTTGAATAGACACTGAATTCGTCACATGATTCCCTTTAGATGAAACTCGGAATGCAACTGCGACGATTTCGTTGAGCTAATTAACTTTTGGTTACAGTTCACTGGGCAAATTTGCGACCATGCCCCGCGAAGAGTACGAGTGTGCCTCGAGACAGGAGACAGTAGGGGACACACACGTAGACATAAATATACATATACAGATATATATAGGCATATTAAATGTGTATTTAGATGTGTTGAGACGTGGAGCGGAAATGAATCGCCGCTCATCAAATTGAGAGTTGCTTCCCGCATTATGGCTGGCCAATGCTGTCGGCTGTTGACTGATCGAGGGGGCCTTTGTCTGGCCCTCTTTGTCTGTGCAATCAGAAGACTTACTCGATTTGTAAGAGGCATTCAAGCAAGTCGCAGTCTCAAAAATTAGCCAGTCAACAAAACATTTTACGCATCACAAAACAATAAAGCGTCATTAGCGCCGTTCTGCAACGCGAACTTGCAATGGGCTCAGGGTCAGACCCAACCCACAAATCGATCAAAATGCGGGAAGACTCTTCAAGAAAGCTACATACGTGAAATGTGGCTTGGTAATTAAGTTCTAAGTTGGTCAATGCATAACTGAGACACACACACACACACACAATTTTAAGCAATATGCACAGCTTGGCTCATTAATCAATGCTGTGCCCATAATCCACACCCTCGACTTAGTATACGTATTTTTTGAAAAAGTTTTGTCATACATGCAATGTAATTTTTCACAGTCAACACATTTGTTTAGATAGCAGGCTGTTGAAACTTGTTTCATTTAGTCAGCAGACGGTCAAAAGGAGAGAAAGGCCCGTTCAGTGTTAACTACTTGCAACATATCACATGCCCCCTGGGAGCTGCTTCTGGGCTGCGGCTATGCAAATGTTGCCTGGCCTGTTTCCCAAGTGTGTATCATGATGGGCTGCCACACGCCAGGTGTCAAAAATGTTTCAATAGAAGGTTTTGTCTCGAGGGTTGCCGCCATCAAATGGGCAACATGTTTGTGCAATTAGAGCGACTCGTCGGCCAGGCCGAGGGTTAAGTGCCAACTGTTCCCGGACCCAGTTTTTCGAATGAGCAGCTGAGCGCTCGAAGAAGGGTTAAATGTTCTCTACTGCTAAAAGTAATCAGGCAGAAATATCGCTCAACTTGAACAAGATTCTACATAATACAAAAGGATTTTTTTTAGAGACTGATGTTCTTTTATTCTGAGATATACAATGAAAAAAAAGATGGAATATCAAGAGGGAGTTTGAAATAAGTAGAGCAAACAAGTTATTGATTTTGTATTTGCAGTTAAATTATTTAATCTCTGCTTTTCATACATATTTTTTTAAAGATGTTTCCTTAACAGTATTAAAATCTTAGAAAATAATAACATTCATTTTATTTTAATGGCATTGGGAGTCTTTCGGATAGCCCATAAATAAATAGATAAAAACATTTACAATTTTTGTAGATTTTGATTATGATATTTTCATATTTCGACTCAAAGTGCTGCCGCAGAGTTCAGATAGGTTTCAGCTGCATTACGGTACCGCAACAAAGTAGTCATTTAATGTCCATTGCCTTATAAAAACAATCAGCTAATAAAGCCTTCCTGCAGGCAGCAGCAGCAGCCCAAACAAGCGGTAAATTTTATGACCACAAAACCCACAACGATTCAACGTTAACACAACAACAACAATGGCAACAAACACAACAAACGCAACAAAAACAAAATACAAAAAGTTTTTAACAAGCCGCCTTTCCGGCATTTGGGCTGCCATTAAAAAGCGGTTGTCCATATGGGCAACTGTGTCACAATTGCCTAGTACATGATTTCTATAATCAAATGGCCCAAGCCGCTGCATGCCACGCCCACGTGCAACATAGAATAAAACAAACTTTGGATGCATTATGAAATTAACAACAGCAACAAATAATAATAATAAATGACATGGCTATGATTATTAGCCATTTGGCTAATTTCACATCATTAGACAAATGTTGGGCTCTTATTGCGCTTAGGCAACATATGCACACAGACACAATAGGTGTACCCATGTGTATCTATGTGTATCTATGTGTGTGTGTGCATTTGAGCTTAGGCCAAAGTTCTGCTCACCTGCGTCTGCGGCTGTGGCTGTTGTGCCTTCAACTTTGTTGTTGTATCTTTCAGTTACAGTGCGCGTCATAAAAATTAATCAAGCGTTGCTAATTTGTCTGGCTAACGGTACCTAACGCTGAGGGTTCCTCCTCACGCGGCCATCATTAACAAAAAAAAAACAACAACAGCAACAAACCATGTGAAAACAATGAGTGTTAACGGTTTCAGTTTGCCAACTGATGAGCCCGCTGCGGCACAGCTGCAATTGCATTCAGCGTTGAGTACCCCCTTCAAAAATCGATAGAGCTTGAGTCTGCTGAACCCACACATACACACACTCACACAGCAACACACACCAACAGGCACACACATGTCCTTGCCACGCTCCGTTGCTCGGCCTAACGATTGTCTGCCCCTGCAACCAGGCCCTGTGCTTTTTGGGCTACAGTCTGTGTGTGCTGACATTTTTGTCGCTCATCATCCGTCTGGCTGCCTGTCGCTCAGTCTGTCCGTCCGTCTTTCGCTGGTCCGCTCTTGTGTGCCTGGCTGTCAATCAGCGCTTTGTTGTTGCAGCCACTTACTACAGCCTCATTGTCAATGTCGGCGTTGTCAACCTCATCCTCGTTCTCATTCTCATCTTCGAAAATATATTTTTGAAAATATTTTTACATACACATTTTGTTAGCAGCTTCGCTTATAATTCATAAAAATTTCAACCGAGGCCCACACACGATGTCGTCGTCGTCGTCGTCGTCGTCGCCATCGCCATCGCCATCGCCATCATCGTCGCTTAAGCTGCTGACAAACCGCAGACAAAGCGATCCACAGTATGCTCTCTGTTGGTGGATTGGGGGCTGCCGAGGTTCAACTGGGTGTGGCTCAACTGTGCCGCCTACTCCATTGACAGTTAACTGAATGCCCATGCGAGCTTATCAGCTGCGGCTTAACAAGCCGGTGAGGGATGTGCAGCCTGTAAAGTATCCCTCAATCTCCACCTCGACCCCAACCCCAGCCTCCCACAGTGAGGAGACTACACTCCAGCCCATCTGCATGAGGTCCCTTTAAACCCATTCTGTGCTTATCTGAATTTATTATTACCTTTTTATCTGCTCCTTGATATACCCAACATTCTACAACTTCTGCAGCATTTGTGAACATTTCTTGTTTGTTTTTGCTTCCCGCAACACTTTTATCCTGTTCCCAATTATTTATAAACAGTTTAAACTGCCGCACTTACTGCGGTATTTGCTTGCTTGATTTAACTTGTATGGGTTATTTTACTTCTTCAATTCTTATTGATTTTTTAAAAATACTTTCATGTTTTTTTTATTTTTTATTTTGAATTAATAATATTTGATATTAATGAAGTAATTACTTAATCGTCATAAGTTTCTAGCTAAGACTTAGGTAAAGTAAATAATCAATATATACATACATATACATATATATATATATATTTTTTTTTGGTTTCTTGATTACTTTTTGTTGTTTTACCTGTCTGCCATAACCCTTTATTGGCTGTTTATTCATTTGAATTTTCCAGCGGTTGCTTAATTTTGTCATACATTACTTTCCCCAAGTAATTCTCCTTCTTGTTACACACTTCATTCAACATCTCCCATTCTTTCCCAAAGCTGCTCCTCTTTCAACCCTCCTTTAAAAACTCCCGCTCATAGTTACTGTCAATATCCCGGCGTTTTTTTTTTTACCCACATCCTGTTTGCTCTGATGACATGGGACGACTGACAGTCAGCTACTTCGGAGCTTTACACTTGTATTCCTTGCATTTTGACTTGCTGCTCGCTCCCCTTTTTGGACATACTTCACGTCACCACTTAGCATGCATATATGTATGTGGTATATATTATATAGTAGTCTAGTATTTGCTGCATTCTTTTCAAAAACTCGACTAATTTGATCCCTAGACGCTGCTTGGTTTCGTCCTCTCGGCGTTTTTCTTACGCCCCCTACTTTGCCCTTTGCCGCTGTGATTTCCTCGGCTTGCCAGAGCGTGAAACATTTTTTGCAACCTTGCGACCCAACACACACCCACACTCACACACAAACACACACACACTCGTAGAGAGACGAACGACCCTTGAGCAGCCACACAGGCATAGAAATTCAATATTGCTCTCCCAATGTCTATGCTAATGAATGACTCGCGAAATGCTATCAGATGAGGGGGGTTTGGAGGAAGGGCTCTTCACTGTTTTCCCGTCTCGCCTTTTTATTTATTTTTCCGGCTTCCTGTTGCGAGCTTCGCTTTGCTTTCGGTTCGCTCTGCCCCGCTGCCGTGGACACCTTTTTTTTTTGTTGCTCTGCTGCCTTTTTGCGGTTTGACGCAGCAACTAAAAGTATGCAACACTTTTTTTATTCGCTTTTTCGCATGTTGCTGTTTGCATATTTAATGGCCAAGCACAGACAAAATGGCGTCGCCGATTTTGTTTTTTCTTTGGTATTTTTCCTGTTTTTTGGTAACTGCCCTCGGCCCGCCTGCGCCCTTTGTGGTTAGGCGTTGATTTGTGGGCGCGCCGTGCCGCTTTCCGTCGCATCTCGTGTCTATTTGCGGCTGGAATGTGGTCAGAGTGAATATTTGTTTATTATGTATTTTATTTCGGGTGTTGCTGATGTGACTTTAATGAACTTGCGACATGCTGAAAATCAATATGCGCTGCTTCTTTAAGTGCCTTTAAGCCTGGCAAAGCTCTCTGCTTCACTTTGACAGTCGACAGTCAACAGTCAACACACGAGCCAAGACTTGCTGTCTGTCACAATAATAGAAGAATATATTCTGGCTTTGAGTGGAGCTGGCAGTTCCTTGTTTGTCGCGACAGTAACTGGCAAAAGTATGTATGTATGCAACAAAAAAAGTTGTCAACTGTCGCTTGTGTGGCAGCTATGCAAATTTGTTACTGTTGTTGTCGTTGTTGTTGTTGTTGTTGCTACTCTGCTGCTTGCCAGACAGCTTGACTTTAAGCCTGGCTACCTGCTTTGCACACACAAGCACACACTCTACTCTTTCATTACTCGGCTTAACAACTTCAAATCCCCTCCTGCATCATTAGATCATCAAAAGTGTTGGCCATCAAATGTGACAATAGTCAAAGAAATCACACAAAGCAACTGGTAGCTGGGCCGACCGTCATATTCTACCGAGAGATGTTTTTTGAAATTTGTTGTATATTTGAAATTTTTCTTTTATTTTCCAGCTGCACAGCTAAACAATTGAATTCTATTTGAATTGTTTGTAAAACGAAACTAGTTAGGCAAGAAATTTAGTTAGTTGTATTCAGACATTAATTTGAGGCGTAAATAAGCTTAAGCATTTGCACTTAGTTTATATTTTTCTGATTCGATTAACATTTTCAATCCACCACAATTCTACAAACAGCCAAGTATGATTCAAATTTGGCTTATAATGGAATTTTATTTGAAGTCTGCCTTTTTTTCAGTGTGTTTCCCTTTCCGTTTAGTCTTCAACAAAGTCGCAGCAGTTTCCTTGCTGTCTGCGTTGTCATTTGATTTGATTACAGCTGGGGAAATTCGAGTCGTCTCCTATGTAAGAGTTGTCGCTGTCGTTGTCGTTGTAACTGCAACTGTCTGCTTGCTTGATGGATTATATGACGTTGCTGTCTGTGTTTGTCTGGCACATAACCCGCATGTTGGCTTTAAGCAATCCAGCACCAGCAGCAGCATAAGCACGGCTGCCACCCAACCAACAACCACTGCTGCATCAGCTGCAATCGCAGCCAATTTGTCTAGTTGCAGCTACTACAATTTTCAAGCTCCAGTTCCAGTTCCCATTTAAATGCTCAAGAGTCGCTCGCCTGATTAGCGCCGCTGAATTGACAGAAATTGTCACTAGCAGGTCTACGGTTCTGATTCAGAAGCCCGACTTCGTCCCACCATCACCAATCCCCTTTCAACACGCTCCACAATTTGCGTCACTTGTTGTGTTTGTAAAAGTCGCAGAGAGATTTACCCCACTCTCCACTCCCCACACGACCATTCCAAACTCCCTCGATTCCCTAATTCCCTCCAGCTCGACAACTTTTCTCTTTCGTTGTGCATTTGTTGCATTTTTCAGCTGGGTTCGTTTTGGATGGAGGGTAGCCGTCACGTCAATTGCTTAATTGATCAATTTAATTTGACACTCATTCAAACACTCGACGCGTTCGCTAGCAGACAAGATAAATATCTTTTGCTGCCGATTTGCAGAGAAGCCAACTCGCTTTTTGTGTTTCGATTTATGCAAATTGTGTAGAGCCATGTGGCACACTACCTACTATATATATACGTATATATATATATGAACATAATATATATATGCGAATCACATTCTATATGTCAGTCGCTGTCTCTCGCTCCATTGATGTGTTCCACTTTAGAGATGTGTTCATTTGTGTGTGTTTCTGTGGTTGTTTTTCCACGAAAACTGCGCTGCGCTTCATCAATTAATCAATTTAGTTGTTGGTATTTTTGTTGCTGGCATTTTTTCTTGTTGTTCTTCTATTTTCGAGTTAATCAGGAAGTCAGCCAAAAACACAGTTTGATGTTTAAATTTTCAGCACGCGGGTCTGCAATTTGTTTAGCTTTTAGAAGCCAGACACACACACAGATTTATTTAGTTCCACTTTACATTTGTGTGTGTGTGTGTGTGTGTCGACATTTTAAATGAAAACACTTTTGATTGATGACCTGAGTCCAGTTAACTAAATCCAGAAGTGGTTGAGCTGCGTTGGGGCAATGAAATTCGAGATTGCTTATACAGATTGTGAACCAGAAAGGTAATTAAGATTTCTAGCAAACTGTGAAATATATATGTTATAGACAGATGGGAAGATAGATAGTTTAAATTCAAATATAGTTTCAAATTGTAGTCAGGCAAAGGATAAAAATATAAACATTTAAATGGAAAGAGTCTGCAAGTGGAGAGGATTGGAACTAAGTAATCCAACAAATCCAAAATCCAACCATGACTACAGCAATCTTTGTTAATTTACTATCTAATATTAAACATATCGAACACACTTTTAAATTCATTTTTAAATTGTGGTTTATCGCTAACATTAATAAGCACCTACTTAATATTGAAACTGTTAATGAAGTGGTACAGCGAGAGTCTTGCAGCACACTCTTCAATGAGTTCTTAACAGATTTCCACTTTGTCAAATAATTAATCTACACAACAGGTTTGCTGAGTTGTGCTAAAAATATATGTCTGCTTTATATATATATATATAAACACATATTGTACTTTTAGTCGAAGTTTGGGTTTCTCTGTTCTCTACCTATGGCGCACTTTACCGTTGCGACCTTTTCCCACACTCGCAATTACCATTAGCGGGTTTCGCAAGCTATTATATCATAATCTAATCGACAGACCAACTGTGAATGCCAATGATTGCTTGGCTCTATGTGGCTTTATAGCTGCTAACGCCTCTATCCGCTGAAGTTGCATCTGAGCATTGGGCTATAAATCTTTTATGACAACCATTAAAAATGCAGTCGTCGAGCTGAAATTGCTAGTCTGGTTCTGGCCTGGCTGGCCGGTTGGCTAATGCCGCTTTTAGAGCCAATTGAGCGTGTAATTAACTAACTGTACATTTCAATTTATGAAATATTCGCGCGCCACAACGAAACAAAAATGCAACGAAAACAAACAGCTTTGCGAACTTGCCACGAAAGCGCCGCCAGGTGCAACCAAGTCGACTGACCAGAGGCATGAATTGCCACGCGCTCGTCGTTCCACAGCGAGTGTCACTATTCATTTAACCTACATTGTGTGGCAAGCAGACAGTGAGGCACAAAGTCGCGGGATCGTATAGCCGGATCGTAGCTGGATCTGTGGATCGCTGCTGCTGTTGCTGCTGTTGCCGATGCTGTGCATATGAAGCACAGCAAGTTAAAACTATGACAGGCGGCATTTTTCAAGCACATTTCAACATTTTTTTCCTGCTGCTGCTGTTGCAGTTTGAGAATTTTCTAATTTGTTGGCCTGAACGCTGCACGTCAAAGGCCGCCGCTTGGCAAAAGGCAGTGGCAGTGGCCGAGGCAGAGCACTACCTGCGCCCTGCGACGTTGAAAGATGAGCAATTAAGCGCTGAGTTATTGACAAGAGTCAAGGGAAAAACCAACACACTCACACAAAAACAGACACACACAAGCGGGAGATGGCAAGGGCTGAAGAGAATATACTTATTCTTCTTGCTGCTGCTGTTGCTGCTGCTGTTGCTGCTGCTGTTGCTGCTGCTGCAGCTGCGTCTGCGTGACAAATTGCCACATGACGTTGACTATATTTGTTTTTTTTTTTTTTTTGCATTCATGTTGCAGGAGTGTTGTGCTGTGTGGAGGAGTCATCAGAGCATCGGTCGATAAGGCTGCTCAGGTTGCCAGCCCAGCACAGCGGCAGCTGAAGATGGGTACATTTGTTAGATAAACATCAGTGGAGCACTCTGTGGGCAACGGCCACTGGAAAACTGAGCACAGAAACTCTCGTTAGCTCTTGAGGATTGTGCGGAGCAATGCGGGTGGTAGGTGGTGGCTGGTATGTTTGCAAATATGTTGGGTAAGGTTGCAGAGAGAACTCGGCTATAGCAAGAAGTTCTTAAAGACTTAAAGCGTAATACACCCCTGCTAAATGTATTTGAACTACACATTTGTATGAATTCAGTGAGAGAGAAGCCAGTGCAGGAATTCTGATTCATTGTTAGTAATTTGTATGTTCACTTTTGTGGTATTTTACAGATATATGCTTAGGCTATATGCTTAAGCTATGTGGTGTAAAATGTCTATTAGTTAGCTTACGCCGGTTGTCAGCAAGCCAGGACAAACTCCCCTGTTCTACGCCATGAGTTGGAGAAATAACTCTAGTTTCCTAGTTCGGGTATCGAAGAGTTCTGATACGTCTGTATGGAAGGGTCTTCACTTTCCAAAGGAAAGTGTCGAAAATGACTCTATAAAAAGCTAACAACAGATATTCCTTAATAATATTTAAGATATATAAAAAAAATGCAAGAGAATGCATAGAAAGAAAATTTATGCTGAGATATTTAGTTACGAGAACTAATTAAACTTCAAAGTTTTATTTAAAGGAATTTGCTAGATTAATTTTGAAAGTTGTTCCTATCTGAATATAATATCTGCACAAACTGATTCTTTTTAGTTAGTTTATTTATTATTAAATAATAGAAACTACAAAACTACTCCCTAAGGCAACAAACCGTGCTTTAGTTCAGACACGCTAAAGGCAAACCCATAAACATTTTTCTTTCTACCTATTTAAGATGACAGGCTGTACTCTGAGGTGGGTCTCACTGCCCTCCAGCGGTAGCTGTACAAAACTCCTTTGTCTTGTCACTTGATGTAAATAGAAGTCACTTTAGAATTCCAACAGTTGAGGCTTAGATCTAACTAACTCTTAGCTTCAGCTTTGGCTGTCTTCGATCGGAGCTGAATTAGAAAGCACGTTTGGTTACCGCATCACTTGGAGACTTAACTGTGAATGAATCTGAAACTCAATTGATGCCAAAAAGCCAAAACAGCAAACACATCAGCAACAACAAGCGCGTTGCAGGCTGTCGTCGTCGTCATCGTCGTCGCCGTCTTCGTCATCGTTATTCGACTCGACTTCGACTTTTCCTTCGACTTGAATGAATGCAAAGTGAATGTGCGTGACGATGACGCGGAGGATGCGGACTAGCCTAGAGTAGTGCAGAGTGGAGCAAGGGGGGGGGGGGGGGGCAAGTTGCGAAAGCGGATGAGATGGTGTGTGTGTGTGTTAGCACCTAAGCCCCGCCCCTCCCTTTCTCTGACTTCATGTGGTTGCCTGAATGACTTTGTGCTTTTCATTTAACATTATTTTGCAACAATTTAGCTTCAGCCAGAGTTGGTGGCAATGTGGGCGGGGGCAGTCGGGGCAGACATTGGAGCCATATAGAAAGCGGCTAGAGCAAACATGCTGACTGTGTAGCCCCAATGACTAACCTCTTCTTCAGTGCCCGGCACAAGCCAGTTTCCGCTTTAATTTAACGCTGGCTTACAGCTGAAGAAGAAGAAGCAGCCGGCGCATCATCGTAGAGCTCGCAAACACGCCAGCTGGCGGAGCAATTTAAAGCAGAAGCTGTACTGGCTGCCACCAAACCCCCTGGCAGTCCACCCAACCCCCGGGCTACACAAAAATCCAAGTCAGCCCACTTTATGATATGCTTGGAGAAGAGGCCCGGATGCCCGAAGAAATTTATTTAGTTTATGCAAAGCGTGCGGCGAAAATAAAAAATAAAAAGGGAAAAAGGTAGCACAAAAGCCGTCGGTCAGGACATGGGCGGGAAAGGGCGAGAACGTGGTCTGAGACTAACACTTGCAGTGCCAGTAGCAGCAGGACCTGTAAAAAGGACATCCGAGGCGCAGTGAGCGCCATCTGCTGCCGCTGTTTGTGTTTAGTTTGCAAATTTCTTTTGATGTCTTTTAATTTTAATGAGTTGCGATGTGGGCCGAGCCGGCGACTACCCTAAGCAAAACTAATTAAAAGAGAAAGCGGCACAATGACTTCCCTGTGTGTATGCAAGTGATCAGCAGTGCATAGGGAGCCTCTTAGCTGGACAAATTTCACATGCTGAAGTGGATGACTGAGTGGAAATTATGGAGATAAGCTCAACTCTTGAAACACATTTCGGATGACCATAAAAAGCAGGTGTGCTGTTTTGAAAACTGTGTGGAAGAAGGAAACAATCTGGTATTATTCAATGAACCTGAATATTCATTTTAAATTTAGAGGCAAATCTTCCAATCGAATAAGACAAAAAGCTTTAATAATATTTTATATTTTTCTTAATAAGTCTTTTAAAAATCCTTATCCACATATCACTATTGAAAACCTCTAATTACATATTTCTTCTTTTACAGATTCCACTGCCAGGCCAATTTCAATCAGAGTCAAGTTTTTTAGCCAAAAATGACGCACAGTTTATCAGCAAAAAAAGAGAATCGAACAACAACTGCAACAACAACAATAATAAATTCCAGCTACAAAATGTTCTCCCGCCAGTGCCTTTCCAGCTCCCCACGCTCTAGCAACTCCCGCTCATCATCCACAACACCAGCTTTGATAAGAAACCACCGTCGAGTTCGGCACTTGGCCAGACCGACAACAAACTTGAACAACTGGAACTGGAACTGGAACCTTCGCCTCTTGGCATTGATCACTGCCAGCGGCTGTTTAATGCTCAGTACGCCAGCGATTGCTGCCTTCGATATTGGTGAGTGGATGAACAAACCATTTTTGCCTTATTCGACTAGTTTCTCGTTTCACTGACAAATCAAATAAATGAACTCTGGGTCAGCAAGTCCAAAGGTGCGGAGTATTCATCAATGTGCCTTTGTCTCAGATAAAGTCGATGCCAAATAAAAAATTACTATATGTTTACTTTGATTCGATTCCCAGTTGAAGTGGTGAGGGGTATTTGTATTTTTTTATTGACATTGAAAACACATTTTTATGTGGCTCATCATTCTGGGAGCAGCGACAGGCGGCACAGTTGGTGGCTGCTGTGGAGTCGCCGCGGGGCGTCCACTGCTGCACTTGAGATCTGACATCGCAATCTTTAGCTCGCTCTCTCTAACCATCTCTCTGTCTCTATCTCTCCCTCTCAGACTGCCTCATTAATTGGCATATGGACATTTTTATGCTGCTTCTAAAGTTTGGCGCAGAAATTGTCCATACACATACAGTAGTAGTTATGGCAACGCGACTTTAATGAAGCCATACTAAAGAGGTAGAGGTAGAGGTAGAGGTAGCTATTGTAGCTAGAATCGGAGTCGGCTTAGGATTATGGCCACTTTAAATGGCCCTGGCATGTCAGCGGCTCATAAATTTCAATGCTGATATGAGGACAGACCGCTGGGGACATTGTGAAGGCTGCCTGATGTACAGCACAAAAGCGAAGCGGCATGGGAAGACTTTCAAAGGAAAGCTTTGGTCAGAGGCAAATGGCACACACATAATATACAATTATACAATTATACAATATGTATATTAGAAAACATATAATATATTTGTGGCAACTTGGCTTTGCTTCTGAATTCACAATTTTGAATTTGTTGCATGAATCCATAGACGTTCAAAATATAATAGCTTTGGAAATGGTTTAATTCTATCATGTGGAACTGAAGTGAGAAATATATTCATCCATTAGGAAACCTTTGTGAATTTAATAGCTATTATTTCCCCATATGCACATATACAATTCTCATGCAGTATAAATTTGAATTTGAATCAGTATAGATTTCGAAAAGTTAATATTAAACAATAAGGCTAGTTTATTACTTATAATTCTTGTTGAATTTGTTTATGATTAACTAGAAATGTCATACAATAATTATGTTAAATATTTACAGAATAATAGTTTGAAAACTAGACTTAGATCCATCCATATAAATTTGATGTCTTCTCTGAAGCAAAGTAAAACAGAAACTGTTCCATTTATTCTGTAGTTTTTCCATTCCAAGTTTGTGATAAGTTTGCCAGACTTGTTTTCCAGCTTGGCTTATTTAAACATTTTCTTAGACTCGACCACAACTTTTCCTGCAAACTTTTGCTGTTATACGAAGCCGCCTTGCCTGCCTGCCTTCCTGCCTGCCAGTCAACCTTTGTTTTCAATAAATCAAATCTGAGCCACAATATTTATAGTTAATCAAGCAAGCCAAATACATAAATACGAATTTATAAACATGTTGCCTCTGGATGGCAGTGGATACAAAACTGCCTGCTGACTTGGCTGCCTTCAATATTTGCACTTGCCTCCTCCCCATCTACACTGCTCGAAAAGCGCATACACACAGACACACATAAGCAAATAAGCAGAGGAAGTGCCTTAGCAAGAGCATCAGTTGCCGTTGTTATTGTTGTTGTTTCTGATGCTGCTGTTGTTGTGCTAGACACATCGAGTGAGTTGAGTTAGCAAAACATGCAACAATTTTCCAAATGAATGCATTTGCAATATGCAATCGTTGGCAATGGCTTCTGACCTGGCCTGGCACTCGCCCTCGCCCTCGCCCTGGTCCTGGCCCTGGCCCTGGCCCAGCCTCAGTTAGAGTCACAGTTTCAGGCTTTGCCGAAGAGCTTCAGTTCCCATTAGCATTGCCAGCTATCAAATGCAATCAAGTGCGAATGCAAAGAGCGCTTCGACCAGGTTTTGCAATGTGTGTGTTGCTTGTCTGTTTATTTATAAACTTCTAAACGAATGCACGCACCTTGGGCCAGCAAGGAGGCAATGCAACACTGCGAACTGAGAACTGAGGGAAGCTGGTCCATGCTGTGCCTGCGCAACAAAAGTCATGTCAAATCAGTGTTGATTCTGGCGAAAATGTCAGCAGGCAGTCAGACAGCCAAACAGCCAAACAGCCAAACAGACATCTGTTGGCGGCGGCGGGGGCCCCAAAGCTCATATCAAAAGCCAACCCAGAGCATATGGAGTTTGTGCCTGCGAAATGCAATCGGTAGGCAATAAATTAACTAAAGTAGTTGACGTTCTGCCCGGCTTGGCTTGACTTTGGCAATGATTAAGTGTTTACCTTATTTAAAAGCAGATAGTAGTCGTGTCTGCTCACTTCCATGGTGTAACTGATAGGCCTACCTCCACGGACTACAGTCGTCCCCACTGCTGGGCGTGTCAGACCAAACACTCCAACCCAACCCCAACCACAACTCTCACATCGAATGTCAAAAAAGTCAAATTGACGCTTGACTTATTTTGATAGATTTGATGGGCGTTGCTCTGACGTTGGTGGCAGACCGTCGAGATCTGAGAGCTGGAAGTTCTAAATTTAGTTCAGCTGTCCTCTATGCAAGACGCCAGGCACTATCCATCATTAATTAACGTTATATTATTTTTATGGCCTAAGGCAATTTTTAAAATTGTGAAATTTTAATTTATTTTACAGCTACGTGCAATGTACCCCTGGGCATGGAATCTGGCACAATTACAGATGCTCAAATCACAGCTAGCTCAGCCCATGACACGGGATTTGTTGGGCCACAACATGCAAGGTGAGTTAATATATAACTTCTGTAAATGGAATATTTGTTTAGGATTATCATATAGCAGCATGAGCAGTCGAAAGTAAAAATATATTTATTCCTGACAGTCTACATTTTTCTTACAATATTCACAATGTTTAAATTTCTCAACTAATAACTGAATCGAGTCCATTTAAATTGTCATAAAAGTATAAAATATACACTTATTAAATCATTTCATCAATAACTTAAATATTGAATACTAATAATAGAAAACAACCAAACTATTTACAACAACTTCAGTTTTTTACTGCCCCATTCAGAGGCTGGGGTCATAACCGAAAGCTGCTCCCGTCTCTCTGGAACTGCTGCTCCTCCCCTGCCGACTCTTTCTCTTGCTTATCATTAATGCGGCTGCGTGTTCGTTTAATTGCTAATTTTATAGACAACTTCATTAGTGCGATAAGGCAGTTTATTAATCGAAATCTTAGCCCGACGGCTAAAAGAAACTTTAAAAAAATAAAATCCCGTACAATTTATGTTATGACAGAAACAGTTGTGCCATCAAACCTATGGAAAAAAACGAAAAAAGAAGGAAATCAAATACCAAACAAATAAAAAGTTTTTGCATATCAGTTGAAAATATTTTAGTGTTCAGCTAGCGCCCTTTCAGAGATACTGACTTTGGCTGGCTAAGGAGAATTGAAATCTGTTCATGAATATGCAAGGAGCTCGCTGGGGCAATCGTTTAATGGGCCTGGCAGCGATATCTGAATAGTCGGCAGCCCTTTTTCCATACTAATTAAATGCAATTTGAAATCGCAAACCGGTTCACGAGGCGGTTCAACCAAAGGGCAAACCAGAAGCATAGAAACTCAACTGAGGCAACTAAACTGAATGCATTTGCCCGGACCGGGAAGCAACTGGCTAGACAAGTTCAGTTGAGTATTTCTTTTTGGAGGTTTTGTTTACATTTTATTGACGCATTTTTCGTTTGAATTAAAGTTTTATGAGTCCGGGAAGTGTGAGGCAATGCGGGTCAGCCGAATGGGGCGGAAGTTTTGCAATTGCCACGAATGATTGACGACACCATCATCAGGCGCTCTGTATTGCCATATAATTAGTAGAAGATATCGGAGTGTAACTCACAGCCAAGTCAACCAGCAACCAGCAACCCACCCACTCTGGCAATATAAAGTAAAGCACTCATTCAAGCCATAAACATGTCAATTACCACGTGAGTTACGGCGAAATCAATGCAAACATCGGCTCTATATACACTATATAATCACAACAGATTCCACTCGTTTTCTGTAATAATTTGCTGTCTGCGTTTATAGACATGCACTTAAAAAACACTCAAGTGCAGGGCTGACTGCCAGAGACACACAAACAAACGCAGAGACACAGAGACAGACAGGCAGACAGACAGACAGACTCACCACAAAGGCATCATTAACATTAACCCTTTATGGCGGCACTAAAGTAAAACCACAAAACGATGCGTGATGAGCACGTTGAGATAAACAAAAAATACATGAAAAAAAAGAAAAACAAAAATATATATATAGATGTACATCTTTTTTGTGCTTTCTTGATGTTTTGTTTTTATTTTTTCGTTCAAGGCAGATTAACTGGAATTTTTAACTAAAGAGCTAAAGAGCCAAAGTTGAACTCACAAAAAGCTAAAGACAATGTCTCGCATACTGGATTCAGATTCGGACTTGGTATCTGCATTTCAAATGCGGGCTCTCAGCTGCTGCTGGTCTCTTCACGGACTGACTAACTGACTGACTGACTGACTGAGTGACTGACTCACCTGGTCGTGTCGGGTACTGCTTAGTTAGTCGCTTGTGGTGGGCAAAGTGGATTCGGATTGACAGGCGATGTGGCGTTGCCGCTAAGTGACTCAAGACTTAATGGCAACTGAAATGGATTAGAGGGCTCCTCGTGTAGCAGACTTTTATTAGAGTTGAGTACAGCATTTAGTACATGCTTTGGGGATCGAGTAGTTGCTCTGTGTAAATAGGTAGCTTGATTTATGTGATCAGTTTAGTTTTAGTACGTAGTAGAAAGTAATAGAAGAATAGTTTCTTATTCGCTTTCTAATAATAATATTTTTAAATTCTTATAAATACATATTAATTCGTAGTTTTAAGATATATATATATAAAATTATAGTGACTAAGGAACTTCATATCAACTGGATTATCTGTAGTGCCTGAGCACTTAAATCCCTAAAAGCTATAGATTGCGAAAGGTTGAGACAAACTCCAATCGCAATGCGCCTTCAGCCTTTCACCTTTTACGAACTTAAGTTGGCTTAACCCAATGACTGCCACACACAGCGAAACAAACTCTTCAAACTAGCTGCAACTTTCTTTTGTCTCTTTCTTCATCCCATCCACCCACTGAAGCCAATCAAGCGGACTGCAATTTGCTTAACTAAAGTGCCCCAGCTAAGCAGCAAAGTTCAAAAGTGCAGGCAGCATTATAATTTGTGGCTGCCATGTACTCATCTAGCAGGCAGCTAACTAGCCCAAAAACTCGAAACGAACTTTAAGTAATTCATTACGAGGAACATGCACTTCAAACAAACCACGCGCATTTGCCTACCGGACAGAGTTATAGAGATCTGAGAGCACTGAGCTCAGATCTCAGTCCTAGGCCTAGAGGGTCAACAGGATGCAAACATAAACGCTGATGTTGCGTTGAAGCTGTCCATGTTGGCTCGTCTGGAGCTATTGAATTACAAAGATTAGTTTAATGACAGTTGGCGCTGTTTGATTTTCATTACCTCGCCCAGCGTCCAACTGCCGTCAGGCCATTAAATTTACAACCTCTTACATATTAAAAACAGCAGAAAGGGGAAGAAAAAAGCAAAAGAAAAAATACTCTCGCCATTCGGCAGGCGGCGCTTGATTAGAAGCCTGTGCAGTTGACTCCACTCGTAGTCCAGTCCGGTGCCCGGCAGCGAGCAGTTAGTCAGTCCATCAGCCGCTTAAAATGAGCAGCCGACGAAGGAGCAGATTGTTAACTTTGGCAATAACAATAATTAAAGTCAAGTTGAAATGCACATAACGGCGGACATTAGCATTTTAAATGATGCTTATACGTATTTCACTCTCCGATTTTCTCCTTCGCAGCTCGGCGCTCTTCGTGATTCGCCTCCGCCTTCTATGCCCTTAGGTTATTTGCTTTTTGAGCTACTGCGAATGAAGGCGGTGGAGAAAGAAATCTAAGCAATTTTATGATGATTAAATTGACCTTTTTTTGCCAAGCTGTGGAAGCTCTTTTCTTTTCTGTTTTTCCTTTTTTTTAATAAGCCACTACTACTTTGATCTGCGCACTTGAAAGTAATTGCAGTTGGTAATGATTATTACTTGGAACAGCAACCGGAAGCGTAGTAAACCACACAGCTTGCGGCATGAACTCAAGGCATGAGAACCAAATCATCTGTGCGATGTTTTTAAATGATGTGCGGCGAAATTTTGAAATATTTAAGAAATTCACAAATGTACGTGCAACAAATGTGCACAAATCAGAGATATAAAGCAAAGGCAAACATTTAAATGGACCTCTCAATTGCCGCAAAACCAAATTGATGCCAAACCACACAATTGATGCGGAAGACGTTACTAATTGCACTGAGTGGACATAAGAAATAAATAACAAATCGCACAAATGCACAAAACGCATGTAGACCACTCAATAAATATTGCAATCAAATTCAATAACCTGCTCGCTGGCACTGGCACAGGTTAAGACTCCGATTCAGGCAGCAGCTGCTGCCAAAGACACAGCAAAGACAGCAAAGACAGCCAAGACAGCAAATGAAGCAATTTGCAAAGGAGCAGCCAAACGATAACAGCAGCAAAAAGAATAACAACAACTGGCTGGGGCAGCAAGCAGCAGGCAACCTGCGTCTAGGCCTAGTCACAGCCGATGAATAATGGGCAAACATTAAGGCCCCCAAAATGCAATCAAGCATGTAAAACTTAATTGAAATATAAACCGAATAACGTATTTGTAGTGGTTAACATATCAATATTAGCGAAAGCCAGAAATTGATTAAAGTAGCAGGGGGTCGAGAAGGCACAGGACACCACACACACACACACACACGCACACACACACACATATACAGGAAACTGGCTGTCTGTTCAGGCGTCTGTGTCTAACTTAAATTAATCCTTAATTACATAGACAACATCCTGCTGAGTCGAAAACCGCAGCAGCTTAACGAACGAGACGAGCTGCCAGACAAACGCAGTCCGGCTAAATTCCCCCACGCCCCACACCCCACACCCCCACTCCCAGCCCCACCCTCCATTTTAGGCCACAAATGTCAGTGGCTTAGACCGTAGCTGTTGCTGGCAGTGAGTGGAGCCTGGAGCCTGGAGACTCAGACTCAGACTCGGCCTTAGACTGGGGCTGTGGCTGCGGCTCCATCGCCGTGTGGTGCCGCAACGCTTAATGTCAATTAATTTATAAAAAACTATCTGCGCAACTGGTTCTTCGCGCAGGCTACCGTTTGTGGAGGCTAATTAATAAAGTTGTCGTTCTTCTTTCGCTGCAGGCTGAAAACCGATAATAATGGCGGTGCGTGGTGCCCCAAGCACATGGTGTCCAATGCTTTGAAGGAGTACCTGCAGGTGGATTTACTGCAGACGCATGTGATAACCGCCATACGCACCCAGGGTCGCTTCGGCAAGGGTCAGGGTCAGGAGTACACCGAGGCCTATGTGCTGGAATATTGGCGACCGGGTTTCGACAAATGGCAACGCTGGAAGAACATTCAGGGCAAGGAGGTAAGACCACTTCAATTAGCTATCACAATGCAGGGAACTAAGCTGACTTCCACACAGATACTGCCCGGCAACATCAACACATACAGCGAGGTGGAGAACGCCATGCAACCGATTATATTTGCCTCAAAGATACGCATTTATCCATATGGTCAATACGATCGCACCGTCTGCCTGCGCGCCGAGATTGTCGGCTGCCCCTGGGAAGGTAAGTTTCCCTCTCTCTCTTTTTTTTCGCTCTATCCACAGGCACAATTTAAACGAGTGCGATAAAAAGTCGACATGAGCAATGATAGCGCGGAAAGGCTAACAAAGTTTTAGTGTCAGCGTTAATTTATCATCGGTTGAGGAGTGCCAAGTGCCTCAGCCGGAACCTGAACCCAGACCCAAACCCAAACCTGGCCACTCGTTCAGTGCGCTCTGCGCGCTGTGTGTGTTTATTAGACAGGCCAAAGCGGCTTAAGTGTGTAGTTAGCTTGCGGACAGACAGCCATGAAGTGCATTAGCATAGCTTTGGCTAAAATGAAGATGCGGCATGCAACTAGAATGTCGACGATAGCTCGGCTTACTTGGCTGATCTCAGATATATGAATACTTGGACAACTGAGAATGTGGATGCAGATTTTTGTTTTGCTTGTATACGAAATGTTTATAAGTCTTGCTGCACTTCAAAAAACTAGCTATGCATTGTAATTATATATATTATGTATAGTTTTATAGCAACTTCAAATGCAGTCATGTTTTCATTGCTAAAAATTACATAAGGATTCACAAATTAACGCTTTGAAAGTGATTACATAATAACTATTCGCCATATAAAGGCGCCCACTTTTCCACCCGGTCGGCTGGCAACAATATTGCTGTTATTTGAACACAAAAACATGATATTATGGGCAGCAGTATTAGTTAAACCGCATAATCCAATCATGGCAACGACTGCGCCTATGTTCTGTAGACCTTCTGCCAGTTGTGTTGTTTTGGCCAACAACACGTGAGCCACCACGCAATTGTTGTTGTTGTTGTTGTTGGCGTTGCTCTCTTTGGTTGAAACATGCGAAATGTACTTGAAAAAAATGTATCGCGTGCAGACATTAGTTGTTAGTTAGCGAAACCAAACCGAAATCCAGACTATGGCTGAGAAAACTATGCAGACGACAACCAGCAACAGTAAACAACCAACGCATTGTTGTTGTTGTTGCTCTTATTGTTCTTGTTGTTGTTGTTGTTGTTCTCGTCTGGACAGCCGTCGTCGTTGCTTGCACGCAATTGTCAAGTAGTCCACGAGCAGCGACAACTAAGTACAACAACTTTAACTAGTCTGCGCAAACAAATTTTTCTATAATTTCCAGGTAGCAGCGATAACAACAAACGAGAACCAAGCCTAATGACAATTTGTTTAAGCAGCGTCAGAGTTGGAGTTGAAGTCACAGTTGGGATTGGAGTTGGAGTTGGAGTTGGCTCCTTTGGGAGTCGGAATTCGAAATTATTCCGTAAATTAACGCAATGTGTGCTTGGCTGGGGGCCCTGATAACTGGCGCCATTTGTGTTGAATGGCAGTTTACGGGGGGTTGGTCAAAAACTACATACACGCCCTTTATTAGTTCCTCGGGGTAGTTGAGACATGCAAGCTGACCACCGACGCCCCCCAAATAAAGGGGGCGCCATGTCAGTTGATTTGCCATGGGGCATTTAGATGTACACAGCGCATTTCATATGCAAATTAAACTAGATAAGTTGGCATGGGACCCAGGGTATACGGTTTATGGTTTGAGGTCTAGACAAGTGCCAGACAGACAAACAGACAGACACAGATACAACGAGATAGTCAAATAGTCAGACGTCGAGAAATCAATAAAGCAGCAAAGTAAATGCGACTTGATTTTATGGCAGACATTAATCTCATCGATATTTAGACTGGAATCATAATTGTTTATAAATTGTGACCATAAATTCTCACTGCCACTGTCCAAAGTCAAAGCAACCTTAAATGCAAATCAATGGGCACACCTACGACTAGCGGCAGACCGCACCCAGTTTTGTGGCATTTGTGCTCTCTGGAAGCGCCGTCGCAAATAGGGCTTAATCGTGGGTTGAGAGAGGGAGGAGGCGGTCACGTCATGGCTGCAGATTATCTTCGGGGCAAGTGACACACTCTGATTTCACATCGGGCTAAATACAAATTAGTTTCGATTTAACAAACAGCTTAGCCTTTGAAATTTGAATCCACAACAGATTTGGGATTGGGGGGGCTTTATGCATATGCTAAAGTGCATTTTATAAATGCACAACAACTGATTAGCGTTGAGCTACAGATTTATAAAGTACTGTGAATAATTTATGAGTGTTTAGGGTGCATTTAAAAACAGCTTTGCTCAAGATATGATTTACATTGTTTAACTATAGAAACTGAAAGTTAAGCTCTACGTAAGTGCTGTGAGCAAAAGCTGTAGCTAAAGTTGTAATATAGACGAATGTAGGTTCCCCTTCCCGGAACTTTCCAAACTTAGTTAGAATAAATCATAAATAAACTTTAGCTGCGTTTCATGTACTCACTGAGAGAGAAAATTCATTTATAGATTCCATTCTTCAATTCTTAATCATATATAAGTTAGCCATCTTAAAGCTAACCTAGATATACATGTTTATACCGTATGTGATGAGTCGGCATTGCAATTGTTAATGTGCTCTAATTTATTTGGCTGACAAAATTGGCAAATATGCACAGACATCAAATAAAACTCAATCTGGCTATATGCAAGATTGTGATACGCACAGAATGAACACGTTTGGTGGTGTCTCTCCCTTCACTGTGCCCCAAAACTGTACACTATAACTCAGAAACTCAATGAGTAGTTTAGCCACAAGTTGCCTCCGATTCAGGCCACTAAGTATCTATTTATTCAATTCAACTGCTGCTCAATTTGACTCATCAGCAAAGTTCGCAGACGTCGCGCCGTCGTCTTCTGCGCACCATGAATGTTTTTGTGAATCTTTGCGTGACGAGGAGCCGAGAGATGGAAGCAAATTACATTTTCCTTTTTATTCTTGTACACACATACGTACATATATGGTAGTTGAACACTGCCCGATTCCGTCTCGGACTACATACATACATACATATGCCACATAACATTTATTTATGAGCTTGCTTCTTTTTCTTATATTTTTTTTTGGGCTGCACGCACTGCGAGGACTTTGTTGTGTTGTTTTATTATTTTCTTTTTTTTTTGGCTGTATTCATTTTGTCTCTCGTGCTCGACACGCAAATAAAAATCGCATGTGAGCACGCGAATAACAAGGCTTAAGTGGAAGTTGCCCCACCCCCCTCTGGCTCCACTATTTAGTGGGGGTTACGTGTGGGCATTGCGTGAAAGAAGTCGCGACGCAATTGTAAAACGCGCTGCCTTAAATGTCTTTGCAGTTAATTAAATGTTGCATATGTAGGAATGTATATCGTGTACTCGAATAATGAAGGCTTATCTCTCCGCCCGATGGTTCGTGCTTAAGTGGTCGAGAAAAGGACTCTGTCCTAATTCATATAATTAAGTCTGGTGTTTTTTTTTCTCTGTTATTTTATTTATATATTTTTTTTTTGCACGACTACCCTCACATTATAAATAAATTAAATAATAATTAATATTTGTAGCTGGTTGTTGCCACCCTTAACCCTGCACCACTTCTTGAACTAAATTCCATATGTGATAGTCGTTTAGGTGTGCCCCTAATTATCTATGCAGAATGCGTTGCGTTCGATTTAGGTTCGCTTTTCTATATTCATGGGTTGTGCCGTAATTATGTGTAATTATGTGATTTTTTGTAATTATTGGAAAATGCCTTTGACTGCTTTGTGTATCTATTTCTGTGTCCCGCTTGCCACGTGCCCCCCGATTGTGTAAACAGAATCGTTAGTAAATTAGTCCTCCCCCTTGCCTGTTTGAGCTTTGTGTGTAATTATTTGGAGTGCCCTGGCAACCCAGTGGGTGCTGTTGTTGGTTTTCGATCTAAATGTAATTGTTTTGTAGGTGGACTCACTTAACTGTAGCTGTTGTTATAGCTGTAGCTGTAGCTGTAGCTATAGTCGTGGTAATTAGCGTCAGGTGTTGTTTGCCATTAACCAAAATGCAACCAACAACTTGAACCGGGTCCTTTAATGCTTAACGGGCCTCACAGCAACAATCCCTCAACAATCAGCAAAACACTTTATAAACTCGACCACAAAAGCATGACTCAGACTCAGTTGTTGTTGCGGTCTGTCTCCCACTGTGACTTTGACATTGAAAAACTACAGCAGTTGCCGAAAATACAACCCACAACATCGCAAACCCCACCCAACCTCACCCCAATCCTAAAACTAAACTAAACTCTAAACTCTCGAGTTCCCCTTTTTTGTGTGTCAGACACTTTGCTAAAAATAACCACAGAAACCAAATGGCAGACAAAAGACAAAAGTGGCCGCAAAACGAAATTATGTTTCAAGTAACTCAATATCCTGCACCCCTTCCCCCACATTCGTGGACTCCCTGCCCCAACATTTGGTAATCTTGTTGCCAGCTTAGCACAGGGGAAAACTTTAAATTTACCATACAAAAATACAAATTCCATGCTCGCTTTTTGTCTCCGACTCGTTTGTCTGTGTCACGTGACACGAAACGTGACGTGACGTGACGTGACATGAAATGGAAGCAAACTAAAGCAAGTAGCACATACATATACATACGTGTGTGTGTACATATGTGTGGGCGGCTCGTGTTACTCTAGTATGAATATAGAGAAGCTTTGTGGATTTTGGGTTTTAGTTCCTCGAATTGTGTCGCTTTGTTTAATATTTCAATTTCCGTTGTTGTGCTTTCGTTGCAGAGGGCATTGTTTCGTATAGCATACCGAAGGGAGTGCAACGCGGCATGGAAGTGGATTTATCGGACAAGACCTACGATGGCAATGAGCAGGGCGATCGCTATGTGGACGGCCTGGGTCAATTGGTCGATGGCCAGAAGGGCAAGGACAACTTCCGCACGGATATTCACGGATTTGGCAAAGGTAAGTGCTGAAATATCAAAAGAACTTTTATTTAGATGCCAAAATGATATTTATTCATATAGGAAACACATATTTCACTTACAGCCACCTCGCTCATTAGAAAGTTAACCCTTTTCCACACATACATATATCAGTGAAAGAGAGAAATTACAACTTATTACTGCAAAAAGTTTGTTGCCTTTAAGGGCTTGCTGCTGGCAAAGTTTCGCCATATATTTAGCCCAAAAATTAAACACAAAAACATAGCTGGTGTAACTGCTCAGCACAGATTTATTGCAATAGAGAAAAAGCTGATTAACATCAAATAATTACAAAAGTTCACCGACAGAAAAAGCATAAGGCGAAGTCCAAAATAGGGCGACCAAACTGAAAGCTTACTTCATTGAACAAATCGGATGGGGGCGTGTTTCGAGGGCGTGGCCCCGGCCAGCAAAACTTTTGACTTGCAAATAATTTGCTTCGCAACACAATAAACAAAATAAATAATAATAACTTCGGACTATTCGCTGGCGTCGCAATAAACTTGGCCGGATACAAAAACCTAGTGCACAACGCACCAAAGCGAACCAAAACATACCAATTCGTACTACTCCGCGCACTGTGAACCGAACCACTCCGCTGTTCAAATGTAAACATTATGCATATTTGATGATTTATGGCAACACTGGCATTCATTTCCGAGCCGGCGGCCGTTTGAAAAGTTCGCAACTGGCAAACTGCGAAATTCGCCAGTCTATTTTTTTTTTTATATTCTAGATTGTATTTTTCCCTTTTTGGCATTTCGCTGGCGCTTTGGCAAATGGCCAATAATCGAAATTATTGAAAACTTTGCGCTGTGCGAATTTAAGTAGAAAAGTTCGTACAGACAATTAGACATGCAGTCGGCGACAGACACACATAAAAGCAATCGCATTGCAGCGATTCCAGTTGAAAACTTTTAGCGCATAATTTTCCACAAATCATCTCCCCTCCACTGACTGACTTGACTTTACAATGGCCATCTTCCTTATGGTTATTATGTCCTGGCATTTGGCTAGTTCGCCATCGATATTGGGGCATGTCCCCGTCCTTCTGCTATTCGAGTCTATTGATTTTCGGTTGTGCAGCTGAAAATTGTATAATTTCTAGTTAGAGCCATAGCAAAACATGTTATTATTATTGGTAACAGTTAACATTGCATGACTTGTGCACAGCTACTTAAATGTTTCCTGGCTTCCTAAGCCGGGCACGTAACCTCCTCCTCTTCGAACCAAACACATACTTTCAACTCCACACTGCCATCTCTGGCAGCTGCCCACCTCATCTAAGGCAAATTAGGGCCATGCAAACACAAAAACAGTGGAAAGAAATGGCTTTAATGTCGCGTTGGCCATAATTTCTAGTTATGAGCAGCCATACAACCCCTGCTCAGCTCCCGTGCCTGTGCCGTCAGCATTTGTTTGTTTTGGGCTACAAAACTTCACCCCAAAGTGCCATTGACTTGGGCGGGAGGCTTAAATAGCTTTACATGTCACTTTGGAGCATATGTGCCGCCGGGTTGGCCTATTGATTTTCCTTTTGCCTTTTTGGGTAGAAAAAAATGACGCTACATATTATTGTATATATTTCATGCGGATGGCCTTTTCATATTCACTTTTTTTTCTTCCTGTCAGGCTACGAATGGATTGGCTGGAGAAATGATACGCCCGGTCTGTTGAGCAAACCCGTTGAAATTGTTTTCGAATTCGATACGGTTCGCAATTTCAGTGCCATCGTTTTGCATACAAACAACATGTATACCAAGGATGTGCAGGTGAGTGTAAGCCCTAGATGATTTACGAACTGGGCTCTGAGAGCTTCTAAAAGTTCTTATGGCCGAAAATCAATAGTCAATATAAA
The DNA here is from genome assembly GCA_035041535.1 of Drosophila cognata. Taxonomy (NCBI): domain Eukaryota; kingdom Metazoa; phylum Arthropoda; class Insecta; order Diptera; family Drosophilidae; genus Drosophila; species Drosophila cognata. Next base: position 349,873 of record JAWNLC010000616.1, read on the forward strand.
TGACAGACTTGCATTTGAAACAATTTCTGAAGAACATCAATTGTTCTAATTTATTATATATATTTATCCTTATCTTACTATGCTATTCTATATTTAATTTCTTAGGTTTTCGTTCATGCCAAAGTGTTCTTTAGCATTGGGGGACGCTACTTCTCTGGGGAGCCCGTACAGTTCTCGTATATGCCCGATACAATAATGGATCATGCTCGAGATGTTACGATTAAGCTGCATCATCGTGTTGGCAAATATCTGAAAATCAATTTGTACTTTGCCGTCAAATGGATTATGCTATCTGAGATCAGTTTTATATCCGGTAAGTACGTGACTCAACTGTCGGGCAAAAAAATTGAATGAACAAAATTTGCTGCGCAAATTGCCCGAAAAATGCATTTGGCATACTAAAAACTGCACACGCGACAACAAATGCATTTTTCAGCTTCATTTCACTTTCAAGTGTGTGACAGCAGCTTCAACTTACAACTGCAACAGCAACAGCAACAGCAACAATAATGCATTACACTTAGCTAGGGGATAAAACATTTTTCCAACATTTGGCTAACAACAATGCGATACGACGGAGGAGAGACAGACGAATCGAGACAGGCGAGATAAGCGGCCCAAAAGGGAAAATCTCTTTAGCACAACTTAGTATTCTATTTTATTCGTTTTCCTTTGTAAATTTCACGTAGGCAACTCGTGTGGGTTGAGAGGGAGAGGGGGCCAAAGTCAATAAAATACCCAAAGCCCAGAAAGAAGGGTCTTTTCAGAGTCTCTGGCTTGGCTGTCCCTCAGCATGCAAAAGTAAACAAGTTGAGCAGGCTTAGGGGTAGCTGCAAACCCCTAGATGGGCAATGCATGGGATGTCAGGCATGCACTGCATTTTTTCAGCTACATTTACTATGAATGCTGAGCGTGTCCCAGTCCTGATTAAATTGTACCCAGCGCAAAGGTTTGGCATATTGGGATAGATATTTGGACAATATATGCTCAGGGGTGGGCACGAATTGCCCATGAGGCTACAATGCTGTTAACATCAGCAGGATCGGTCACTGAACCAGAGATCATTTATATTCATTGATTCATTGAGAGGGGGTTGCGGGCTGTGAATGAAAATCTATGCGCGGTAGGTGTGAAAATGGCTAGGGGATAAAACTGCCAGTTTGCCAATGGCATTTGATTGATGAGGCAAATAGAGCGTGCCGCATGAATAGGGGATTTCCACACAGATGGCATAGGGAATTAAGTACGAATGGGCAGGGGAGGATGGTCTCCGTTGCAGGCTTAATGGATTTATGAAGGAAGTCGCTTATAAAACCAAAGCAACTGCGATTTAATAGTTCAATAATAAAAGTTAAAGATCACGATTTTGATTTAATGAAAAGACAGGAAGAAAGCTGTAAGAAAGGAAATTAAACAAAGCTTGTTAAAAACAAAGAAAACAAGAATCGTAATGAAAGGAAACTTAAGCTATTGTGAGGCCTAAGAGAGAGAGAGAGAACGAAAATTGTAAGAGATGTGAAAATATTAAACAATCAAAATTCATGTGAGTAATTTTTGAGAATATCAACGATTCAGATACTATACATAAATAGCTAGTCTTCTTTACTAGACTAGCAGCTACCCTGTGTGTACATTTGCAATGATCAACACCATTCATCGTATACAGCCAAATTGTGTTTAAACATAGTGTGTATATATGTATCTAAAGGGCGAAAGATCTGCAACTTAATATGATTTATTACCAAAGAATCTGGTCGAGAAGTTAAATTTGTATTTCGATTGAGAAGATCTTGTCATACATCAAAGTATATTCAGACACTGCTGTCATAAACAACAGAACTGCTGAGCAACTCATTTTGAAGTTTATGAAAATCATCACAGTTCCTTGCAAGTAAAAAGAGCACACTCAAAGTCCCCTGATGAAGACTTTAAACTGAAAAGTAGAAGAGAATGCCGCACTTAAGATCAGAGCAGTGGATCAGCATTTTGCTTTCAAGTGCGCTACCGAGCATTACAAAGCACATTTTAATAATGGGAACTGCTGCCATTTGGGTTGAGCCCAGGCATGACATCCATACATCCAACTGAGCCAAGGATATTCGGGCAGGAAACCACCAGAGAGCGCATACTGAACCGAGGTCGGTTTGGCTCGGTTGCACCACATGCTGCGCTTCCCTGGCAGCAATTACATGACGAGTAACAAACACCACGACGCATTTGTCACGCACAAGGAAGCTGAGGGCGGCAAAGGGGGCAGCAGCAGCAGCAGCAGCAGCAGCAACAGCAACATCAACTAGCAACCAGCTGTTTTCTGGTTTTTATTTTTATTTTTACCAGTTTTTTGTGTTAAGGCTGACTTTTTTGTGCACTAAATGAGTGCTGGGGGATGGGGCGCAGAACGCGTAAGGGGCTCAAAAAACTAGGGTAAGGGTAAACAAAAGAAACGCACGTACAACGTTAGAGGCAGCATCTTTCAAGTATGTGTGCGTATATTTTTATCAGGCACTGCAGAGATTTAACCCCAATTTGTGAGATTTGCTTGCGGTGATTGGTGCTGCTGCTGTTGCTGCTGTTGTTCTTGTTGTGCTTGTTGTTTCTGTTGTTGTAGTGCTTTATGGAGTTGTATTTAAAGGTTTCTAAAAATACAAAGGCGAAAAAACAATGAGAGCATGGAGAAGACCCTGGGGACAAACACTCACGAAACGCACACAAAGAGAATTAGTTATAAAGGGCATGCGACAACAAAAACAAGCAGCAAAAAAGGAAAAAATAAAATAAAAAATAAAGGAAAGGAAAGGATATGCGGCATATTTGCCATTACTTTTATACCACATACCCCTTTCCCTAGATTCCTATCCCAGTGTGTGATAAATGTGGCTCGAAATATTTTAATTATTTTAAACGTTTTATGACGACCACAGAGAGACAGGCCAGAGAGGCAGGGCGATCTCAGAGCTCTTAGTACAGTGAGATGCAAGATATGCCTTTATAAGTAGGAAGCGAGTAAGAGGAGAACAACAACACTAAAGGACAATGACAATGTCGAAACAAAAGGCAGCCAAGCACAAAATTCAGAGGCATGCCTCTGTACTCCTTTCTTACTCGGTGTTGTCCTCCGTGCTGCTGGCTTGCTTGCTTGCTTGCTGCTGTCCAAGCAGGCGACATAGCTCAAAACAGCAGCCTTGCCAGCAACAACAACTTCACACAGTAATTACGCCATTTACTGTCTGGAGAAATGGGGTCACCCACTCGAGGAAGCATTTTTCGGCTGGCCGAGGGGCTTTTTGGGAGGAATTGTGTGTGTTCTTTGCAACAAAAAAAAAAGCAGCCCCCACCAGAGGCAGCAACATTTTTGCTTTTGTTTTGCAATGCCCTCAAGATGTTTTAGCGGAGATAAATGACAACACTTTGCAGCGTTGAGCCATATGCTCGGGGCATGTTGTAGTTGGAGACATAAGCCGGGGGCATTAGAGATCAAAGTGAACGTCTGATGAGCAGGTGTTGTGGTAAAGCGCGCCTTCGGGCAATGACAGATCTGAGCCAATAAGTAGCATGAGCCTGGGAATAAGGTCAGCATGGAAATCGTTGGAGATATTATTGTGAACTCAGCTAAGGGTGGAAATGAAATGATAACAATCGTAATATCTAACAGTTAAGAGGCAAGCTAAGTGTAAAACATGCTAAGCCTTGGACATAACAGGTCAGTTGTATTATAAGCCCGTTGTAACTCGAGATAGAGGGTTGCTACAATACTAATGTTACCAACTATAATAAGAACACAATGCGAGAAAGCTAAAAGCATAGTGAAACTTGAACTAAAATCTACCAAAAACATTGTAACACATAATACATGGGTCAGGCTATTATAAGAATTACTGAGAATACACATATAAGGTCTCGCCATATGGGCTGGATTGTTAAAAACAAACCCATGCATATTCATAAGACAAGCGTCAGAAAGTTGGAAAAAATCAAACATCTGTATAAATTTAGTAATGCCGTAAAAACCCGAACGGTTGACAGGAAACGAACACGTTTGGAGGTCTGAAAGGTCTGGAGAAAGAAAAGCGTGGCGAAAGTAAAACACTTCAAGGTGGAACGAAAGGTGTAAAGAAAAGTAAAGCGAAGACAAACGAAAGAAAAACTAAAAAAAAAAATAAAAAACTAATCATGGAAGCGCAGCTGTGTGCAATGTTCAACTCGAATGCGGCAACTTTTGAAGATGAAGTTCAGTTGATGTTGTCCACAAGTGATTCGCTCTTTCACTCTAACATGGCTTGTGTCTCTTTCGCTCTTGCAGTGCCGGCGATGGGAAATTTTACAGACGAACAGGAGCAGCGAAATAATGCGGCAGGCATCGCACAGGATACACGGGAATATCCTTTGCAGAGCAACGACTATCAGCACAATCATAATAAAAATAAAATGAATGGCGGCATGGCTGGCAGCGCTGGTGGTGGTGGTGCCAGCAACGGTGGCGCCACCGATGCCACCGGCAACAACAACAATTTCAACAACGGACCGCAGTGTAAGTACAGTCAACGTGCAGTTAAATTCAATTAGCACTTTTTTCTCTTTTTCTCTTTTTTTCGTTTTTGTAATGCTAATTATTTAGTTGAACAATATTTACTTTTAATTTCATTCGATTGGCCAATTGCGAATTTCGTTTATTTTCCTCTCTTTTTTTTTTTTGCTCTGCATTTTGTATGTTAATTGAAATGGGCTTTTTTGTTTATTGTCGCTCTTTGCAGTAATTGCGCCACGGCCCATCGATCAGGAGCCGAGCGAGGCGAACTTCATTGGCGTTGTCATTGTTGTTCTAACAACGATAATTATTCTACTAGTGGCCATCATCCTGTTCATCGTGTCACGCACGAAGCGGGCACGCGGCAGCAACGTGCTCGATGCATTCCAATACAGCTTCAATCCCAACACTCTGGGTGGCAATGTCGACAAGCATCGTCCCAATGGCAATAGCATTAAGGTGAGAATACCCAGGGTCTACACACACTCACACACTATGTGTGAGTGTGATTTATATATATATATATATATATGTGAGAAGGACAAATTCCTTCTTCGAATTTCACATAATTGTTCAATGTAGCGTGGAGCTGCCACGTTCTCAACGTGTGCTCTCTCAGCCATGCCACACTTGACCAGGCGCCATGCGGCATTTATTTTATTTAATAGAACTTTTCAACGGCTTCCTATATATGGCCAGTACCAGCCGGGAATGTCTGGTAAATGCTTAATGTCAGCCCGAACCCCCCTCCCCCTTAGCGTACCCTCGATTTGTGGGCGCTAAGCTTAAGTGCCGTTTGTGCAACACTTTAAAGTCGAGGGTGTGCGTAGGGCATTAAAAGCAACTGCTTTAAGGCAATTGCCTTGAAGTTAAAAGAAAACGCCAAATGGCAAATGCCAAACGGCAAATGGCATTACAATGCAGAATGTATGAGCAGTTGAAATGAGCCCATAAGAAAAGTGCAAAAACAGCTGAGGAAAGTGGGCGATCAAAATAGTTGTTAAATTAGACATGATTGCCAAACGAAAGTTGAATCAAATAATTTTTTTATCTGAAGTTTAAGCTCCTTGTAATTTTTACTAGCGTAACTTTATATTACTTAACTGAGTCCCCATGTTTCATGCGGTGGCTTAGATGAACGTATGGAATATCGAAGAGATGAGATATATACTTGAAAAAGGGAGACAAAAGTATTTCAGTCATCTCCTGCAAAGACAGTCGAAGTGCTGCACCGATAAAAAGAACCTTTCGTTAGAATTTAATAACTTAAAGCTTATTCATCAGATAAGAGAAGAGTTAGTTAAAAACCTGAATTGTATTCGACAAACAATGAGATTGCTTAAAGCTGTTAGAAACACTGCTGAATACACTTAAATATACATTAGAAATCGAACAGTTCAGCTGAATGAAATGGGTAAGAACCAAGCGGAGAACACGAACTCTAATATATGTATATATTGATTGCCCTGACTTGACACTACTATATATTAAAAACTGTGCATTTTCACGCAAACCCCCTTCTCCGCTCCACACACATTTCAGGCCAGCGTCGACGACAGCGATTCCATTGGCAAGAACAGCCTTTACCACGAGCCCTTCAATGTGAACATGTACACGAGCGGCGTGAACGGCTACGCAGCGGTTAATGATTTACAATGTAATATGACGCCAGACTATACAGGTGTGTATGCCAAAAGAGGCCATTACCCGGTGCCTAGTACACACAGTATCCAATACTCAAGCCCCCAACACTAACCAAACTCCAACCAATTCCCTTGGCTCGCCCATATCCGCTGCGAGCCATAAAATATGGCGCCGCCAGCAACTAATGCAAATAAATTTTTGCGGCGATTGCCACAAACGCACACACATTATACATACATATATACAGACACACACACGCACACACATACACCTTTGCAACCTTTGCCATTTGCCTGACTAAGCGAAATCCTTTTGCGTCTTTTTCGCTGCCCCCGCTGTCGACACACAGATGTGCCAGAAGGTGGCTATGCGGTTCCCCATATGCAGGACTACATGCCGGCAACGAAAATGGCCAACGCAGTCGGTGGTTATGTGAATGTGCGACGCACGCCGCCGCCACCGCTGAGCAGCATATTCCCCAGGCCGCCCACAGTGCCACCGCCACCCATGGAGAAGTACTATGCGACCACGGCTATATTTAAGCCCATCAAGGGCGGCGGCGGCGGCAGCTCGACGAGCGGCGGTGGCAGCAACACAAACACGGTAAGCAGCGGCGGCGGCAAGAGCAGCCACAGCAATCAGGATCAACTAAATGGCATCTACGATGACGGCATGGGCACCATGAACACCCAATCGACGGCACCCATGATCAATCCGTATACCAGTGGCAATAGTGCTGCTGCTGCTGCAGCGGCTGCTGATTTTCAGCGTGCCAGAACTTATAATTTCCGCAGCTATCCCGATAATCTCTAGTTCGAAGCCTCGCTCAAGTTGGCAGCAGCAGCGGACGCTGGCGGCGATGTGCCCCACGGCAAACGCAGCAGCGGCAGCAGCGCAGCCTCCACAACGATGCCGAAGAAGCCGCAGCATCTGAGCATCGCGGGCGCCAGCAGCGGCAACACCAAACCAAAATACAGCTTGACGCTGCACAACAACAAGTATGCCACGAACAACGGCAAGCAGCATGCCACAACTGTGCGCGACAATCATCATCATTATCAGCATCAGCAGCAGCAGCGCCAGCATCTCAAGGCGTTGCGGCTAACACGCGAGGTGGCCAATACGGATACAGGGGCCATTGACTATAAGCGACCGGTGCTAACGGGTCTCTCGCCCGCCGACGATGTGGGCGTTCATCTGAGCTGCAGAAGTGCGGCTCTCAAGTCTGCTGCGGCTGTCAACAGTGAAGCTTCAACAAGTGTGACGACAACAAATGCAACTAAATTGACTATCGAAAATGGAAATGTTAACGCAACGCCAAATTCAAATCCGTTGGCGAACAGTGTTATCAGAACACAAAACAATAGGCTGTGGTATCATTGATGAAAACCCCATATTAAATGGATTTGAGGTGAGTCACATAAGCCTTTATCTTAAATTAAGTATTACGCATCGAGCAAACATACAATTTTGATTTATTTAGGAAATTCATTAGCATTACCTTAAAAATGTAACAATCGGTTTTCCACATTTTTCTCTGCTCATTCACAGCTCTAAAACTCTACTCGGACATACATGAACTAGATGATAGAAAATGAAATGAAGAGAAAATATTAAGTACTCGAAATCGTACGTAATCGTAAAATTGTGTTAGTACCCGCCCCCTCCCTTATATGGAGAGCACAACGCGTCGAACAATTAAACCCACTGAGCAAATGGAAAAGTTAAATTAGCAAAGTCGAATATCTAAGCAAAATGTAGCGTCGAATATATGCCAACGAAATGATAATGATAATGATAATGATAATGATACAACTTATAGAATACAACCTGTAAATACATATATATGAATACCTAGTATATTGCACAGTGTGCAAAAGGTAGTGAAAAATGCATATGATAGTAAACCGAGCTGAATTTTTAAAAAAATTTCAAAACAAAACGCGTAAGAAAGGGCACTAGTTTCTCATAGATCAAATGCAATCGAACAGAACATAAAGAAAATATAAGAAAAGAAAAACTAAAAAGAACAAAAAAAAAAAACAAAAAACGAATTTAAGGTCTAGCACTTAGCGACACTTATTGTTTATAAAACGAGACGAACAGAGAAGAAGGAAGAAATATTATTAAATGAAGAGATAAAGTAACTAGCATATAATAGAGTTCAACTGATTTTTAGTACCTTTCCGAACGAAAAAAACACAACAAAAAAGAAAAAGAAAAGGAAAAAAGAAGAAATACTGCAAAACTTGCTGTAAATGCCTGTACAACCCTATCCTTATATACTATATGACCCCACTATTTGAGCCCCACTGTACATTTCTGTGTATACATTTAGAGAGGTATCCGTGAGATACGTAGATTGTTTGCTTAACGAGCAGATGAATGTTGCCGCGTCAAAAATTATGTAGAGAGACGTTGATGATGATAAAATTGTAACGGAATTTAACGGACCAAGAGAGCGTGCAGAGCGTCGTCGCCTAAAACCAATTAAAATGAAGTTTTCATCAATGATTTGTGATTAAAAATATATATTCAACTACTTACGAATATTCAGTTTCTTAATGCTAATTATAATTTATGCAAACGTTTTACCCAAACAAAACAAAAAACAAATGACTCTGACTATAAAAAGTACTATGAAGAAAACAAAAATATATATATATATATAAATCAACTATATACGAGTATATTTAATGTATAATTAATAAATAATCATGTATATGTTCCTTTTTAGTTTAATGCGCATACGATTTATTACAACAAACAAGTACTAAGAGTTAGAACATCATATTGTAGTAGCTTCGTAGTAGTTCAAAAATAAAGCAGCAAGTAAAACAAAAGCAAAAATAAATAAAATACAAGTGTAAACACCGCATTTTATAAAATATCAACTAAATAAGCGCGTTAAAAACAATATTTCAATATTCAAAATAATACACACACACACAGAGACACACACACACACACACGCACACTCAGAGACACAAACACCAAACACACAACACACAGCGTGCAACAAAAAAGTAGTGAAAATAGTAAAAATAAAAGAAACGAAAAAAACAAAAAACAACACAGAGACATACACATAAAGTATTTAAAATGTTTGTGCAACACTTTCGAGAAGATTTTTATTAATAGCAACAGCGTTAAGGGAAACGAGCTAAACATTAAGCTAAACATTTTTAGACGAATACTTAAAAACGTTAATTACAATTATAAGCTGTCGAGAACCGAAAGGTATAAATATACTTAACAGTACATATATAGAATTCTTGACTTTCTGCACAGTTCTTACTTTTCCAAGTTTCCAATTGCACAACACGTTTTCCAATACTGGCCACGACAACAACACTCACACTCTCACACACTCACACTCACACACTTACTGTGAAATACTTTCCGCATTCAAATGCAGCTCTGCAACATTGGAGACACTATCGAAACGAAACGAAATGAAATGAAAATCACGAACCTACCTACAAGACTTGTATAAATAATAATAATAATAATAATAATAATAATAAACGGAAATTGAATAATTAGTAATTAAGTTTAAATTACATTTTGTAAAAATTAATAAACCAGGCATAAGTGTACACTGTAAAAAACAAATAATATACTACTTGTAATGTTTTTTTGTAAATTATTGCAAAGTTACACAGACGAATTACTAATTTGCTGTTGCTTCGCATTTCATTTCTAGACTAGTTTAATTTCTAAATTAATTTAAATGCATTTATTACAAGTATGTGTAAATTTCAAGGCAAAAATATAGTATTAAATTATTTAAACAACAAACCCAAACGCATTTGTTAACTTCACTCATTTCATTTTACAACAGCAGCATTCAAATTGAATGCAATCCCAAACAATGCGAGCAAACTGAGATTGGCAAGTATGAAAAAAGTATAACCATAAAATGCTATTCGAATTAAATATTCAAAATGTTTAATTATTTATGGCATACAAAGCAAGCACACACAAAAAACCCAAAAACAATTACAAATGGATAATAAATCATGAAAAATAAAAATACAACTAAAAAGAAGCGTCGAAATTAATATAGAACAAAAGCCAATTACATAAAAACACATTTGTGGCATCGATTTGTGGCAAGCATTTACAGGCACATATTAAGCCGCCTTCCAGCGAATACCCCTTTTACACAATTTTTCATGGGCATAAGGAAAATACTGATTTGAGGCGTTGCGCTTTTAACGAGATTACATTTATTCCAACTTCTCTAAGGAGTCGCCGCGAATGGAAACGACTGCTTATTGAAATGCTGTCTGTATTTTAAGGCGTTGTATAAACACAAATTTAGTAAGATAAACAAAATGTCACTCGCACAACAGACGCCTTGTAAATAGCCTGCGGTGAGGCAGGCTAATCCAGTTGTTTCTCCGGAGACCTGCTGCAGGGACGCGGAGCTGGAGCTGTTTACTTTTGCCTGGAAGACTGGCATTAATCAGAGCACTTTACAGTGCCCGGGATCAATGACCACCATGGGCAACTGACATCTGTTTTAATTCACGCATATTTCGCATACTCCAATTCCGAATGATGGAAAATCGACAGCAGTGACCGCAAATCGCTGCTCTCGAGGGTGGCAGTCGGAAGTGAGGGGCGTGAAGCGTAGCTAGAGGGCTGGGAGGGAAAGTCCGCACATGTCGCTTTCGGAACGTTTAAATCAAACATAATAAAATAATAACATCGATTGCTGCGCTGCCAGCCACTTGGCGTTTGCTGTTTTTGCTGTTGTCTTTTAATTGACACTTTCGATTGTTGCACTGCATAAATGACGCTGAATGCCCGTCCATCAATTCATGAATTCATCAATTCACTGATTGGTGCCAGTTTGGTCTTCCCTCACCTGTCTGTCAAGCGTACGTTGAAAATTAATTTGGAAAAAAAAAATGAATTACGGACAAAACCAAATTGCCCGCAAAATGGCCAAATGATTTTTTCTTTTATTTTTTGTTTTGCTTTTTTCTGTTTATTTTACTTTTTGGGGAAATGCGTGCAAAGTTCTACCAATCCGTTGAATTGTCATTGGGCTTTTCAGTGGAGTGTTAAACGATTTTATTCTATTTATTATACCGCGAACCCATTGAAAAGTTAAAGAAAGGTATAATTGTTTTAAGCAAACACGGAGAAGGAAGCATCTCTGACCCCATTAAGTATATATTCTTGATCAGGATCAACAGCTGATTCGATATAGCCATGTCAGAATGTCCGTCCATCCGTCTGTACGAATACGCGGATCTCAGAGACTATGATAGCAAAAGACTTCAAATTTGGAATATAGGTTTTGGTATCCCCAGCGCAGATTAGGATTGCTCTATTTTATATATAACTGCAACCGTTTCACGAATATCGATACATTTAGATTCCCGATAGCAGTGTAATTATGAATATAAGTTTATATATATATATATATATATAGATATCGCCAGTCGGGTCAGTTTGTTTGGTTTCTTACTCTTCAATGCCTGTGCCTGTCATGAGAAAAGAGTGCTCACATTTAGGTGTGCAAAACTTTTAAAGGGAAATTTGTGAATAATACCAGAAAATATTTATAACAGCTGTGTGAAGGGTATCTCGTAATCGAGCTGACTCGGCAACAACATTCGTACTTGCACATTTTGGTTTTGCGCTGTTTACTTTACAACACTTCAATTTGTGACGCTCGTCCTTTGTCCATTTATTTTTTGTTTGCTCTGTTGGCCGGAATGACTTTATTTATCGCATTTTGTGCGTGGGCAATCGAAAAAGGGTTGAATTTTGTAGAGTTGACAACTGGATGCGAAACACATTCTATCTGCGTGACATTGTGTCGCAATAAAAACGCGTGAAATAATCATAATTATGTGGCATATGGGCGAAAATGCTGGCCAAACTCAAAGGTTACTATGACGCCAAAAAAAAGGGTCTCAGTCTGTGACAAATGCGTTTTAAGTACCGGACTGAAAGTGAAAAGCTATGTGACAAATCGGCTTTAGTTGGCTTTATGCCCAAATCATCTGAAAATCGCTTATTGATTCATCACATTTCAAGACAGAGAGCTTAGATTGATCTGTATATGTTAGAATTATCTTGGCAAGCAAATTTGAAATACTTTTACTTTGAATTATTTGGCTTTAAATACGTGCTATCTGAAATGATGCCAAGAATATACATTTACATTTGAACCGAAAAATGAGAGAGATCAATTTAAAGGCATATTAATAATAGATTAAATAAAATATTAAAGCACTATGAATATTTTGATGGTTGGTATTAGCAAATTGTTGACATTTCCAGGCAATCTGTTGTCCCCTTTGCACTGAATAAGCAATGTTCTTTAAAAAAAAGTATTTCCTTGCTTACGCTAGATAATTCCAGCTAATACGCATATATACAGCAGCCGTTGTTATTCCATTGAAATCAAATCCTACTTCGTGGCAGAACACCAGCTCAGCTGCCATCCATACAAGCTGTTGTGTGCAGAGCATCAGCTGCTGCTTATGGTATATCAGGGTTTCATGATGGCCATCCTATTAACTAGATATAACAGCAGCTCCCTACTAAGCCGTCTGGACAAATACTTTAATGCTGCAGCGCAAAGTCTACGACGTAAAAATGCAGAAATATGTTTTTTATATGCCTCGCGAGCTACTCCAACAACTGTGCAAATAAGTAAAAAGTAATCCTAATTACAATTGCTAGTTATAAATAAACATGGCCAAGCAGCGCTAGGCGGGCAAGGCGCACCACAAAGCCCGGCTCGGCCTGTGTACTGCGAATGATGACGACGTCATTGTAATAATGAAAATCCCCAAACAAGCCATAAAAGGGATAAACGAAACGAAACGAAACGTAATGGAATGAATGAATGAATGAATGAATGAATGAATGAATGAATGAACGAATGAATGAAATTTTCGGCAAGCTGCGAATGTGACAGAGTAACAGATTAGATGCAGCTACGAATGAGAGACTATGCGACTCATAAACTCGTAGCACATGGAGAGGAAGAGGCACTGGATATTGCTAGGCAGTAGGATAGGCAAAGACCATCAGATCAGGACCTGTGTAGATTTTTTTTGTGGATGATTTTCGCAATTGTTTGTTTGTTTTTCCGCTTACGGATTTTAATAAAGCAAATCGCTTAAATAGCTCAGACAGCGTGCGGAACACTGCTCATAATTACAAATGTCGGCAAATGTCAGCGAAATGAAAATGTTTGAAATCGCTCAAATCGCATAGGGAACACGACACACCCCTAAATGCAGCCCGAAACGCATTTCAGAAGCCGTGCACCTTTCCCGAACCCTTTTTGACTTTTATATTTAAGTCGAACTGGAATCAACAATGGAACCGCGCTGAACGAACAATGGATTTGAGTATACCCTGTACCTGGGCAACTGTACCACTACCATTACCATTACCACTACCACATCATCATCATTATCCAGTGTTGTCAATTGCTCTATTGGAGCTTTATATAGTTGCCCGAAGTTGCTTATCAAGCGTTAAATTGCTGCAATTTGACAGTTTATCGTTGAGTCATCGTCGCATGGCCATTGTCAAAGACAATGACAAAGGCTCCCAGCCATACTATTTGCACAACGCAAGCCCCGTTCCGTTCCAAGCTGCAATCAAACCCGCCATCCACATTCCCTTGCCCCATCCATCCCCTCAAGTTACCCCCAAAGCAAAGTACGAGTAAAATGTCAAATTGTCGGCGTTGCAACTAATGCAATTCATGTGTTGACTGTTCCATAGTCAACATCTCGCTCATTCTCTCTCTGTCCCTCTCTCTCTCTCTCTCCATCTCTCTCGCTCTCTTTCTCTTTGTCTGTTTGCATTTGTTTGTGTTTGTCAGGTCCTGGCGAATGTTCTCTCTGTCAATTTGCATGTTACCTTCCATTTATATAGGAATTGAATTGCACTCTTCCCTTCCCTTCCCTTCTATCACTCCCTCTCTCTCTCGGCCTTTCTCTCTCTCTCTCTCTTTCTCTCGGTGACCAACTATTAGTTTGTGTGCATGTGAGTGAGTCCTTATCAAATGCAGCTTCCGCCGCACGTCCTTGCTGGCTTCCTTTGTCTGTCTGTGTTTGTATTTGTGTATTTGTTTATCTAACTATCAAAGTGCTGCGTGCTGCTCGACATTCGAGTGTGTTAATTGCTGGTCTGTCAAGCCCATCCTTCTCTCCTTGCCACCTAACCCCCTCTCCCTCCAACAGACTCTCTCTGCATTACCCTATCCTGCTTCTCTTGTGCGTTGCAGTTCTAGTCTACTAATTTATTATTTAGACCCACATCTCAGATAAATGTGCAAAAATCATTTTATTACTGGTAGTCAAAGTGCCCAGTACTGATTTTGCAGTTTCAGTTTTCGGCTCTGGACTAATTTGCAAGTACTTTAAGTAAGTCAAGAGATTACAGTTGATTTTGTCAGAAGTTTAATTTAAAACAAATTTGAAACAGGTTAGTTATCGTCTCATTTCAGCCAGTTTGTGTGTCCACAAATTCGTGACGTGCAGAGCTGCTCCAAATTGTATTAAAAGCCAGTGTATAAATGAAGTAATTACTTTACTTAATGGTCATTTTATCATAATAATTATTTAAATAATCTGTGTAATTAAAGTAATTTTCTATGCTACAACTATATCGATTATTTGATGTATACTAAAATGTGACCCAATCCAGCAGGCAATGTTTAATTGCAAGTTGCGGCGTTTGCGTTTCTTCATTAAAATTTAAAACTACATATTTAAAAGGAAGAAAGATTGAAAATTTGATAAGATTGAAGAGATTATTTATAAAGGTTAGAATAACTGCACATACAAGTTTATTTTCATCTGTAACTGAGCTGCCTTAGTTGAAGAAACGCTTTTTATTTGTTACTGATTGGAGCCTAGTTGCAAAACGGTTGAGTCCACTTGACGCCAACTAATTAAATCTGTGTCCAATGCCTGTTTATGGACCAAACAACTTAAAGCGCAAAGATATAGAAACAGAGCGTGACTGGGAAGGAGTGAGGCGGGGTGGGGGTTGGCTGATGTGCCACATTATAAACTGCAACCTAAGACTTGGCAATAATTTGATAATTTAATTACACTTAACCTCGTTGAACCGACCCGAGCATAATTTATGCAACTGCTAATATGTGTGAGTGTGTGTGCTGTTGGTGTTGCTGGCGACATTCTGCTTGTAGAAGCGCATGCATAAATAAGTTCAACATTGGAGCCAAGTCGACGCCATCTCCAGATCCTCCTCCAGCCCCCAGCTTCGATATGTGCGGCATCCACATAATTGTCGGCCATGTATCTTACAAATGCAAATTAGATGCAAATGTTAATAATCTGCGTGAATGAATTTTAATGAGCAGCCCAAGTGTTTTGGCGACTTGTCTCTGTCGCAGTCGCAGTCGCCGTCGACGTCGACGACGGCGTCGCCACTAGAAAGTGTCAGACATGCATCAAGGATTAGCCCAGGCCAGTCTTAGATTGTTGTTTCTGCTGTTGTTGTCAGTTCAACATTTTTTCCAGCGAATGCCAGATGGAAACGTGCCTCATAAATGCTGCCCAGGTCGAGCTAACCCTTGCAGCTAGTTACGCAGGCAATTTGAAGTTGGGCATTTAATGGCGTGACTATCCTTATGCCCCCATACACTGAAAAGAATTTAAGAGGCAATTCAATTATTTGTGATTACTTATAGCCTAAAACAATAAGCTGACTTTCATGAAAAAGCAACAGTAGCTTTCCTGAGTTTACCAAATGTATAATTAACGTATTTACATATATATAAAATATATCATATATTATTTATATAACCTTTTTTTTTAATTTAAATTAAGGTTCACAAATGTTCATTGTTTATTTTGAATTAAAAATAAAAATTAGATTAAAGTTTAGTTGAAAAACGATGATAAGAAAACTTATCCACTTCATTTTCAATCTTTTTGAAGCTAATTATTTACGAGAATATAAAATATATGAATAATATGAAACACAATTTGTTGCAGTGTAGCAGCTGCTGTGTTGTAGCCAAACATCAAGTGGCTGCGGCTAATTAACGCCGCTGTAAAGTACGTCGACTCCGACACGTGCTCCTATCCTGTATCCGACTATCAAAATTATGTTTTCTGACACTTTTTTGTGTCCAAATTTAGAAGGCAGTCTGCTGGCAGGGCGAACTCGTCGTCTGCATCATTTCCTTTTCATTGCGTTTTGCTGGCGCAGTGCCGAGGATGAGGAAGTCCAAAAATGAAAACAGATGTTGAAAATCAGTTGCACATTAAATGCTGTTCATGTGGAAACTTAATTGTTGCCACAGTCGAGAGTCCCTCGATCTGTCATTTTGCTACTCGGTTTGATTTGCGGCAAGTGCCGCACAGCTCTTGCCTTAAGTTTCGGGGTTGTCGCCTCAGTATTCCATTTATGTGTTTTATATTTGCCAATAATTTTCTACACATATACACATTATTTTTGGGTTCTCTTTCATTTCTTGTTGGCAAACACACTGTGGGACTACCCATAACACATACGATATGTATATGTATATATCAATTATATGAGTTTATTTGCCCACACTCAAGGCGACATATGTTGAAAACTCCACGTAGTGGCCAAGGCAGTCAGCAGAGGTCATTTATAACGAGGAAAAGGCAATTGCCATTAGAAATCGAAATATATGATTGCTAATGATTATTATGATAGAGACCTGACGGCACTGTGGAACCGATGTCACATAGTGTAATGCTAGATGGTAAAAGGCAAAGACGATCATAACTTCCTTCATATCTATAGAGACAATATCTTTTAATTGTATATAATTTAGTTTGAAACTTTAATTTTAATTACAAATTTAAACTTAAATTGCTGTTCGCTAAAGGGTTTTTCTTAAGTTGTAAGCTAAACTCGATACTGATACATACTCCACAAATAGCCAATCTTGAAAGCCGTATTGACAAACGTAACTGCTTTTGTTTTGAATTATCTAATGTAAATGTATCAATTTTTGTAAAATAATATGAATTATTTACTTAACATACATTATATACATAAGTTTTAAGTAAATCCCTTAAGGTAAGACAAAATTTAAAAATTTAATTTCAAATGTAACATTAAAATTTATGCCACAATTTATTAAGGAAGAAGTTGTTTTGATTAGATGGAAAAACTGTTAACATATGGCTGACTACCTCTCTGCCTCTGTCGCGTAATCGAACACTCAATTAAATTACATTACTGTAATTTTTGGATTGGCAACAATAATGCATGAATTTCAACATACGTTGCGCACATGATGCATTTCTCAGATCGATGGGTGCAGTGGCTGAGCTGTTTCGGGGTTGGGCTTGCTTGCTGTGAGGATGTGCGCCATAACTGCGCAATTTATCAAGCAAATACACCTGGGACTACCCAGGGACTGCACCCGGGGATGTTTGGGTGAATCAAACTATGAGCAACAAAATATACACAGTAGTAGAAACAACAAAACAAGGGGAATCTCCAAATGGAAATGGAAAGCGAAGCGAACGTAAATTTTATTTATATGCGATTTGATGGAAATGGGAAAGAACAAATAAAAATATTGGATTGAATCAAATTTTTGGTGAAGAGTCACTGGCTGCGGAGCTGAAACCGTAGATGGAAAAATAATACAAACAAAATATTGTAGACTCTATAGAGTATAGAAGCTGGACTATGGAATGTGCAGTTGCATCAGCGAGAGGCACAAACAACAAATGACAACAAATGAAGAGCAAACAGTTAGGGGGAGTTGTCCAGGCAAACATTTTGGAAGTGGAACGACCACCACCCCATCCCCAGCATCCAACAAATTCAACAAAGAACGGGCAAAAAAAAACGACCTTGTGAAATGTGAATGTCACTTTAGTTCAACGATGCGATGGCGTTCTACTTTGCCTTAACCATTTTCATTTTGATGTTGTCCAAAACAAAAACAAAAAAACACAGAAAAACCGTGAGCATTGTTGTTGTTGTTGTTGTTGTTGTTGTTTCTACCGCCATGCTAATCCTGTAACTGAGCCCTCGAGGGTGGCCACAGTGGCCCCAGGCACGCCTCAGTGACTTTCAGTGTCGCCAGCGCAGCCTCGGCGCCCTTGCCTGGGATTAATTCCACACATTAGCCGGAAATTGTATATGTGTATATGTATGTGCCCTGCCCTGCCCTGTCCTGGCCAGTTAGTTGTTCCACGAATATGTTTTTTTTTTTTTTTGGTTTTTTATTATAATGCCTGAGAGCTAAGCCTGGAAATCTTCTCGAGCTAAGCTGACATGACCAATGGCAGCCACTTGTTAATTTCTCATACTAATTTTGTGTTCGCAGCTCTTTCGCTTTTTTAAGGGATGTGGGTGGGGGTGGGGGCGCATTTCTTTTATTTCCCTATATATTGCCCCTTTCATTAATCACACTGATCGCTTTTCGAGCACGCACTATTCGCCATCATTTTTTAGGATTTGGCGCGCATGTGGAATTTCCACATTTCCCCCCTGGGAGTGGCAAATGCGACGCAGTTTCTCTCACTTTTCGCCGAGTAATTGAAATTTGTGTGAGTGTGATAAATTCAGTTGTGGTGCGCCATGTTAAGCGCATGATTAGCGCATTTTCCTCGACAGCCAACAGCCAACAGCCAACCGCCAACCGCCAACAACCAACAAAAGACTTTTCCACAACACAGTTTTGGCCAGACCGCTGTCGATGTTCGTGCCTGGCCTGCCAACAATGGCTTTTAATTATTTATTGCCTAATGACCTAATGACTTTTCCATTGTCGGCCTGAGAAAGACCGAAACTCATTGTGATTGGCGCATTGCTAGATGACAGCAGAGACAACAAAACTAAACCAAAGTCACGAACATTTAAATAAGTAAGCCAGTTGGCGAATACAAGGCAAGGGCAAGGGTAACAAACGAAAGAAAGGTTATCTACACAAATTAACAATTAGCCTAAGCTTTAAATGGAAATCGCTTTAGCTAAATCATATTTGTTTGCATTCCTTAAAGGCTGGCAAGCCTAGAGATTCATTCTTCCTGAGCAAACTGAGAGAGAATAAGAATTTGTGCCTAAATTACAAAATACATTGAAGTATCCAGATCGATCATTGATCATTGATTTACATACAATGAGCAAAACATTACTAACGCAAGTATTCCAGTTTCAGTCCTTTTGATTTTTTGTTTTAATTATTACGGAATCTCTACTGACTGAAGTAATGGGTATAAAAATTACCTTGCATATTTCACCTTTGTTAATTTTTAGATTTTCTTTTTTATTTGATAGACCGATAGACCTACTACATAGATCAATCATTATGTACATATATTTTGTACATATTTATGTTTTAAAATTTGCATTTTACAATTTCTTAGCATATTTGAGTCTCAACTCTTTCATTTAAATGCGCATAATGTCAGGTCAGTTTTATGCATTTTACCCTTTTCGAAACAATCTAATTGCCTTATAATCCTATTAGCACCTTCATAAACTGCCTAGACAGGTATGGGCTGTAATTCAGAAGGCAACAACTCGTCCCGCAAGTCAATATTCCCCCCACAATCAACTCAATTTGCAAATTGAGGCCTGGCATGTGCCACACTTGAAAGTATTTTAAAACCATTTATTTCAAATGACCCACACGATGAACAAGAGACGACGACGACGACGGCAACGAGGACCTGGGCCGACAATTTTAAAACTCGGAACACGTAAAGGCAACCAGGGGCCGCGATTGCAACCTGGCCACCTGGTCATAAAAAATTCATTTGACTTAAAAACTTTCAGAGACAAAAAGAAAAAAAAAAAGCGAAACTGAGGCAAAAACTGAGCAGCACTCGAAATTGATATTAAGTCAGGTGGCGCGTGTCCATTACACGCATTGCAGCTAGAAAGCAAAATTCAGATAGAAGTATGCACAGAAAATATGGTGGGAAAGAGAGAGAGAGTCAGACTGAGGAAGAGAGAGGGATAGAGAGAGCTCACACTGACAGTTTTGAAGCACGCACATCTCGTGAATGGCATAAACAAAACAATGCTCGCAAAGCAAGAATTCAGTTCTGGATGGCCAACAAATTTGCTTAGCCAGCGCGGAAATTGTGGCCGGTGCTCTATTGTCTTATTGAACTCCGGCAGAGTGTGGCAGTAGGAAACGGAAACGCGACCCAGCCCTACGCTACGGTCAGCGGCCGGCGTTTTGTCAAAAGGCGCACGTGAACTATTAAAATCACTTAAGTGCAATTCATGTCACGTTCGCGGCAGGCAGCCCAAAACTTACAGCCGATTGATATATGCGATGTCAGTCTATGTAATCTGTGTATGGTTGTGCGTATGTGTGTGTATGCGATAAGTGAACTGACAGAATGGTCGGCCAATTCACGACAAACTTGAATGCCCATGCAATTTGCATAAATCCACTTCGTCGCTCCCTTTTCACAACTTGTATGTTGCTCCTGTCGCGTTTGTTGGTCAAGGTCGTTAGGAGCAAAACTAAACTTGGTAATATATGTCTATGCCAGATATTAACTTCTGTTTGTATCGCTCGAAGATTAATATTGGGTTTACTAGGATAGTGAAATTCAGGGATATACAGTGTCGGACAGCTCAAAAGGTACAGAGTCAAAGAAAAAACGTAATTACCTGCCATATGTGTTTGGGATTCAGCTCAGTATTTGATTGTAGCCACACATAATTCCGTCCGTCAGAGCCAAAAATGATGAATTTGGACTCATCTTCAAATATGACTGTGATCCAGAACTCCAAATCCTTGTCCAAGTGGGTTTGGCGACCGTCATCCTAGTCCCTTTATTTGATGCGCTTATAAAGGAACATTTTTTGCGTGGTACTCGGGCATTGAAGTCATGTTTGCGCAGGACCTGGCGTACAGTTTCCACACACCACTTTTTCCCCATTTCGTCCTGTTGAGTCATTTTTGGAGTCGATAGCTTGGGATTTGCCCTTATTTTCCTGATGATCCTCCGATCCTCCTCTTCGGTGAAAATCGGGTTTGGTGCCATTCTGCCCTTGCTCTCAATCCGATTTGCGTCGACGAAGCGCCGAATGATGTTATGTTTATGTTTATGAGGGTCATCCATTCATATTGGTGGTTAATACATGTACCTACCATCGGTCTTTGGAATTTTTGACAAATAATCTATTATTAGTTTGTGGCAGGCAATTACTTTTTTGTCTTTGACTCTGTACCTTTTGAGCTGTCCGTCACCGTATATAACACTGAAGGAAATCCATATTTATGCGGCAACAATAGATAAGCATATAAAAGAATTATTTTTGTTGACGAATATAATAACTATATAATAATAACTATATAATAGCTTTCGCAGCACTTGTTTTGTGTTTTTTTTTAATTACTGAAATATTTACATGCTGCTAAACTAATAAAGTTTATTTGAATGCATTTTGACGGTTGACAAGGTTTGCAAAACATTTTAAATGAAAAGTGCTCACGGACGCGTATTTTAAATATAACAAGCAGCGTTTTCCTCAATGCAATCTGTGATTGTTCAGCAATAGTTTTGATGTAAGCTGATTATTTGCACTGATAATAAAACTAAATTAATAAAATTATTGCAGTGAGTTCGTTGTGAATACGGCTGCAAGTTTTGATTAATTTTGCAACTATTTGCGCACATCCCAAAACAATTAATGTGGAACCACTAAGTCTCAGACCGTGTGCAGGAATCTTCAGAGGCGACCGGCTCTCAATTAAATGCTGTAAAGTTTAACGCCACATGCCGCCGGTCTAATTACGCACGCTGCAAAGAGGGGCACAATATGTTGCCCCTCCATTTGCAAGGGAGCCACTTGACAGGCAAAAGAGCCAACTACAAAAACAATAAGAACAGAAATCGCGTTGCACTTCTTTCCTTTTGGATGTTGGTATCTCAGCTGCACTGATTAATTACAAGCAAATAAATTTCCACCTCTCCTGCCCTCGCTCCTTCATTTACACACTTTGCGTGTCATGTGTGGAAAATATCAAAATGCTTAGCACTGTGTTAGCGTTAATTTCTTTTTATTCTTTCGAACACCCTGTATAAGGTGAGGAAATTATAGTGTGGCGGTTGCAAATACATGTTTCATGTATTTTAGAGTTGAGAGAGTATAAAGGAGTAGGAATATTGTTTTAAATTCAAATATCTAACCTGCATCCAAAATATTAATTTTTGTATACACTTTGCTCACAAAAAAAACCATAATCATGAAACTATTGCTTGAATTAAAGGTGCGAAAAAGTGAGATTAGTTAAAATATCCATTTTTCTGATTTATTATATAATGTTCTCATATATAGCAAGCATATTTACTAGGTAACTCCCAGTCGAACACACTCCACATTTTTTTTCTTTATGTTTTTCGTCGTATTTTAAATTTATTTCTGCTTCTTTGCCTGTTTGGATTATTAATTACACTGACACTTTGGGCCTGCACTAATGAGCACCGAAATAGATTTTTTTTCCATAATTTGGCTTCTGTCTATAAGAATTTCCTGCATTCGTGATTGTGTTTCGTGGCCAAGAAACGTCCCCACCCGCCTTTCAGAGAGCAGAACACCTCCAGCTTCCCTCCTGCTGCTGCTGCACAATTTATGCAAATGATGCTGGCTGAGCAAACATAACCTCATTTTGCATGGCTCAGCTCCAATATAGTACTTTGTTCTTGGCGATGCTGTTGCTGCTGCTGCTACTGCTGCTGCTGCTGATACTGCCGTTGGCCATTCGCCTGTTAGCCTCGACGTACACGTTCATGAAAAATGATTATAAGTGGGTCACAGGATATGCAAGTGCTTCTTTTTCACGCTCAGCTAACGACAATGCCAAAGAATGGAGCAAAGTGGAGCACAGCTGCTGCCCCTGTCCGCCAGAGGGCTCTGCTGGCGGCAGGTGTTGGGACAACTCTTGAGTTATGTACACATATATATGAATATATATATAGACCGAACGTCCTGAGCGTACTTGGCAGGACATTTTGCAAATGTAACTGAAAGTTGGCCAAGAAAATGGTGAAAGTTTTACAAGGCTTTTGTATTTAATATATGCCATCGCAGCCAGTTGCAACTTACCAGCTGCTGGTTGGCAGTTGTCAGTTGCAACTTTAATTTTTATAGCGTTGCCCAGTGCACTCGTGGCATGCAACATGGCACACCATATACAAATGTGAGAGTCCGAGGCAGTCCAACAGCAGCAGCAACAACAGCGGCAAACGCACATTTGATTTCATTTTCTTTGCCACAACTTCAACTTCAAGAACTTGCCGCAGTCGAACTCGCAACGCATGACAAACTAATCAGAATGGTGCTCGTCCATTGGGAAGGCAGAAGCTGCACACTTTGACCAGGGGACATCCAGTCAGATTGCTACCGGCCTTTTGACCTTTCCCGTTTGTTGCACATGTCCCGAGAATGCAAGTTTATTCAGCTTTTTGCTACTCCATCTTTGCAAGTCAAAAAGTCGACGAGTTTTATGATTTGTTTATTTTATATATATACATATATAAATTCGCTTTAACTGGCATTGCATAAATAAATATTACATATTTACATGGCATTTTGCGCATTCTGTAAGGGAACTTTCGCATCTCAAAGTTGGATAACTTTGTGCTGTGTAAATTGGTATTGCAATAACATGATAAAAACAATTTTAATTTAAATATTTTTGAGAATTGAAAGCTATTATTAATAGCCACCTAACTTGGTATTCTCATAAATACGAGTGCATAAGCAAGGCAAATGTTATTTCTGGCATCTATACCAAAAAATAATATCAAACATCAAATCCACATTGAAAATTGAAACATTAAATTGCATGATTCTCTTTATCTTAAAAGCTGGAGCAGACCAAGCACACAGCTCAACCTCAGAGCACTGATTACCAAAAAAAAGCCAACAATGTCCCAGTCCCGAAATCATACCCAGCTCCAGCTTTTTTTTTTTGCGCTTCTTTAAGCTGCTAACATTTTGCTTAGTTTGGCAAAAAGACGCAGCGACCATTTTTCATATTTTCATTTATAAATTTATTATAAAGCCAACAACAGCAGCAGAAGCAGCAAGAGCAGCAGCAGTGCGAGCAACAGCTACACTTGGCTGGTGGATGGGCTTAATGGCTCCCGTTTCCCTTTCCCTCTCCCACAAATCCACCTCTCTGTCTCTGTCACAACTCTACCCACTCTGGCAGTGCTCTGCTCTGGGTTGCGGTTTAGAGCAACGGCTACTTTGGCATTTATTTTAAATTATAGTTCGCAGTAATAACTAATGCTCAGAGAGCAGTTGTTGTTGTTGGTCGTTGCTCGTTGGTTGCTGGTTACTGTTTGTTGTTGCTGTCTGTTGTTGTTGCTGCCATCTACAGGAATTATAGACATTTTGGTCTGGGGCTTGTGTGTAGTTTTTAGCCGTTTAATGACAGTATTTGCCAGCGACTCCAAAGTTCTATGGCAGGTTGATATTGAGTTCTGTTTTCGAGGTGGGGGTTTCAATTAAATTTTAGTTCAAAATGAATGTGGATTACACAGTTTCACAAGTCATCTGCATAATTATTGAAATTCTCCAGAAACCAGTTGACATTTTTCCGCCACTAATTGAAAATTCCTCAAGTCAAGTTAAAGCTGTCAAGCAGCTGGCAAAATTCTCGCCAATTTACTTGGCACCACCACAATGCCAATCGATGTTGTGTGAACGAATTTTCACCAACATGGTTATCGCCCCTTTGAGGCCCTCTAATGGGCAAATACGCCCATTTCTGCCCCTCCCCCTACACATCAGTAAACATGAATGAGTTCCATGTTGATGAAATATTGAAATATGAAAAGACAAACTCCTCGCCCTCGCACACTCCACAGCAATCATATGTCCATCAAAGAAAACTTTTCGCAGAGCCGAGTATGAAAATGAATGCCTAAGTGGAGACCTGGAGGTACCCTATACTAAATTATGTAGTAGCTCCAATAGATAAGTGAGGAATGTACTACATACAATTAAATATCGATTAAATCTTCATATTTTTCAAAACTTTGCAGTCGCTATTTACGCAAATTACGATATTTAAGAGGACAAAAGAAGAGTTTCTTATTAACAATTTTTTTCTTTGCCGAAATGCGAATAAGAAATTAAATAAAAAAGGCAATAAAATTATGTAATTGAGATGTTGCGAAAGGATGAATAAAGCCCTTATCGCGGAGAAGCTCATTCGACAAAAAAGTAGCCCGAAACAAACAAAAATTACAATGCTTAATTATGAAAAGTGTTTTTTCCTGCAGCTCGCCTAGGAAAACAAGTAAAAATGTAGAAACACGCGAAATGAGTTAATGAGCGAAATTATAATGTAGTTTCGCCTTGCCACTTCGTTCGACCCAAGCGAAACAACCCCCATGGGTCGTCATTTGGGTCAGAGCTGGTTTTGGGGGCTGCTTTAATGGGGCTAATCAAATATTTGACATTTGTTTTGGGTGGCGCTGACGCTAAAGTGTTCTTGTCTAATGTAGAACTCATTAGAATTCACAGCTCGACACTCGCCAGAGCTACTCAATGTTAAGATGCGCTGTTGTGGGGGCAGCCATGTGTGCAGTGTGCAACGAAAAATTTCATTAAATTATTTACATTGCAACTGCAGCCCAATAAACAGCCAACAGCCGACATCAACAGCCCCATTAACAACGATGGCAACAGCAGCAGAAAACAATGCAAAAAAGAATACCAAGCAAGAGGATGGAGTGCTATAAGTACAATAAGTAGGATTGGGCCAGCAGGAAATTGAAATGACCTTCACATAGATCAGATCAATTTTACTACAGCTGATCAGCAATCTAAAGTAAATAGCCGTTCAAAGATTCATTTAAAAAATGTACAAAAAATACTATTTTTAAATCCTTTTTTTCTTTTTTAAAGTAAATTTTCATATTATTTTCATATATCTTAGAATAGGATCAAATAACATAGATGTAATACTTATTTGCCTAAGGTACAATGTCAAGGTGTCTGCATTACAAATATATTATTAATAAAATAGATCACAGGAAGAAGCCATCATGGGTTGTAGTTTGTGCAGCTGGCTTAGACTACGAGTAAGACAACCCACATTAATGTTCCTTATAGTCCGAATCGTAGATGCTATTGGGAATTAAAGTGTAAATGCTTGCTCACAATCGAACAAGGGAAAATGAAAAAGGCAAAAGCGGAAGCGGAAATGTTTAATGCGGGTTTGGTAGCACTGACAACAAAGCGTCGCCGCGTCCTCGCTCACCGCCGGGCTGGCTGGCTGACTGGCTGGCTGACCAGAGTAAATCAGAGGCCGAGTCCGAGACCAGACCAGGCCAGACCCTAGGACGAGGCCGGGACCTGCCCATGTGAGTTACGCGCTAACGAAAGCCGATAAATATTTATTTGCATTTGTATGTATATAGTTGTGTGTGTGAGTGGCCGCTTGTGTGTGTGTTAATTAAGAATTTGCAGCAGGCTGGCAGACGATTAAATGTGTACGAAAATGTGCCGCCCCATCCAGATCCACCTCCCCTCCATCCAGTGCCATCGATGTGCTGGACACGCAGAGGAGGACCATTAGTTCCGCTGGCTGGGGCAAGGGTTGGCAGCGATAATCGAATGAATTAATGGAACACGCAAATGAAATAAAAATCGGCAGAGCCAGCTATTCATTTGGATAAATCTCTTTACCCGGCAACGAAAACAAATCACTTTATTCACATTGTTGCCCAATCTTCGAATGCGATAGCTTTACATCATGGTAACATAATATTCGCTAGAATAAGTCCAAGATCGTGGCCAATACAGAATATGGAATAATCTTAATCACAAATGTTCTGAAATATTATTTTTGTTAACTATTCTCTACTCTCATAACTTTATTTTCATTTCCTCTAATTTTCTTGAACAGTAATAACACAAAAATCTTATTTTAAATAGAATTACAATCGAAACAAGGCATAAGCAACCAAATGAGTTGATAATGCCTTGTGTTGAATCTGAGAATCCCATGTGCATCAGAGCATTTTTTAAATGAGCTGCTCAATGATGTCGCACAACATACTCGGTCCACTGGAGCATAAGCGATTTGGACTAGGATTTACAAGATGTCTAATCCTAATCATCCCGTCCCCAAATAAGTCACTGCTTCAGTCTCGACTGTGTTGGGCATTATTCTTAAAAATCACTTTTGCCATTGATATTTCCACTATCAAATGCGAGGGCGCAGAGCAGCTCAACACAGCAAGAATGTTTGCACCATGAACGCTACTAATTGAAAATGACTCCGAGCAACGCAATTAGCTTGAAAATTCGGCAAAGACTGAACTGAGATCATAACTGGGAAAGTTTTATATTAATATAATTATATTATAATTTTTGACAAATAATCAAAACATATTGTTGGGTTTCAACATTGCTGAGTTAGCGATGACCATTAGAATTTGAATGCTGATAATAAAAGCAACTGTTTTCTAAGGGAACATTTATTGAAGGCAGACAGAATACGTGATAAGTTCGCAAACTAGATAAGATACTTATTCGTATCTATTTATGTTCTAATCTAATCAAGAGCTTGCAACAATGCAAATATCATCAAACATCATGTATGGATCAGTTTTCTTACGAAATGTGAAATGCTTTGAAGCAACAGTCTTACTCACATATCTGCCTCCCTGTCTTCTATATAAGGAATACCAAATAATTATCCTAAGTTTCTGTCTATCAGAGTTCATAAGATATATGAAATTTTCATTATAATCATTTAATTTAGAGGTAATTAAAATATGGAATAAAAATTCGCACGTTAAAGACCCGACGACAAAGTTAGAATACCCTCTGTGAGTTCATTCCATGACGTTGGTCACTACATTAATTGTTTTTAGCTGATAATTTCAACATAAGCTAACTATGTTGCGCCTGATCGTGTTATCAGTTGGGGTCGCAACAGGCCTTATCACAGCGAATATAAAGCGGAGCACACTCGTCTTGCGAACTATTGTTTCCAGAATTGTGCCAACGCCAACACCATGGAAGGTTCCGCTAATCGAATTCTGCTTCTTGCGATGGTTGGGGCCGTTATTATCAGCGGCAGCCACAGCGCCAACATACTTGGTTTATTTATGACCATGAGTCCATCTCACTTGATAGTACAAATGTCGATGGCCAAGGTGCTGGCTGAGAATGGACACAATGTGACGGTGGTTACCATGCTGAAGCCGCCAGTTACCCACAAGAATTTCAACATTGTGCAAGTGCCATTCTCCGAGGAAGATGAACGCACGATGAGCAAAGTAGTTGGGCAAATGGCGGCCACTGATAACAGCAACTTTATCTTGACAATGTTTCGCAGTATAGGTCAAATGACTTTCGTGTTTGACAAGATGAAAGAGGCGATGGGGCACCAGCTAGTGAAGGACTTGTACGAGAACAAGGACAACAAGTTTGATCTGGCCATGATTGGCTTCTTCCTGAACAACTATCAGATTGGCATTGCCTACAAGCTGAAGGTGCCCGTGATATTAGTAGCCACAGTGGCACCGAATCAATTATTCAGCAACAAGTTGGGTAATCCTGAACTGATCGCACATGGTTTCGCCCACTCCATGGGTCAACCAATGACCTACACGCAACGTCTCAAAAACTATGTTGCAAGCTATGCCTTTGGGATATTTATTTGGGTCATGGAGATCAATAGCGCCAAATCATACAAGTGAGTAGACTCCCATCAACAATATTGAAGGGATTTCATCAAGTTATTTCATTCCTAACAGGGAACTTTATGGCGACGATCCCAATATGCCCGACCACGCAGATCTTCATAAGAACATTTCTCTGGCATTCTTCAATTCCTACAGTATCAGCGAGGGTCCCATTAGGGCCAATGTACCAGCCATCATCGAGGTGGGAGGAATACAAATTAAGGATACTCCAGATCCCTTGCCCAAAGAAATCGACAGTTTTATAAGCAATGCTACAGATGGCGCTATTCTCTTGAGCTTGGGCTCAAATGTAAAGGGAACTCACTTAAAGCCCGACACAGTCCAAAAGATGTTTAATGTGCTGTCAAAACTGAAGCAGAGAGTTATTTGGAAATGGGAGGATTTGGATAAGACACCTGGTATATCTGACAACATACTCTACTCCAAATGGTTGCCACAGGATGACATTCTGGCTCATCCCAACATTAAGCTCTTCATAAATCATGCTGGAAGAGGCGGAATCACAGAGTCTACGTTTCATGGAAAGCCAATGCTCTCGCTTCCTGTCTTTGGTGATCAACCTGTCAATGCTGAAAAGATGGTCAGCGATGGATTTGGTCTCAGTTTGAGTCTGTTTACACTGGAGGAACAGCCTTTCCATGAGAGCATTGTTGAGATCCTCAGTAATCCTCAGTATACACAGAAAGTAAAAAGCTTCTCCGCTCTCTACCGTGACCGACCAATGAAAGCCCAAAAGAGTGTTCTCTATTGGACAGAGTATGTGCTGCGTTATAATGGAGCTCAGCACCTGCAGAGTCCCCTAATTCATATGAATTTTGTGGCGGCCAATAATTTGGATGTTTACATTCTGTTGCTCAGTATCTTACTAGTATCTCTTTACATAAGTAAAGTCGTATTGACTTTTATATACAAGAAGCTGATAGGTAAATCGCAGAAAGCTAAGAAAATCAAATCTTCTTAAATATAGCATTGTCATTTCATATTGTAGTTCGATTTTTTCGTATTTTGTGTTATTATTGCATTAGAATTATCAATGTTGACTGATAGTGTTATCTTATCAGCTTTTAATTTGCACGATAATCCATTTACACATTGTCGTACATAAATAATATTTCACTCTGGCTGATAGTAATGACTACGTCTGTATTTTGCACTCATATGGGTTATCATTTCAATAATTTATCCTTATTATATCCATATCGAAACTTATAGTATTAAGCATTACTGAAGTAAATGAAACTCTTAACATGTGCCATCAGAGTTCATATAGACTTTGTCCTATGACTATCATTTAAAATTAAAGCTGAAATTTACGCATAAATAACCAACGTAATTTTCTCGACTTTTCATTTTAGCACACATCTTCCTTTTTACACAAAAAGACCACAAGTGCTGTACCATATTTACACTTATTGCTTAAAGCTCTTGAATAGTTTCAAGCCAACTAGTGGAAGCCAAAGGTTTCGTTCCCGTTCCCGTTCCCGTTCCCGATTGCATTGCATCTGTAACTCATGGACATGGTGCTTCGTGCTGAAATACTTGGCAACTTTATTACATAAATTCACAAAATACTTTTGCACGTCACAATGTTGTTATCTAGGTTTATATTTCGCATACACTTTCGAACAGTACCATTTGCAAAAAAAAAAAAAAAGACAGCAAACTGAAAATTCTTCTAGCTATATAACGAGAGCATTGGGAACAAAATAACATTTTGCAATAAGTAAATTTCAATTGAAATAGCAAACTGAAAAGGCATGCAGAAAACGCCCAAATCCAAGCACTCTTCCTAACCACTCCCAACCCACGACAACATGGTAGCTGGTACATAGACAGCTCTGAAATATTTTTTCACTTTGCTACAAAAAAGAAAAACCAGGGAACACAGTTATCTTAGGTACGCCGAAGATTACATACCCTACAAACACCGGAGTTTAATTGCTGACATGCAAATTTTTATTCGCCCAGTGATGCAGATGATGAATATACATATATAAGTTATTTGGGATCGCAGACGTCTGCTTCAATGGGTTGCAAATTCGAAAACAGAAAGGAAATGCTGATTAAAAAGGGTATAAACAGAAAATAGTAAAATAAATAAAATAACACTGAAAAGTATCTCAGAAATCTGTGCTATTGTTGTATATAGTTGTGTGCGCTTTTCATTATGGAAATGCCAATTGAACTGAAGTACTCCAAAGAGCTGATTCGATTGCTAGATATTTGGAGTTTGCTGCGATTCCAGCCAGACGGACGAGTGAAATATTTTGCAATTAATGCTGCAACGGAAACGAAATTCTTCCATGACTATATCGTCATAGTTTCACACAATACTTTTTATTAACTGCCAGGAGAGGAGGCCAGCACAACACTTATTTTCTTTTACATTTAGCAACGTAATACCGTTCAAATATTTATAAATGAAAATACGATTTACACTTGGTTGATTATTTGCGTGGCTGACAGAGTTGAAAAAAATTTAGTAGAAAAACGAAATTTTTCAGTTACGTGGATTAAACCTGCAATCAATTTTCATTAGGATGAAATTTTATTTGCAAAAGGAAAGAGCATGCAAAGCATAATTGAATGTGGAATGCTAAATACTCTTTCCAACTCCAAATTATAACTCTGTAGACTATTCGCTTAATTGCTTTCTTAATTTTTATAATTAACTCCCCAAATAAACCCAACTGCCAAGTTGCACAACTCTGCGAATATTTAATTTACTTATTACAAAGAATGATTCATTTTCATGCTTCATTGCGTAATAGATTTTTTTTAAATTCAGGTAATTGTTGTCTAAATATTTATTTTGCTTTAATTTACTTGATTGCATAATCAAGCGGATCACTTCAAGCATATGAATTCATTTCAACTAATTTGATTTGCAATCCTGTTTCTAACCCCCGAAAAACTAGTTTTACCAATTCTATGGACTGTTTGCACAAAAACTGTTCCCATTAATGTGTCGCTGTTGGCAGTTTGTTTAATTAAATGTGGAACAATACAATGCCGAGAACTGCTACCGATCCCGAGATCCTTTGATGAGTTTAAGAGAACCCAGTTCCAGTGAATACCTTTTCAAGTGCTTAAAAAACAGGATTCTCTGTTAAGTGGTATAGGCAAAAATGAAAAAAAAAAATACATATGAAAACGACTGAAACTTGCCGCGTCATGGGCAATGTCAAATGAAAACATTTTACGCAGTAGTCGACGCATAATTCATAAAGCCGCAGGGGATATGACGATCCCCGTACCACACACAATTCCCGACCCATCTCGCCACCGTTCCCATTACCATCCCCATTCTCAGTCCCAGTGCTACTTGCTCTTGTCCCAGGCAGCAGTTCATGATGCGTGTGATATGCGTTACCTACCCTACAGCCTCAACCTCAAGTGGCAATGGCATCTGATATGTCTCAATCAGGACAAGCACAAGAGCACATTCATTCCATCTCTTTCTCTACTCTCCCTCTCTCCTTCCCACTCCCTCTCCCTCTCCCTCTCCCACTCTCTGCCCTTTCTCTAGCAACTTGCACCCCGCACGTGTGCTCTGCAATTGCAATTACTTTTGGTTCAGCATTTTAACGATGGGAAACTGCATTTGCAGTTGTTGGTTTCGAAACTTTTTCGCGCACTTTGCCCAAATTCAATTTCGATTATGGCCATGAAGGTTGCGTGGGAAAATCGTTTGCTGCGGTTTGTCTGTCCAAAATGATGCCACGAATTTAATTTTTTTCTTGTGCCAAAGATCATTTGGCTGGTGTCATTGTAGGCGTGGCGGCGGCCCTGAATTGTGCAATTTTAAATTACTTGCGATGGGCTCTGTGGTGAATTATGGCCATCGACACGGCGACGCGATCCCCATCCAACTATGGATTTGCATTGTTTGGCAGAGGCAGCTCTCCCCCCTCCCGCTCTGAAGCATTGCATTTCATTTGTTTTGCTTTGTGGGAGGGATTGTGGCGAATGTAAGTAATTCAAATTTGTTGCTGCGTAAATTGAATTGCCGCGAAAGCGCATAAACATTCCAATCAATTTGTAAGCAAATGAATTATGCATTGCAAAATTTCATGAATTCTGCGTTTGGCAGAATGAGGGAAATTCATTTTATTGGCTGTGTGGGCCGGGCCATTGCCACATCGCACACAGTAACTATTTATTAGAAAATATGCTTAAATTTGCGGCAATGTTCTGATTACATTCGGTTGCTTAATAATTCTATACATATTATATTATATCTTAAGTAGTATCACAATTGATGTTGCCCATTACCATAATTAAAACTATTTGAATGTATTTTGGAATATTAAAATTATGAAATTTAATCCAACGGTGAATTTAATAAAGTTCTGTCAATTTAATAACTTTGATTGTATTCCAAATTTGAACTCAATTTTTTGGTATTATTTTTCATACATGTAAAATGTTTTTGCAGTCTTTCAGTACTACGTATTGCAAAAACTGCATTTGATATATAAATACTAAATTGAATACTAATTGAAAATTAAATGATTACACATTTCTTGTCAACCTGTATAGATATATTGTCTGATTTTGTCGCAAAAAAAAAAAAAAACAATACAAAATGAATCTCTTTCATGTGATTTGAGTGATTTCACTTGGCTAAGCTTTATTTTGACAATGGACGAATTAATAAACATTACAAGAGTATTTATTGTTGTTTTGCCAACCTTTTTTCGAATGGCTATTCAAAACATTTTTCGTCCCAAAGCGGTTTAAAAGCACCCTCCTTAAATAGTTTGCCATAGCGTGGAATCATAAAACCTGCACAAAACTTTGAGCTAAAAAGTGTTGGCCAAATAAAATCAATAATCCTTAAAAATACAATACTTTACGCATAAATAGCTGCCATTTTTTTAATATGCTGTCCATCGAAATCCAGCACCAGCAACGACAGCAAAAACGTTTGACCAGTAAAAAAAAAAGGATCAACAGGAAAAAAGCGTGGGATTTGCGCGATGCGTTTTTTGCCGCGTTGGACGCGACAACCAATTTGTAATCAAAGTAATTTTAATGCAAATTTTATATGTGGCTGCACGTAACTGCAGCTGGAGCCCAAGTGGGCGTTACAATGCCCAGCAACTGGGCGCAGTCAGTAATACAAAAGCCGTAAATAAATACAAAAGTGACCCAACGCGAAACGGGTCGCGAAAAACTGGTGCTTAACTGGCAACAGAGCCAACATTGCGATGCGCCACGCTTTGTTTACTTAAATGATTTTATGACTTTTCCAAAAACCAAATGGTGACAACTTGTGGCGCTAAAAGTTGAAAGTTTTGTGGCCAAGCAAAGCGAACATAAAAACTGGCCATAAAAATGTATGCAATGAAAAAAGATGACAAAACTTAAAGTCGAAGCAGAAATACACTAACTTTTTATGCAAACGGGTCATCTCATCAGGAAATACAGACTGCTTCAATCTCTAACGAAACTAGAGGAAACCATTGCTATGATCAGTTGTTATCTGGAAGTTAGTTTAATTACTATTAATTCTAATCATTTTTGCATAACATAAGATAATAATAATGATGTTAAAATATTAAAATAGCTTTGCTAAAAACTTTCTTAAATGAAAATCGACATACTTTGAGGAACACCAATATTGAAAGGTTGTAAAATTACAATCCCTTGCTTCCCAAGACCTCGTCATAAGCGTGATAGCAAAACTAAATTTACCCTACGCAAGGCTTATTTAAACTAAAAAATAAAAAGTTGCGCTCTTTAAAGTCTTTAGTCAGAACAAAACACAAACAACACCTGTGGTCTTGTGGTCACATCAAATGTTGGGAGCAGCTACAAAGAAGCCGTGGAAACTATAAAATGGGCATTTGAAAAAAAATAAGAATAAAAAAAACCCAACCTTGTCCATAATTTGAGCCAACAAATTTTCGATGCCATGGGCCGCATAAATTTTCCCACTGAGAGAACCCAAACCCCAAAAAGGTCACATTAGGCATCATTAGCCGAGAGAGAATTGCGGTTAAGGTGCGGCTAGCGACTCCGGTAGTCGAGTACCTCCGATAGGGGCCCACACACATGGCACGGTCGATTGGAAACGGCAACCGGACAGAAGTCACATGTGCGGCTAAGACAAGAAAAGAGGATGAGGGGCAAGGACAAAGCAGTTTCAGGTAGCACCAGTGCAGTTTTTCTTGAGAAATTGCTTTGAAGTAATTATGTAATTGACTTTCGGCTTGGGACGAGGCTGCTGCCTGGGGGCGCCATCATCAGCAGAGGAAAGAGTACGGGGAAACCCTATATTCTGCGGCTGTCATTTTTCAAACCATTGTCCTTTCTTAGTCCTTACGACCTTGGCTTATTTTCTTCGTTGTGATGCCATCAATTGTCAGCTTCCGTTTTCATTTCTTATTTGTGACCTAGCAATTTTCGCTGTTTTCTTTATTTTATTTATAGTATACATTTATTGCTATCTATCTATCTATCTCTCTTTTTCTTTTCGGGTGCGTGGCATATGTCGCAAATTATGACATTTTAGCGGCAGTTTGATAGACAGCCGCCAAGGAGCAGGAGCCTAACAATTGCCAAAGTTCCCAACTTCGCTCTTGTCAAGTGTCAGTTATCATAAATTTTGATGTGGGCCGCATTAGTAATTATTTAATGGTTCATTGCGTTGTGCTGATAATAATGTTCTTATAGAGCAGATGCTTTCATTGTGGTTTCTGAGCAGGGCACAAAAGAATTTCACATTATTTGTCGTTAGCAAGGTGTCAAGGCTGACAACCCTCTCGACTCATACAAATGAACACAGAAATAGCAGTTGATCAAGATGGGATTATGTGAAAGTGCAGGTATGATGTATCGTGAGATTGATTGCTGTTGCGGCATTGTTTGTTATGTAAAGTGAGTATCAATTACATTATTTATGAATCTTATTGGCATTCCCATAATCTTTTTCAATTCTCAAAAATAACAAACAAGCATCAAGGAACCATATATAATACATCAAATAGTCACATTAAT
The DNA here is from genome assembly GCA_035041535.1 of Drosophila cognata. Classification (NCBI taxonomy): domain Eukaryota; kingdom Metazoa; phylum Arthropoda; class Insecta; order Diptera; family Drosophilidae; genus Drosophila; species Drosophila cognata. The sequence goes on from JAWNLC010000616.1 coordinate 385,771, forward strand.
GTTCAGCTTAAGCTTGTTCAAAATTATAATTCAATAACTATCAGGAATATTTGCTTTTCATGAAAAACTACAATCATTATTGTAATGTTAGTTTTATTTTTGAATGCATTTCAAATTGAAAACGTACTTTTCAATTCCATTGAATGTGATATATTTTTTTACTTCAGAATCGTACTGTCTACATTCATAAAAACAATATTCAATGTCTTTCCGCTGTTTTTGTTTTTAGCTTCCCAAGGCAGTGGCTCTCACATTTGAAAACTGTGAACTCAACTTGTTTGTAAGTCGATACTTTTTGCCTGACAGCAGCAAAAAGAATGAAATCGATTTAAAACACATTTCGGCTGCATTTGCCCGTTGCCTCAATGTGGCATTTAAATTTAAATCAAAAGCGACAAATGTCAAAAAGACAACAACAACCTCAGAAACAAAAACGAAAAGGTGTGCGTGTGTGTGTGTGTGTGTGTGTGTTTGTACTGCAAGTGGTTGTTGTTATTTTTGTTACTGCTCGAACTGTTATTTAATTATGCGCTAAGCTGTCAAGTGACATGGGTGAAACTGCAGCTCCTCCACCCACTCCTTCTCGCGCTTTGTGGCAACAACTCTTGTTACATTCAAATCAACTAAATGAGCTGGGCCCAAACAGTGGCCAACTCTTCCAGCCCCTCCCTGCTGTCGATTTACACGAAATCCGCTTGACATTGATGGCAACCAAATTGACATAGAACTTTGTACGTTGCATTCCCGGGGTTAAATACTTTAGTCAACGGTCTCTTCGATTTTTTGTTTTCTATTTTCCATCTTTTTGACAGCCTCTAATTGCTTGCCAAGCGATTTCCGCTAGCTGTCAAAATACTCAACGCAAATTCGATGACCTGTAACCAGGCAGGAGGTGTGGCTGTACTGGCTGTGCACTAATTGGGAGTGAGGAAGGGAGGTGCCAAGACTGCACTCTTTCCAGTGAGCTAATTTTCAATTAGGCCAGCCAAAAATGAAATCAATGCAATGCCCCCCAGTGAAGTGGCTTAATTGAAAACGGCGCAGGAGCAACTTTTAATGAACCAGGCAGTCAAAGAACTAGAGAACAACTGAAATTAATACAATTTCCAGTAGCTCCATGACGAAGTGCACATTCCCTTGGAACCGAAAGAAATAAAATAGAAAACAAATAGTGATTGTGAAAATGTGTGATTTTAATATTTAATTAAGCATGTTTAGATTGTGTTTAGTTACATTCTAAATTATTTTAATATATATTTGTTAGTTTGGTATTGCTTTGAATAAATATTTACAGTGAATTGCACAATTTGAACTTTCTGAATTGATTTCAAGTAGTGAACTTAATTGTGATCTGAGGAAACCGTAAACATTCTCAGCAGTTGCAAACTTTAAGAGTATCTTGTTAGGGCCACGAGAATGCACCAAGAAAAAGGCCAGAAAAAGACGCGAAAATGCAAAATCTACTTCATTTGTTTGGAAACTTGTAGAAGTCGAAAGTTTCTAGTTTTCTACTTAAATTTTTTTTGTGCATTGTTTAAGCAACTCGAAGTTCTTGCCAAATTTGGGTTAAGTGAAAGTGCAATTTCAGGAAACTAAGCAGCGTTTTTTTTTTGTTTGTTTGTTTTTTTCGGTGTTGTTGGGGTCATTTGAGTAGCAGCGAAGTTGGTGAATTTGGCGTTGAGGCAGCCATTAAAATGCCAAGTTGTTAACATGGCCACAACTAAAATGCCTAATGAACCAATAAATTTGTCTGAAACCTCCAGAGCAGTTTGGACATATGCACTTTGCATTTGGGCCATAAAAACAGTTCCAAGTAGCTACAACTCTTTGGCTGCATTTCATGATATTCTCATTTTAATGGCGTGGCTCTAACAAATTCTGTTTTGGTTTTTAATTAAGGCGCAGCGGCCAAAACAACAACAACAAAACGAACAACAAAACTTTTGGGATCAGTCTACAAGCAGAAACGGCATTCATAGTCAGTTCCATTGATCTTTTGTTTGTGCTTCGAGTTTTTTACGATGGCATCTGCTTAGATTTGTGGCTGCTGTTGATATATGATGGAGGGTTTGGCCGTTAACATTTTAAGAATATGGTTGCCCCCTAGCAATTGGATGCTTGTCTTACAGGCTATTCGAGATCTTATTTGTATATTTAAGTTATAAAAGTAAATATATTCAAGTTTTATGATGGTTCTCAAACTCGAACAAGTGCACATGAGATGTAATATGAATAACCACAACATACAAGTATAAATAGCCAGTTTTTATAATCGGTAAGCTTACAATTTAAATCTACAGATTATTGAAATTAGATTTCCAATGAGTTTATCATAACAAATTTTGACTAGTTTAGCAAGTTTTTACCCAATGGGATATGAACTACTTATACTTTGAATTTAATTACATCACAATTTGTTGTGAAAATTAGATAAATACCAGAATCGTCATTGTTTTACGTTAATATATATGCTAGTCTTTACGACAAGACTTTGGGAGTCAACAGTCGCAATTGTACTTATGCTGATAACTTGAAACTATCTTTTATCTACAAAGACTCGATTGGACAAGACCTTCTGTGGCGTAATTGAGAGTCCATATTAAGTGTGGCAGATGAATATGAACGAAGAAAGCAGTTCAGCTGTGATGGTCTCCTTCATTCGATCACCCTTACTTGATTATGGGACAATACAGGTCATATCGTCCAATTATTCGATTATTGATGAAAAGGATGGTCGTAATATAATTGTAAACATGGCAGAAGGATCCCACCTGTATTGCCTTAATCCGAGACTAAAATATGTGAGCCATCTGAAAAGTAATCAGTTCGATTTCTAGTGTTCTGGCGTTGAATTATGAATTCTTTCTCATTTTCTTGTATACGAAAATATTTTATTGAAATAGTTCATCATGCATTTATTTGTTGTTTAAGTTGTATTTTGTATTATATCACCCTGATTTGTGCTGTTGTTATTTTGGACTGAAGCTGCAACATCATCTTGGGTGGCGCCACGTGCAAGACAAAAATCAAATGTGACGCATAACAAATTACGTGATGGTTGCGGCATTTGCCAAATGAATGAATGCATGCATGCAACAAAAGAACGCTGAGAAGAAAACTTGTCAGTAAACAAATGTCAAGAGTGGCGCTCACTCTCTCTCACACTTAATCGCAGACTATCTCTCTTTGTGGCGCTGTGAATGACGTAATTGGTTTTGTCGATAATTGATTTGATTGTGAAACGAGAGAAAACGCTGATTTTTCAGTGGGCGCTCATAAACGTGCTACATCAGCATCGAAAAGGGGACGAGCCCCAGCCCAGGAAAACTTGCAACCAGACCCATTTGGATGGATTCGGTGGCTGGGTTTATGGACAAAGTTATTGCAGCGAGTGAAAACGAAAAGTCAACCAGCAAATTGGGTCAGCGTCATGAAACTTGACACACAAAAGGAAAAAGGATGCTCTGCAGACTCCCAGATAAAGGGAGTCCACGGGGACGGCCAACTGCGAGGCAGGCAACTTTTACAGCTTGCCAATTTTTTCCATGTTGCCAAGTTGCAACTTGCAAGTCGCATCAATGACAGCAAATGCAGAATGAACCAGTTCTCTCTCTCTTTCACACTATTTAGCTCCTTTCCTCTCTCTCTCCCTCTCTCGCTCTCTCTCTCTCTCGCTCAGTTTGTTTGTCTCACTCACTGTCTTCATTTTGTTCGCTGCTCTGTAATTGTTTTAAATTAATTTCTCAAATGGGAAACTTTTAATTGTTATCGAAACGAGAATTCAATGCACATTGCAGCAGATAGCACAAAAGCCGTTCGGGAGCCAACTATGAGAAAGTGCCCCGCTAGCTAATTGAAAACTTTAACATTCAAAATGAATGGAATGATAGCAAAAAGTCATAATTAGAAATCATTGCGCTTTCAATCTAGTTGAAATTAGAAAGAATAACAGCGATGATTTTAATAAATTCATTTGCATAATACACACAATAGTTATTTCAAATTAAAACTTCAAATTTCGAACAATTCGCACAAGTTATCATCGCCGTTTCATTTCATAAATATTATTTGAATTTGCAAATATGAAATGTTGCCCTTTATAGAAGTATGTACCATTCGAAATAAGTAATAATCTCTTATCTTGGAAATGCTTTTCTGTAAGTTTTTAGCTAAAAATAGATTTTATCGTTATCTTATGTCAAGCTTTAATTTCCACTCGACTGCCCAGAAACTTCGGCAATTCCGCACTTGAAACTTTCAACACTGTTGCATCTCACTGTCAACTTGTGTGCCACATTTCCAAGGCGATTCTCTGCTATGCAAACTCAAAACTTCTGTCATGACCATAAGATTCGTTTCGATTACAAATCGACAAACGTGACTGGCATTTTGACTAGAAGCAGAGCTCTATGCCAGCTGCCCGAACAGTCGCACTTCATCCACAGCCACGGGTAAAAAAAGCATTAAAAAAAAGCTGTGTTCGCATTTTGGATTTGCATTTCAATTTCAATTTCGCGCGCGGCGACATTTTTAAATCAAGTGACCCGCGGTGCTTCACCCGATTCACTAGATTCACCAGATGTCCGGGCTGCTTTCACGTTCTGCAAATTGTTTTCAATTGAGTGCGAGGCAATAGTTTCTACTCCATTCCCTTGCATTTAAGTTCATTTAATATTGCTGGTCACATTTATTAAGAAGGTTTATGTATTGTAAATGTTTGCAATGTGTCAGTTAATTATCAATTTATGTTACATTTAGTTTTATTATTTCCTTCCTTTAGAACAATTGTAATAATACTCACCATAATCTATAAATTTTATATTACCGAGCAAAAAGGACTGAAAATACAAAATGAATGCATTTAGAAAACTACTACTAAAATCAACAGACTTCAACAGAATTGGCGGGGTTTTTCAGCTCTAGTCGTTATACTCGTTGCACACCTTCTAATTGCCAACAATTGTTCTAAACTGTCCACTTTTCGCCTGTTTCTCAAGTGGCAGCTCCGCCCCCCCTCTCTCGATCTTCGTTAGGTCCACTTTTCAGCTTATTAACTTCCATGGCGCTTCCCGTTTGCACTCAATTAAAATTGGCATAGAATTATAAACTTTACATTTCGCGTGATTCTCTTTGAAATGTTGACAGGTTTGCAGCAACTGTTTATTTCGCTTTTTCCATCTCATTCTCTATTTCATCTGCTGCTTTTAGTTATTTCTATTCGCCTTCGCCTTTTCATCTGTTCATCTGTTATACAATTTGTGCTCATTCATCGCTCGTGGCTTAAGCCTAAAAATGGCTTCCTCTTTTTAGGGGCCCAACACAAGAACTTTTAGCTAATTTTGTGGAATTGTTTGGGCAGAAGGCAGTGCACGGTTGGATAAGGGGTAGCGTGAGGGGTTTGCAAAATACAAGGGGATTTGAAATGGGACTGGGACCTAGGACTGGGCACAAGAACCGGGCAGGCAGCAGCTGCAGCTGCAACTTTTACACATTCTATGCAATTTGGCGTGGCTCACATTTCATCCTCGCTGCACCACAATCCACACAAAACCCACCCAATCCTCAAACACTCGCTCCACATCCCTCTCACTGGCCGCCCCTTCGCCCAGTGCCTGCCACTATTCGCTTTTCATTCATATTTAAAGCGCAGAGCGAGACCCGCTTCCCATTCAGTGCCGCTTTTCAAAACGTAAATTTCTAATTTTATTTGCCCAGGCACTGTACAAAAGCATCCTGGCGTGCGCTTATTATCCTGTGCGTGTGCTGTCCATCCTCACCCCCACCTCCACACCTCCACCCTCGCCACTCTCCACCTCATCGTATCCCTCGGCAGCTGCCCAGCTGAGCATTGTTTGGGACTCCTGCTCGGCATTGCTTTTAATGCCTATTAAGCCTAGCAATTAGTGAAGTATTGGTTTTTGAATGGGTGTAGTATGGAAATAAGGATGTGGTGCCGGGGAGCGGACTTGTAGTTTGATATATAGTCGAAAATTATTGGAAAAACCCTATAAGAGCGACTCTTTAGAATTCTGAACACATCTTGAGCATAATTCTAAAAACAGCGCAAAGCAAAAAAAAAATCCAAGTTTAATCGTAAGCAAATCAATAGCAAAATCTGAAATTGCGACAGACAACAAAGAGCAAAAGAAATAGCAATAATATGAAAATCAAGTCAATGCTACTTAAATTCATAAACAAGGCATCTGAATTTAAGCAGTGAATAATTTTTGAAGCCACTCGATGACGGATGGAGGCCAAGTACAGTTGAAAGCAAAAAGGGAAAGCGAGTTGCTGCCACTTTGTTGTTGAATTTTTGGCATTTCGCATGCAACAGAGGACATAAGAGTACCACCGAAAGCACGATGTGTTGTTCGACACTGCTTTGGGTGCAGTCGAGCCTTATTTTGGCTGGGTTGTGGCACTGCAACAAAACGACCAGAGCGGGGCTGTGGTATAGGCTGCGGCTGAAGTCGAGGCACAGAGTCACGCACGCTACTTATTAAGTTTGTTTATTTTTTGATTAAGCGAATTTACGGGGCACAGTGAAGCCCGGTTAGCCGGATAGCCGGATAGCAGTAGCTGTAGCCACGTGCACGCGAGCTACCAAAACGGAACGTAAACTTAAAAAAAAGAAAAAAAATAAAAAAAAATCGAGTTGCACGCTTTAAAAATGATTTTTGGCAATTAGCAGGGCAGCCGACCAAGCGACTGGCGAAAGAAAAATTTTTCCTGCTTCCTCGGTTCGAAGGACACGCGCGTGGTTTATTATCATGGGCTGGCTGCAACCTGAGGGATTCGTGTATATGAAAATATATTTCAGCATTGCATATTTCTTGCCCAACGCCCCCTCCTCCGCCTCCTCTCTCAACTGTTTGCCGCGTGCTGGTGCGTGCGTCCACGCCCACGTCGCACCAGCAACGCCCACTTTCCACCCGAGCTGCATAATAATGTTATGAAATTAAATATTTGCTTTGGGGTATAAAATTTCATAATTTAATTAATTTTTTTTTTTTTCCATCAGCTCAGCGTGGCGACGTCTTGAAAAAATATTGAATTTTACGCTTGCTGTTTGATAAATGATTACCATGACTACAATTTTGGGGTTGGGTTGGGCTGGCCAGACTTAAATTTGCCGGGGAAAGGTGTGCCAAAGCGTATATTGTAGCAAGTGTGCCACCTTACGGGGTGAAAACAAGGGAAGCGTGTGGCAGCTGCTGCAAAAGGTCTAGGCTTACTTAAGTGCAGATTTAAATACACTAATAAGTTTGATTTTAAAATGACAAGCACGTATTTTTGCAGGTTTGAAGCTATATTTTCAACTTTACACACATATGTTTATATATATATATATATATACTGAATACCGTCAGGATAAATCTTTAATAATTGATAAATTTACATTATCAGCGTTTTTACAATTTAATTTAATGTTTTTATACATAAATGTGGGAAAATATTTTATTGATCTGTTTAAATTGAATTTAAATCTTATTATATTTCAATTCGCTCTTTAGCATTAAAAGTGAGAACGTGATAGTCCGGCGTAATTGACTGCATAATACACTCTACCCTGTGACAGAACGAAAGAAAATAGGTGCAAGGGAATCTTTTGCAGCATGTTTGTTGACTCTGAAAAACGAGCACATATTTGCCAAAAAGTTAAATGCCGCCCAAATCGAGACAATAAGTCGCATCAATAAGTTATAGATTGTTAATCTGTGTGAACGGCTGAGTTTCCCAGCTGGCTGATTAACTTGTCAGCTACTTATGTAAGAAGCGACATCAATGTGAAAACCTTTTCTTAAAGTGTTATGTGGATCTGTAACTGATCCCAGATGCATGAAAGCCTGTCACTATCTGACATTATCTTGACAAGCAATAACAATGAGTGCATTCTTTCCATTTGAGACAGTTGTCTGCTCAAATGCCTACTGTAATCTGTTAAAGGCCTTACTTGCAAGCTAATCCGCTTGTACGGCTGTGCTCAGCTTTAGGGATTTTGTAATCCCAATTCCTGGGGCACCAAGCAACCAACACTTTCAGTTAATCTGTTTAGAGAGTGTATGAGAGAAAAACCGAAGCCGAAAAACCGAAGCGTGTCTGATTTAACTGCTAAATGCAAATCACTTGCAATTAGCACCCATCCTGCAGTCAAGCCAATTAGGACAGGCAGTCGGAGCTGGATGCAAGAGGACGCACCTTTTGGCTGCTGTAAATGTAAGCCATGCAAATCCTATAAAGAAACCAACATCGACTGCGACTGCAGCCAATTTCCAAAATGTGTCAACTTTGGCAGGATTACAAAACACACACACATGCACTCGGCTTGCACATACATAGAAGGTGACCCTTTATTAGTTATGCCAGCTGCCAGTTGGTCCCTTTGCCAGCCAGCGTGTCTGCCTCCGCTTCCCCGTCCCTCATCGCATTGCCAGCGAGCCGGAAATTTTTCAATGCATATGCCAATTTTGTTGTCAAGCTTTATGTGTGCAACTTGTCGATTCTTTGACTCGAAACTTCGATCGCCAACAACACAGTAGCCAATAAATTCGCTGCATTTTGAGCCACAGTCCTTCAAAGGGCTAATTGCAATTTGATTGTGGGAATGGCGATTTTGTAATAGTTGGACGTGAATTGTACCCAAAAAGGGGCGGGATTGAATTATAGTAATTAGTAGCAGCTAGAGACAGTAAATGAATCATTGAGGATGGCAATTGCAAGTCACAAAAATTCACGTGCTGCATTTATAAACAAATTAATGTGTCAAGGAAAAAATGGATTACATCATTTTGATTTTATTTATAATGTCTTTTTTCCCTCACACTTCATTTACCTGCATTTCGTTTACTTTGTTAACTGCAATGAATCCCTATCCAAATTGTCTGGCACAAACTAAAATATGCATTACGGCTAAAATGGAATGACATCCACATGCATTGAAATTGGACATGGAACGGTATTACTTAATGCATTTTTCATGTCACCAGCTGTATGCCGTGACCCTCCCCACCTCCCCACATCCCCACCTACCCACTAGCTACACCGAATTCAGTTCACCGCTCCAACATATTTAACCTATCGCACAATTAAAACAGGAAATTACATTGATTTATTTGGCTTTGTGCGGGTTGGCCGAGCGTTGTAAATTTTCTTAATGCTACATAAATGTTTAAGCAGATGCATTAATAAATAGTTGCTTATTTATATATATGTATGTATATGTTTTTAAGACGCTTGGTTGCTATACTTACCATATTTTCCCAAGCATAATCAGACTATTTGAATTGATTTATGAACCTAACACTTTGCCTGCCTCGCACAATGGAAACAGACCGCAAATAAATTATTGAAACAAGCTTGGGTGAATGGGCCAGACTTGTTGGTTTGTTGTTGTTGTTGTTGTTGTTGCTTATAAAGCGCTTTTCAGTGTCTTAATTTGAGTGTTGAATTGTTGAAATTTGTTGATTGAAGTGTTGATAAAATAGCCAATAAGCCAATATACAATGCATAAGAAATGATCGGCCCTTCATTAGGTTAGTCTCTAATCAGCTTAGAGCTGTTATACAAACCGTCCGCTTGATTAATAGCTAAGTATATATTTCGTGAAGTTTTTTATTATTCTAATTTCCTACATTGTAATCAGTTCTCCATAGATAGTATATTTATCACTCGATGTAAACTTATACGATTGGCTAGGTGTGCAAAGGAGTAAGATCGAAATTGACATATTCGATGAAGCTGTCATTATTACAATATTATTATTACATAATATATATTTGTCTTATCATTATGTATTCTATTGTAATCATTAAATAAAATATTAGAATAAATATTATTTTATTTACTGATACTGCACATTTTCAATCTTCTTTAATTTTCATTATCAGTGGCAGTTATATTTAGTTATTTTGCCATCGCTCTTTTCCGGTGTGCCATGCTCAAAATTTATGACACACGCCACCAATTTGTGTGTGCTGCACAAAGCAACAAGAGCAACAGCAACAGCAACAAATTTGTTGCTATCGCGTGGCAGCAGTGGCAACAACATCAACTGCATCGTCGAACATTTCCTCCCCTTATCGCCTGCCACGATATCTGTGGATTGCGGGGTGGCGACTAGACACCGAGCATTATTAAAAGGTAAATATTGCCCAGGCAAACAATAAAAAACCAAATCCAACAAATGTTCGACAACTGAACAATTTTTATGCGCTTTTTTCATAGTTTTTTTTGTTTTTTTGCAGACGTCGATTTTTGGATTTCTGTGAGATTTACGAGACAGTTGAGGGGCAACACATAAATTCCAGTGAACCGTAGCAAACACACAGCCCATTGCTGTTGTTGTTGTTGGAGCTGTGGCATTCTCAAGTGCATTTAATTAGAGCGTCGTTTTTCCTATGCCTTTGCTAGAGAGAGCAGAGCATTTATGTAGTTGTTGTTGTTGTTGTTGTTGATGTTGCTCATGTTTCTTTGTTTGGCATATTTTCCATGTCTCCAATTAAAATGAATGCGTTCATTGATCCGCCTTCAGTCCGGGGACGGAGTCCGGGTCCCAGTGTTTGCTGCTGCTGCTGTTGCTTATCAGGCACTATAAATCTTGATACGCTGTCATGTTCTGTCTAATTAGCAATATGTCAATAAACTTAATTTAATTTTTTTTTTGGTTTGCCTTGCTTCTGTGTGGCATGAGTGTTACTGGGGGGTTGGGCGGGTGTAGCGACACCCGCAAAGGGGTCTGGGGAGGAGAAATACTTTAAATTTTACACGTCGCTTTTGTTGCTGTTGCGGTTGCATTTATTGAATAGTTGCATTCGCTGTGGCATTCACCTGGAATTTAATCTGGCATTTTTTATAGACCACTTTGTTCGAGCTATTTGTTTTTTACATTTGTCTTATTTGATTTGATTATTTCTAGTTTGTTTTCTTTTTTTTTTTTTTTGATTTTGTAATTCGGCATTTGGGTATAGGTCGAAACTTCAAAATGCCATAACTTCGTCAAAGAGGGCTTTGGAGGGAATGCATCAGCTCGTTGGAGAAATTAGCAAATGGTTTGAAGGTGTGAATATTTCACAATGTATGCACATCAAAAATATAATATATATCGTTGGAACACATCATTTATGAGTACTACTAATAATATAAAATAAATGTAAAATGATGATGATGACCTTAATATGTGCAGACATTTGAGTCTTATGTATTCTAACCCAGTCATATTAGAATAGTTAATTTCTAAATAAATTCCAAGTGCATTTCGGAACTACCAAAGAGTGTCGTCACAATCTGCCAGTTTGCAACTGCAAATATATCTGATTATTTAATACCTGTGATCAACTTGTGTTAAACTGCACACTTAAATACACACAAAAATTAGGCATTATAACAACTACACACATTACACTCTCAAACTGTGATGTGTGGCTGAAATGAAAATCCGAAAAACCTCTGAATGCCATCAAAATGCATCATCAAATTGCGGCAGTTTGCACCTTTTACACAATTTCCTTTAATCAATTATGTGTAACGACAGTTGCAACAACAGCAACAACCATAACAGCGAAATGGACAGCAAAAACAACATCAAAATCGACAGCAACTGCCTGCAATAATAATAGCAAATTCGACAAATTTACGGCTCGAAATGCGCGCCGGCTGTCAACATGTTGAAAATAAATTACAAAACATTATTAGCATAGCCAGGGGGGATGATCGATGGGCGGTGTCAGTTAGAGGCGTGGTCACAGCCATGTTCAAATCAAATAAATTATCAAAAACAATTTTGAATGGCAAAATTCGGCGTGCTTCCAAACTGTGAAATGCCCTAGAAAAATTATCGATAATGCCTGTAAATCTATTCAAAATCAAAGCTTTTCTTGCAGTGTACAAATCCATATTGAATTAATCATAATCATAAGAAAAAACCAAATTGTTTGTTGCTCATGTGTAAAAAAAAAGTTAAATGTGGTAAAGAATGTACACAAGAATTTGTGACTTGCATATACTTTTCGCAATATGCCATGTATACAAATTGAACAGGGTATATGATTGACCATACAAATTGTAAAATAGAGACCGAACAGGAAAAGTGCGAGAAGGAGACAGCACGAGTAATAGAGCGAGCAAGGAGATGTGATAGAGAGACCGAGTGTCATGTAATGAAATTTATTGTTTAGTTTAGGGATTTTGGCGATTTTGGTTGCGAGTTACGAGATGGATCATTGTTTGACCTGGAGACCTGGCTTCCGTTTGGATACGCACACACACAAACACACATATATATATATATATATAAAACACATAGACACACATAAGCACTAAGTTGCTTACAGACATGTATTTAATTAAAGTCGATGTGGATGCATTAAAAGTGCCATGTTTAATCATTGTTTGATAATTTGTCAAGCCTCAAAGAATCGGTCGACCGTAAATGAAAATGAAAATTAATTGATAAACGCTGATAAATACGTTTAATTGGCAACCAAAAATCACATTAATTGCATTACACACAGCACACACACACATACATCAAAAGGCAAAAAACTGCGCAGCTAATGGTCAACCAGAGCCACAGGGGACAGAAGCAGCAACCGAGAGGAGGTGGCACAACCAGCAGTACCAGCAAAATCATCAGACAATAACAGCGACAGAAACCACCAGTCAACAGCAGGCAGCAGGCAGCCGGCAGCAGGCAGCAGGCAGCGGACAGTTCTCAGTTCCAAATACACACAGACACAGACACAGCCACAGACATACAGGTATCCTTCACATTGTGCACAATTAGTGACAGAGCGAGACCCAAGTGGACAATTCCTGGCTACGGGGCACACTCGCTGCAGATAGCGAATATTTGCCTCAGGTTGTTGTCCATCTGTGTGTGCCTCAGTCTGTGTGTGTGTGTGTGTGTGTGTTTGTGTGTGTTTGTGAGGGTTTAGTGCATTGAACACATATCTCTTGGGCAGCTCTCTCACTCACAACGTTTTCGTCAGCGCTGTTTTGTCTTGTTGTCAACAATATGCGAAATTAAAGCCGGCAACTCTTGACGCCCATCCTCATTGTCCTCTGCTGTGCGGTATCCTGCACGTAGTTTGCCGGTGCCCCCGATTGGCACACATCTGCGCAAATCGAATTAATGTTCACGCATGATTTGCAACGCAATCTTTCAGTGGGTGGATTCAACCGATGCTGCTGCTGCTGCTGCTTAGTAACGCCAGCGGAGTGTAGAAAAATTAATTAAGCAGCTTGTTATGAGATGAAAAACAAGGCTTAAGTAGGTAACATACAAATGAAGCTGATGGATAAACACAATACGGGTCAGAATGGTATTTGAGAGGCAATATGCTTGCAGATCCCAAGTAACCCTGAAGTGTGTCTGAAAAGTACTTACGAGGGAATATAGGCATAGCTTTTATTATATGTTTTAATTTCGTCATCATTGGAGATATAATGAAAATCGATAATCAGTACTTCTGTAGATTCCTGTAAAACTGGAAGATTCTGAACAGGCTAAAGTCTTTAACACATTTTCCATAGATCATCATCTTTCATCTCTCATTTGTTCACCTACCGCGACCTATCAGAAAAACTTTTAAATATTGAATTAAAAAATTGTTCGCATGACATAAATAAAGTAAAAGCATTCTCCATAGATAAACAAACTTATTATGAAAGTATTCAATAGAAATTTGATTACTTAAAATCTTCTATTGCTAATACAATTTCTTCCGGCTATTCAATAACTCAAAAATTAAACAGCTGTTTAAATATTTAAAAGCTAACAAACAGTCAACAAAGAAAAAGTGAACACAGCTGCACAAACTTGACAAGTCTTTAGAAATGTAGTCAGTATCTCAGCTGCTATAAAAGTCCATTTGACTTTCCTAAAGTCAATCATTCGATTATTGAAATCACGAGAACAAGAGCATTATTCTTACTTACTGCGTACCTGCCCACAGGGGAGGCAGTCACCTGTGCCGGGAAACCCGACTACTTAGATTGCGTCGACTGTACCGATGAACTCAATGCTGATGATCCTGAATGTTTGGGTGATGATGAGGAGGTGACGACAACAAAAGCGACAACCGATGGTGACCTTATCCCCGAAGGCGTCCTGGCTGGAGACTGGCAGGCTGGCCAGAAAGCAGACCTGTCAGAAGACCAATCCCCAGACCAAGAACAATCCTGGGTAGAATCATTGAAAAGAAAATGAACATCATAAGCTGAAGGAGATAGGCATAAAAGAATGGACTTTCGATTTAGAGAACATGTTAATTCAAAACTTATTGAAACAATTGCATACATTACATATTATTTGTGAAGTTAAGGGTCTCTGAAAGTCGTGAGCTGTAAGATTGCAGACTAAGACCACCAGTAGAACATTCTGCAAATTGCATAAGAGGATCCTATTCGACTTATTCACATTTTGTGTGGCAGTGCTAAGTTTGCCATTTTAAAGCACATTTCGTTTGGCCTTGAATTACTCGAATTGACGTCAAGAGCTTAGAGATTGAAAGATTGATTCAAAGAAGTAAACAAAGCAACATAAATAAAGAAATATTGTTTAAAATATCTCAATTTGTAGTTAAATATTTATGTTTGCGAAAAGCCAAACAGCTGTGTAGACTCGACAAGTGTTTAGTATTGTTACCGGCAACTGAGCTGCTAAACGCTAAGCATTCTCTTGTTTAGACAAACCGATCTTTCAGAGATCAGAACCAAGACCATCATTATGAGATTCGCCATTTTGGCAATACATATTGCTTACCTGCGCACGGTAGAGGCAGTTAATTATACCCAAAAGATTTGATTCTCAATTTCTGCGCTAATAAAAAACTGTCCCTCTTAGGTGGATCATATATATTTGTATATATATATATATCAGTAGGCTAAATCTAAAATCTTTCCGTAAACGTAGCTCTGATTACGCTGATGCTATCTGTTAGGCTGTTACAACTGGCAGCAATTAGTGCAGTGTTGCACGCCCTGAATCATATTATATTTGATATGCACCGACATATATCTGTATTGCTTTCTAGTGCAGCTGCCTTTGCTGGCAACCCTTTGTCGCCTACTGTTTGTCGCCACTAGATATTCCCTTTTCCCTCCTGTGCACACACATCTGCGCTTAATGCACTTTTGTCTAGCCGCACACGGCAGTTGGGTTTTCTAGGCTGGGTAGCCAAACAAAGCCACAAAGGAGGGCGCTTAGGAGACTGTTGGCTCCTAGATTGAGTCAGTTATCAGTGGCGCCAACTGCTGCCAGCCTGATCCTAACTGGCAAGCTCACTAATTTTAAGCACCAAACACCAACCACACGCCAATCCCGCACCCTCCCCGTCCCCCCCTCCAGCCAGCTCAATCCAAATGCCATTGCCATTTTCCATTGCGTGTCGCGTCTGCCAAAGTCAGTGGTTGGCCTGGCCTTTCAAAGTCATTGCCAATATGTCGAGCTGCTGCTGCTGTTGCTGTTGCTGCTGCTGCTGCTTCTGTTGCTGCCAGTAAATTGCTGATAATTAATATTTTATGCACACGTCTGCGTTGATTTCTATCTTTATTGTTGTTTGTCTGCCACCGTCTCCATCGAACTGCTGCTGCTGAATCCTGGCATTGGCTTTGGCTTTGCTTCTTTTTTTTTAGTTGCCGCCATTGTTTGCCCAATGCCAACGCCTTTCAATGGCTTTTCATTTGGAAAATGTCTGCACGTTGTGCGGCTGCGGTTCATTACACTTTCTGTTTAGCCACCAACTCTGTGTGGGTTATTAAAAGTCTATTAAAAATTTACGTTCAATGGGTTTCCATTTTTTTCGTTTCATTTCGCCTTATAGAGTCTATCAGCTGGCCCCATATATTTGTCATAAATTAAGTGGAAAATGGAGCCACACTTATTATTCGGCATTGTGTTTACGGTTTACAGATTTCGCATTATTTTTTATCACACTCGACAATTTGTTTGCCTTTGGGCTTGGGCGCGGGCCACCAAATGTTTGCCAGGCTTTTAAGTTGCCATCGTTTGGGGCATGCCTTATCTGGAATTTCTGGGACTACGCTTCAAGCCGGAAACTCTTATGTGCGAGTGGCAAGTACGAGTAGTATCTCTCTTTTGCGTAGTTTCGATTTTCGAACTTCAATTTAAATTTGTATGTCACTCCATTTAAGCAGTCGCTCACCTCAGCTGCCATTAGGCAGGTGTTTGGCCTCTGGCTGACATTTATGCTCTGACTCCAAACATTTCCTTGTCATGAGTGCGAGTCGTGTATCTTGTATTGCAACGCACTTTTCATTTTCTGTGACTTTTTCTTGTCAATGTGGGATAAGTGTCATGAGTCTCGGTGAGTGCTGCTGGCGAGCATGATTGGCAGCTGTACGTTTGTGCACTGCTCAAGCTAAAATAATCTGAATACTGCACAAAGTTCAATAATTCCTTTTGGCTTATAGTAACTAAAAATGGATAGAAATTTTCCTGTTATAATTTATATTTTTTTTTTATTATTGAAATAGTACAATTTTTATCTGTATAAGTGAGTGAGCTGATCTCAAAGGTAGCAGAGAGACAAATTTGTGTTCATTGCTAAGCAATTTCGATTTCTAATTTTTAGTTTGTCCAAACTATACATTCCTTGTATTCTCCTTGATTCTCCTTGATTGATTTTTAATTGTCATTCTTATCTTCCTCATTCAAATACTTCCTTCTCTGTACACTATAAATATATATTTATGTTAAATTCTGGTTTGATCAACTATCAATCTTTCGAAGAGTATTCTAAAATATTAGTATAGTCAAAATATGTCTGTTTAAAACACAAGAACCCTGCTCGGAGATTCTCTTAGTTCACAGCTGCTGCCTTTTGTTGTCGTGCAATATTTTGTTACTGCCTTGTGGTGATTCCCTTTGGGGAAATCAAACATTATTCTCTGACTGCATTCCTTGCTTTGCAGCACCCTCTGCTACCTCTCCGCCCCGGCAAATGTCGTTTAATTGCGCTCGACTCCAGACACGCACAGAGAACAGCTACTAATGGAGCTGGAGGGAAGGGGGAGTACTACAGCATTGCATGCGTTGAGACAATTTTCCTAGGAAAATCCAGCAGCAAAATGTTTAAATAGTTCACTTGAATACGCCTCATGTCTTCGTCTAGTTGCTTATTGATGGCCTCGTGTTGTTGCGGACCTCGAAACGCGACTCAAATTCAAATGGTTGCTTTAAATTTTAATTATATATACATATATACATATATATATATATATTGTTTCTTTAGGGAGCTGACATAAGAAACACATAGTATCAAATTTCTACCTCCTCCGCTCTCCATTTGTTTCCATTATCACAATGGAACCCACAAACAGTTTTTAATTGTTTTACTACATTTTACATTGGTTGACAAATTGAACAATGAGTCGGATAGCAAAAGGGGTACGCTGCGTGTGAAAATTAATGTTAATTGGCGTTTTATTGATTCTTTGAGCCATTTATGCGATAGGTTTGGGAACGTTGCCATATGCTGAGTCAGAGTTGTTCCATGGAAAACCCACTTGAAGGCGACGCTACTGTCGGCCAATGTGAAATACAGCACCCGAACTAACAAAAGAGGCCAAGCGGCAACCCACTTGAGATCATGAATTTTTAATGCCACAACACCCGAATGGTCCTAACAGGCTGGCAGGCTGGCAGGCATTTAGTCCTGTCCATGGCACACAGCCAAGCAAGCCGCACAGCGATAATAATGACAATGATTAGTGTTAAATGCGCTGCGTGCGCCATTTTCCTGAAAAAGAAAAATATGTTTTCTTAATAGTTTTCAAGGGGCCCACAGTGTGCCACAGGCGCCTATGTCCTTTCTCTGTTTTTGTCAACGCTGCATAATTAGACGACTGCCCCCACCACCCTCCCTATCTCTCTCTCTCGCTCTCTCTCTCTCTTTCTCCACCCTCTGTGTGTGTGTAATGGGCTGTCGACATTTTGGGTTATTTATTTTGGGCCACGCACTGCGGTAAATTGCTGTCCATTCTCCTTCACATCGCTGATATGCACGGACAGCACAAGGACAATAGAGAGTTGCCCACTTGAAAGGATGTGTAATGGCCACCGGCCCGCTTATCAGCTGTGTTTGTTTAGCAACATGTGCGTTGAAGTTGATAAAATATGACACTAATGTCTGCCGAGTTTCTGAAAATAGTTATATGTATGTATATGTAGATATAGCCAGATAACGGAGTTATTCTGTTCTCCTTTCCCGTCGGGCTGTGCGATAAGTGTAGTGCCGTGTAGCGTTAACCTAATTGCTTTCTACTCAAACTCTTTTCTTTTTTGGATAATTGGTTTTTTCTAATGTTATTACAATCGTTTTTTTTCTACATTGATAAGCCAGCAAAAAATTGTACTTTTTATAGAAATATTAAAATTTTTATTGAATCATCTTCGGCATGTTTGGTCTTGGATTTTCATAGCTTCACGAGAGATATCGCGGTAAGTTCTCTTTTGTTACACTTCCCCTTTGATTTGCCAAGGTTTTTGTTATCTCGACTCGACTTGTGTTAAAACGTTCTGCTTTTGACTTTGCTATCGCTTGGCAATCGACTTGCGCTGCTCGAATTAAGCTTTGTTCTATTTGACCGCGACTGTTTATCAATTGTGTGCAACTCTTGGATGATATGTTCACTTCATTAAGTTGGCCACAACAGTGGGCGAGGCACTTCAAAAGCCTCAACCCTTTCATATCGCCGGCCACTTTCCTGCTGACCAGCTTTCACTTTATCGTGAGATACCCGCACCTCGACAACAAAAGAATGCTTTGAAGATGAAGAAGATGGTCAACAGTCCAATCAGCGGAACCCTTGACAAAAACACAGCATATAACGGGTTGGGGGTCGAGTCAAAGCGTTAGGGTGAAGCCTTCCATCATAGCAATGTTTTTCGGACAGTTAAGAAAACCCGTTTTCATAACAATTGAAGAGCTGCTTTCTTTTTAGCCACTCGATTTTCCCTACAACTCTTCGGCATCAACCCTCACCTCAACCGGGCTGTGTATGCGTGTGTGAGTCTGTGTGTGTGCCAAAGCCCCTTTTCCATTTCCCATTTCTCCTTTGTCCACTTTCTGCTTTTTGTAGCTGTCTGTCGTTCTCGATCAGCCTCCAGTGCAATTTTCAATCATGCAATTTTTTGTGCAGCATTTGCAGCTGAGCCTTCGTCTCCTCCATTGTACTCGTGCCACATGTGTGTGTGCGTGTGTCTTGCCCTTGTCCTGTGGTTCCATTTGCTCGACTGTGTGCGTGTGTCGGTAGCTGTCATTCATGCCATGGTCCCGTCTGAAGGCTTTTCATTAAAAATCGTTTAATCCACGCTATCATTTCCCGCTGCCTTTCTCTCGTTTTTTTATCGTCCTCATCCTGCTGCTGCTGCTGCTTGGTTTCGTGCTTATCCCAGCCCTGCCTGTTTGCCAATTGCTCATTGATGCAAACGTCATTTGATTGTCGTCATTGTTGCATTGACAACGACGAAGGCGACGTCATCAGCAGTTGCAAAGGGAGAAGTAGCATGAGAAGCTGCACCAGAATCATCAGCAACATCAGCAGCTCGGCATGCCAGTCAACCGGATGTTGGCTCTTCAATTTGTTTTTCATGTTTCATATCCTGTCACACACACCCCTCCCTCAACAATCACCTCGACATGTGTTCTGCGGTTGTGTGCATGGCACACTTGAAAGTTTTTTAACGCTCGGTAATTATTGGATTTGCCACGGTCCGCCTAATTATGGCGCAGCACGTGGGTGCCACAAATGTGACGGGGAGACGTAGGCGTGGGCAAGAGAAAGTGTGCAAACGTTGTCCTTGTATTAGCGCATCGTTGAACTGTGAAAATAATGGCCTCGACCCGGCTACGCATTGCAGTCGAGCTTATATGAACGCAGGCGACACGCGGCCACTTGAGTAAGTTTCTCGAAGGAGTCCATACAGAGAGTGAGAGATGGTGGAAAGTTTGCTCTCTGGAGCTTAACAAAATTGTGTGCGATTAAAGTGGAAAGGATCTCAAGGAATGCCAATGCGAAAATGAGGAAACTTACCAGCACAGAGATGTGAGCAGGAGACGAAAATCTTAAAGCAATGTGGTCAATGTCTGACCTGAGATGGGAACTTTTAAAGATCTTTATTTAGTTGAAGAGGATTTAGTATAGAAATTCGAATGTTATTGTAATTATGAATATCCTCAATATCCTCATTTTAATGATACGATAACTGAATATAAAGTAAGGCAAGCATGGTATTTAGTCGATTAGTTGTTCTTTAATTATTGCCACTCTTGATGCAGACTCTTTCGACTTGAGTTGACATTTGTTGATAACATGCAAACTTAAAGAGGCAACAAATTCAATAAAACTTTTTACCGACAACATCCCAAACTTATGAATACTAACTGTTATAAATAAACTTGGTTGGGTTTCAGTTATAAGTGCCAATTAGTGTCACAGTGTCTTGTCCTATTTTTTTCTTTTGTGTACCTTCCGCTTGGCATAGCATTTTGTATGGGACATGCTGAACTATTCTCGTATCCTGCGCTAGCATCATTAAAAATAACCCAACAACAGCAGCAACAACGGATATAACACAAAAACGATGCTTCATCATAGACGATATTAACTTTTCTCTCTCGACCAGCACGAGCACCCCACCACAATTAAAGTCATTACCCGGCTATCATGTTGATAGTTCTGCTCGCTGTTGCCGCCAAGTGAAACTCTAAGCTCCGGCAAAATCCCATATATCAGTTGTGTGCATGTGTGCTGTGTGTGTGTGTGTGTGTGTTTGTGTGTGTGTGTGTCGTCGTCAGACAAACTCTAAGCTGCCACAAAAACTTTGAAAAGCCCCAGCCGCGCTTTAAAGGTGCCACCCGTCCAAAAATACGAGCCCCCCAAACGTTTAGCATACAATTAGCCCAAAAGGCAACGCACTGGAAGCCAGGCAAAAACTTCACGGAAAATTATTAAAATTTCTCATGTTGGGTCGTTGCTCCAAAAGGGTTGACCATATGGAAATTAGCATATGATACCCTCGGCTTCGGGTTGAGCCCGATCCTGGCTCCTGCTCAGCTCAACCCACCTAGAGTAAAGTGTACACTTTAAGCTTTAAGTCGCTGCAAATTCATGTCTAGTCATGTGGCACGAGCTTCAGTGTGTGTGGAAAAAGAGAAAAAATAACAGTCGACGAGTTATGATTTTCCATTTTAAACACTGAGTGTTCATTTTTTGCTGTTTGTATTTTTTTTAGTCTATTTTCCCGGCTGCTGTTCTTACATTTTTCTCAGCGTAAATTTTCCACCTTTTACACATTTTACTTCCATTTGATTAGATCGGCTTTTTAGAGCGACACGTGCGTCCGCATGCAGGAGGCAAGCAGCGGCAACAACGCCTCGCATCCTGTTTTGTTTTCTCAATTCCGCCTCCTGAATTTCGCCTGGCATACACTTTCCCAAGGGGACTTTAACGTTGTTGTGGCATTCGTAGCACAAGTGCCGAAATTGCTCTCCAAAACTGATGGGCTCCTAAACACTTCCATTCAATTGCTTAACGATATTAATAAAATGTATACCAAATATCAACATTTGAAGTAAATTATAGTTTAAGTATTAGCTAAATAAAAAAATGAATGCATAGCTTTACTTAACTAGGATAGCCCTACTTAAATGGGAAACTTATTTTTGTAATTTGTTACATTAACTTAAATGAACTTGAAAATGTATAATTTATTGAAGTTGCTTAAATTGTAGTTAGTTTTTGTGCATTTTATTTATGGGAGAGTGCATTGAGTATTCGTCACGTTGCTTCGAGTTTTGCTTTTGTAAATTTCGTGCTTTATAGAAATTTGCACGCTCATCGCTGGAGAGTTTTTAGGCTTATCAGACAGGCAGCAACTTTGTCATAATCAACATCAAACAGGCCCTGCCACAGCCTGATTCTCAGCTTCAGCCACTCCGTGAAAACTCTCTGCTGGCATCATGAGCAGCAGCTATTATTATCCGGTGTCCGCAGAGTCAGCCCTCAGTTCTCGGCTTCGGCAGGGCAATTCTAATCAATGTGCTTAAAATCGACGTGATGTTTGGCTCGTCTCCAGTCAGTGAGGGAAAAGGATGTCATCAGCAGGCGAATGTGTTGCAGCTGCGGCTTGTTGTGTGTTGATTAAAATTTGCTTGTCATTTCGATAAGGTACGACTTTTTAGTGCCGAATCCGGGCTGGCAGTTCAATAACCCAGCCCCGGTTGCTGTGCTCTATCAGTTCCCAGAGCGGCTGCATCTCAAATGAGGGGCTGAAAGTGCACATCGTTTCGTGTTTTTTATGTCATGTTTTATATTATGTTTTACTGTGTTTTGTAATTCTTTTTTTTCACTTCCTTTCGCAATATCACTTGCAGTGAACCACAAAGCTTTAATTTGGCATTTGCTTTTCATGCCATTTTGTTTTCTGACACCATCCATGGGCTCTGCCCAACAAATAAGCAAGAATAAAAAAACAAATAAAATCATTCGGCAAAACTTTGTGGGTGATTTTGTTGAATTGAGAGTGTTACGTAATACTTTTCCTTATTTTAATGAATTCCTGAATTTTAGTAAAGTTAAATATATTAATTTTTGATTAAATAAAGTTGTGTTAAACATTAGAAAATTATATCATTTGGTACAGACATAAATATATAAATAATAATAAATATACATACATACCAAATAGATTGCTGATCATGCTGGTCAAGAGTATATATATATTCAGAATAAATGAAGTTTATTGCAAATAAAAACCAAAACTCTCCAATAATCTCACTTTTCATATACTATTTTTTTAATGCAACCTCCTCGTGCGCTGGGTTCCCAAAATTTTGAACTCTTTTCTTGGAAAGTTTACACATCTGTTATGTGCGTATATTTGTCAAATATTCTTTTTGTTGGCGTTTTTGAAAGGCGTCATAGAATTTATATCAGAATATCTTGGAGCTCTGTTGATTATACTTTGGTACCGAGGGAACAATTGTCATTGGTATAATGCCATGTTCGTCATGCCGTCTGTCCGTCCGCATGAGCGCACGTTTTGTCGACAGCCTTGAAGTTAAAGCATTGAAATGATGAACAATTACTGGCCCATGTCTGCGTCAGATCAAGTATGAAATAAAATAAACAATTTTCAATATTTTCGATGATGGCAATTAAGGGAAATAATGATGATATATATATTTATATGTAAATATATATTTATATACTTATGATATATATATACTATTTTTGCATATATAAATCGATCTGCTGGTTTGGAATAAGTGTATATCTTAATAATAAAGACTAAAAGCACAACTTTTCAATATTCCCATTTATTTATTCATTAAATTTCATAAACATGTCGCAGCGTAGTTTACTAGTTTACTCTTCTGCCGCTACGCCTGCCAACAATACCAACGCGAGCACGGCGTCCACCGAGAACACGACGTACACCGAGAACACGACGTCCTCCGAAAATACCACGTCCACCGCGTCTGCCACGTCCACCGCGTCCACTACGTACACCGCGTCCACCGAACAAACGACGTCCACCGAAAATACCACGCAAAAAGCGTCCGCAGCCTCTGCGTGTGGTAACTTCTGTGACAGGTTCCACTGTGGTTGTGGCTGCCACTGTGGTTGTGGCTGCCACTGTGGTTGTGGGTGCCACTGTGGTTGTGGTTACGCATTCAGGATTTGCTGCATTGGCAGCTAAAGTACAGTCAATGCAAGCCGGATCGGTTGGAGCGGCGGCGCAGGTGACTGCTTCTCCCGAAGGAAGATAGGCAACCAGAAGTGCCAGAAGTGCACAGCTGAGAATTACGCTTTGGGTTCTCATCTTAGCTGAAGAGTTACTAAATTGGTAATAATTACCAAATTCGCAGCACTTTTATAGTGCCTGAAACCTCGCCACATTTGCACTTTTTTATTTTGGTAAGATTACACAGCTGTTGCTTGGCTTATTTGTCAAATATTGTTAATTGTTAGCGATATTGAAAGACGTTTTCCAAGTTAATTCTGCACAACTTTTAATGTGACGTTTTCATCTATTCATATAGTATACAGAATATCTTAAGAAAGTACATTACATTCTTATACTGGTATTATCATAAAAATAATAATTTACATTTCTGCTTTTAAGCATGACATTTTTGGTGAATCGGATATTGTGGAGACCACACACAAGCTCCATATTCCAGAATTGAACATGCAAGAGAAGTGAAAAGTATCTTGGTCTTTTAAGGGTCATCAAATTCCTTAGACCAACGCTTAATAAGACCAGGAACTTGAAAGGCTTTATTGACAGTGAATTTAATAAGACTATCGAATTCGAACTAATGATCGAGAAGTAAGCCTATATCACCTACTTCATGCAGTTATCAAGCGGCATCCCATCTAGAGTGTAGAGGTACGATAAAATTAGATGGCGTTACACTTAGAGTAGTTCAAATGGAGCAAATTCAATTTACAGCGTTACAGAAAAATAAAGTAAGTCCGTCTGCAGTAAGCATTGAGACGTCGCTATATGTAAGGCATAACTTGACATCATCAGCAAACATTACACTGGACCCAGGTGGCTGCCCCAGAGGTGAGTACGATAGGTTTAGAAAGACTACTTTTTTAATTATGTTACTCAGATACTCAGAAATACAGGTAGGAAATCCTATACGGTTAGTTTGTGAAGCATGAGACAATGATAAACCTAATCAAAGGCCATACTGTGGTCTCTATAAGCGACATCAGTTTGCATTTTAATCTGAAATCCTATTATCACAAGAGCATTAATTTTTAGATGATTGGTTTTAGTAGAATTATATTTCACAAAACCATTCTGGCAAGGTGAAATTATAGACTGCAGTTGGTGACAATTTGGATAAATATAATAAATATGCGCAGTCAGCAGATCGACTTTTGTACATATAACTTATAAATGAATAAAAGCACAACTTTTCAATATTCCCATTTATTTAGTCATTATATTTCTCAGAAATGTGGCAAAGACGTTTTCTAAACGCGACCTCTGCCGCCACGCCTGGCTCCACCACGTCCACCGCGTCCACTGCGGCCACCGCGTCCACTGCGCCCACCGCGTCCACCGGATCCACTGCGTCCACCGCGTCCACTGCTGCCACCGGGTCCACTGCGTCCACCGCGTCCACCACGTCCACCGCGTCCACCAGGTCCACTGCGGCCACCGCGTCCACCAGGTCCACCACGTCCACCGCGTCCACCAGGTCCACCAGGTCCACCACGTCCACCAGGTCCACCGCGACCACCACGTCCACCGGGTCCACCGGGTCCATCACGTCCACCAGGTCCACCAGGTCCACCACGACCACCATGTCTACCGGGTCCACCACGTCCACCGGGTCCACCACGTCCACCGCGTCCACCATGTCCACCGCGTCCACAGCCTCTCTTTGGTGTGGTAACTTCTGTGACAGGTTCCACTGTGGTTGTGGCTGCCACTGTGGTTGTGGATGCCACTGTGGTTGTGGCTGCCACTGTGGTTGTGGCTGCCACTGTGGTTGTGGGTGCCACTGTGGTTGTGGTTACGCATTCAGGATTTGCTGCATTGGCAGCTAAAGTACAGTCAATGCAAGCCGGATCGGTTGGAGCGGCGGCGCAGGTGACTGCTTCTCCCGAAGGAAGATAGGCAACCAGAAGTGCCAGAAGTGCACAGCTGAGAATTACGCTTTGGGTTCTCATCTTAGCTGAAGAGTTACTAAATTGGTAATAATTACCAAATTCGCAGCACTTTTATAGTGCCTGAAACCTCGCCACATTTGCACTTTTTTATTTTGGTAAGATTACACAGCTGTTGCTTGGCTTATTTGTCAAATATTGCTAATTATTCGCGATTTTGAAGGACGTTTGCAAAGTTAATTCTGCACAACTTTTAATGTGACGTTTTCATCTAATATTATACAAGCAATTTATATAGAATATCTTAAGAAAGTACATTAAATTCTTATACTGGTATTATCATAAAAATAATAATTTACATTTCTGCCTTTAAGCATGACATTTTTGGTGAATCGGATATTGAGGAGATCACACACAAGCTCCATATTCCAGAATTGAACATGCAAGAGAAGTGAAAAGTATCTTGGTCTTTTAAGGGTCATCAAATTCCTTAGACCAACGCTTAATAAGACCAGGAACTTGAAAGGCTTTATTGACAGTGAATTTAATAAGACTATCGAATTCGAACTAATGATCGAGAAGTAAGCCTATATCACCTACTTCATGCAGTTATCAAGCGGCATCCCATCTAGAGAGTTCAAATGGAGCAAATTCAATTTACAGCGTTACAGAAAAATAAAGTAAGTCCGTCTCCAGTAAGCATTGAGACGTCGCTATATGTAAGGCATAACTTGACATCATCAGCAAACATTACACTGGACCCCGGTGGCTGCCCCAGAGGTGAGTACGATAGGTTTAGAAAGACTACTTTTTTAATTATGTTACTCAGATACTCAGAAATACAGGTAGGAAATCCTATACGGTTAGTTTGTGAAGCATGAGACAATGATAAACCTAATCAAAGGCCATACTGTAGTCTCTATAAGCGACATCAGTTTGCATTTTGTTCTGAAATCTTATTATCACAAGAGCATTAATTTTTAGATGATTGGTTTTAGTAGAATTATATTTCACAAAACCATTCTGGCAAGGTGAAATTATAGACTGCAGTTGGGGACAATTTGGATAAATATAATAAATATGCGCAGTCAGCAGATCGACTTTTGTACATATAACTTATAAATGAATAAAAGCACAACTTTTCAATATTCCCATTTATTTAGTCATTATATTTCTCAGAAATGTGGCAAAGACGTTTTCTAAAAGCGACCCCTGCCGCCACGCCTGGCTCCACCACGTCCACCGCGTCCACTGCGGCCACCGGGTCCACCACGTCCACCGCGTCCACCACGTCCACCGCGTCCACCGGGTCCACTGCGTCCACCGGGTCCACCGCGGCCACCGCGTCCACCGCGTCCACCACGTCCACCACGTCCACCACGTCGACCAGGTCCACCGCGACCACCACGTCCACCACGTCCACCACGTCCACCGTGTCCACCACGTCCACCGCGTCCACCGCGTCCACCGCGTCCGCAGCCTCTCTTTGGTGTGGTAACATCTGTGACAGATTCCTCTGTGGATTCTCCCTCTGTGACAGATTCCTCTGTGGATTCTCCCTCTGTGACAGATTCCTCTGTGGATTCTTCCTCTGTGTCAGGGTCCTCTGTGGACTCTACCTCTGTATCTTCCTCTGTGGTTGTAGTTACACCCGGGGTAAAGCATTCAATGTCATTTACATTTTCAGGTAAAGTACAGTCAATGCATGCCGGATCGGTTGGATCGTCGGCGCAGGTGACAGCTTCTCCCGAAGGAAGATAGGCAACCAGAAGTGCCAGAAGAGCACAGCTCAGAATTACGCTTTGGGTTCTCATCTTAGCTGAAGTGTTACCAACTCGGGAATGATTGGCTTGTCCAATTCAAAGCGCTTTTATAGCAGCTGAAACTTTACTTTAGTTTATTTTAGACACATGCGTACAGCTGTTAGCTGTGTTTGTTTGTCAAATATGGCAAAATTGAAAGACGAGATGTTAAAAGACGTCATAGAGTTCAGGTCTGAATGATTTTAAGCTGTGACGTTTTTATTTATTGCTATGCAACACATTCAAATAAATGGTTTTCAATACATGAATTATTTTTATTGAACTTTTCAACAATATAATTAGTTCCAAAATCGACTTTAATCAGGCGGATCGTGTAAATAATATGTTTACGGCGCACTTTTAAATATTTCAATTAAATAAGATGTTATCTTAGAAAATCCCAAACACGAAATTGTTCATATCTTTAATTATTAGTTAAAGAAAGGTGCTTCAGTTCAGAGCAATGCTTCCTTAAGGCAGCTGAACTCATTCTTTAAATACCTGTTCGATTGGCTCTTTAAGGAGAGACCTGACATTCCGTTTTCCTGGCAAACATTTCCGTATTTTGCAATCAGCATTCCGTGGAATTTATTACAAGTTGCTACAGCATGACTTTTGATATGATTTTTAACGTGTCGTGATTTTTCCTTTATTTTTCGTCTCCATATATATTTATATATGTATTTGTATATATGTATATATACTTTATATACATACTTTTATTTTTTTAAGCTCATAATTTTTTGCATATTTGAGTCTCGTCAAACGTTTAGCATATTCTCTTTGTTCAGCTTCTGATTTTGCTTTAGCTTCTGCTGCGCATTTAATGGCGTGCCGTGTCCTATCGTCCTATCGTCCTGTCTTCCTGTCCTTCTGTCTTTTTGGTGGTTGTTGCTTGTTGTTATTGTTGTTGCTGTTGTGCTCATTTTAACTACAAACAGCACAGACAATCACAGTCGCAGGATAATACCAACAGCAAGTACAACAACAACAACAACAACAACAACAACACCAGCAACGCTGCCAGCTTTGTTCCATTAACAAAAACAACAACAGACAGCAGAAGCTTCACATAATTCCATGTAGACTTTGGGATAAAATGGTCTGAGGCATGACGCTTGAATACCGCTGAAAGCGGGTATAGGGGTGTGGATGGGGGGCTCCCGGTCTGGTTTATAATGTGCGCCGCTTCACTACGCTTATTATTTGTAGAATACTTATTTGGTGGGTGGCTTTTTAAATATGCATAAAGAAAAGCACGGCACACATCTCTGCTCAGTCTTGCCTGGCAGTCGCATATTGCGGCGTACGAGCGAAGCGCAGAGGAGACGTGGGTTGGGGTCGAGAGCTGAAGGTGGCACACATATTTGTCTGGGGCTTTGCATTATGCGATGCGATGTCTTCCTCCGGTAGCTGCTTTTTTGCATTCTGTTTTCTTTGCCGCCTCAACCTGGCGGCGTCTTTTCTCTTGCCGCTTTATTTAGCTTATTAAAATTTCACTTCACTTCATTTTTTTTTTGTTTTGAAATTTATATCGCATGCACAGGCGCCATATTCCACTAATTATATCAATTTTGTTAGACTTTCAACTTTGATTGCATTTTTGGACTGCCTCTTGACTGATTTTTCACGACTGATTTGGCCAATTCCTCAATTGACCGTTGATTGTGACTGAATTCCAATCAATGGTCAAATTTTACAATTCATAATTTGAGAACGAAACATAATGAAAATAGTATTTATTTATCTCAATTTTCTAAATTTGTTGATTAACTCATCGACAACAATATAAAGGGCAATTGGAACGCCATCAAATCTGTAACATGGACACAAAGACAATAACTTATTTATGAACCGAGTTTACTGTTGGGACCATGATGTCAAGCACGGGGCCCATCAACAATAAATACGTGCTAATCTTCTCAATATTGGTAACCTTCTTCTGCTCTATTGCAAACGGGAAAACAAATTAGAAGACAGCAAATAAAATGGTAAACCGACTGCGGAATACACTGATATCAAAGGAGTACCACCTGATCTTAAGTGGCACGGAACCTTGCTGTGGAGTTGGTGAGTTAATGGACGATGCATCGATCATTGAATAATCATGATGGTGTGTTTAAGATTTTGTGACTATGGCTCTAAGATTGCGATAGATCTAGCCTATTGGTGGCTAAGAAATTGTCAAACCCATCTGAGAAGGAGGTTTCCAGCAGTCTACTTCTAGATTTTTAATTTATCCTTGAAGGGGATATAAAGATTTCGGGTTTGTCTGATGCGGGCACAAACTAGTGTATGTTGCAAAACCGGACGGACAACATGACGGACATTTCACGAAACCAATGTGCCTCTTTATACCTGCAGAATCAGAGTAGAAAAACAAAAATGAAGTAGAAAATCAAACGGCAGCCGCTTCCGCTGTCCGCCATGATACCGGAAAGAACTGCATGCAGACAAACACAGACATATATGCACATAGCAAGAGACAAATGCCATTTACAATTTTTGTTCATAAAGCCGCTTAAGCAGCACTCTGCGTGCCTCCCACACAACGCCCCCTTGTCATGTAATTTGTTTTTATGTCTGCCCATATACGTGTGATAACGGGACGCGGTAAGTTTTTTATCTCCTCATTTTTTTTTTTTGTTTGGTTCTTCTTTTTGTGCAGACAACTTCGATTAACATTGCCAGCACTCAACGGGAGACTCTGTGTAGGGACAGGGTTTACCTCAGGACTGGCAGAGGATGGCTGGTTGTCCGACCAACAGCAACAAATAGCACAAGTCGCGACGTCGACTAGTGAATGGCGAATGGCGAATGCCGCATGGCCCTGGCCGTGAATTTTATATATAATTTTCGACGTGGCCTCCTGTCGCCTCCAAAGTGAAAAATATCCTTGCTACGTTGTGTTGCATTTCAAATTGTTCGCTAAAAAGCATTGAACGCATTGAACTTTATAGCCGGCTAGAGAGAAGCATGGCCAAAGTTCTTTTTTAGAAAAAGGGGGGAAAAAAACTGCCGTCCCACATTTGGCGTTAAGTTGAGAATTGGAAGGCGCTCAGCTTGGTTGGGTTTGAATTGGCGGTGGGTGGACCACCTACGTTGTCGTAATTTGACGTAAATGGAAGTTTCTCTACGGCATTGCTGCATACACGAAATGTATTGATATTGGCAGACTTTGTAGTTTTAAATTTAATATTTTGTTAATTTTTTGAAGAGCGCTTATGCAAGAGTGATTTTGGAGAGTTAAACGTATTTCCAAATTGATTTATTAATATTTGTATGTGAACTCTGGCGCATCTGCAGTTAACAAATTAAGAAACCAAGGTGCTTTAGCACTGGGAAAAAAGTCAAACTGTTTGCACAGCTTGGCGAAGAATTTACATTAATAATGAGTATTTATTCTGTGTGTGTACACAAGTATTCCGTATTTACAGCACACTCATATGATTATTATACATGTTTTTCTTTCGCAAATATATTCATAGCTGGTCTTCAAGCTTAGGCCAATTGTAAAGCAATGGTTATTTAATATATGTTCATTACAAATGTTCTAAGCATATTGCTGAGATTTTAATTTTTATGGGGAAGAATAAAGTTGAAACCAATTTCTTAATGATTATTTATATTTTATGAAAATAGATAAAGATAAGGAATCACTATTAAAACACCCAGAATTGTCTGGAATAAATTGCCATTTTCAGTAACCATTAGTTTTGGAATGTTTCTAATTACTGCCACACTAGACAACATGCAACCAAAAATGTTATTCCAAAACTCAGATGTGGAAAATTGGGTCATTGGTTTACTCAACGCATTCGCTTAATTAGTTATTCTCTACGATGGCAATTGTTCCGTAAACTGCAATCATTGAATCCTTAAGCAGAGCCAAGTAAAATTCATTATCTGTAAGGGTGGCTGCTTAAAGAACTTTCGCTCCAGAAACTTAAATTCCCATCACTTTCACCAAACGGGAATCTGTTTGATTTGGTTTGATGGTCACATTGCGTGACAATAATTACAAAATAAATGCAAACATCATAGCAGACACAGCAGACACGCCAAGCCAAGGGGTTGGAAATTTGGGATTGGAAATGGAGCTGGAGTGAGCGTGATGCATGTGTTTGTCTGTGCGTATCTGTTTGGGTGGCTTTGTGTATCTTTGTAGTAATTCGAGTAGTTGTATGATGCATGCAGCTCTTGATGGATTGGCTTACAGTTGCAGCCACGTAACTAGGTGGGGAGGGGGGGGGGAGAGAGGAGGTTTTGTTGTCCTTGCCACTGTATTTTATTACATGTGTAAGTTGCGCTTAAGTTTTTCCAAGTGTCTTGTGACAAATTTGACAACAGCTGAGACCAATTGCTCAAAGCTCCGGCCACGCACACTTTGCCGAGAGGCATGCATCGTTTCATCTATCAATCAAGCGATGGAAAGGCAATCATAAAACTGCCATTAAGCCACGCACACACAGCCAGAACTCTATCATAAATCTTGGCTGTAATCTTAAAAAAACAACAGCCACCAATTGTCCTCGTCTGCTGCATGTTTATACTATTAACATATTGTTTACTTTACCCAAAATCCAAACACGTTTTCCTTTATCTGCATGTGCAGCAGCAGCTGCAACCTTCCCCTCATCCCCTCCTTGCAATCCATCCATTCCATTAGCTTTGCAATTTATCAAATATTTCATTCGCCAGCGGAAACGGAAGCTTCCGGAAGCTGCACAAAGCTACGTGTCGTAATGGAGCTCTCTCTGGTTGGAAGGTTCAACTAATGGCGCTAATAACGCACCATCAAATATTAATAATAATGGGGCGAAAAAAAGCACTTCCGATTAACCAGTGTCCAGCCGGTCGCCCCACAAAATGAAGTGCCTTTGACAGACACACACAAAGAACTCAACGCAGCGACGCCTGCCCCTTAGCAATCCCTAACCCCACCCACCCAGGTTTCTTGTCCACGTCCATCAGACGCCACTCGGAGGCAAAGTTTGCACTCGAAACGCATTGAACTTGAGTGTGTATGTGTGTGTGGTGTGTGAAGTGTGTGTGCCGGACATTTTGATTAGCCTAATGCCAGGACATATACCGGAAATGGCAGCACAGCAACTAAAAAGAAAATAAAAAGAAACTGTGTGAATTTGACTTGCAGATATCCTGTAGCATTTGGTTTGACATTAATTATTAAAGGCTGGAAAAGCTGGAAAACTCTTTCTTATTTGCGAGCAAATTGAAAATTGTTGATGTTTTGCTGAAGTGTTCAAGATTAATGCTCTCTAAACATATCTGACAATTGTGATTCGTACTTGAGTATAAAATCCAAAAGGTAATTCAATTTCATCAGGCAGTTATTGAATATTGCAGGGTATTTAAGAGGAGCATTGATGCAGTGGCAGGCTACCCGAATTACACAGTTCGACTTATGAGAGGCACTCGATATGCAGTCGGCGCAGGCACAAGTTGTGCTCTGCAAGCGGGCGACAGGTGCCAGGCGCTGCTCCTGGCGAGACAGCTTGGGAGCCCCTTTTGCACCGGCCCCTTCAATAATTTGGCAAAAAACAACAATAAATATGGCACGCACACAAGCACAGACACTGTTGTGCCACATCTCACAGACACAGCCAGGTTGTGCCACAAATTGCTTAGCATACTTTACGGCTTCAATTGGCAATTGGCAGCCTTTGAATTTCGTTTGCCCCCTTTCCAACTTTTTGCTCGACATGCTACGCGCTTGACATGGCGGTGGGCGGGTAGTGGGTGTGTGCTATATGTGGTGTGGGACAGGCGAGTGGGTGTGGCTGCGGACTGAAGTGGTTACCTCAGCCATCAGCCGTAAGCCTGGTGCCTGCCTGGCAGCTGACAACTTGGCAAGCGCTTTCATTGTTGTTGTTGGCCGTTGGCTTTCCCGACTGCTTCACTTTTTTTTTTTTTGTATTTTTGAGCGCATGTTGGCATGTTGCGGCTGTTCGGATTTAAAGGCGAACCACTCCGCGAGACAAGAATATAAAGTTGTGGCAATAGAATAAAGTACAGCAGATTGCATAATTGAATTGTTAAAAGAGCCGGGTCGATCTAGCCATGTCGGTCCATCGGTCACTGATTTCAGAATTAGAAATTCAGGATATGCGATTTCGTATATTGTGCACAGATTCAGTTTGTTTCAAAAAATCGATTTCCAGCTCTAAGAATCATCATTTTAAAGATGTGTCTGTCTAATCGGGTATGAGTTCAACTTATGATAGCTAGGGGGTATCTCATCTACAGCACTTGTTGCACAAAGCTTCACCTATAAAATAGTTCAAATAATTCAAACTGAAAACGAAAATCGATTAGAATTGAATCAGAATTTCGCATTTGTGAAGATGTTTAAATCTACTTCTTGATTGGCCCTCGCTCCACAAACATCCGACTGTGTGGCAGCTGCCGTTTAACTTCCGTCTACAAACCTCTCTTTCAGACACACAACACACACTCAGGCATATTGGAACAGAAATTTCACACGCTGAGTCACTTTTGATTGAAATATTGACAGCAATTTTTGCATTCGTTCGGCGTGGGGTTTTGCAGGTCGAACCGACCGCACCCCCTCCACCATCAGCACCACCAGCACCACCCGCTAAACAAGCTGAACTGCAATCGAATGTGGCTCATGTGCAATGCGGTGAAAACTTGAACAGTTGTAGCGAGGGGCCCACTCAATCGAGCCTGAAAACAGCTTATGACAGCTTGCCTTATTACGACTGTCAGGGTTGTCAGGTTATTAGAAACCTTTCACGTCCCCCCTCCCTCCCCTCCGCCTAGCACTCGTACAGAGTGTGGCTGGCGTAGGAGCCAGCGCCTAATATCTTCATTAGGCTGTCTGCCTCAAGACCCGTGCAACGTTCGCATTTATTCTGGTGCATGACTTTAAGCGCTTTTCTATTTGTTTTGTTGCTTGTTGTTTCTTGTTGCTTTTTTCTCTTGTAATTTCATTTTCTACTTTGTATTTTTCAGGCCTCCGACAGGGCGACAGCTCAGGTGTAAAATAGTTTGCCATGTCAGTTGGCAGCGGCGTATTTGGTTTTCCCTTATTTCATTTCTTTTGCCAGTTCGGTTTTGGTTCTTATTGATTTTCCAACACTTTTCGCTTGGCGCGTTTCTTCATAAATGTCAGAAAACACTTTGATGTCATGACTTTAAGGCTGCCAACCCACACAAACACACACAGTCACACACAAACACACAGTCACACACGCATGCAGATAGATGGGCAGATATGAGCTCTTTAGAATTTGATTCCCTTTTTTCCATATTTCCTTTTCGTTTTTCTTTTTTCATTGGTCACATGTGGCACTTTGATGTGGTTCTGTCTGCGGCAGATTTTTGTCAAGTCATGGCTGTTAAGCCCTAGATCTTTGGGTTTGTTGTAGGTGTTGCTGCCCGTATCTTGGGATTTGATGAGTTTTACAAATCATTTCGACTAATTGTTTTGGGACGCAAAACGAAAAAAGAAAGTGGTAAAAACCAGACATTTGAAAATCCTTGAACTAAGGGTCAGCCAACGCAGATTGTGCCAAGGTCATTCGCCAGCCCCCTGCAACATCTGCGATTGCTTTTCTATTTTTACCTCAGTTCCAATCACTGGTCACTCATCAGACAGTGCCTTCGCCAAGCAGAGCATAAAAACTGAAACAAACCTAGAGTTAATCCACATCATCGACTAAATCACTGGGCAAGTAACTAATTTCAAATTCAAAGCTCGTTTGGCGCTCAAGATTTAAGCGGCGAGACTTAAAAGTTGGAGCCAATGAAAGTGTGGGTGGGGCAACCATTGGAAAATGGGAAAATCGGTTTTTATCGAGAATTGCGCAAAGTTTTATTTAACTTGCCGAGCAGAATTGCATTTGTTTGTACCAATTAAAAAGTGTGAAAAGTTAGCATAAATAAATAAGAAAATTAAGAAAAGGAGTAGAATAATTAGACTGTGGAAGGTTTATACAAAGAGTACCAAATTTTTCTCTAATATATTTGATTTATTTCGAAAAAATTGAAAAAAAGACAAAGCGTTCTTTGAAGTCGAGAAGCATATGTGAAAATCAGCTGAACTTCTTTGCAATCATTAAAAGTAAATACAGATGAATATTTGAATTTTTATATATTTGTTGAATTATTGCCAATAATATAAATATTTTACTTTTACTGTTTACTTTTTATTTTAGTACGGTTTCTTAAGTTGAAATTATTTATGGTTTATTCAGCGCAGCTCAAGCAATTTACATTTGATTACAAAAATAAGAATGTGAAAGAAGCATTTCAAATGCCATCATTCAAAACTTTACAGACTAATCCGCGGGCATTTGTCATATATATAATAACAAAACCTTATCAGTCTGAGATCGTGCTGAAAACTCACCGAAAGTTTTCCCATTGAGCAATTGAGCAAACACAAATCAAGCAGAAAGCCTTCGTTTTTTTTTTTCATTGATAATATTTTGTTGTTATTATTGAGTCAACACATTGAAATGCACTTTTTGTGTTTGTTATTTTGTTATTTTGGAGACATTTTGTGTGTGTGTCTTTGAATTTTGAGTTGCTAAGCTTTTGGCGCTGCAACTTTTGACAGCATTTGATTGAATGTTTGGCAACGTCGACGTCGCAGGGGATTACCACAACGTGTTATCTCTCCCCAAGGGGGGCGAACGTGGGGTTGCACTCAGGCAGACACCTCAGTTGGCCCTAATTGCTGCGACATACGCACAGAGTGGAGCAGGTGAAAAAAGTTACTCAATGTTCGCTTTGGAATTTTGTTCACTGCTCTAGAGTCGAGTCGTGCGTAGAATTCAAGTTAGATAAATTCGCCGACATTTGTACGAGCATATCTTGAAGTAATTTGGATAAAGCGCAGAGCTCGACTTCTTGGAAGCTATTATGAACTAAAAAATATATATCCGAATTCCTCATTGCATAAATAAAAACGAAATATTGTTGTTTATTTATTATTATCAATTTATTATTTTTAATTGTGATAATTTAAACATTATTTCTATCGAAGCAATCATGGGAAAGAACAGACTCAGAATACTCACCGGTCTATTGACAGGGTATTGTAGACTGAGAAGTCACCTAACCAAAATAGGTATTTACAGTAGCGATGTGGCAACGAGGAGGAATCCTCAACACACATCCTAGCAGACTGCGTCGCCTTAATTAGAAAGAGATGCAGCATCCTAGGGAAGCATTAGACCCTCAACCCAACAAAGATCCTGACATTCGTGCAGGAGCTGGGGTGGATGGAAGAGCTGTAGGCTCAGAAAGGGGGCACAATAGACCTTATAGGTCGCAGTGCTGATTCTCCCCAATTATAATAAATATAATCTAATCAATCATAATACAAATAAGCAAAATTCAAATTATAAGTTATTTACTTATAGTAAGACTTATCAATAGTAAAATATATAAATTGAATAATAGTTTTAGAAACGCAAATTCAAAACGAATAAACTAAAAAGAAAGAAAATGGATCATAAAATAAATAATAAATAAATAATTTATAATATTAAAAAGGCGAAAAATATTGCGTGTTTTATAAATTATTATAAAAATTCGCATTTTGAGTTGGTCCTCATAGAGATAGAAATAGTAAATGGAAGAAAACTTCAGAACAGTACAAGATACTAAAATGTAACTATTAAGAAAACATTTCTTTCAATTATTTACAGCAGAGCAAACAAGACTCTGTGCCTTCAAGCACACCCCTCTCCCCGAATCAACTAGCGAATAAGAAGTTTGTCTGCTGCCTCAAATGCTCATCAACAGGCAGCTGCTGGCAGCTGTTCGGAGCAGACGCTCTTTATCAAATGCTCTCTTGCGGTTCACACGCCGCCACGTTCCGTTTACAACAATTTTCTGTCTTATACGCAACAATTTGGCATTGAAACACAGCAGCAAAGCACAGCAAGAGCGAGAAGAGCATCCACTGCAAAGAGCACACACATTGCGCTCTTTTACTGTATTCAAAGTAAATACAAATGTAACGTTAAGTTTTGTTTTTGTTTTTTTTTTTTGTATGTAGGCGCCAATTGTAATCAATAATATTAAATATTTAATGTGGCAGGTAGAAAAATGTACAACATGTGAATGTAAAACAATAAGTTTTGCTGCAGATTCATGGTAATTTTTTAAAATTTTTATTTTTATTTAAAAATAATTTCATAACAATTTTTTATTATTTTTTGTAGCATTTAAAAAAATTTATAAATAAGAAGGAAAAATTACCTGTGCACCTGCACTACTCAATGCCACACACATGCGAATGGGTTCCACATGCAACAACTTTGTCGCTCTTTGCCTGCGCTCAC
The DNA here is from genome assembly GCA_035041535.1 of Drosophila cognata. Lineage (NCBI taxonomy): Eukaryota > Metazoa > Arthropoda > Insecta > Diptera > Drosophilidae > Drosophila > Drosophila cognata. Next base: position 423,569 of record JAWNLC010000616.1, read on the forward strand.
TTGCTCCCGCTCTCTCTCTCTCTCTCTCTCTTTTGATTTCACACTCTCTCACTCTCCCTCTCTGTGGTGGGCTTCGTTGAGTTGCGCGCTGCTGCTTAACGAGCCGAACGGTAAAAGAGTCTCATACAGGTGCAAGCCAACGACTCCCCCGCTCGCTTCGGCTCCACACACACACACACACACTATTACATGACTTACTTGAAACCGCTCTTCAGCAGCTCCTCTTTCGCTCTTTGCTGCTCTCTCACTCACTCACTCACTCACTCACTCACTCTCTCTCTCTCTCTCGCTGAGCAGGAAACGTCGCAAGGAAATGGCAAAATGTTCTACGTCCATTCGTATTCGCATGTGTGCGAGCAGCTGTAACTGTATGTTGTATGTGTATGTGTGTGTGTGTTTGTGTTTGTGTGAGTGTGTGCCTGTGGATGACATTGCGGCAATCGTTGGGGCAGCGCCAGTTGTCGGCTAACGGTAGTCGTTGCGAAACTTTTGCTGGAGTAACGTGTCGCGCAATTGAAATTGGCGGCGTTTTCATCGTCCAGCTGCGCCTCTACTGGCTTCAATTCACGTACTCGCGACTTTTTCATCTGTGTGTGTGTGTGTGTGTGTATGTTGGTGGGAGTGTGTGGGTGTGTGTGAGTGTGTGTGTGGGACTGCCAATTAGTGTGTGTTACATTTGTGCAACAATCGACTCGTGTGCGTGTGCGCGCTTGCCTCTGCGTGTGTGCGTGCGTGTGTGTGTGTGCGTGCCCCATGCTGCATATGTATGCGTGGGGCGCCGCAGCAGCCGCCGACAGAGCAACACAAATTTATTAAAATTTCATGTGAAATGTATTTCACAAAAAAAAATATACTGCCACATAAAAATAAATACATACAGCATGTGAATAAATATATGTATATACATATATACAAATAAATATATATATATAGAGTGCCCAGTAGGAATCGGCAGAATTAATTGAAGTAACCTTTTGCAAGGTAAGCTTAACCCGCACAATAACATATAATAAAACTTGTAACGAGCTTTTAATTCAGTTTACTTACTTTTGGGTTTGTCTTTTCTGTGTTTCTTCTCCCATTTTGTGGTGTTTACTTATTTGCTGGCAAAAACTTTATCTAAATTCAATTTTGACTTGGACCCTTGAAATTGAAATAAACTCGCTGAGCACACAACGCACTCTTATGGTCATTAAACTGAATTAGATAAGTTAAACGATGTCAATTTAATTATGTGAAAATAAAACTCTCTCTCTCTCTCTCTCTCTCTCTGTCTCGCGTAGCCGGAGACTATGCCCAACTGCTCTTATTTTATTTTGTAGTTATTTTGTTCGTGGATTGTCAATTTAAAGTCAATCCCTGGGAAGCGATAGCACTGGATTCAGAATTAAAAAGAAACCACTAAGTTAAATGTGTACTAAGTTCCGTATAGATACAGGGGATATTCCGTTTATTATTATAACAATAAAATAAATACTAATAAAAACTGAACAGAAATCATTTCGAATATGCCATGAACAAATCTGAAATGTTAGAGGCAGCTATTGTAGTCGAGAAGTAGCCTGCATACTATTATAATTAAGTTATTGTATTTATAATCGTCCATCATACAAATGATTATAAAATAAAATAAAAATTAATAACAAATAATAATGCCATTATTATTTCAACATTAACAAATACTTCTTCATGCTAATTATTTGAAATTAATTAATAGTGTTTCACTCACTTCTGAACGATTAATAAAAATTAATAAAATAATATTAAAACCAATATGATTTCAATATTAAACAATTCCGCTTGATGATGACTATGATAAATAAATTAGTAGTGTTTCACTCGATGACAGTCGATGAGAAAACTATTCAAGATTTTTTGTTATTAGTTATTGACTGTGGCTAATCCGAACAGCTCTCGACTGCATTTTTGAACTCTATTTAAATGAGCTCCATTCAGCAGTTACTTCATCTGTTGATCGTTTCCTCAGTTTTCAACCTTCGGGTCATGCTAATTGGCGGCTTAAAAGCATTGACAAATTTGAGTCGTCCAAATTGACTTGACTATAAAATACACAGTGCGCAACTGTTGACCCAAGCAAATGAGCGTGAAAATTTCAAAAAAAATAAAATAAAAATGATAAAAGTTGCTGGTGAATATTAAATAGACAAGTTGGCGGAAAATACCAGTTAACAGCTAAGCGGCTTGCGTGGGAAAACACGGGAGAAAAACAACTCATGGCAAGGTCAGCCAAGGGGCAAGTGACAAGCGACAAGCGATATGCGGCATGCGGCATGCGACACGCCCAAAACTCACGTGAAGTGCAAATGCATTTGGTTTTAATTAAAATGAGGAAAAGTGACTTTCGAAATGGTCAAGAGATAAAACTGCAATAACTATAAAGAGCAGTTTAAAACGGAATTGACGTTCGACAAGGGGTGGGCTGGGACACTGTGGGAGGGGGTTGTTTTCACATTGGGTTTGCACTCAAGTTGGGGACGCACACGCGCCAATTTGTTAAGCGGGTCACGTAGTAACACAGACCAACCCTCCCACCCCAAAAACCCCCCACCCCATTAGCCCAAGTCTCGCACGAGCCTCTTCCGTTTGCCTGTGTGTGTGTGTGTGTGTGTGTGTGTGCGTGTGTCATCAACACGAAAATAAAAATCGAAAATTAAACTCGCTGAAAATGGCAACAATTTTTCGTTGCTGCTCTTCCCTTCGGCCCGCAAATCGATTTCAATAAAGTTCGAATTTGATGACGGCTTTAAAATCTTACCAAATGACGCAACAAATTAAATGTCAATAATTTCAAATAATTACCAATAGAAAAATACAAAATAAAAGAACGTTTAGCAACAAATCCCAAGGTTAAATCAATTTGAAAGAGTTTTTATTGCTTTTTAATCTAATTAAATACCCATAAAAACACAAAATACGCCGAAAAACTCTTGCGAGAATTAAATGTATAAAACTAAATCAATAAAAAGTCATTTATGCACTTTAAAGTCCGCCGTAAACCGTTCGATAAGAGAAGCACAAACAAATTGACTACAAAGTTGTCTACGGTCAAGGCGATAAAGAGGGCAGGGTTAGCAGGGGGAATGGCGAGGGGCAAGGGCTGTCACTTTGTTGTTGTCAACTGGTTAATGAGTGCGTGCATCGAACACGAAAGGGCTGCCACAGCCTTGGGGGTGCAGCTAAATGGGATCGTTGCAATAATGACCTGCATTTTGCATGTGAGCAGCGGGCTGCTAAATGGTAGTGTCGCAGGGAATGGGCTAAGATGGTGAAGGGAAGGGTGATGGAAGAATCAGTGAAATTTGCATACAACAACATTATACAACATACATTTGATTAACTGGCAAGTTATGGAAGAAATTTGAATCATCTATTTATTTATTTGCATTAACCACAATTCATTAATGTACAAAAACTTTTCTTAAATTTATTTGTATATATTTATTTAAAATTTGTAATTGATTTTTAATTAATGCAATTACGAGCAATAGTGACTAAGCATTCAGCTCAGATCAATAACGTTGCACATACATATATACATATATTAATCATAATCAGTTTACTAAAGCAATGATGTAATTAATTGTGCCTTAATACCATGGCTGAAAATTGAAAGCGATGCATGCAACAATAAATATGAAATTGAATTCCATTCGAGTCGAAGATTTTCGCTAATAAATAACAGCAGACAAGATAACGAAAGTAGCAAAACATTTCGATGATAATCAATATTGTTGCCTCACTATCTTTCCCCCAATGCAGATAAGAAATATAACAAAGTCTGTCAACTTAATAATTGAATAGCTTTTTATAATAATAATAGTGGTTTGAGGGCAGCATTATCTTCTTCTACCCATCTTCTTCTTTATATACAAAATAATAGCGAAGGGCTTAGAATCCCGAAGAGTAAACAACCCTTATTAAATCAAGAAAATACATCGAAATATAATTTATTATTAAAATAGGATGTATTTACTTCAACTTTTCAAGAATATTAAACTGAAAATATGTCTGCCTCTTATGCCTCAGTCTTCTTAAGTTCGAGTAATTTAATTTATAGGAGTCTGATTTATAAATGTTTAAGTCAGTCCCGCCTACAACTTAATCGCCATAACAGTGGTTTCCGTGTGTGGTGCTGGCGGTTGAATCACCACATTTCCATCCTCATCTTTATAATCTTTATAGCTCTCAGACCGCACACACTCCATGCCTAGAGAATCCATCACTCGCTTCGAGTAGAAGCTGGTGCAGGTGGTTACCAGCAGGGGCAGTCCCTTGGCGCGGCCCACGTCCATCAGGGCAGCAGCCAGACGGCGTCCCAGTCCTTGGCGACGAACAGTGGCATCCACTGCTAGAACACTCAAATACAGAGCATCTGCCACTCCGTAAAGTTCAAAGAATCGAGCATTACGTTCAAGGTCGGACAGAAAGTAGTGAATGTGTTCGATTAGAAGTTTCGGCTTCTGCTCGTTGACCTCGCTCCAATTCTTCTCCAGATCGCTTGGGTGTATCACTCCAGCAAATGCCACGCCCACAAAGCGACCGGCATCAATGGCAACCAATGAAGTGTCCTGTGCAATGAGCGATAATCGGTATTCCCTTCTCCTGGCATCATCATAGGCAATTTGATGAGCGCCCGGTGTCTGCATTAGTGGCTCATGTCCATAGAAATTGTCGCGCAGAAAGATAGTGGCCTCATCGATATCATCCAGTTTCATTTGCCGCACAATCGTCGTCAAGTTGCACGCATCGGCGTCTAACTAAGTCTACTTGCTGAACGGCCAGCGAGTTTTTGAGTGAGCTTATCGCCGAAAGCTTTTTATGTGCACTTGAGATTGTGGCAAGTGCTGTGTCACTTATACACTGTAAAAACTAAGTATGACAACTAGGTAACCGAGATATTTACATTATTATTAAAATAAAAGTGTACAAAAAATGTTCTCTGCTTTCATTTAAGTATATATCCGATTATCATAAAAACCTTGCTGAATGTTTCCATTCTATTCTTTCAAAATAAAGATCGCGCAGTATTTATCTTTCCTACTGGAGTAAATTATTATAAAATATTCTACAAATTGATTTTATTAAATTAATTATAGAAAAAATGTTTTCTGTGCACAATTCGCTAAATAAAGCAATTTAACTGATAAGAATACAAACTGTTACAGCTCCCACGTCGTAAACATACTTTCCGCGATAACAGAAGTAAAGACTGAAAAAATATTAAACCCAAAAAAATGAATGGAACAATTGCTAAAAGTTACAAAAATTGTCTTGCATCTCCTGCAATGTTTAAATATTTGAGTATGTCTCCTAATGCACACAAATATTGAACATATTCGAATTGAATCTGCGGTTTCTGCTCAGACAATTCTGCACCAGATCTTGGGATGGTGATTAGTGTTTTATTAGTGAGAATGAAAAGGACTGGGAATACCATTTCTTCTTCATATAGTTTTTAATGAGCAATATTTAGTTTACATAATCAATAATGCAACAATTTATTGAAATTAATATTGAAATTAATATTGAAATTAATATTAATGGTTGTCTGCGTAATAATCCGAAAAAGTGTAACAAATTAATTTTGTTTGCTCTTACACTTTGATTTGCACTTTGATTACGTAATAAATATGTAATTAAATTAATAAAACACCAATTCATTAATAATGATTAGATGATTAGCGTTCATTCATTCCATTGCACTATATTCCCGATGAACAACAACGACCGAGCCTTCATTGGCTTGTTTTAATAATAACTGTTTCAATTTCCAGACACATTTTCAACGTGTTTATCGTCATCACTTAAGAACTAGACAACAAATTTTACCATTTCCACTTTTATAATCAAAAGCTTACAGCTTGATGGCCATAACGCGTAAGTGGGTGTGTGGTGCAGGTGGTTTGAACACCACTTTGCCACTGTCGTCCTTATAGTCCGCATAGGCCTGCTCATAGATGCACTCCATGCCCAATGCCTCCTTCTGGCGGGCCGAATAGAAGCTGGTGCAGTGGGCGACCATTAGGGGAAATCCCTTGGTGCGACCCACCTCCATAAGGGCGACAGCTAGACGAGAGCCCAGCCCCTTGCCACGCATTGAGGCATCTACATTGGTTATATGGGAGTAGAGAAGTTTGGAGATGCCGTAATGTTTAAAGAGATTTACTTCGATTTCGACTTTGGATAGCAATACTTCAATGAGTCCCCACGTGTTCGGTTCCATTGCAGCGGCCTCCTTGCGATGCTTCTCCAAGCAGCTGGGGAATTGTGCAAACGCAAGAACGAAGCCGACAATGCGTCCAGTCTTCTCCTCAGTGGCCAGTAAGCAGGTGCCCTGCTCAATCATAGAGATGTGGTACTCATCGATCTCCTTCTCATAGCATTTTTGCACATCCCCTCCAGAGGAGGCCCAGAGTGGCTCTTCGTTATACAAATCACCGCCCATGCAGATCGTCACTGGCTTGTAGTCCGACACTGTCATAACGCGAATAAGTATGCCATCTTTTGAGCACAGTTCCGTTGCCATGTTGAGAATTCTGCTTTCAATGCTGAAATATAGTTCAATTCAGCTAAGCACCACTATTTATATGCGAGGGCTTATCTAATCTTCTTCTTATCGTTGCAATAATTTAATCTTCTTGTTATCAGTACTTTATAAAACCGCCAAATAACATAACGTGCTACTTAACTCATAAAAACTATTTGATTACTACAATTATACATATGTATATTTAATAACAAAATATTTTATTTAAAATCAGTTTTTAGGAAAACTTGAAATTATTTATAACAAATCTAGAAAAATATATTTGAAATTTATTCACTTATAAAATTTGTGTAACTAAATGTTAGTGCACAATTTTTTCCGAATTTGATTGAATTTCCATTTAAATCGTTTACAATTTCAAAGCCATAACACTAGCCTTTGTATGAGGTTCCGGTGGCTTGAACACCACATTACCATCCTCATCCTTGAAGGCATCATAGGCCTCCGAATGCACGCACTCCATGCCCAGAGATGCCATCAGTCGGGTCGAGTAGAGGCCAGTGCAGGTTGCCAACAGCAAAGGGAATCCCTTGGCCCGTCCCACATCGATCAGTGCAGTTGCTAGACGGCGACCAAGACCCTGTCGATGCATTGAGGAATCCACTGCTATGATATTTAGATAAAGCGCATCCGTTACTCCGTATCGCTGAAACAATCGAGCGTTCCTTTTGATGTTGCACAGAAAGTAATCGATGTGTTCCTCTGGCTGCGTGCGCCGCTTCTTGCTCAATTCCAGCCAATTTTTCTCCAGTTCGCTGGCATTGAGCACTCCAGCATAGGCCAAGCCCACAATGCGATCATCGTTGCTCTGATCGATGACAACCAGCGAACACCCCTGCCGAACAATCGATTCGTGGTACTCTCTCCTCTCCGGATCGGGTGGCGCTTTCGGTCGCTGGATGCCGGGTGTCTGCTGTATGGGCTCGTGCTTGTTGAAATGCTCAGCTAGAAAGAGTCTTGCCTCATCAATATGATTCGGCTTCATTTCACACACGATCGTCGTCATGTTGCGAGCTTCGGCGGTTGACTGACTGCAGTTGGAGAGAATTGCACGAGTAAGCTTATCGCAAAACAATAAAATACCGAAAAACAAAATCCGGTTCTTTTTAGATAACGAATCGTAAACACAAAGTGTTTCGGTAAACCACCTCCCCTGCTGCCAACTCGACTGTCTATTAATATATTTACCTGTCATGCTTTTAAATCTGCGGATTACATCTCATTTCATTATCACTTTTTGTCATTAAAAACTAGTTGAATTCGTGTAGTGAGAATGAAAAGGGCTGAGAATACCATTTCTTCTTCAAATAGTTTTTAATGAGCAATATTTAGTTTACATAATCAATAAAGCAACAATTTATTGAAATTAATATTGAAATTAATATTGAAATTAATATTAATGGTTGTCTGCGTAATAATCCGAAAAAGTGTAACAAATTAATTTTGTTTGCTCTTACACTTTGATTTGCACTTTGATTACGTAATAAATACGTAATTAAATTAATAAAACACCAATTCATTAATAATGATTAGATGATTAGTGTTCATTCATTCCATTGCACTATATTCCCGATGAACAACAACGACCGAGCCTTCATTGGCTTGTTTTAATAATAACTGTTTCAATTTCCAGACACATTTTCAACGTGCTTATCGTCATCACTTAAGAACTAGACAACAAATTTTACCATTTCCACTTTTATAGTCAAAAGCTTACAGCTTGATGGCCATAACGCGTAAGTGGGTGTGTGGTGCAGGTGGTTTGAACACCACTTTGCCACTGTCGTCCTTATAGTCCGCATAGGCCTGCTCATAGATGCACTCCATGCCCAATGCCTCCTTCTGGCGGGCCGAATAGAAGCTGGTGCAGAAGGCGGTCATTAGGGGGAATCCCTTGGTGCGACCCACCTCCATAAGGGCGGCAGCTAGACGAGAGCCCAGCCCCTTGCCACGCATTGAGGCATCTACATTGGTTATATGGGAGTAAAGAAGTTTGGAAACGCCGTAATGTTTAAAGAAATTCACTTCGATTTCGACTTTGGATATGAATACTGCAATGAGTCCCCACGTGTTCGGTTCCATTGCTGCGGCCTCCTTGCGATGCTTCTCCAAGCAGTTGGGGAATTGTCCACCCGCAAGAACTAAGCCGACAATGCGTCCAGTCTTCTCCTCAGTGGCCAGTAAGCAGGTGCCCTGCTCAATCAAAGAGATGTGGTACTCATCGTTCTCCTTCTCATAGCATTTTTGCACATCCTCTCCAGAAGAGGCACAGAGTGGCTCTCCGTTATAGAAATTGCCGCCCAGGAAGATCTTCACTGGCTTGTAGTCCGACACTGTCATAACGCGAATAAGTATGCCATCTTTTGAGCACAGTTCCGTTGCCATGTTGAGAATTCTGCATTCAATGCAGAAATATAGTTGCATTCAGCTAAGCACCACTATTTATATGCGATGGCTTATCTAATCTTCTTCTTATCGTTGCACTTATTACACTTTTGTTCATAATAGTTGGCTTGTTTACTTCCTGACATTTTGCTGTTATCTGTACTTCATAAAATCGCCAATTACGTGCGGCTTACCTCTTCAAAACTAATTTATTAACATTACATTGCAATTGATATTGGAGTGTTGACTAATCAGCTTTTGCAATGATCTCAGCTTATTTACAGTGACTATAAAATATTATTTTTATCAATAAAAATATGAATGGGTTATTTCAAGTAAAAATGTTTCCGCACTTATTTTCATTTGTCCTATCAGGTATTACAGTATATCGTCAGATAACTTCACCTAGTGAGGTCTGTTGGTGCTTACGCAGTTCTTCAATATATTCAAAATACATTAGATAAGTGTGTGACTATGGGGATAGTCTTCTAAAATAACTATAGCATTCTCAGAAAATATAGATATAGAATAGTAACAGCCAAAGATATGGTATACACAGTTTCACCACAAATATTAAGCCAATCTGTTCAATCAATTCCAATAATATAATAAACCTGCAACTAAAATTAATCAAATTTAACTAGAGGTGTTGGAGAAACCTTGTCTCGCATTTGCTGCTCGCCAATAAATGATAGTAAACTCTGTACAACAATGTACTCTTTTGTTTGAACTACGTTCTGAAATAGATAACCATTTTCAAAGCATATATATATCTGGCCAAAAGTACGCAAGCGATCCAAGCAGTTGATTTTTATAACTAGAGCCCATTAAAAGTGTGTAAAAGGGTTTATTGGGTTTGTACAGTAGTATGAAACAGGCCCAGCAATTGAGTATATGGTAAATCTAAAATCTTTCTGCTTATCACAAACCTCTCTTCAAAGTAATATAAAATAGTTATAGCTATGGGGCTATCGTTTTCCGACTATAGCTGCAGGCTATAAGTAAAAATTAAAAGCGCTTTAAGTTAGACAAAAATTGAGCACTGTTAGGTGTTGAGTGTGGGGTTGTCTGTTGGCCGGAATGCTAGCAAATTCCCAAACTGGTCAAAACCAACATAATTTACATGTCTGCTGGGTACGTTCGACGCAGAAGATGGCTGGTTGGCAAAGAGGGGGAGGGGGGCGGACTGAGGCTGGACCAGTCTGGACAGCTTAAACAGTCTGTTGGCCATGTTATGCCAGACTAGTTACATTTGCTGTTGTTGTTGTTGTTGTTGCTGTTGCTGTTTGCCGTAGTTGTTTGCTGTGGTTGTTTGTTGGTGTTGCAGCAACGCGTAGCATTGAAGTCAGGTGCTTTAAAATTAAGTCTCTTCAATTTGCTGGTCGCAAGTTTATCAAAGTTCATCAAAAATAGTCCATTCGTTTAGTTAATGTTCAGAGATTTGCCATCCGCTGATTGAAATAAATTAAGTGGGTGGGTTTTAAATTCATTTTTATTGGCTGCTGCCGCTATTGATGGCACACAGTGTTTGGCATCCGACAAAGCCGCAGGCATGACCAGGTGCCGTTGCCCACTCCGGCCACGCCCAGTTGCATACTTTTAGGTGGCATTCACAAGGCGACATTTTTGCACAAATATTTGCAGAACTGAATTTTTGATTTATGCCCCGCGCACCATGACCCAAATTTTTCTGGTTACTAACTAATTAAAAGCGAAAAGTTGACAACATTTTCCGGTTAAAATTTCTATAAACTAGCAAATTAAATTCTTTTTTATTATTTTCCACTCGATGTTTTTATAGTTTTATGATTTATGGCGCATGTTTGCCGTAAAAGTTATGACCGCAGCACAAATTAATGAAAATTCAATCAAAGTTCGCGCCACTCAACACAGACGTGTGTAATAAGCGGGTCAGAGGCGGGGGCAGGCAATACTCAACACTTGCAACATATGCCCAGCTGTGGCACAGCGGCCTCAAAAGCCCTCCACTTGTGTGATTGTCTTGCTGACCTTAATGAAGATTAATTTAAAACAAGAGCTGCCCGGTGCTCTGCTCTGCCCTGCTCTGCCTTCAGCTGCCCCATCTTCTTCTCATTTAAAAATTAAAGAGAGCAAAACTGTAAGAAAATAACTCGACTCTTGATAACACACCAACAAAGACAAGGGCAACGTGCGATACGAGCCGAGAGACAGAATGTCTGTGATGGAGATGACAACAATGCTTTGTGTGCTGGGCGTACAGATCAAAGAAACAATTTAATAAAGTTTAGATTTCTGGCACGACATAGAAATGACAATAGACCCGGTACAAACTGGCATATTTGTATATGGAGCCCAGGCCATGATGAACACTGAATGCACTATTTAAAATAAGTCAAAAGATGCTAACGAGGGTAAATGCAAAAAGAAAAAAAAAGAATCTTCTTAATACAGCAGCAGAAATCTTACAAAAATTTGAAAAATGTGTTTTAACTTTCATACTTCATAAATAAATAAGTTATTATCAATTCCCAAAGAATACCTTCAAGAGCTGATTCGATTCGAGAATCAACACAAAAAAATAGTTCCATCTAATGAAATCCTACGGTGTACTTTGAACTTTGCTCAGTGAAACTAAATATAAAATTTGAATAATTTAACAAAATCGTCGAACAACTGCTACTTGTGCCACTTGACTTCGATGATATCATGGGTAATTAATTTATTAAACCATTTCAATATGCGACGCAGGCCGGGAACACCTCGGGGGGTGCTCGGGTCTGCATGATGCCAGTTTCGAAATCTTTTACTGGCCCTTTTGTTTACCAGATCATATTTATACATAGGTGGGGGGTCCCGCTCAATTCAGCTTCATTAATTAGAAAAGAAAACCCGAGGAAACCTTTAGAAATACTGGGCGGAGTGGCTGTTGTTCGGCCTACACAATGTGTAGCGCATTATTATAATTTCAGCTGCCTACTGACTAACTAAATTCAATTCAATTCGTTTATCTGATTTTCTTTCAAGTGGTCAGACGGTTCCGCTTCGCTCCTCTCAATTTTATTTTCTCTATTTTTGTTGCTTTTGAATATATTTATTACATTTGATTTGTATAATAATTATGTGTAGATATATCTCAAAGAGCTGGCTGGCATAGCAACTGGGTCAGCAAGTGACATTACTTAAGAACTAGATTACACATATTACTATAGAATTTAGAATCGAAAATTTGTCGAAATTCTAACTGGCAAAAAGTACAATCAAAGATGCAGATAAAAAGTAAGTATCTTAATTACAATCAATTCCTCCAAAGGCATTTCATATTTGTCTTACACACATTTTATACATGCATTTGCAAGCATGTGTGCAGTTAATTAGTTTAGGCCAAAATGTTTTCTTTAGGCTATTAATAGATGATTGAGTTATTGCAATATATGTATATATACATATATTGAACAGTAAATTAAATTTTTGACAGCTGAAGTAAATTTAAGTTGTTTATTTAAAATAGAAGATGCAGTTTTCGATGAGCTCAAACTTTATTCATTTTTAAGTCAATATCCAAACAATACACATAAAAATTTATATCTGCATGTTGTTCGTTTTGTTTCAAATATTTTTATGTGCTACAAGAGAAACGACAAGAGCAGCAGCGAGCAGCATTATAAAACTACGCCAAGACTATAAAAAGAGCTGCAGGGCCCCAACTCAACTTGCATATAAATTTGTAAATCGATTTTGAAAACTAACAAAACAACTTGCCAAAATAAAAAAAAAAAATGAAAGGAAGGGAAACGGACTAAAGGCAAAACCAAAACATTATTAATAAACAAAAATGATTTATGTGTCTGCAGTGGTCGACAATGGAGGCTGAGAACTCGCCAAACTCTGGGAACTCTGGCAACTAGCCGGGCTGCGAACAGCGTCTACTTTACTGTGTGGTCAGTAACAAAACTGTAGCACTTATTGCCCCAGCCACCATCAGCCAGTTGGCCCGTTGTTATCTCGGGCCGTTAATCTAATCAATTGAGCTGACTTCAAGTCAAACAGCAGAGCAGGCCACGGCAGAACCGAACAGCACCCTCATAAACAGTGCTTAGCGGCGCCTGCGCAACAGGTATAAGACAATAGATAGAGAGAGACATACAGAGAGAGAAAGAGAGAGAGAGATAGAGAACTGAAGGTCTTTCTCAGCACTTGTCTGTATGGGCATGGATCTGTATCTGGGTCTGTGGATTGGCAAATCTTGAGGTAACGTTCAGGGCGTGTGCATGACAAATGTTCTTTGATTTATTGACAGTTTCAAGTGGACGCAGTCGGCGTTCGCCTCAACGTTTGTCAACATGGCTAGTTGGTCACGTTCCTGGGTCGGTACTTCATAGACATGAGGACACAGGCACAGGCATAGGCACAGTCACGCCACCTGCTGTGCGAAGGCTGCAAACATTTATAAATAGCACACAAAATGTGGTAGGGCACATCAAAGTATAAAATGCGCCAAACATTGTTCGATTTTGACAATGTTTTTCTTCTTTTATTTGTGCATTTCGCCTGTAACCGGAGCAGCCTACAAAGCGCGGAAACCACCCAACATACGTCAACCCAAAATACATTGCTTCCGCAGTTGAGTGCCGATTCCATGTATTTGGTATGCCCTACATTTGGGTATTGTCTGATGTCCTGATGTCTTGTAGATATCCGAGATTGCATACAGTCTGTAAATTTATGACTTCAACAGATTGGCCAGTCGATATAGCCTTGTCTCTAAGTGTCATCATTTAAATAGACATTTTCTTCGGCATTATTTATGATATCTACTATGGGAAATATCGCTAAAGTTTTATCATCTTTTTTTTGCTTATGATTATTTATTTAAAATGTTTCAGGGTATGTAATATTCGGCTTGCCAAAAATTGCTGTGCCGTCTTGTTTCTTGATTTCTTTTTCTGTTTTTTTTTTTGATTTCCCTCCCAATTTTTGTTGCAGGTGTCGCCTGCATGCACACTTGACATAATATTGTTGCCAGTTGGCGGCACATTTCATTTCATTTCGGAATTTATTGTGCGCCCTCGGTGATTTCTATATCATTTTATTGCCGTTTGTGTGGGCGCGCATTCAGTTATGGTTTCTTTATACTCGCATTCGAACTGGGGTATTTTATTCTAATTTATGGTAATGGTGTTGCGAAATGAAAGAGTTGAGCTATACATGCAAGATTTATGCTTCCTAAATAGCAAATAATGTTCACAATAGTGGGAGGTAATTACTAGCCCAATGCATTTAGAATATTACACAAATACAAATAAGTGTGTACATTTACTTGTATGTATTGACTTATTATTATGAATAGCAAAACTTAACTTCATAACAACTTCGTGAAAATTGTTCACTCATAGATTGAGAACATCGGATCAGCCATAATGATTTCTTCTTCTTTTTTTTGGTCTTAAGTTAATGTACTTATGGTGGAAAGTTTGATTGATTTCGCTTTGGTTTGGGATCTTTGTACATTATGCTCATTTAAAGGGAATTTTTATTGGTCATTGTGATTTTTTGTTTTTAGTTTTTTATGACTCTATAAAGTTGGCGAAATAATTTTCATATCTGAAACTGTAACATTCAGCACTCAATCAACGATCCATTCAGCGCATCAGTCAAGCAAACAGTGGAACGGAGCGAAATCACGGCCAAAGCGCTGCGACAACAATAAAGCGAAAGCACTAAACAAAGTCAACATAACCTCAATTCGCCTTTAATGGCACAAACTTGGCAGGCTAAATACAATATAAAATGGCGACGTGCAAACTTAGCCAGACAAAGAGCGACCAAGAGAGAGAGAGAGAGAGAGAGAGAGAGAGAGGGAGAGAGAGAGAGAGTGGGATAAACACAAAATGGGCAGAAACAGAAAGAAACTAATCAAGCTGAACTACAATAAGGACGTAAAACAACAAAAGCATGGATATAACAAATAGAAAAATAGAAAATTATGATGGAAAATTATGAGTTAAGATAGCAAACGTTGTCGACGCTAACGTGAACGAAAGTCATTTGTAAAGCGAAAGAGACAACAACAACAACGCCTGGCGCTTGCCGTGGTCAGCTGTGGTCATTATTGCTGAAACATTTGTGCTCCCATATTAATAATAAATAAATTTACGTATATATATATTCAACATTCTTTGTGTCCCTGTGACAAACACGAACTCATTGAAAATGGGCCAAATTAAACGGGGCACGCAAATTGTTCATTTTTCATCGGACAGTCAGTGGTTCATCATCAAGATCGTGTTCACTATTAGTTAGATAGCAGCGCAATAACCGGTTGACATTTCGATTTACTACTGTACAGAAAAGCTGAAAAAGAGCTATTTATATTGGAGAAAAGTCATTCGAGTAGCTCAAATTTTATATATCCCTGGGCAATTTATAATTCACATTTATTGAATAGCAGAAGAAAACTTTTTTTTATTATATATTGATTATATAATTATTTTCTAATTACAAAATGTTTGCAAGAAAAAATGATCTGAAATGTGAATATATTTATTTTTTTAATTTAATTAATATCAAATCATATTATTTACTTTCTATTGCTTTCCTTTTGATGAATTTTGTGACCGTAATTACGTTGATAATATTCAATTAAAAAGTTGGAGCATATTTAAAATTTACAAAATTTATCTTTTCAGTAAATATTTATTTTGTTTGCTATTTGTTAATTGTTTCTATTGTTTCTATGCTATCTAAACACTATTGTATATAACACTATTATAACCACCAGGCAGCGTAAAATCAATATTTATAATCAAACAGCATTTTCGGCTCTTAACTATTTAAATATATAGCAAAGTGTCTAATCTCGTCATGGACTTGCAAAGCGATTAATTTGAATAATTTCTAGCAGTTAAATCGTATTGTGCAAACTTCTTGTTAACTTTAAACTTCTACTGATCCCAGCGGGTGACAAAACGTAGAAAAAATGTGTCTCATTTTTATGCATATCCTGAACGAGAATCAGTGCCCCAACCCCAGCGCGAACTTCAACTCCAACTCGAAACCGAATCCGAACCCATTGCCTTCCCGCACCACCGCCAGTGGCAGAAATGGGATTTTCAAACATATCGCATATACAAAATGCAAACATGTCTGGCAAACACAAATCCCATAAATGTTTTGAGTCCTCCAACCAATCCCCCTCTGAGCCGTGGGATGCGTGGAGTAGTGATAAAAACTTGCAAAAAATATTTTCATATGTGAAAATGTGTAAAGTGTAAAAGTTTCTACCGTTTGCAGCGCGCTGTTCGCCTTTTTGTTATTTCCTATTTCCACATTGTGTTTGGGTTTTGTGTATTTCTGTTTGGACTGTCTGACTGTCTGTGCATTTGTTTGTTTGTCAGTCCGTCTGTCTGTCTATGTGTCTGCCGCTGTGTGCGCATCAGGTGCTGTGGCAAAAGAAATTACAACAAATCCATTTGTGAAATTGCAAACCGAGACAAACCACGACCACAACGACGACGACGACGACCATCTCGGTTGATGATGACGCCTCCAACAGTGGCGCTTATCCAGTTGCCTTTGATGCTCCTCTCTGCTCCTCTCTGCTCCTCTTTCTCATTTCTTTTACTCGCATACTCGAGCAGACTGCTCTTTTGCACTGGCACTGGCAATGACAGCACATGGAGGAGCACTTTAAGAGCGGCAGACAATGTGTCCCGTCGGTGCTAACCAATTACATGGCTGGCCAGTGCCCCAGTCTAGGGCCACCTCCTGTCATTATGCACTCAAAATCAAGATGGAAGGCGGCACTCGCTGCCTGTCATTTGCCTCGGCAAACATTCATCTTACTAAAGTTGGCCAGTCAGCAGGCCAATGACATCGCCTCCCAAAAATACTCACACATTCCAACTCACTTTAGCTCCTGTAGCTGGGAGAGCACCTTGCCATCGTCGAGACATTCATCAATTTGTTAAGCGAAGCCGAGCAAAAAAGCGAAATTGAAACGAACATTTTTCGTGTTGCCGCTGCAGCCTGCATATAAATTTGCAAAAATAAGTGCAGCTCCGGTGCTACAGCTCCTGGCTGGCAGCTACTATCTGCACTTAGCTACCAGCTCCCAGCACCAGGACAGCAAACTACACACGTCAAATTTCAAACAAGTTCGGCCGCCGCAGGACATGCAGCAAACGGCAACGGGCAGCACCAAGCGACCGTGTCCGTATCCCACTGCTCGAGCTGCATAAAAACTCTGCCACCGGAGTTTCTACACCAGTGATGCCAATTTCGCATTTTTCGCATTGGCGCTAGCTACCTAGAGTGTCAGATACAAAGCGGCGTACGATTTAAAATTGTGGGAGTTTTAGCTTTTGGTTATCGGTTTCAAAAATATGCTCACTACAATATATTTCAATATTTACTTTTCTGAAAGATTACAGACATTATTTCAATAACCAAATAGGTTATATTGCTAGAGGGATAGAGTGTCCTGCAGTCGTCGATCATTTCCCTTTAGTGATGACATTTTCGAAGTAAATTGTACTCCGAATACATTGATATCTAAAGCATCCAATTCTTCGCCGATTCTATTCTACCTCTTTTTAATTTGGCGTTACTTCCTTCGAAAACTAGCTGCTTTTGATTCTCAAAGGTAGGCAACACTGTGCGAGACACACTGACAGTTGGTTTGGGGCCAGAGTTCAGCAGGTGGGCTGTGTAGCATTTTTTACTCCCCTTGTTATTGTAAGCGCTTCTGCTTGTCTCTCACTTTACGGGAGTGCAGAGACGTGCAGAGCGAAGCAGAGCAACAATGAAATAGGCAACGTCTGAGATAAAGGAATGCATCCACTATTTCTACTAACTTCTCCCATCTGCTTTCACAAATCAGGATGGTCTGGCTAAAATATGCCTCAGCTTTGCCGCTCTTTTCCAAAGTCTGCAAAGTTTTGTGAAAAACGGCCGAGCAAATGCACAAATATATGTGTCTAATGTTATCTCGGGGGTAAGAAAAATGGAGAAAACAACAAAAAACATTATTAAATTTTTCACGCAAAAACAAAACATTCGACGTTTAGGCCATTTTCGGATATATACTTTTTGCTGTATTTGTGCAGCCTCTTAAAGTTACTACTAGATCAGAAAAACTATCATATTTATTCAAATATTGCCAGAGCTTGCCACAAGAAAGAATTTTCATCATCTCTGCCAATAGCTTGCAAAAAAATGATTAAAATCAAGATATGTGGTAAGCAACCAAATTGGCATTTCAGCCTTAGCTATATGCAAAGGATTTTTGATGGAAACATGTTTTGTTTGAGTATGGAAAAGAAATGCATTTTGCACAAACTATGCGC
Source organism: Drosophila cognata (assembly GCA_035041535.1). Lineage (NCBI taxonomy): Eukaryota > Metazoa > Arthropoda > Insecta > Diptera > Drosophilidae > Drosophila > Drosophila cognata. Next base: position 441,848 of record JAWNLC010000616.1, read on the forward strand.
AACAATTTGTAAAGCTCACATCGTTTTTGACTCGGCAAGTTTTGAGACTGAAACAATAAATGCAGCTGCAGCTGTAATATGAAAACTTTGGGTCTCTCCAGACCTCAAAGCAGTATTCGCCCATTCATTGGCTACCTGCTGCCGTGTTATTAGCAGAATGAGAGAGAGAAAGGAAAGGAGAAGTAGAGAGCGAGAGAGAGAGAGAGAGAGAGAGAGTGGAGAAGCACACGTCAGTTTGGGGAATTGCAAATAAATATTTCCACTGCAGTTGCAGATTATTTTCACTGTTGCGACTGCTCTGCAACTGCGATTGCGAATGCGAATTCACCAAATTTGGGACCAACAAAAATAGCAAAAATCCACCCAACAAAATATATATACATATATATGCATATAAAATAGAACACGAGGAGCGGAGCAAACAATGCCAAAGCTGCTGAGACAAGGAGAAACAGTGAAGCAGAGAAATAGAGAAACAACTTAGCTTAGATTTCTCCGGGGAACTATGATAAAGTGCGCACCATGGCAAATGGCATAATGAAGACAAATAGGAAAGAGAGTTTCTGGTTTTGTTTGCTGGGCGTGGCTTAACTTGGCTTTTGCCTTAAATGATTTCAATTTATTTGCCTTCGATTCTCAACTGTGGTCAACTTTCATGCATTCATGTTCACTTTTGATTCTGATTGTACTTCTTCAAGTAGGCACCGGCAATTGCCTCCTGGAAGCGCCTTCGTTGATTGTCCTGCATCAAAAATGATATCAAATTTTTGGTGCTCAGGCCTCGATTAGCCTGTCGCTCCAGCAGGGCCAGCTCATCATCGGATGCAATGCCGTCATATGGATACTCCTCGCCGTCATATGGAGCCAGTGCCGGCTTGGCAACCGCTGCTGCTGCTCCTCTTGACTCCGATTCAGTGCTTGGCACATTGATCAATTCGAAATTGTCATCCACAATGCTGCCCTGCAGTATATCAGCAATGGAACGATAGTTACCGCTTCGGAAGCCTGCGGCAGGTGCAGCGGCAGGGGCAGCTGGTGGAGCACCTACGAAACTCAGATTCTGTGCATTGTTTGGGTTAACAATGACGATCGATCCGCCGCTACCGTTCAGATATTCACTTAGTCCGGGTATCTGGAAAGATGGACGGCGTGGCGGCTGCGGATAGGGATAGTAGTCAGGCCAGTAGGGAAAATTATTACGGTTGTTGTTTCTGTCATCATTTTGGTTGGGTTGCACAATAATAATGGGCTGCTGCTGTTGGTCACTCCCACGTCTAATCCAGCCAATGAGGCGTGGCTGAATTGCACTCAGTACTGTGTGAATGTGAAATAAAGATTGAGTAATTATATGGATACAAAGTTCAAATGGAAATCAACTCAAAAAGTCCACTCTAAAATCGATCAAAATAATTTGAACAAAAATAGATCGAAATTTAACAGATTGTCAATTTTTGGTGTTTCAAAATTAGGCTGCAATTAACAGTGAAGTACATCGGCACTGTTTAGTTGAGTTCGTAACAAATTTTGAGCTGTTGCAAATCCTTTTTTTCTTAATTTAATTCCAAGTTCCTTTTGCTTACCAGCATTGCGCGATGCGGCTTCGGCCGAGGTGATCTTAGCCGCAGAGGTTAGGGCCACACAGGCAGTGAAGAACAGAAAGAGTGGAATACAATTCTTGAACATCTTGGAAACTTGAGTGGATGAAGACTGTGCTCCAAGTGTCGATCATCAGTGGCTTATATAGTAGCACCTGTAATTGTAACTAGCCAAGTTCTGACTGCTTTCGCTTAGTTCACGGTTTAAGTGGCGTTTCGCTGAAATTTCACTCAGGTGTCAAGTGCTAATTTAATAGATGATCTATTGAGTGGGACTGCTTGTTAATATTATCGCCTCGTAAATCAATTTCAAAGCATTGCTGTTGCCCGTTCTGCCCAGTTCTCTGTTTATTGCAATCGTAAAATGTTTCGAAACTGGACTGTCTCAATAGTTTTGTTCGTTTAGCGCGATTTTCTTTGACCGAGTTTATGTTTATGTTTTGCATTTGCCTTAGCCGCTTTCATGATCGATTTAGCATTAAGTTGATAGTCCCCAGCAGACTAATTTTAGACGGCTGTCTGCCACGGGCCAATGGCGTGCTAATTTGTTTAGTTTACGACCAGATCAGATATTTAAGGCCTGCACTTGTGGGTCGCATGGATAACTTGCAGGCCTGCCAAGGGCCATTGCCCTCAGCGGTGAGTTTTGTACATTGAACTTGAGAAATTCTGTGGAGCTTATGAAAGCTGCTCCATAAAATACTAATGTGAAAGCAGCGGATTTAATTGGTAGTAAAAGGCGGAGCAGACACCAATCGCATAAAGAAGGTGCAAATTATCTAAAATAAAAGTTTTTTTTTGATGAAGAAGAGTAAATATTGTTTAGAATGAGTGGGAATCTCCCAACATTGTTTGTTTGTATTTCAAATATAACTATCACGACCAGATCTCCTTTATCTCATTTTTCAAGTCTGCACTTTCTATTTGTAGTTATTCTAACTAACAAATTCACCAATAGAATAGTAAATCGATTTTTTTTTTAAATACTTTCTGAAATCCTTCCTGTAGTTCAATCTTTAACAATTGTATTTTCATGACCAGGCCCATCATTAGTTGGCCAATCATCGCATGTTTCTCCGATGCGTCCCATATCAATTTCCTTGTACGTTATCCCTACAATAAATCCATTTCCTTTCTTACGGCTGAGTAAATAGCAACTTATGTGCTGGCAACATACAAAAGCCGGCCAAACTAAAAAGTAAATGGCAAACAGCAAATAATATCAAACAATATCCGTTGGCATATACGAGTAATAAAAGTGAAAGTCGCAAGCATCGTAGCTGCTCCTGCTGCAGTTATCCTTTGCAATCAGAAACCAGAGGCAACAATAAGTCCTAGATACACAACAAGAAGTACAGCAGTCACATGAGGTAAATATTATTTAAAAAACCGAAACACGTAGGCAACACAAAGTACAAATCGCACTCAATCAAAATCACCTCGAGACCACACCACACAACACACCAGCGAAAGCTTAAAAGATGAAATACACGGGAAGTAAAAAAACGAAGAAGAAGAAACTGAAGGACTGGGTGAAAACGGATATTTTAGCTGGATAGGGTTTCTTCCTCTTTGCTGTCTGCCGTAAGCAAAAATAAATAAGAAGTGAGCAGAAAATAGATAGCAACAATTGGGGCAAAGACAAATTCAACATTGAAACTGCCATGTACGAGGATTTAACAGATTTAAATTCTATTTGGCAAACGCAACAAGGATTTTTGTGGGAGCATATCCGGTTTTGGATGGCCCGCACGAGACACTCCTCGAGGGCTGTCATTTAATGTTGACCAAAGGCTTTCTCGTTTTGTTTTGGTAGTTCTGTGTGCGGCTTGAAAAGCTTGCCTCGTCATGTGGCAAAGTTGTAGCTTTGTTGAGCTGCTGCAGCCACTTAGCCCATATTAAGAGGCGTCTCCTTGTAGCAGCCCATGTGCAAATATTTATCGATTGGCATGACAATCCAATTCGTTATGCTTAAATCTACGGGCGCAGTGTGACCAAGCTGCCCTTTTGAGGTGTCAGGCCATAGAAAGAGAAAAAGGTGAGGCTATTTCCCATTTTACGATATTAAATGAAAAATCAGCACATGCACATCACCGGAGAAACGTCCAACCAGCCGGCCCTGTCCTAGCCTCTCTTTTTTCCATGCATGTTTGTGTGCCAGCATTTTTACGCAAATTGGCAGTTAAGACAGATTGGCCAACGACTGAACAAGTGGGTGTTCTCGAGAACCTCAGTTCAATTGGGCTCCCAGCAACTGCAACAGTAGCAACAGCAGCAGCAGCAATAGCAACTTCGCTAACAAGTGTTTTTGTGGTAGAGTCAGGTAGTAACTATGCTTTCGGTCTGGGTCTTAATTAAAGCTGTTGTGGCTGCATTCAGCACCGAACGTGTTAATCTGCTGAAAAGTGGAGGCGGGCTCAGCAGGTCTTCTAGCTGAACTATTCTGGTTCAGGTGAGATAAAACTATAAAGTGCCATAGACTGCTGGCCAAGTAACAAATTATTTAGCTTATGGTCATCTCATGGTAAAGCCTTATATAAAATAGGCAGCTATTTAGGAGAGTATCTTGTGATGGAATGATTAGGTAAGCACTAGAAGCTTGAGAGAATGTCATTGATCACTGGACTTCCATCTTAGAATTATGTCTTAAAATATTTTCCCATAGCAGCCTTGACACATTTGTTTGTGCTGTGCAGCTGCTGCTTGAGCGACATTTGCTGCTTCTAGAAAAAGGCATTTCCAGCTATTTCCGGCGCGTTACGTATGTGCGTCTGTGTTTTGTGTCGCGTTGCCATTAGGCATCCGCCACTGGGCAGCAGCAGCAGGACGCCACTGGCCGAGAGCCTCCAAGCCTCCAGCAGCAACAACAACAACAACAGCAGCAACAATAGCAGCAGCTCTCAGCTGCCACTCAGCACAAATTTTCGGCAGCATGCTTTTCCGGTTTGGCAACGCAGCAGCAGCGCGACCTGTGAGTTATGCTGGTTGCTCCTCCGTTGTGCTTCCTGCGCCTCAAGACCCATCAGCCTCTCAGGCTTACTCTAGTTCAATAAGGATTTCCGTTTCAATTCGTGCGCTGCGCCATTCTTGCTCTCAACATCGCAGTAGCAGTTGGCGTCGCAGTTGCTGCCTTTTGCTGGCGTTGTCCATTTTCGTTTATCGAATTTTTCACTTTGACGACCTTTGGGCAGAGTCGGAACTTTTTACACTTTTAGCAACAATTTCCTTGCTGTTGCCAAATTTTTGCCTTTTATTATTTATTTATTTATTTTTGTGCTGATTTCATGCGTTTGCCTTGCGACTTTTCGGCTGCTTTTTGTGCTTGATTTGCTTTCCAATTTTCAATGTGTCACTTTATGAGCGGGTCCATTAATCAAAAACCAAAAACAAAAATCTGAAGAAAGGGCAACCTTAAAAGAGCGTCAAGAAATTATTGCTTAAATAAGCGTGTTTCACTTCGTTTTTCTTTTTTTTTTGGAATATGGAGCGCTTGTGAAATGAAGCGACCACAGAATTGTTCTGAGTTGGCAATTCTTAAAAGTTTTTCACCCCTGCCACTTGCGCTTTTCTTATTGATTTTGTTTTTCATGCGTCATTTGGCTGGCAGCGTTTTGCATGCAACATACAAATTGCCACGCCTCAGCGGAGGCAGTAACGAAGATGGCGCCGAGAGCAGTCTTGAGTGCATAATTTATAGAGAGCCACATTTAAAAAACAACAAATCAATTACTCGAGAGGCGGCTGGCAACACAACGTTATCAAAGACTGACTCAACATCTGGGTGTGTGCGGGAGTGTGTGGGCGGTATACTGTGACAAAGACCTCGCAAGCAGATAAATTTAAGTATGAAACGAAGATATTCAAGTGATGCTCTTCTCTTTGTTTTAAGTCAAGATTCTAATTTCAATCATCCATTACTTATAATACAAAATAATACAATTTATTCTTCTATGTACCTCTGACTTGCTAATTATTACAGTTTCTAATTATGAACCCACTTAAACTTCACATAAAATCACTACAGGCATAATTAATCTTAATATGGTATCGCTATCATTTCGTGCTTTAACAAGCCCATCAGGAGAACTAAGCTACCCAATCTGCAGGGAGCACACTTAACTTCATTCCGCAGCCACTTTCTTAGTCGCAATCTTCAAAGACGAATACAACGTTCACATTTACAATAGCATCTGGCAAGTGGAAATAAAAAACCAAGAAATTTTTAAACACATCTCGTACAACAAGTCGTATGCGGAATGGGCAAAAAGAAAGACCAAGACTAACACCAAAAACCCAAAGACAACGGCAAAGACAAAGACATCGTCGTTGTTGTCGCATTTCTTTTGCAAGTGTCAAGTGTCAACGCCAAAATGATTAGGTAGGCGTTTCCAACAACAACAATAACAGCAAGAGCAACAGCAAGAGCAACAGCAAGAGCAACAACAACAACCACAACAACAACAACAGCAACTAGTACTCTTGGCTGGGTTTGTAGGCGTGTTTCTTGTGTCTCTTGTGCGACTCTGCCCCGAAAAGCTATTAAACAGCCTCGCCAAGCGACCAGCTGGCAAGGGGCAGGCAGGCGGGACAGGGATAGCAAAGGCAATGCTCCAATCCCCCAACATCCCCGTTTTTACACTGTCAACGCCAGCTGCGGCCCGACATCAAAATTCCCTAGTCTGCAGCTCGCAGTTCCCAGGTCGCAACTTTAGCTGCAGCTGCAAGTTGCAACTTCAACTTCCATTTAGTGTTTTAGTTTATAGTCCTGTTTTGATTTCGAAACATTATGACGACTGTTAAAGTTATAACTGCACGGCAAACTCATTCAACTTGAAATTGAAATAATTTTTAGCCTTCTCTCTCTCCCTCTCTCTCTTTCTCTATCTCTCTATCTCTTTCTCTCTGTCTCACTCTGTCTCTCTTGCATATTATGCATGGCTCTTTGCGCTTTTTATGTCTTCATCATTCATATTTATGCGTTTCTTTTTAATTTCGCTTAGCACTTGGCTCTCCCAACTAGTCTAGCGACTCCACCTACTCTATAAGGTGTCCATGGACTCGGCGGTATCTTTCCTGCCCCCATTGCGTGGGGGCGTGTATTATTGCCCCCTGGCCCCACTCGCCGCCTCGACTTATTTTGACAGCTCTTCGGTGTGTGGTGTGTGGCTGTCAGGCAGTCAGTCAGTCAGTCAGTCAGTCGTACGGCGAATCGTTCACATTTATGACTGTTAGGGCCAAAGGTTTTTTGCGTTTTATGCGCTGAAATTGTTGTGCAAAAAGCAACGATATGGCACCAGAATAGTAATACCAGACCAGGTTGTTAAATGTAAGCACATCGAGCTGGCAGATGAACACGAGAATGTTTGCATGTTCTACAGGAACTGAAACTTTTTTCTGAACGTTGGATAGTAAAAAGAAATAACTGATATTTTTACCATTCTTAATATTTTCGTAGTTCTTATCATTGAATAACTAGCATTTAAAGGTACGCCAGTTGAATAGAAAGAATCGAAGAGTGAAAACTTTGTTAAAAGCAAGTATTAAATGCACAAAGATATTTGATCATTCTCGCTAGCTCAACATTTTCAATAAATATGCATTTTTCTAACTTAAATACAAAACCCCTTGCGGAAATATCTGAGTATCTTTCAGTATTGCTCAGTCTGTTAGCTGTGTAGCTTAATTTGGCCATTTCCAGCTATGTTAACTAATAACTGGCAATTTATGAGGTTAGCCTACTCACATTTCCCTTGACCAATCAGCTGAACATATACACACCCAACAAGCTGAAACCCCAAAGACTTCAACATTCCCCCGTACACATTTCAGATACTTTTTTTGCAGGTCTGGTTGCCGCATATCTCACGCCTAATCATCAACTGCAATTTCAACGGCTCGACAAACCCACAACCTACGCAAAAAGCAAAAGCACTTCACACTCCCAGGCACATGGCGATTATTATATACCGGGCCGGGGATATGAATGATGGTGCTTCAGCTTTGCCATTTACATGGCTATAAAATTGAAGCCGGGCAGAGGGGCAAACGGAAAACTTTCGCTGGCGAAGCGAAAATTCCCAGAGCCATAATTTTTCACAAAACGCCTCTGACGCCGCATAATTGCAGCGTAATTTTTGCGCATTTAATTTCAACGTCTGGCCCTCTCTGTGTGCTCTCCAAACCTTAACCTTAGCCAAGAAGTGCCAACAAACTGCAGCCGGGGGAGTGTGAAATGTGACCGGCAGACAGAAGCAGAAGCAACCAAAAGCGTTGACTTGTTTACCATATTCGCATGTGACGATTTTTTCCATTTCTATTTCTCGTACTGGTTTTTGTTTTACTTCCCAAAACGACCCCGGCGACGTAGGCGACTTGTGCGACTTTTGTATTCAATTAACAAAAAAACACAATGCAAAAACATGTGGCTCCAACATTTTGCACATTTTTTTACCATGAAATGCTCTGTGCACAACTTTCTGGAGTGTTATAGTTGCTCTGCTAAACGTAATAAACAACGACCGAGAAGTAAGAATGTAAAATATGTAATTTGTTAATATATTATATGTTTAATATCAATCTATTTACAATTTAATAGAATACAAAAGCTGCCAGTTATATTTAATTTTAAAGAATATTATATTTTTGACAGAGACAACAATATTCGGCGCAATTTTGCTGATTTTATTTCTGGCTGTTCCCTTTTCATTTTCATGTGGCAAAAGTTGCGTCCATTATACAAAAATATTTTCGCTCGTTCCCTCGTCGTCGTCACTTTGCGGCATTTCAATGATAAAGTGGTTTTTGTGTCGCTGCCGCCGTCGCCTGCTACGGAAAATATATTAAAGAAAATGTTAAAAATTGCTAAAATGGGTTTTCTATTGTTCTCTGGCCGCTCGCTGCCTGCATTTTTTCGCTGCAGTAAAAAAAATGCCTGGCAAAAAATTGTTTATTACATTTTTAGCTCTGCAAAGAGGCGCACGGTAGAAAATTTATGCCCGACATTGAATGGTATGCAAGCAATGGCCCCAGAGGAGTGGGTCGGTGGTGCTGGGCCGGGCCGGTCCAAGGGCAGCTGGTAGCCCTGACGCGGCGTCTTGGTTAAACAAATATTTTTTTTTTAGTTGGCAGGCGATGGCATTGAACTTTGCTGGGATGTCATTTCAGCTGGTTAGGAAATGAAAAGAATGCGTGTCTTGAATCCATTCAAAATGCGACTTGCACAAGGTGATTGCAGTTGAAGTGCTAGACTAGGAAGAGCTTGTGAGAAAATATCCGGCATTTAAGTGACTTATTCAAGAACTCATTTCCATATGTCAAAAGTAAAGATCTAGGTTACATTTAAGACTGGAAGCTTCACTTAAAATGTGCTATGTTTTATACTCAGCTTGTGAGTTACAGCTCAACCTAAAATGGTACTCAAATATGTATCAGTATTATAAATCGAATTGTAGTAGTTTTGCTTAATGTATAAATTATTTTGTTACGACAATTCCCATAAGTGTGTAATAGGGACTGCTATCATGTGAATAATAAGTATATTTAAATATGTAATTTAATTATTTTTTCCATATTTATTATTTCAATTAAAAACCAGCCAGTAACAATATCTACAACTCCCTGTGACTAATATATAATCACAACTTTATCTTGTCCACAACTTACCCACATTACTTTATCCTTCTCTCTCTCTCTCTCCTCTCTCTCTCTCCTCTCTCTCTCTCCTAACAGTCGTCTCCCCCTTTTCCCTCTTGCGTCGTTAGTCCCACTTGAGTTCCCACATAAAATATCCATAACATTAACCACAATTACTATGAAATTGTATACCCAGCGAAATTGCAGAGAGCGAAAAATTGCCATTGCTTGTGTTGGTATATTTTTTGTGTAGCTGTTGGTGCTGTTGTTGCCGCCCACAAAGTCCGAAATTAAAAAATGGTTAAAAAATATTTTTCTATTAATTTTCCAAGCTGTCCTTTTTTTGCGCTGGCGTTGGCGTCGTCAACATGTGTTGCATTTGGCAATTAAATGCCTGGCAACACCAAAACCAAAAAGAAAGCAAAATGCTCCAACAAAAAAATACAACAACAACATCCACAACAGCAACAACAACATCCACAACAGCAACAACAACTTAGATTGCATCGCGGGTCTGTTGCCTGTTGCCTGTTGGTAGTGTAATAATTTTTGGCGCAGAGTTTCGCATCTTGAAGTGCAAATAAAATGCCGCTTTTTAGTGACTCAGTCGGAGGCAGTCGGGCCGGCAGTTTGGAGAGTGCGAAAATAATATGACCAGGCCGTAGGCAACGGTACATCCACCATCAGCTAAAAGGGGGAAAAGCTAGACAGAACGAGCTAAGCGCAGAATGGGGTGCCCAGGCATAGAAAACTAAATGAATGACATGCCAGGGCGTCTGCAATGTCTGTCTGCCATGGGCAAAGATGCATGGAGACTGGGCAACTGGTTACTGGCAGCTGGCAACTGGGAACTGGGAACTGGGCAACTGGGAAGTGGGCAACTTGCGGTCCGACGCCAGCCAGAAAACGTCTGCGGCGCTGGCTTCAATTAATTTTCGACTTGGTTATTGTTTGCGGGTGTTAATGGGGCGCGTTATCATAGCAGCAGCAAGAGTGGGAGCAGCAGCCTGATACTGATGTTGGTGCAGTGGCAGTGGCACTGCAGTTGCCTGTGGCTGTGGGCTATGTGGCAGCGGCTACTGTTGACACTTCACATTGCCAACTGTCTAACTGAATTGTGCAACTGAATACTGTACAGGGTTTGGGTAGCTATTGCTCTAATTGCATGCAGTTGCAGTCTATACTGAGTAGTCCCATTGGAGGGTTCCATTTGATCAGAAATTAAAAATGTATATGTTAAAAAATACATGGATTAACGCAAACTAGGTAATTGGCCATTTAATACTGACTCGAATAAATTCATGCTTAATGCTTATAGAATCTATAAAATTAACCACGTCACATTTTTATTATCATTTTTAAATTGGCTGTCAATCAAAAAAAAATTAAAGTATCTCACATTTGCAGTCCATTTCATTTAATGCACAGAAAAAACCTTTTAAAATGGATAACAGCTGAAAATATCACGAGATATGACTTTAAAAGTATTTGCAGAAAATATATACAACTGAGCAGTGAAAAACTTCTTTAAGTTCTAAAAAGAGGCTACCATTAATTACTGAGTGTGAGAAATGAGGTGTATTTTCTACATTTTACAACCATTTAACTTGATTTTATTAAGATAAGATAAGGATAAGGTCAAAAATACCCGTCTCAAAAGCATAATTACAATTTAATAGATCTCACTGATCACATCTCATCTAAATCTCTTGTTCATTAAGTTGAAGTCATTCTCAATTAATCGATATCTCATCGCATTCTCAATCAAGTCAAACAATTCTTAAGTTGCGCCTCAGTTTTTCCCATCAACACTTTCCGATGCAATCTCCACTCACATGGCTACCAAGATACGCGTCTCGACCTCTGAGATGATCTGTATGTTTCTCTGTATGGTTGTGTGCATGTGTGTGTGTGTGTGTGTGTGTGTGTGTGTGTGTATGTTAGTCTGACCCAATGTCCGCCTCCAATGCCTCCGTCCATGGTTCGTGTCAGTCAAAGAGCGACGGCGCTTTTCACGCATCTGTTTTTTGCTTTCGTCACATAAAAAAATTTGCATTTGACGGCAGCTACCGAAGAAACGGTGCCAGTGCCAGTGCCAGTGGCAACCCACAACTAAGCAAGAGTCCGACAGTAGTTGAGTTCGGTGCCCCTCAGCTCCGCACCTCCACAGCTCCCACAGAGTAGGGACTAAGCGAAGCGACCAGCTGCTGGTTTCATTGCAATTGCAACTACGGCGAACATGGAGCACATTAAAAGGCCGAACCATGGCCATAAAAACTATGCGACTCGCTGTGTTGCTAAAATGTTATTTCTTTTATTTGGGACTGTGCCGCCGACAACACAAACACAACAACACCAACAACAACAACAACAATAACAACAGCAATGAGTGCGACAACAACAAGGCGCATTTGCAACTTTGCTGCCACTTCCACTGTCAAGTTGGCGTAAAATTTTTCATTTCGCATATGAAAGGAAGTGTGGGCGCCAGTTTGGGCCACCCTACCCCTGTCCCTTCTCTCTCAGTCGGTCCCCCTCTCTCTCTCTCTCTCTCTCTCTTTCTCTCTATCTCTCTGACTCGCTCTCACCATAGCCAAAACAGATCCCAGGCCACAGCCGCAAAACGGCCTCAACGTTTGTCGTTTAGTTCTTTTTTTTTTCTTTATTTGATTTTTTTCATTTTGTACTTTGGTTTTCTTTTTGCATTTTATTAATTGCTTGAGTGAATTCGCGTCGGCTTTGCCGCCAGCCTGCAAAGTTTTCTTTGTGTTTTCTCGCTTTTGATCTTTTTTGAGACACTTAAGCATATATGTATGTACTTTGAAAATGGCGCACATGGAAACTATCATGATAGAAATTAAAAAGTGCTTTAAATACAAAGATTGAACTAATGTGACTGGTTCACATAAAATATGTATTCACCAAAGTATCAAAAATTTACTTCAAATTTGCCTTGGCTTAATTGAGCGACGTAGTTTCAAATTATTCACAGGTTTGCATAGATTATTTAATATAAATAAATAGTTTACGGAATTAGTTAGATATTAAAAAGTGCTTTAAATACAAAGATTGAACTAATGTGACGGGTTCACATAAAATATGTATTCACCAAAGTATCAAAAATTTACTTCAAATTTGCCTTGGCTTAATTGAGAGACATAGTTTTAAATTATTCACAGGTTTGCATAGATTATTTAATATAAATAAATAGTTTAAGGAATTAGTTATATACCAGAATTATTCAAAATACATTGTCGAATTTTTCAAGCAGTCTAAAAATGCATTAAACACGCAAAATCAACATGCAGCTTAAAAATTCTGATGTACATTTTAACGGATTTATGATGCAAATTTAATCTACACTTACCATATTACGCACAGAATAAAATCATTTTACTCAATTTGTGCAAATTAAATGAATTCGCAATGGATTTGATTTGACCAACTTTCACTGGTCGACACAAACAACTATTACAGTATTTGGCATAAATCTTACTATGTATGTATTTTGCTTTTTCTAAACTTTAATTTCGATGGTTTAAAAGCAGGCACAGCAATTTTCATAGTTGTTGTTGTCATGTCGCATTTCCGACTGCCTAAAGGGCAAACATCAGACTGGGGCCGACCTCCCCTGCCTTGTCTGGGCCATCATTTTCGTACAGTTTTTCGCGCTGTTTATATTTTTGTATTTTGACACGTTTTGGCATGTCGCTGAGCTATGCGCAGGGGTTAGGTAGAGGAGAGAGAGAGAGCGGGTTTAGGTTAGGAACTGTATGTCTGGCATTTTACATAAATTTTGCTTGCTGCGCGCTGAGAAAATCGTGTCGAGGAACTGCGCAACGTCGCCAGCAACTGCGACATGACTTGCTGTCATGTGACACAAACGCGACAGTTTGCAAGGTCACGTCACATTAATTTGCTGACAATGATGTATTTAGCGGGCAGAAGGGAGTGGCAAACAGTCAGTATGCATAACTGACTGACTGCCTGCCTGCCTGCCTGCCTGTCAGACATTCTTAAAGCCAGTCCAATTAAGTTGCAAAATTTCAAGAATTTCAAGAATTTCTCGCCAATTATGCATTATTTATCAACTGCATTTTTTCTCTTGCACTTTTTATCTTTGCAGCATAAAATGGGCGAAATTTAAATGAAATCGCTGAATGTGTGAACACTAAATTGGAAAACGTAACAAAAGTCAAAATGCCTGCGATAAAATTACAGAAATTGAATTGCTGGCCGAGGCAACAACAACATTTGTCTATTGATTGGCCCGGCGAAATTGAAAGGCTCGAGTACAGCTGCTGGCATTCTGCAACAAATTATTTAAAAAGTTATTGCCGTATTCAGCGTCAGGGTGTTAATAACAGTAAAACTTTATGCTGGCTGACATTGACTTTGATTTTATTGAGCAGACCCAGTGGCAGTGGCACTGTCGTCGTCTCAACAGCAGTTGGAAACCCGGCGAGCTCAGCTGTGGCAGGCGTGGCAGCACTCGAAATTGGTAAGTAAATGATGAGAGGCACTGTGGAATACCAATTACAATATTCAAATTATGGAATTTTTATTTTTTTGGAATGATGTACACTGATCATTGTGCAAAATATATATATGAATACCAAATACCACACATTTATTCAAATCTTTTGTTATGTAATATAAACCAAAAATATAATAAACGAAATGAAAAATTTCAAACAACCAATTTAAGAACAATTTGAAATTAAAAGCAGTCGGACTATGAAATATTTCAATTTTCCTCATCGTAGATAACAATCGATAAACGAAGATAATATATTTAGATTGTCATATATGAAATATATTAGGATATACTTGGCATTGTTTATTAAATATTCTTTGCATGTGCACAGCTTTTATATACAGCATGCAACTTCCACATTGATACACAATTTAAATGTTTTGACCAATACCCATTCCCCCTCTCTTCCAATCGCACTGACTGCCCCCTTTGCATTATGGCCCTTCTCGGTTGGCCATTGTACAAAAATACCGTCTGTTCAGTTCCCATGACATAAAATTTATGCATTTTTATTCCGATAACACACTCGTACACACACACAACCACATTTCCGAGCAGAAGCAAAAAAAATCTTGCTCTCAATATAAAAGGTACAAAAAGGTACAAAGCAATATTATGGAAAATATTTTGTGCATATGTAACAAAGCCAATTGGAACCAAATTTGTTGCTGTACTTAGTTGAAATGCTCAAAATTTGAACAATACATAGAATGTTCAACAAGGAAAAAGAATCAATATACATACGACATGGTCAATAATACATCATGTATATTTTGTAATGCATGAATGAGTTTTCCCAAAGTAAACTGCTTGAGTTCAGTTCGAGACCCTGAAAGCCAGCTACAAACATTACCTTTCTGATAGGGCTCCTTCCCTCGTTCGGCTACGCTGCTTACGATGCAACTGTTCAGGATAGCTGAAGTTCGAGGACTGGCATTTAATTTACCACTGCACTAAATACGCAATGGTTGAGATGGGGGCAACACTGAGCCAGAATCTACAAATTTGCATTTGCATTCGGCAATCAACATGGAAATCAATCAACCGCAAAGGGGAATAGGAGCGAAACAAGACAGAAACTAAAACATGCCGACGCTCAAGTGTTTCCCAATAATGCAAACCGTAACTAATAACTGTTAAGCGGGAGCAGGACCAGGAGCAGCACCAGGATCAGCGCCCGCCATCTACCAGTCACGCACTCAACCACAACCAATTACAGAAATTTACGCAAAGCGCCAGGATGCGTCGACGACGTCGTCATTAATAAACATGAGCCTTGGCATATGCCAGGCCAAAAGGTGGTTAGAGCATAGAAGCAACCTCCAATACATGCATACATATATATGTATATATATGTATAAATGTATGAGATATGTGTATATATATGCAGAGCCAGGTGCTGAGATGGCCAAGCAAATCGAAGCCACAGCGGTGCTTTTGATAGATGACTGCTTGCGTCTTGGTCTTGGTCTTGGTCTTAAACTTGGACGCTCCTCATTACCATTGCTGATTGGCTCCATCGTGGCGGTGGCTCCCAATGCTCACGTGTGTGGTCGCGTCCATCACAGCTGGCGTAGCTTCGGTTTTGTTTCGTTCCCCAAGCTGCTTCTGCTGCTGCTGCTGCTGCTGCTGCTGCTGCTGCTATTGTTGTTGTCATTGTTGTTGTAGCTTTCTGTGCCATTCGTCTGCTGAGCATAACAAATTATCTTGTTGTGGGCCTCTGGCTCGTTAGCGAGCAACTTGTTTGCTAAAGCCAAAGATATAAACAATTAAGGATCATCGAACATAATATACACTTGCATACTTTCATATGTGGATTTCAAGTTATAAATATTTTGCAGAATTTAAGCAAATTCATTCATTATTAACACAAATTATTTACCCATGCTTTTTGTTATTTAATATTATTTCCATTAATTTACTGGATTTTGTTATCACTTTATAAGCACTGGTCATTTTAATGCCTAATTTGACAAATTGACAAGTTGATTTGTTCAACAGATTTATCGTCGAACTTTACGTTGTCAATGGATACATAAAATTGCACTTTTTCAAAGCATTTGGACTTTCAGCTGGGTTTAATAATTTTAAGTGAATCCAATTACAACGAGTTTGAATATTTGTATGTATTTCAGTGCATTTTTCAAGACGTTAATAATATATTTTTATTTTAAGTGCCATTTTATATATATTTTATGATGCTTACCATTAACGCCAAGCTAAAGTAGCCAGTCGCAGAGTATAACCAGGCCAGGTCAGTAGCAGGAAATGGATGAAGCTGAATGAAAATCATGTTGTCGGTTGGTTGGTTGCTTGTTCGGATTACTTGGTCTGCTTTGCTCGATTACGAATCGGCCTGCGAGTATTTATTTAAATGCGTAAATATCTGCATGTCTGACATATTTCATTTGACCGTAGGCGCGTTGAAATGTTGCTCGAATTGCCTCGTGGCGAGCAAATAAAAAATGACAACAGCACATAAACAGCATATACATACATGAAATTATATATTTGTGTACATAATACTACAGCGATGCCGTTGCCTTTTTAAATGATTGTATATATTGGCATTGAAATCGAAATGCCCCTTCGAAAAATGGCTTATGCAAAAGAACTTGTTGTAAGCACTGAATATCAACTGCAGTCCGTGATATATTTCATTGGATTTGCACAACAAACTATTGACATGTACACATTTAAATCGGTCAGATTTTCCATGATTTTTTTTAAAAATGTAAAAGTATTTTTTTTTTACTATTATTATTTATTTATATGTATTTTGTTTTCAATGAATCTTAATAAAATGTTTTCATTTCATTTATTTCTATTCTTAATCTTACACACAAAAAAAAAAAACAGAAAAAAAGCCAAAATAAAATCATTGATAAATTAATAATAAAAATACTCATTGATTGCAGTTGATAGAGATAATCTAAGCCGGATTATAATATTTATTCGTTCAATCTCAAAACACAATTACTTATATCTTTATTAACAAGTTAATACAGATTGGCTGGGCTGTCTTTCATTTGACTGTCGCATATCAAGCAGAACCCACACACGTTCGAATATCTCACACATATGGTTAACAGTTTGGTGCACTGAAAACCCTCAGCTGACTGCTAGCTGACTGCTTTAAGCTCACAAAAGCAATTTCCGAATTAATTGCTTGGCCAGCCCCATGGCCTATTTACACAATATACGCTTTTACTTTCTAGACTCAGATGGGTGACTTACACTTTATAGCCACCACACTGAGCAAATCCCACACACGCCGGCGCGGAATCTCTTAAAAACCACTTTCAACACACACAGACGCGACTCGCAGAAGCCACACAAAAAACCTGATATGAATTGGTCTTAGATGTTGTCAGTTGTCGGTTGTCGGTTGTCTCTTGGCATCTCTTGGCGACGGCCTAAAACAGTGGCCGAATGCGATAAACTAAACACCCAAGCGGCAAATGCTGAAATGCATGTAATTTGCCCCACTGGCCGGTAGCTGGCAGGCAATACAAAAATATTTATGCATGTAATGTGCAGCCACCGACCGGCACCGGCAACCGCGACGGTGGCAATCAAAACTAAATGCAAAACTAAGATTAGACGGTGCAAAAGGGGCGCAGGCAGAGGCCAATTAAGACTGCAGGCTAAAATGCGGCACTGGCAGTAAACAACTTGTGGCACATTTAGCGGAAGCTAAACAGAAAATGTGTCTAAAAGAAATAATGGAATATTCGAGTTTCTGCATGCCCATTTCAATGGAAAACTGTTTTGTTACCAATCATATATCCAACAGGTAAAATAAGGCTTAAATGACTCAATTTATTGTAATAATAGTAAAAACAAAATGATGCCAAGACTTTGTGAAAGAAAGTAATTAATGTTAAATTATAATTCTATTTTAATACTATGTTTGAGAGAATATTGTGTCAAAATACTTAAACCAATTAAATTACAACACAATTAATGACAGGATTAACTTATTCGTGGCTGTTGAGCATTTAATATGCTTCAATAAATTGTGGAAATATTAAACTAATCAAATGAAGTAGTTTCTGAATGCTACCAGTACACGAGGCATATCTCTCATCGAATATTAATACAATACCTTGGTTAGACTATCAGATAGAGTCATTACCTCTTAGCAGCGATTGTTCAGCTGATACTTCTACTTAAAGATAATAGCACACTTCCCATTAAAGTTAAGTGCACAGTGGAGTTACTACTGTGTGCTGTGAAAGCGTTTGGCAACTGAGCGCTAGATACAAACACGAAAAAAAACATGACAGACTTTTGAGATACATTTTATTTTACGTAAATAGATTTTGCGATATAGATTTTTTGACAGCTCTCCGCAGGCCTATGGCCAAAGTTAATGTTGCTTCCAGGCTGTAGACCTGCAGCTGCAGCTGATCTCTGAGCGGCGATAAGAAGCACGAACCAACAACTGACAGGCATGGCTGTGAAAAAAAATTAAATAACAATTAATAGTCTAGCTGCCAGTGAAGGAGTTTTGGGGCCAGACCTGGCCCAGGCATCTACAACAACAACAACAACAACAACAACGTAAAGTAGGGAACAGATTTTGCATGGTCAGTCACTCGATAAATTAAAAGGCCGTGCAAGAGCGCTGATAACTTGGCGACGATTAGGAGACAAGCACCGCAACATGGAACATGTTTTTCTTATGGTATCAATTTTTTTTCTTCTTCAATGTTTTTGTTTTTGGTTTTGATTTTTTTTTTGGGCAGCGATTTATGTGTGCTGCGATAGAGCGTAAAAGTGAATGTTCGAAATGTGGTGACATGCATTTAAGATACTTTGCTTATAAATTATGTTAATTTATAGCCATATCGGGCTTGCTCTGTACAAAATGTTTTACATATAATGTGTACGTTTGTGTATCTATCGCTGTTTTGTTGCTGTTGTTTAATGTTGCGTGTTAAATGTTTGTCACGTCCATTTCCATTTCCACAGCTCGTTTTGTGTTGGTTTTTTTTTTTTTTATTATTTTTTTGTCTTTGGCTACGTACAATTAATCAGCGCATTGCCTTCGAGCCGGGCCCTTTGTGTTTATGGTTGCAACTTCCGTTGCATCCGTCAGATACGTTTTTGCTTATTGAAACCCAATTAAAACGAGTGCATAAATTGCATTACACGAATCTCTCGCTCACTTTCAGCCCCAACGAACCATAGCCAGAAGTTTGGTGTTGTTGGGGGAGCCGCAGATTGGGGCTAGGGACAGGGGGGACGATGCTCATAATCCACGCCTTGTTGCTTGTGTTGTTTACGAGCTTCGGTAGCAGATACGCGTCATTGAACGCGTTTCTCGAGCGGCTTATGAGCTGTTTGCTAGCTGCTTTTTCGCTGTTTCCAAACTTATGAGCAGACTCACAGCTCGCACACAAAGAGAAACACATTGGAAGATTCGCAAGGTCGACCAATAAATGCTCTACTAATTAAATTGTGATATTGTATATTATACATATTACATAAGTGATATCCCACTTAAACCCCATTGAAACTGCAGTAAAACCAAATTTCAAAATATTCATAATACTATCTGTTCATGTTCAATTCACAACAGCTCGAAAAATATTTAAAAATAAATATCTATTAGCAAATGATTGTGGTTTTATTTAATGGCATTGTGGACTGTCCCAATAGTTGTTCAAGATGAATAAAAGCCACAAATATGTGCATTCCTTCCATCTTCTAAGCAACTCTCACAGTTCCACACTAATAAAGTCTTTGCATATCTCATTCACTCAATGAACCAAATAGCATATTAACGTCACATTTCCCCTTTCTCGTGCTCTCTAGTGTATTTAAAATGTTTGCTTATAATTTGCCATGGATTACGCCTGCAGAGAAGCGATTTTACGATCCAACCAATCTTGTAACTCCATCAGAACCGCACAACCACTTGTGCCTTGCTTTGGTTTGCATTGAACTGTGAAATTTGTGCAATTTTCAATTTCATAAAGTTGCGCGGTGTTTGTTTGTGTTGTTTTACGCCCGGGCCCGAATGAACTTTGAATTATGATTATCACAAAAACACACACATACACCCACACACACACACATAGCCATCCACACATGCAGCAGGAGCCAGCTTGGACGCACTGCAGCGGACATACCCGGCCACGCACTCAAGTGCAGTTAATTAAATTTTGTGCAATTTATTTTGCGCAAAACTTTTCCGTGAACAACAACAACAACAAGAACAACAACGACAACTGTTGTTTGCGCCGTGCGTTGTTTACTTTTCACTTTGTAGTTTTGCATTTTGCCGTCAGAGTTTTGCAAAATAGTTTTTCCTGTGCCGCATCTCCAGAGGAGAGCACGAAGTTGAGGGGACCACGCATCCATTCGATAAATTCCACGGCGTAAAATGCATTGTTTATGCAGTAAATAAAACGTTTCTCCATTTCCAGCATATTGCCATTGATTTGGCATAGTTTTCACATCTTTGTAATCATCACTTTCGCGGAGAGGGGAGTGCAACTTCTTCTGTCATAATTGATTACCCGCACACAACTACATATATTGAAAAGTCTAGACAACTACACGAACATCGATCAATCGTCGAGAAAAGCAAGAGTTCTCTGCCCATAGTTTTTCTTGAACTTAGTCTCAATAATTAAAAATAATTTATGAGCAGCAATACGTCAGGGTGTAATGTAAATATTACAAACTGTTGCTGTTGTGGCCTCTCTTGGTAGGCGTTCCTTGGCGGCTCTCGTGAATGATTGCAACAATTTACGGGGCACTGGCAAAGTTTTGCTGTCTGTAGATAATTAAGCAATTGCGTTTTGACTAAATGAGTTTGCAGTGTACTGTGCTAATGCGCTGGGTAGAAAAACAACATATTTTCAAGGACCAGCGGGCACATAAGTACTTTCAGTGTTGATATGTACAAACAGAGACGAGCTTGATAAGTTTTGGAAGGTACTTAAGGGAATAATAAGGAATAATTTGGAGTGGGAATAGAAATACTTGAAATGGTTATCAGCAATCTATCTTATTTAGAAAAATATGTATTGGAGCGGTTACAATATATAAAATGGCAATTAAAAACCAAAATCATTAAAATAGGAGAAGAAATAGATATGAAATTCAATCCCTTTGCTAAAATTTCTTATTCAATTATAAATTAAATTATATTTAGTAACAACAGTTCTTAGCGTCAGTTGCTAATGAAATCTTCTCAGATTGAACACCAGCAACTTCATGGACAACCCGACCTTTGAAACCACTTAGAAACTGCTAGCACCTAGTGAAAGACACAGACCTGGACACAAAATAAGATACAGACACGACTGAAAAGCTAGGAGGCGGTGCTTACATCGTTGCAAGTAAAATGAAACTACGACAGCGAGATGTAAAAGTATCTATAACTGCAGATGGTGCGATAGGGTTGCCAAGTGGGTATGCGAGCAGCAAAGCTCACTTGGCTGCTCACCAAGTGCTTGGGGAATAGTAGTCTCCCGGTTTGACCTTTGTCTAGTTTCCTGCTTTTGGCTCAGCTGGCTTTGACTTATGGTGCTTAAGCGTTGACTGATTGCATCTAATTATTCACTGAATGATATTATTGTTGATATTTTTCTGTGTGCCTGGCTGGAGCACCAACCAGCTAGTTGATGATGCTGATGACGGCGTCTCAACGACCTATTCATGACCCTTTCGCTGTCTCTTGGGGGCCGCTGTCCGCTTGAGTGGAATTTCATTTGAAGCGTCAGCTGCTGTTGCTGTTGCTGTTGCTCCATTCGACAAGTGGAGGAGCCCAAAATGATAATTGCGCTTTTCATGCATTCTCTCAGATTCAGATTGATGGCAAATGGAAATTGAGTCTGCCGATTGTATCTGCTTCTTCTGCTTCTACCTCCCTTCGGCACGGATTTTGGGTACTTATTTGATTTTGCTTTGTTTCTGATTTAATTAATTTATGCGCTCGCCCGACAGGTGAGAGAGTGCGTTGCATAGCTTTTTTGATTTGTTTTAATTTGATTTCTGAATTAAGCTTTTTTTCCATATCCCAAAAAGCATAAATATATGCGTATTTTGTATAATATTTCCACATATTTCACTTTAATTGGGTGCCATTTTTCAAGTGTCAGTCAGCCTGATATGGGAGGCATGTTAGCGTGGAAATTGTAGTCTTGCTCGTTATGCATCTCGCTGCAGGCCACATCGCTGCGCATAATTAATTAACATACATAATTAGAGAGAGAAAGAGAGCGAGAGAGAGAGAGAGAGAACACTAAATTAATGGAGCTACTACCATTGCTCAATCACATCTAACTGATATTCAAAATTAATATAATTTTTCAGGCACCTGCAAACAGGCACTGGGCATGGAATCCGGGGCCATTGCGGACTTTCAAATTACGGCCAGTTCAGCACATGATATGGGCAATGTGGGCCCACAACATGCCAGGTAAATCCAATTAATATAAAGCAACAGATAATAATTGAAAACAATATTTAAAGCGATTGCAAATGTAATCATTTTGTTATCAGGTTTCTAAATTAATGTTGAAAATTAAAACTAAAATTGTAAAATATCAACAATTTATAAAGATGTGCATGGATATACCATCAAAAATATGTAATTATAAAAGCTCTCATTATATTTCAGTTATGATGATTATAGTCCGAAAGTAATCGATTTCACAAAATGGGTAGAATTAATCAGAGCGAAAACTAAATACATTGATGCTAAAGCAATATACAAATTTTAATCTGTGAGTGAAACGCAAAAGGGATTTTAATTACGACAGACAACAAAAAATGACTTTGTAAAACGCTTATTCTTGCCCGATGGCAATACAATATTTAGGTTAGAAACCAGCACGAAAACAACAGCAGCAACAACAGCAAACGTGTTATTTATGTAAACTTGAAATGATAAACAAGAAACATGCATTAAAATCTGCCACATAAAAACGGTTACATTGACGTGCGGCAAGCGGATACGTTGGGGGGGGGGCGGCGGGTGTGTTGCCAAATGGCAAGTGAGGAATATTTCTGTATCCTGTGTACATGGAAATTATTATGAATTATTTTATGGCGTGTTTAAATGCCTTTATGTCATTTCTGCCAAAAACAAGGCAAACACACAAATGACATAAATTTAAATAAGCACACAAAGGCACACACACACACACACACACCCACGAACATACTTATGTAAATTAAGCAGAATAATGATACAACTTATGAGCGCTTTATATTATGATGACATTTATTTGCCTGCTGTTAAGTTGGCCAAAAGCATTTACTGATTTATCTTCTTGCCACACATGACAAATTCGCGCGCGCTAAAATGAAAAGAAACTCTCGGGGTAATTATTTAGTATGTCCAAGCGCTGACCCCGAGCTCTGAGATCATGAATACATAATGCATAATGTTGTTGTGCCCGTAATAAACCCGCACCACACATAAGAATAAACAATTTTATGACGCACTAAAATCATTTGCACAATGTGCAAACAAAACAAACAACTTTGGATGGACAACAAGTAATGAAAACCCAAACAAGCCCACAAAATGTCAAATAAAATAACTTGGCAAAGTTTCTCCCAGCCGGAAAGAAAACAACCTATAAAATGGAACTTTTTAACAGTGTCCAACGAAAACTATGCTTGTATATCGAAAGTTTGGGTTCTCACTGCTAAATGGATGCCATTTAAATGGAAAAGACCTTATTAATTTTTATAATACAAACATATATCAATATAATGTATATTTGATGGAGTAATCATTATGAGACAAACATAAATTATTATTTTATGAACACATATAAATTGAGTATCAAGTATCAAAATTATAAATAAAAGAATTTTTTTAAGCTGGAGTTTTATGTATAAGCTGGAAATATGGGCATAAATGGAATAAGATAATAATAATAGCACAAAGGTATTTACCCCACAACTGTGAAGAATACATGTTATTTTGCATCAGGACATATTTAGTAATCTATATCATTTATAATACTTAGAAGAAGTATTACATGTCGAAATTAATAAGGTCAAAGATGAGAATATTTCTTATAAGCCAGCATTATTGGCTGATATAATGTCATCTTTCAACACCCCCATGCATTGCTGCATGCTCCATAAAGCAAGTTTGCCCCTCTGAATGCCATCACATATAAATGGAGCCAAAGGTCAGTCAGTAATGGGGAGAATCCAGAGACAAACAAGGCAAAATGTAAGCAAAGCTACAAATGCGACATAACCAAAATACAAAAGCAACAACATGCATATATGAGTGAAGTAACAAAAATATTGATTATAATGTCAATGTCGTCTTGGGGGGGAAAGAAGGGAGCTGTCAGAATTGAAGGGGGGGGCTGTAAAAGTGGAACAGCAGGCGAATCGAGCCGAGGCAAAGCGCATAAAAATAAAAGAAAAGCAATAAAATTATGCAAAGTCAACAGAAAAACGACCAGCGACAGGCGACAGGCGACGTCGACGCTGCCGACAACGTTGAAAAAGTGGATAAGGATGAGAATAAGGATGAGAATGAGAATGACGGTAACGGTGACGGTGCCCTGGTACGTGTTGACTACGAGCCTCCAGCTGTATCCATGAGATATATGGACAGAGTGAGATAGGGAGAGAGGGGGAGAGACAGGGAGATAGATACAGTGGGGTCTACGGTGCGCTAACAAATGTTTGGTACTAAAAATGTCACACATGGCGCTTTGCATGTGGCGCCCCCTGTAAAACAGAAAGCAGTTAAAGAGAGAGAGAGGGTGACGGAGAGGAAGAAACGTAGCTGACTCCGGGAATGTGCGTGCCCATGCCTAATGATGCCCGCTGTGGGAGAGGGGCAGGCGAATAGTGGGGGCAGCGGGCAGTTTTACGTTAAACATGCGCCAAAGTCACATGAATTTTTATTACAAATGAAAAGGTTGCCGAGGCAGCGAGCGCGAGAGGCAGAGATCCAAGAGAAACACTCAACGTATGATAAATGAAAGCGCGCTGCTTATTGAAGGGTTAAAGCAACAATGTCTAGTGCTTTTCAGAGCCAAGTTCCAAGATTTACGGCCTGCATTTGGCCCACTTAGCCGCAAGGATACGGCAAGGCAACTCTTGTTATTAGCGTAGCCTAGTTCGCAACACCCCAAATGAAAAAATAAAAAACTAAAAAACAAAAGGCGAGCACACTGCAAATGATGCCATTGAAGCATTCTTTATGAGCCTTACGTGACCAGAAACTCTTTGCCTATTTTAAGTTGTGTAGCATTCTCAGGTGATTCGAGCTAATAAACTTTAGCTTCAGAGAGTTTCACTTTGCGCGCGCCACTCGCAAAAAAGGCATTGAAGAAAATTGACTTTATTTGCCTGGCAGAGTGTTGCGAAAATTCATTGGATGAGTTTTTTTGGCGGGCTGGGAAAATGACAATGTGAGCGCCGCGTGTCAGCAAACATGAAAAGTCCATATTCATGCGTGAATTTTGATGGATGTCGCCTAATGAAAATATGCGACGCTTACCTCCCCCACCTCTCTCTCTTCCTCGTCCACATACGTATCCTTTTTCTCTCTTTTTCACGCTCGGGAGAGCTTTGTGTCGTATGTGTTTGGCATAAATTGTTGACAGTTGAGTTATTTTCGACAGTCAGCCGTGGGACTCGGTCTCTCTCCCTCTCCCTCTCCCTCTCCCTCTCTCTCTCTCTCTCTCTCTCTCACGGTGTATCTGCATTTAGTCGCGCTCTCTCTTTCTGTATACGCTTGACTCACGTTTGGGTTGCCTAAATGTAGGCTGCTCATAAATTTGTTTCGTTGCTTTTGATGTTTCGGCTCTTGTGGCAGTTGCCTTGATAATTGAAGCAATTTAAGAAATGGTCTAGCGAAGCACCAATACGCTCCTCGTCGCTGAAATATGGTTGAAAGTGGTTGGCATGTTAGGAAACTGTGTCAAAAATTGTACAGTCAAACAAAAGTTATCGTGAGAATTGCAAACTAACATAAAGCCTCAAGAAGTGGGTTAAAATCTACATATTTGGTACATAAATATTATTCTTAGTATTTAGAAAATTCTTAATATGGATTTTAAATGTCGGAGTCTTAAACATATTAAATATATACAAATTATTATCAGTATTTAGAAAATGTTTAAAAATGTATTTAAAGTCAAAAGCTTAAATCAAAAGTTATTTTAGCATTTAACTTCGGTGTTGAAGGCTGGCTTTTTTGAGTTTACTGATGAATCATGTGGATATTTGAGATTTGTGGTAAATATCTAAAACTCACACATTCAATCCTTTTGAGAGCTGAGCACTTGCTCTGCGTATTATCGTTCCTTGAACTCAAAACTAGAAAAATGACTTCCGTTGTCGCTCTGTTGATTATAACCAGGCAGCATTCAAGCGGCACTGATTAATAAAGTTAAATGACTTATAAGTCCATTAAGCAAACTTCTTCATTCTTGCGTAAAGTAAAAATGCCAAAGAAATTAGCGAACCAAGGCAAAGAAAGCAAGAAAAAAAAAAAAACAAGAAAACAAAAACAGAACCGAAAAACTTTTCACGTCTGCCGCTGATGGACAGAAATACTTACACATAACATAACAAACGAGGAACCGAGAACGGGAAACAATTGCAAACATTTTCCAATACACAGCCAAAGAGCAGCTGAACCATCGAGCTGGCAAAAACGAACAAAATAAGGAAAGAGGAAAAAGAGAAAGCAAAAGAAAAGCATAAAGTGAACTACGTAAAATCTTATGGCAGCTTAGCATGCAATAAGCAGAAATCAATTGACCCATTTGGTTTATGTACTGGAAACAAAGGGGCGGGCGACCCCAGCCAACCAACAAATGTCATCACATGGCAAATGCAAAAGGCGAGTGCCTGATTCGTATTGTTTTCACATTATATTGACAGCATCGAATCAAAATCAACGCAGTTTCAATTGAAGCTATCCTCGCTGGATGGCAATGGGAACCGAAAGCTGCACTTTATATGCCCCAACGCACAAAACCACAAAGAACAACTTTTGTTCACGAAAACTTACAACGTTTTGCAATCAATGGAACTTCGATTGTGGTTAAGGAGTGGCGAAGAGTGGCAAGGTTCGAGACTCTTAGGTTATGGGGTAAAGTCAAAGTCAATCTGAATGCGACCAAATGTCTATGTCGAATCCAGATAATGCCTGAAAATATCTCACTCTCTCGTTCGCTGTTTATCTATCCCGTGGTCAAGGGTAACTATTGCCGGACAGAGCACGGTGCGTATGAGCAACGCTATCTGGCAATCATTTCTGTTTGTTGGAAAGTTTATTTGATAAAGTGCCAAAATATTGTTTGAAATGCATAAAATAAAAAACGGAAAGAGTGCCTCATGGTCCGAAAGCTGCGAAAAATTGTACTCCATTGCTCTGTGTAACAAAGAAAATATAATTATTGCATTGTTTTAGAGAAATTAAATACATTACAATGAACACACTCAATTTTAATTGGACTGCAGTGTAAGTCGCTCAGATATATTATTTTATATATATTATACGAGAAACTGGTCCAATTACGCTGAAATGAAAATTTCGTACTTAACTTTATGCTTATAGTTTTCTGTACAATGAAACTATTTCTCATTTACTCCATAATTGTGAATCTGACAGCGTATACAACTGATTTGCTTCACTACCCTCCAGTTGGTGTTTCTGTCAGTCATTTGTAAATTGTATATAAAATACTTTTGGGATTCTACAAGCTACAAGCTCTGAAACATTCCAGTTGTTCCGAGGTTCAGCTTGTTGTTAATTACGAATATCGTTATGAGCACTTGGCTATTCCGTATTATACATATTTGTTAAGCCAAAAGCAGATGCCATTGTTAGTTACGGGCATGTACTAATGTTGCATGTAATCTGGATATGTTTGCCACAAATTGGAAACAGGTTTGAGCTCGCACTCAAATTACGAACATTTTCCATTTCGGGGCGAAGCTTTTGCCCGCATCTTCCCCACCGCTCCGCTTCATCCCTTAATTGCCGCTCTAGTAGCTGCATTTGCTTGTGTTTAAGTCAGCCCCGCTGCCAACCACATTTTGTTACAGCAACCATAAAATTGATACGTATTCGGGGAGGAGAGTGCCCAACTAGGAGATACCTTCAACATAGTCCTGATCTTCTGTATCTCTGTTACCCTTAACATCAAGCAGGTGAAGTATTTGGTATCTGTGTGTGTATCTTGTAACTATTATACCTATTACAATATGCTCAAAACTTAATACATGTACCAATTTTCTAGTTATTTTTAAATTTATTTCAAAATTTTAAATTTGTAAAATTCTATTCCCATGTGATTCAAGTCTACCCATTTTGTTTGCTAGCGGGGTATAACAACAACTGAAATCCTGTGCTTTTTGGCTCCAATTCAGCTCCATTGTTGCTCGCACTTTTTGGGTTTTGTCTGCGGCTGTCGCTCACTTAATCGTTGCCTGTCTGTCCGATTGTCTGTCTGCCAATCTGTCGCTCGGTCTGCCTGTCTGCCTGTCTCTGGCATTGATTTTCTACTTTCAGGCGAAAGGCACGTCACGCGGCCGGAATAGAGGCACGGTTACGGGCACTGATTACGGCAGCCAGCTGCCAGTTTTTGGCCACTGGAGCAATTGTTGTTAACGCGTTTTCCATTTTATTGCATTAATGTTTGATTTGGTTTTGCCTTACCCATACACCCCGCTTAATGTCGGCCCGATTGAATTGATTGCTGTGTGTATCCGTATCTTACGCTGTGGGCGTATCGGTATCTCTGTGTGTGTGTGTGTTGTTCTTTTTTTTCGCTGCTAGTTCTTTGGCACTTGTGTGCTCTGAAATTCGATTTCATTGCCAGTTTCGTCTCTGGCTTCGTTACGCTTCAGCTGTCAGCAGTATCAAACTGGGCCCACTCCCTTCTCCCTCTCTTAACGTCCTTCACATGCTGCGTAATGTGTTAATGTGCTTTTTATGTTACAAATGAGTCAATTTTTATGATTTAATGTTACCCAGCGCCATCGTCCAATTCCAATTTTGATAACGGTTTGGCATTTTTCCTACATTGATTACCCCAAATATGGTGGACGGGACGACCCGACGAAAAGCATAAATTTGCTTGCTTATTGAATTATTTATAACATTTTATTGAATTTCTTCATTGCCACGCATTATTTCTCGCAACTTTGGCATTGATTTGGGTTACAGGCCTCAACAATTTATAAGCTTATTGCAACTTAAAACCGTTTTCCATGCTGCCCCACTTAATTGAAGAAAAATTACGGCAAGAAAATTCTTGCTCGCTTTGAGCAACTAAAGTTAAGGCATTTCCAAGGCAACGGACAGCGGTTGAGGAAATTCCTTGGCATGACAGGGGGGAAAACATGTTTTATTAATTTCATTTATTAAAAATACACACCGTTGGTTATCTTCATTAGATTTTGTCAAGCTGCGTCGTCGTGCCGCTTGGAATGCCGACGCCCATACACTTAGGCAAACAAATACTTGCAGCTGGGGCGTGTACCAGAAAATTCCAAGAAAATAGCGACGTCGACGTAATTGCTGCAAAATGTGTGAGCTGTGGAGCTGTTGAGCTGTTATACCTAGGTACAAGGTGGCACCTGTAAAGCACTTGTAGCCAGGGCAACACTTTAAGCAAAAATTTACGAAATCTATGAAAATGTTTTCTATGAAGCTTCCAAGTGCTAAGGTGCTCTTCTATGTTTCTCTCTAACTATCTTTCTATCAACTTAAATCAATTAATATTTAATATAATAAGCAAGCTCTTAATATATTATTAAAGTGATATTTTATCTTATTAGTTATCTCACGTTAAATAATTTGTTTTTTCTAACGATGAACGAGTTCATTTCAATTGTTTAAATGTCAGTAGATTTTCACATTCATATACTAATATTGAGAATTAATTGGGTTACTTTTACTAGATGAATGAAAAACATAATAATAAAAATAACAGCAAATTCAGGTTTCTGCCAAGTTCCACTTCTGCGGCTGCCTTTCTCCTTATCGGAGTCTGCACATAAATAGCAATGGGAGAGATCTAAGCAGCAGTGCCCTAGAGCCAAGCCATACCCTCCAAGCGTCAACACAATTAAGATGCCTTCAGGCAGCAAATTGTGTGGCACGCATGCGTAACCAGCAGTAGCAGCAACAGCAGCAGCAAGTCTGGGAGCCGCATTGACAGTGCCAGTTAAATTTAAATACACCGAGTAAATACCGGGGAACTGTTTGCAGCGGTAATTGAAAGTCAAACACAGTGCAGTGCCGACAAGTGGCCAGTAGACTAGCAGACTAGAAGACCAGAAGACTGCGCATGTGCAGCCGACAACAATGCGACCGAGACGACCCGGGACAACTCAATCGAGTGCGGAGGTCTGAGACCCCGAGACTATTTGCCTACGCATAGTTATGGCACATTGAGACTTGCCTATTTGCTCAAAACGTTTTCACTCCGACAACTGCAACTGCTACTTTGAAAAGAGAAAAAAACTGAAAGAAAAAAAACAGTTACAGCTTCTTGTCTATTTGTATTTGATCAAGAGTGACTCTTGTTGGGTTGGGCCTAGCTACATCTACCTACATATTTGGTCAGCTGTTGGGGTGTACAGTAGATTAAATACCACGGTAAGTGTAAAGTAAGATTAGTAAAAGCCATACGAATAAGCCACAATTGTTAAAATGCTTTAATCGGCAGTTTGGAAGCCGGCAGGTTTATCAAGGTTAAGTCAATCTTTCCAACAGTGTGAAGAGCATTGTTCATTCAAGAACGAGTTCTTGGGAACGATCTGAAAAAATATTTACCCAGTGGACAAAAAATACCCAAAAAAAAACACCGTAAGGACTTAAAGCCTAGCCTTTAACAGTTTGAGTCACATTGTGATATCATTCAGTTTGCCTAAAATGCTTCCATCAGTTTGGCTGTCACCTTTTTGAATATATGACAAACCATTAAGACAAAAGTCAAGCGCGACCGCAAAGGAGGGTGGTGTTACCGCAGTGGAGAACCATAAAAGATGACTTTGTCACAGTTATTGCGCCCTGGCAATAATAACTCGAGAAAGCTGCAGAAACAACAACAAACATGACAGACCGCAGCAAAAGAAAAAGTGCAGGCAAAGAAAACATAAACCCGACTTGCAACTAGCGAATAAGAGAAACAGCTGCCAAAAGAAAAGTAAATGGAAAATGGAAAATGACATGCGGAGGACTTGGTGGGTTCGTTTTGCCAACAGGCCGCAAAAATATAAAAGCATGCAATCCAAATGCCGGCAACACTTTACTGAAGCCAAGCAGACAACAAGACAGCATTAGAAAGGGGGTTGTTGGGTTGCTGGGCGGCAAAATGTTAAGAAAATGTGAGAAAAAAATTGCAAAAGAGTTTTGCATTTTGTGTGCCATTGTGTCAAGTGGAAATTGCACGGAGACGACGATGGTAAAAACCTAGAAAACTGGCAAACACGCCAGAGCGATGACAACGGAAAAGATGACAATAAAAATGGTGGCTAAGGCTTAAGCGAACTCAAACGCAACAATAACAACAGTAGCGGCAGCAAAAGCAACACCAACGTCAACGGCTTAAAGTTCACTGGAAAATATGAAAAGCAAAATGGCGACAGCAGCTTCAGAGACGTGCAAGCTGGCGGCCATTAGCGTTTTATGGCACAGCCCAAGAAATCGATAAAAACACGCACACATGTCTTTCCTGTTGTTGTTGTTGTTGTTATTGTTGTTGTTGTTGTTATTGTTGTTGTCGTTCCTGTTGTCCGTCCGCTTCGTATGCAATTTGCCCTGTGCAAGGGTTAACGCCAGCCTCAGTCTCAGTCACTGAGTAAGAGTTAGCCTTTTTTTTCTTACTGTAATCATAAAAGCATAACACAAAAGCCATTATGCAATATGCCCAGCACAGGCAAAAGGCACTGGATATGACTAAAGCAGGCTCTAATGTGGGTTAGACGTGAGTTAACAGAGACAAGCGGCGACGCAGATAGCGAGAAAAGAGACGTGTTGGCTTTGGCATATGCACTTTTAAAGTCAAGCTCAGTCAACCGTGAAAAAAGGGGTGCAGATTGAGTTTATTTAGCGCAGTAAACTATAAGTGTATGTAAATATACATACTTGTACATAAGAGTGTTTTGAAGAGCCAATCACATGTTCTTGAATGTATCTAGATTAAATTGTAGTAGACGGTCTTTGCAATCCTAATTTTTTATACTTACAATATTTTACGTATAAACAAGAGTGTGAATATTTCAAAATACTCAGAGCAAGCCATTTCTAAATATTTGTTTGTCTCTTTTAAGAAGATCTTAAAATAAGTAAGGTGTATAGTTTACTACGACTTCAGCACGTGTCAAATGTAAACAAAAAAGGTTTGTGGCATTGATTCCACAAGTATTTTGTAATGTTTCACACTTTAATGTTATGTCTCTTCTTCAGCCAACTGACATTCACTTAAGCCTCAATGTCAATCTATTTAGGTGCCATAATTATTTGCAGACACTGTGCTAAGGTACGTGGCAACAGCCAATTAAAGACATCTGACGACCATTTTGAGGCTAAAAATTAATTTGTTAAAGGATTGCTTGGCAGTACTGGGCTTACGGCTTGCCACCACAGCAAGCGCCAAACTCTTCAAGCTTAGCAAAATATTTTGGTAAGGGTGCCAAAAAAAAAAAAAAATTAATTTAATTAAAAACTCGGCGAACTGAGGCTGCTGCTGTTGTCGCTGCCAGGCGCTAGGCGGCGCTGCTGTGTTCTGAGCGATAGAAACAAAAGCAGCAGAAATTGTTTTCGCCATGGTGCGAGGGATAGGGGAAAGGGGTTTCCTTTATAAACGTCGACGTCGACGACGACGTCTTTATGACAATCGTAAAAAATAATTTTTAGTAGCTTACAAGCCGTTGGCAGGAGGCAGTTGAGCCCGTTGCCTTGGCATTTTAATTGCATCAAGTGCCATTAAAAACGTTGAAAGAAAAATTGGAAATTAAATGAAAAATAAATATGTATGTGTGGGAGAAGGAAAAGTGAGTCAGATAGAGATAAGCTTAGGAAGGGGCGACCCTTGAGCATCGCACACACACACAAACACACACACATACACACAGAAGAAATTGAAAATGTAAATATTTGGTCGTCACCTGTGTTTTTCTTACACTTCTCACAATTTGCACACATGCAATAAGATTGTCACGGAATGCTAAGAACTAAAGAGAGAGGGAGGGTGGAGGAGGGGGCAACTCTTCGGCTGTGCTACTTATTAGACAACCCGCAGCAAGTTGGGGGAGACTCTAACATATGTGGCTATATATACTCGAAATGGTAAGCCGCTTAAGTTTTGTCTCGGACCCCCACAAGGCAAAAGTTAAGTTGCCCAACCAAACGAGCTTCATTCAGTGCAAATCAGCTTAACTTTTTGCTCCATAAACTGTAGCATATTTTCAAGCCTTGCTTATGTGTATGTGTGTGTGTGTGTGTGTGGGTATCCAAAGCACCAAAACAGAAATCTAGACAACCTCATTAAAAATAGGAAAACAGCCAGCAAGCAAGCTGAAAACGAAACTTAATAAAGACTCTGCCTCATATGCATAGACCCACAAAAAAGGATACCCAAATTCAAAGGCTAAAGCAGAAATAAAAAATGGAGAAATATACAACACATATCAGCCTAGGGGCAAATTCTTGCCAAAATAAAAAAGGGTTGCCTTAGTCTGTTAAGGCTTGCATTGTGCTTAGCACAACAAACCAATTGGGCACCTAAGCTACAGGGTACTTCCTCTATGGATAAAATATATGCAAATTCGATTTTGCATAGCGCAAAGCGCACAATAAATATGCCAAAAGGACTAAAAGAGTATTGTATAGAAGTATTTAAATAAATAATGGACCCGAATGTTGAGTGCATTGTAATGAAGTCAATGAACAAATTAGGAAGCTGTACCTCCATACAGGCATTACAACATTAACGAACCTTAAAAGACCTTAAAAACATTTACGAAACTTGGTCTCCAAAAACCCATTGTTTGAAAACGCTTTTGTAGAAACTTGAAGACAATTGCTTATAACTATAGTAACTGTAAAAAACTTTTGAGACATGCTTGAATGGCCTTAAATCCTACATGGATATGACCCTTTCACAACAAAATGCATCTCAAAATAGGCCTCTACGTCATAATTAACACTAAGATTACAGAAGATGTTATCTGAACTAAAAAGTATTCTATACTTTTCAATTATTAACAAAATTTGCCACAAATGGAGAAGAGTACCTGGTGTTTGAAATTTCACCCACCGCAGATCCAATGCACCACAATAACATACAAAGCATATGGCGCCGCCATCGAGCCACATGTCCATGCATATATTTTCATAATTATATAAATAAATGTGTGTAAGGCCACAACACAACACACAAGTGAAAGCGACATGAATTTATATTAAAAACAGAGTATAACTTTACCAGAAACCGGGACCCAGTAGCCCACAAATGTATCTGTGAGATACTTGTGCGTGTGTTTGTGTTTGTGTTCTTGTATCTGTTGGTTGACTCTAATTTCAACGTCGTTTGCAACCATTTCGTGCTGGCGAGCATAAAGTAACACAAGACCTAGTTAGACTTGCCTGCAAACCAAATGTGCCTTGAATGTGTATGGGTAACAGTGAGAGTGAGTGTGTGTGTTCAAATGCAACATTATGGCCACTTAGTTGTGTTGGTTTCGTGGTTTCGGGTGCCTTGCCCCGTTGTGTGGCTGCAGTTATGCGATAGCTGCAGCCTTTTATGGCATATTTTAGTAGCTTTACCTAAATAAAAGTGGAGCTAGGTGCCATTTCCTGCTGCTGACCATAACGCGCCAAACTATGCAGCGGAAAGTATGCTCAGGATAACACGCACGCTCACACACATACCACTTACTTGAAACGCCGCAAGGAATGCAAAAATTTGCCGTAAAACGAAACCTCAGCTCCAGCAGAAGCACCTCGAAGGCACAGAGTGAAAATATTTTGTGTAGCAACATCAAATTTTTTCACATGGTATTTTTCGGACTCGTTTGCATTGCATACTTTTTTGGAAAATAAGGTAAAATAAGTGTACAAGTTTTCGGGTATTGTATAGCCGTAGCTGTATAAGTATCACAAGTATCTGGCTCGTTAGTTGCAAATGAGATGGCGTCGTCGAGAACGAAACGAAGCTAATGAAAACCTTTAGCTGAATGCGATGCAAAATGATGCTGTACTCAAAAACCAAGACTCTAGCATGCTTATCCAGGTTGCATAACAAGCACAACTTTGGTGATGGCGGAGGGAGAGGGTGCTGCATTATATAAGTGGAGCAGAGCACGCCTTTTAGGCTTTCAGTCAGCATTCCGGCGAACCACACTTGGTTCCAGGCTTCTTTTGCCTATGCCCATTATTCGCCCAATTTGAATGCGCATTGAGAAAACATTTGCAGCAGCCTTGTCATGCAAATGATGTTAAAGTGCTATCCCAGGTGACCCATATGTTAACGGTAATAAACAGCTCCAGAAGTGAGAGGCTGCTACCAATGACTACGGAGTGGATTATCTACGTCCGTACGAATACGAAATACTCTATAAATTTGTGTTGAAAGTATGTAATATAAGGCGATAAAAAGATCCGTTTTTCGAAATAAGAAAATTTATTCAAGCTTAAAATTTATTATATTTGTTTTGTGTAATGACTGCAAATCCGTATATTCATCGAATTGAGTTCTGATTTGAAGTCTGCTGTAACATTAGTAAAGCTTTAATATTACAGATTAATAAATATTTATTTTCATTTTTGTTAATTTGCCTGCAAGTATTTGTTTCTAACCATTTACATGTTTCTAACCATTTATTTAGCAATTCTCTCAATGCCTAATAATATCACATTTAAATTGATTGCAGACAATTAACCAAGTTTCACGAATAATATCCGAAATAATAGTGATGCCTCTTGACAATTTCTAGATATTCTTTGGCATGTTTGCTGGTAGGCAAAAAGTAAGAGTCAACATTAAATGTCAAGCCGCCGAGTAGAGACCACATCTCATTGGATTTATGACAACAGAATTGATATTAATGTAGAAACTCGCAGCTCACTTGCAAATAGGCCAGCCCCTGAATCATGAGCAGCAAGGGGTAGGATATTGCAATGTGGAAGCTTGGCAGACAGTCAACTTGGTGGCTTCCTCCGCCTGTTTTGCATACGAGTTTCGTTCCCTTGGCCCACAGCCGCTGTCCCGGCGTGTTGTAAACCGCGATTAACGTAAATAGCGGAAAAAATGGCGCACAGTGGCAGCAAAAAACAACAACAAAAAAAACATGGAGCAGATAGGCAGGCGAACACACACACACTTGGGGGTAAAAAAAACTTGGAGGGAATGAGACAGAAACGGAAAATCTGACTGCGCAACAGAAGCTACAGCATTGGCAAAGCCACAACATAATGTAGGTCATGGCGGGGATATGTGCGGGTTTACTCCAGTGGAGATACCCTGTCTGTAAGTCCCTCCAGCAGCCAACGCCATGCGTCAGGATAAAGAGTTCATATGTTTGTATGGCACCAGCCATGCGGAAAATTTGTAGCAATTTCAAGAGAACGAGGCAACTGCTGATGTTGATGTTGATGTTGCTATTCAAGCGACTGCTTCTGCTGCAGTTAATTAGCAGTTGAAGTTTTTTTTATATTAGATAGCAGATTAGTTGAGCTATTGACATGAGTCCTCATGCTACGAGAAAGCCAAGAGAAAATGTACAAAATATGATTTTACTTCGAATTTCATAACATGCATTCAATGAGGACTCTAAATTACTTAAAAGTCACATTTTGCTTATTACAGGGCAGCTAATTACTTTACGGAATGTTTGATTTATACTGAATTATGAATGCATATGTTGAACAACTTAAATTAACTTGATGCTAAAGAGAAAATAATGTTTTCTAAGCAATGTTTAGCTATTCATCAATGTTTTGAATAGATAGAACGAATCAATTTCTAAATAGTTGAATATACAGTGAGCGACAGCTCGAATAAAGCAGTGTTAAAGAAAAAACATAATTGCCTGCCATAAACTAATTATTCATTATTTTTCAAAAATTCCAAAAACCGATGGTAGGTACATGTATTAACCACCAATATGAATGGATGACCCTCATAAACTGAGGTTTCCCCACCTGCTAGGTAGGATTATGTAAAAATGTAGCCTATTTTTAGGTGACAGCTTATTTGGATCAGGTACATTGTGGACACCTGGGAGCCATAGAACCCGGTTTTTTACCTAAAGTTGAGTATTTTCGGAATAAATAGATCAATACTTCGTAGTCAGTTTAGTTATATCCTGCATCCCGAGTTCAATAAGCCCACAAGGACTATGGACAAACGGACTACCATTGAACAACGGAAACTCATCCTGGCACACCACAAGAACGGATATTCACATCGCCAAATAGCTGAAATGGTCAATCTGAGCAACTTAACCATGTATAACATCATTCGGCGCTTCGTCGACGCAAATTAGATTGAGGGCAAGGGCATAATGGCACCAAACCCGCTTTTCACCGAAGAGGAGGATCGGAGGATCATC
The DNA here is from genome assembly GCA_035041535.1 of Drosophila cognata. Lineage (NCBI taxonomy): Eukaryota > Metazoa > Arthropoda > Insecta > Diptera > Drosophilidae > Drosophila > Drosophila cognata. The sequence goes on from JAWNLC010000616.1 coordinate 479,198, forward strand.
AGGAAAATAAGGGCAAATCCCAAGCTATCGACTCCAAAAATGACTCAACAGGTGCAGGATAAAATGGGGAAAAAGTGCTGTGTGGAAACTGTGCGCATTGTTCTGCGCAAACATGACTTAAATGCCCGAGCACCACGGAAAAAGTCCTTTATAAGCGCACCAAATTAAGGGACTAGGATGACGGTGTCCAAAACCCACTTGGACAAGGATCTGGAGTTTTGGAACACAGTCATATTTGGAGATGAGTCCAAATTCATCATTTTTGGCTCGGACGGACGGAATTATGTATCCAAGTGGGTTTTGGCGACCGTCATCCTAGACTTATGGCAGGCAATTACGTTTTTTCTTTAACACTGCTTTATTCGAGCTGTCGCTCACTGTAGGTATCTAAATATGAATAATAAAGTAAAAGAATTCTTAAAGATACTATCTAATCCAATGTGATATGCAAATGTTGGCTGTTTTGAATAACTTACAACATTATCGCAACAACTTAAACTGGGGCAGCAACAAAGAGCACATGCAAGCCACATGTTGCAGTAACAAATATCCATGAAACAATACCATAAGCATTTTTCCCCACTGGATAACTCTCTATTTATGACTATATTATGTACTCTATTCAAAACTGGACAAATTTTTTAAATGGCTTTGCCTGAGTCAATAACTTGCATGATTTACTGCACTTTGCAATCCCCTCGCAGAGTACGCTATTCTAATAAAAACCAACTACAAACTAGATAAAATATGAATATGAACATATAACGTATGCCACACACAGATTCGCACATACATATGCTTATAGCGTGCACCCATTTTATGTATGTGTGTGTGTGCGTATGTGTGTGGAAAGAAATTGTCGCAATGCAGTTGCAGCTTTTGAGTTTGGCGAAAAAGTTACTGTTTGAGTTTTGAGTAGAGTTGAGTTGAGTTGAGTTGAGATTTCCATTTTCCATTTTCCCAGTGCTGAAAGTTTGCACAGCAGCGCAGCAGCATGTGACTAACGTTTTTGTTTTTCAGCTGCTTTACGCCAGTTTGAAAAATGAAAGTGAAAACTGCCAAACTGCCCCAGCTGTTGTGGATATAATTCATAAATTGAGCGCGAATGTTGCGGCAAAATAAAAAAAAAATGTTGAAAAGTCATTCAATGCTCCAAATATGATTAAGTATGCAAATTGGCGCCTTGACACACACCCAACAACTTTATTGAATAAATATTGGCGCGTTATTGAAATTAATTATGAAGTGACAGTGGATAATTTAATGAATACTAAAACTGCATATTGAAAAACTGTAAAGCTATTTAGGGAGTCATTTAACTTTTGGGTTGTTGGGCTAAGAACTTTTCTTAGAATATTCAATATTTTGTTAGACATGTGATTTAGTTGGTTTTAAATTCTTTAACTGGATTAAATATGTTTTTGAACATTTTCAAAAACATGGCCAAATTGAAATGTTAATATTAGTTTGGTGCCACATTTTCTTGCTCATTTTTCATGAAGATGAAAATTTATCAAATGAATTCAAGCCATGGAACTAAGCTCTAATCGAGACTTAGCATATTTTAAATCATACATCCATAGGCAGATGGCTCAATTGTTGGTGGAAATGTTCAACTTTAGTCTGGTTTGTATATATATATATATATATTTGAACCCGCACTTTTAAGTGGGCTGCGCACAAGAGCTTTGTCAACAAAGTTGTCAATCAAAGAGCTTCTCACAAAAAAAAATGTACTCTTTGGTGTCCACGCCCAGTTAACGACATTTAATTACAAGCAGGACACGCATTCGATATGCAGCTCAATTACAGGCACATTCGACCAAAAAGTAAGGCAATTTTTAATTAAATTATATAATTAACGCCGCGTCTGTAAAACACAATGAATGACGCCTGGAAAAAATGGTAAAAGGAACGAACGACAATAAACATGTATTGGGCGTTGTCGAGCGCTGATTTAATCAATGCAAATTCAAATTAATTATTGATCAATATTGGCAATAATCAACGAAAAAATCTTAACTTTGAAACCAGCAAAAGTGAGCACACTTGTTAAAAGTACAATTAACATTTATTATTAACAGTTGCAGTGGCAAACAAATTTTTAAAAATATAAATAAAGCGTAGAATAAATTTGTATTTTATATATTTAATTGCAATGAAATAAGTTTCAAATTCGCATTTTAAGGGAATACTTCACCTAGATAATTATCACTTCATATTACGTTGAAATTGGTGTGGCCAAAAATAATATTTCTTATTTATTTATAAAGTATTTATAAAAATCATATTCTTAATTAAGAATTTCTATACAGCAAAAATAAAAGAAAATTTCTTTAAGCAGAAATTCTAATATGTTCGTTTTTTATATCTATCGTAAAAGTAATCATATTTTTTATGCTTAAATTAACATAAAGAAATTTTGTTCTCTTGCAGACTCAAGGTGGACAACAATGGAGGTGCCTGGTGTCCCAAGCATATGGTCTCACGTGGTCTCAAGGAATATCTGCAAATTGATCTGCTGCAGGTGCATCTGGTGAGCGCCATTCGAACCCAGGGTCGGTTTGGCAAAGGTCAGGGCCAGGAATATACGGAGGCCTATGTGCTGGAATACTGGAGACCGGGCTTCGGGAAATGGCTGCGCTGGAAGACCATACAGGGCAAAGAGGTGAGTGTGCATCAATAAAAAGAAACCTTATTCCGTCTCTTTCTCTCTGTGCCTCCACTCGCTCCTACACTCTCACGCTCTCTGCATTCACACATTAATCAGGAACGGGCCGGGCGGCGATAAGCATCGCAATTGCCGCTAGCCACGAACAGATACAAAATGCATCCACATCTTTAGGCTGCACAATTTACGTGCGAATTATCGCGAGGAGAGCGAGAATTGCGTAGGTGTCGCTCGATTGTGGAGGCCCAGCCTGCAGCTCGTACCCGTTCCATCGATTTATTGTGTGCCGGCTAAGAAAATCAATTTGAACGCTTTTGTTTTTGTCTTTCGGCCAAAGAACTCAAATTCCCCCACCTACACGCTCGCTGCTCGCTATCCAGCCGTGGCATTAATAACATTTTTTTCTTTCATATTATTTTTGTGTTTTCTTTATTGTATCTTGCAGATACTTCCTGGCAACATAAACACCTACAGCGAGGTGGAGAACGTGTTGCAGCCCAGCATCTTTGCGTCGAAGGTGCGCATCTATCCCTACAGTCAATACGATCGCACCGTCTGCCTGCGCGCCGAGATCGTTGGCTGTGCCTGGGAAGGTAAGTGGTCCACAGTCATAGCCATGAATTATAGAAAACATTGAGAGTCCAGCACCCAGCCCCTCATCTCGTACTCCAACTCCATGGTTCGCACTTGTTCATGCCCTGCGGCTGGCAAACAGTTAAAGTATCTTTTAGCTGCAGCAGTCAGAGAGTTAAATATTAATAATAAGACAAATTGAATACTCTATCGAATGTTCTACTAAGTTACTTTAATCAAAGTAACTGTTTACATCTAATTTAAACTAGATTGCAAACTACATCATTTGAAGGCAACAGTTAAGAAATTGGATTTGGTTTTCGAATCTCGCAAATGATTGCTAATGAGAAAGAAAAAAATAATAATACCAAATATTAACAACACGACTTAAAATCAGTTAAATCAGCATCAGTTATAATTCGCATTCCATATATATGAATATATATATAATGAATAGTTTTATTAAAAATACATTTATGAAATGATTTATGTTTTATTCTTAAAATGTTTATTATTAGAAACGAAGTGTTTGTAGCATTACTAACTTAAACTAAATATTATTTATGGTTTTGATGAAAAAACAATGCATTGGATTCTTCACTTGGTGAGTGTATAAAAGTATCTGCAAGCATGCAACCAAGCGTGCGACCGGTTTTGATGACTTTGTTTTGCATTTGCAGGCCTTTGCAAGCCAAAAGTTAGTTATTTTCTTTTATTGTTCTATTAAAAGTCTTGTTGTGGCTCGGCTGTTAGCCAGCCGCATGCTGCATAAATGATTTACTGATTTTAGACCAAGGTAACCATATTTCTGTAACTTGAGTGGCGATACATAAGATAGTATTATAATGACGAGTAACTAGGCACTGGCCAAAGCTCTAAATATGACTCCGCAAATGGGCTTAAATTGATCGGTTGCCTTTCATTAAATCATTTAATTCAGCCTACATTCACTTTTGCAGAGGGCATTGTCGCCTACAGCATTCCGAAGGGCGTTCAACGTGGCATGGAAATCGACCTCTCCGACAAGACCTATGATGGGCATGAGGAGGGCGATCGTCTTGTGAATGGACTCGGCCAGCTTGTCGATGGGCAACGCGGGAAAGACCACTTTCGCATGGATCTCAATGGCTTTGGTAAAGGTATTAAATATTTGGCTGGCTCTTAAAGAGTAAAGACTGCTTAGTTCCAAACGAGACTGCTCCATAACGTTTTTTATAGTAGCCCATGTCCTACTTGTCACATTAATAGTCGAGTCTAGACGGTATTTGACTTAATGCTGCTTTACATGTTGTTTGCTGAGCATAAATGTCAAATAAACTTGCCCTAAACTGGATCGGCTCTCATTTGATATGACATGTAATGGGGATATAGTACTCGACTTTATAGTTGATATTTATAAATGTGGTTCAGGACAAGGTACTGACTTAGAAGAGTAATCAATTCCAAAGAAAAAGTTATTCGGGCACGGTTAATTTTACTTTAATACTGAATATAAAAATGAAATTTAGTAAAAATTATAATGGACCCGTTTTAAACTGTTTTAACTTTTAACTCAAATACATTTTCGTTAAAAAGAGGCAGAATGTAAGAAAATGTAATTTGTAAGAGTGCAAGCATACAAAAATGACAATTTCAAGCTCCTTTTGCAATATCTAATATATTATTTAATAATGCAAAAAAGGGGTATTTTCAGGCTATGAATGGGTTGGTTGGCGTAATGACACATTATTTGGTCGCCCAGTGGAAATCACATTTGAATTCGAAAGCGTGCGCAATTTCAGTGCTGTCATTATACACACAAACAATATGTTCTCAAAGGATGTGCAAGTAAGTAAAAAATCGCATTGATAGAATAAGACACCACAACACTACACACCCACCATTGTCGAGAAAAACCCATTACTGTCAAATGCAACCGCAAATGCATTTCACCACATTTTGGTTGAGCACTCAATGTGCATGCAAGACAACACGATACTGTCATTTGCGGACAGATAAGTTGGCTCTTTAAAAATAAAATACATCAACAACAACAAGCGAATTATATAAACAAAATGTGCTGCGCCTTTTGTTTGGAAATCGTAAGAAATCAACAGATACACAGCCCCGCTCCGCCAATGGCCCCACTCACAGTTCCCGCCAGACAAACTGGCGGCGGCAAACTGAGCAAATAAATGCTAAACAGTTCCGACAACCACAACATCAACCGCAATAATAAAATAAAATTGTCAGAGAGCGGGGTAGCGCGAAAGAAAAAATACGAATGATTTTTATAAACAAAACAAACACGAAATCGAACCTAAACAAACCGCAATTGATACGAACGCAGCGATCTGACTCAGGTGGCACTTGAAATCTGGTGGCGGTACTTGTACCACACATACATACATATATATATATATATGTATTTATGGTATCCATAAATATACGTATGTATATGTGAGAGCATTATAGAGTCAATTTTCTTACTCCTTGTGGTCTTTATCGAAAGTAAACAATGAGAGTACGTACGAATACAATCATACAATGATTGGGCGCTGTTTTGTTTTGCTTAGCCACACAAATGTTTAAGGGGCCTACTCGTTCCCTCAAATCGCTGGCCCCCATAATCTGGCTATAAAACTGAACAGAACGCAACATAACAGAAATTTGTTTCAAGTCCATTGACCCAAATTGTTGTGGCAATGTGTTAAATGGTAGATTAAGTTAGATATGAGCTTGTTGACTGATAAGAGCACCCAAATTGTTGCACTTCGCTACATTAAAAGGCAGCTCGGCAGCTGTGCAACACTATCTTTAATTAAAGTCAGCATTAGTGCAACTCAAAATGATTGCGTTTTCTCGTATCATAAATATCTTGTACATTTTCTTCACCTGACAGCTTCGAGTGTCGTACGACAGCTTAATAATTGGAATATGCGCCCTGTTTGATCTTATCATTATTAGCTATATATATTTGTAGCAATATAACCCCCCAATGCAGCTCGTACGCTTGTCAAATTTGTGTCAAATTAATCTAATTTTTTTTTTTGTGCTGTTCAGACAGATAACTATAGTTCAAGTCGTCAAATAGTCGTCTGGTATTTGTCATAAATATGCATTTAATATGTACCTTTTATTAATGATAAGTTGTACATGCCTTACATTTGTTGCGTACATCTAAGAGTCAGCGCCGGTTGAGGAATGAATATTAGTCTATAGTTGGGGGTTAGGGTATCCGATTTTTGTAAAATTTGTTGTGATTCGGTAGTGAATATGAGCACAATAAACAAATGTTTTTTTTTTCAAGATCAATCAATGCTCCCCACAGCTATAAAATATGATCTACTAATCAAGAGTTCTCCAATTTTACTCTTCTGATACCTTGTTGGCAATCTTTTCAATCTATAATCACTAATCTCTCTCAAAATCTATGAGTGCTCATTAGAAGTCTCAATTTCTACTGCGTAAATTCAAATTTATGAATTTCTCAAGCGTTTTAGTCTGAAAAGAAACGGCTTTATCCATCATTAGAGGCCGTCTATCTAGATAACCCGGCTTAAAGAATTTCGTGCTTCTCCTCAGTTCTGCTGACGTAATTAACCACAAAGTATGCAGTCAATTGGCAGCTTCAAGCGGCACATAAAATTTCAATTACCACAAATTTTCGCGGGCTTTGATTTGTTGCCGCCATTTATACGTGAACTTAACTGGGTCTGTAGTCAACAGTCTCTGGGGTGGCAAAGTCCTGGTCTACCTGCTCTGCGGACACTTGAACGCTGCACAGTGGTGCGAAATCGTCGCTTCGCCAATATGTATTTCATATTAGTTCCTATACTCTAATATGAAATAAATGAAGTGCATATGTATATACATATATATATATACATATATATACATATATATACATATATATATTGATTCTTTTTTATTTCCAAAGAATCGAGTGTATAAACATTAAATAAAATTGGTTCTCTTCTTAGCCACGGCTCTCGAACTTATGCCAGCAAAATACTATTTGTTACCACTGTGTATTGACCATTCGGTTTATGGTTGCCATAATTTACACAGAATCAACGACGACGTCTTCGTGGCCGTTGCCGTCTCTCACTCGCTATAAGTCTCATTTTTATGATTTTTCATTACCATTTGCTTGGCCAGCACCATTTGGAATGGCCCATAAGTCATAAAATTACTTAGAGCTGCTCTGGACCCAAACCCAAACCAGACGCATCGCTGCCATGGGACACTCTTGGCCTGGCTGTCGTGCCATAAATACTCAGAATGCCATTTGTGATGCATTGATAAGCTCAAAATTATGCTAATTGCGTTTTAATTATGACACGCGTGTGGCTGCTGCACCTTTCACCGCACCTGCACCTCAACGACAAGCCCAATCCAGGTTAAAAGCCAGCCCCAAGACCAACTCCAAGTCGCTGTCATTATATGTCAGATGTTCGATAAGCCTCTGGAGCTCTTGTGTTGTCGGTTAGCGTCTGCTTGTTTGACTTTGTCTTTAGCATTCCTAATGAGCCACAAACTCCTTGTGTACTCTTTAAAATGCGTGCCCAGATTTATAGTTCCGATTAAGACATAGTCGTGGGGGTCAACGTCTACGTGTGGTCCTAATAATTAGTGTGCTGGGGCTTAGTTTCCACAGATTGTTTGTCTTTACAAGTGGCTGACTTCCGTTAGCTGTAGCCATACCATGGGAAAGTTTGTTTGAGAACAGTTTGACAGGTGGTTTTCGAGAAAGGACTTAGCGATTAGTTGGTGTGTAAGGGTATAATTTTCCTTGAGCTATAGCTTAGGTTTTGATTACATTAGCTCTTCTCTATATATTTAGAGATTTAATCATTAGTAGGTCTAGTTAACTGAAATTCCCTAAAAATCTAAAAAGTTTAGCTTTAGTTAAACAGCAGTTTATTCGCTTGTCAATATCAATGGAAACCGTATGTACATCTAACCCACACTGATCAACTAACTAGCCCATGGTTTCGATTGATATTCAATGCTTTCAGCAAAGCTGAATACAAAGTCCAAGTAACACCTCTTAGTGTCAGCGACAACTCATTAGCCATTCTCAGCCCAAATGGCAATGGGAAAGACAACACTTACACATCCGGCTGGCACCAAAAACAATCCAACGGCCAAGCCAAAAGTAAATGTTGTATATAAAAATAATGAAATTTACAATTGTATTTATGCGGACATACATATATGTATGTATTTTTTGTATTTTTTTCGCCTTTATCACTTCCGTGGCACGTCCATAACTGAAACTTGCTCTGTCGCTTGACCAAAACGGTCGACAGGGCTAACAAATATGATAAAAACAAATACAAACAAAGTGAAGAACAAGCGCATCGTAAAAAAGAAAATATATGTGATTACTTTAATTATTATGCCACTCACACACACACACACACACACACACACACACATACACACAAACAAACATAAAGAAGTCGCAGTCCAACTGTTACTCATATCTGTCTACCATTCCCTCCCTCTGTCCATCTGTCTGTTGCAGGTGTTTGTGCACGCCAAAGTTTTCTTCAGCATTGGCGGACGCCAGTTTACTGGGGAGCCAGTTCAGTTCTCCTACATGCCCGACCAAGTGCTGGATCACGCACGCGACGTGACAATCAAATTACATCATCGCCTGGGGCGTTATCTGCAGTTGCATTTGTATTTCGCCGCCCGCTGGATGATGCTCAGCGAGATTACATTTATATCAGGTGAGAGCCAGAAAGCAAAGAAACGAAACGCCCGCAGGGCCAAAAAATAACAACAAAAAAATATGTTGCCGTACAAATTATTTTATTAAAAATATGTAACATGAACACGCAAAGCGTGCAAGTTGCGTGAGAGAGAGAGTGAGAAACAGAAGGGTTAACTTGGCTGCCACCATGCTTGTGTTGGTCACCACATGGTGCATGTTGCACCACTTGCCATAAATGCGAATTCATTCGTTGTCAACGCCATTGCTGTAGGAGGTGCGATGAGCATGCTCGCTGTTGATGTGCCACTGTTGTTTGAATTAATTTTTATGCTGGTTCCCGTTGGCTTGTTAGTGGATTTACCACGTTGATGCAGCGACAGGTTGCGTGAAGGGCCAACGTAGATTGGGTATGCAATATGGCAGGTATTCAAAGCAAACAAATTGTGAAATATGATAAAGCAGAAAATTAAAAAATCACAATTTCTTATGTAGCTGATTAATTTTTTTTTATAGGTTTTGCTCTTCTTATAAAACGAAATTAAGCACAAATAAAGATTATATATATTAAATATTAAAAAAATTATTTACTTATGTTGAAAAAATACATTTGGTGAGCTGACAGACAAACAACAGGGTATTGGAAATTAACAATTATAAAAGCGTAAAATTTACTTTTAGTAAATGTGCAAATTAAATTTTCCGTTTTCAAATTATGGCTAACCCAACTGTATTGCTCTGGCAGTACTTCATTCAACTATGAAAGTTCTGCACTCCTATGGGTCAACCCACAAACCAGAGAGGCTCTATTTACATTGCCAACAGTTTAAATTGCATATGCTGTACCCAGGTAAGAGCGACGTGTAAATGAAGTGGAGGGCGGGAGAGTGAAAAACTCACTTAAATACCAACACGGCTTGTTTAGAGCAAGTGGTATAACATACAACGTATAACCCAAACAGTAAACATAACTTACCCAGGCAAACTACAAAACTCAGTGCGCCAGCAAACATAAACTGCAGCAGCAATAGCAACTGCAACTGCATTGGCAACGGCTAAAACCAGCTGCAGCAGCAACAACAAAAATAACTTTAAGCAATTGAAAATTCCACTGACACTAAAAATTCGTTGCGCATTTCATTAAAACCCCTTGCAAACGACTCGTCTCCACTCGAACTCGACTGTGTGTCGATGGTGCAAAATATATTACCAACTGGGAAGCAGGGCTATGAACCAATTTTTACTTAACTCACATCGCTGCTAAGCCAGCTGGGAGCTTTGTTTTTGTGCGAGTGTGTGTGTGTTTGTGTGTGTTGTGTGTGTTGTGTGAATGTTGTGTGTGTACTGTGTGCAATTGTGCATAGAGTGATACAAAGCAGGCTGACTGTGTGTGGACATGCAGGGGGAACCGAGCTTGGTGGCAAGTCAGCCATTGTAGCCAGCATAGGAAGCGGAAGCACACACATACACACACACATACAGAAATTCAAAGCAACAGATAGACAAGGACAGAAACAAAGGGCGAGGGAAAGAGAGAGAGAGGTGTGCTTAAGCTTACACAGACGGGGCTAAAACAGCAGCAACGGCATATGCTCGACTACAACCAGAAGCAAAGCACAAGGATATTGTGAAAATTAAATGAGTTGCATTACTTTTGTGCATTTGAAATTTGCAACTCAATGAGCACACCGAGCATAGAGCCAGGCAGCCAACCAGCCAGCCAGCTAGCAAGGCAGTGGAGCCAACAGCAGTGCAGTGGAGCCAACGGTATCCAGGGAGAGAGCGAATCGATGGAAATGGTGACGGCAACATCGTGCTTTCCTGTCTCTAGCTTCCTCCTCTTACACGATGCATAATAAAGCGCTGCACTGCTTTCTAATGCTCTATGCCGGATTAAGTAGGAAAACTATGCACTAGAGTTGGCTAAGCACAGATATAGCTACAGATAAATATAGAAAATGGAAAAACTTACGTAGTCAAGCAGCCTTTCCCATGGATCTTCATCAACAAATGTTGATCACTATCAATCATTTTGTGTAGCAACTTTTTGGAATTCTGAGAAAACCGGCTAACATTATCTTTCGGCTGCCAAAGGAATAATCGGAATTAATAATCTAATTTGGATGCAGATGGTGTCCGGTCTGCAATGAGATTAGTTGTTTTTTGTTAATATGCTAAGTTGCTTGACATAGCCATATACTTATCTAATAATAAATAGAATTTAAACAAAAAATTGTCTAATTTAATTGATTTATTATCATTTAAAGGAGTCATAAATTTAAGGAAAATCATTCCCATTCACTAAAAAACATATATTTATGTTGCTATATCTAATTGATTGTTTTTTTTTTTTATTTAAATTTGAATTTATTGAGGAAATATTATTACTATTTTTGTTGATATAATATGCATACACCAAATGCATACTTATTGATTCACGCCCATATTGGAAAGGGAATTTAATCATCTACTTGCCTCATTTGTGATTCTCTCTTTGCCATTGGCGCTTGCTGTGCCGTAGTTCGTCTTGCTTACAGATTTGTTTTCTGTTCTCCCTTTTATAGCTTTCTTTCAGCATTTTTTGTTTTCAATTTATTTTTACAAATTTTTTATCCGAAGCGTACTTAAGCTTTGCAAGTGCTTTGCTTTATAAATCAATATATTTGTGCCATATATTTTTGCATGCTGCATGCCCCTTACCCCAGATTTGCTTTACACACGATTTTGATTTTGTTGTTTGTGCGCTTGGATTTTGATGAATTCTGTTCAGGCAGCCATTCATTCCGTCATTCAGTCAGTCAGTCAGACACTCTTTCATTCGCTCAGACAGTTAGTCAGTGAATCAGTCAAGCATTCGCTGCATACAAATTCATTTCAATAACTTCGCTGCTGCTGCGCTTTAAATCCTTTTGCAATTTCCATCGCTTAATCCTTTCTAATTGAAAATCGTTTTGTATTCGAGATCCGAGAGTGCCTTTTGAATGTGTTTATATATAAATGTATGTGTGTTTCTGTGTGTGCGGAGTAGTAGTCTGTATGGTAATGCGTATAACTGTGTATAGTTGATGCTTCATGAATTGCATCAGTATATGATGTACTTGATTTGCTGCATTGTAGCCTCCGCCTGGCCTTGAGCATTCGACTAAATTGCAACAATGTGCATCATTTTGTATTTGGAATTCCGCTCGTAATTTGCTTAATGGTTGAGTTGAAGTGCCATCCAAAGTGCATTGATATTGAAAGCATTAAATTGCCGAGTGCATAATGCAATCAATGCAACTATAGAGAAGGAAGGAAACTGAGACAGCCAAACAATGCGCTGTTAATGGAGGTCACGTGCATTGCGAGTGATTGAGATGTACCGTGTGCGAGCAGATCTAAAAGCATACTACTAGATATATGCATATGTATATATACATATGTATATAAGCAACTTATTTGGCAGGAAATTAAACTATACAGATTAGTTTGTATTCAAAATATATTAAGTGCTTCTCAAGGTATTAAAACTATTATATATTTAATAATTTTCAAATATCAGTTATCGTCATTCCAAATAAAAAGAAAATGTATTATAATATTTTATTAATGAATTAAATTGTGAACGAAAAACTGAAAACCTTCAAAGATCGGCAAATAAATTTCGCATTATTATTTTATACGTATTATCAGCAGGTATTTCACTGGCATCCCGATATTCTGCAGTCGGTTAGGGCCGACTAAAACTTACTCAATTTTCATAATGTTCATAATTTTCATAATTGCACCTTTAAAGGCTTTTTAAACACCAGGAGAATAATACAATTTTGAGACACTCTGCTATCTGCCATTGAAACTTTTGCCAAGTAAATCCTTTACACTATCGCGTCTCTAAGTGTCTATATGCAATCTGTATCAGTGCCATGCACCACTCGAAATATCAAGTGGTGCTATTAACATTTTGTTTCTGGCAGTGGCAACAAATTAACATATTTTAGGTTCTCTGTGGTTCACAGAACATATGACGCGGCATTTCGGAGTCCGACTACCCAATTCCCAACGGTTCTATTTGCTGTGGCGGACGAACTTTGATGCCACAAGCGTCGCCCAAACCAACAACAGAATGGCAAAATTTTGTTGCCGTCGCTATTTGCATGGCAAATTCAAACACACAAAAGTAAACAAAAAACTTTTGTGCCAACAACAGAATTTGACGCCAAAGAAAATAGACGACACGCGGCAGCAACAACACCAGCAAAAATAGCAACAATGCCAACAACCACATTAAGCAAACAAGTTCAAAATCAATGCCAAGAGCTGTAAAAATTTGCATTTCCCTCAACGGTTTTGTGTGATGTTTTTTTTTTTTTCAAAAATTTTGTTTTTAAATATCAAGCGAAGTTCAACAAAACCTCGAGGCAAAAATGCATTTGGAAATTGTGCTCTGAACCAGGATAACCATCCGGGCTAACAAAACAATGTCCACAGTCCACAGTCCACAGTCCATGGTCCGAGGTCCGCTGGGTAAACATTTTGCCCAGTGGGACGAAGAGGGGGTCAGCTGTTGTTATTGACGACTGTCTGGCCTGGGTTTGTCGCTGGGTGATAGCGTATTTCAACGTTTCTGTTTATTGTCTGGCTGCGAAAGGTCAACAGCAAACAATGCACACGCTTCAACGCCTACTCTAGTGTTGTGGGCGTGACGACACCTAAAAGTATGCAACACTAATTGGCACTCAAAGGGGCGTTCTTCTCAGCGTCAGCGTTGACATCCCCACTGAAGAGCAGCTCAGCAGCTCATTTATCATAATAATCGCGATTCCAGACCGCAAACCCTCTATATCTCTCTCTTTCTCTATTTATCTTTCACTAGCGCACTCTCTTTCTCTCCCTCTCTAATTGCTCGCTGAGACCCATTAGCTTAGTTGGTTTATCAAGACGGGCAGCTGTCAGGCAACAGTTTGCCACCCTGCCCCACTCCCAGTTAGCTAGAATCTTTATGCAGCCTATTTAGCTTGCAAATGAGCAAAATTCTCAATGCATTCTAACCGACATTCTCGTCTCTTTTCTCTTACTGTTTCTGTCTGTGTCTCTGTCTCTGTTTGCAGTACCCGTTGTGGGCAATTTCACAGATGAAGAGCTGCTCAATGTGCCGCCTTCAAATGGGGCCGCTGTGCCAAACACATCGGAATATCCGCTGCAACGCGATGAGGTGGGTCGGGCAGTCAGCAGCGGCGGCGAGAGGAGTCAACACACCACCCAAGGTAAGTGCATTGAGACAGATTATCGTTTAAGTTTCGGAAATTGCTGGCTTACGACTTATCTGCCTCAAAATGTTCGAGGTAGTACTAAGGTAGATCTTAAAATCGAAGTCAAACCAAGGCAACGCTGCTATTATATGATTTTATTTAAATTACCATTTCAATATATGCAATATAAAATATTTTTTAACTATTGTGCAGTTATTATTATTATATTTATATTTTTATTTATATATGTATATCAAATTAGCTCCTATAGAATATGCTTAACCAACTCTAATGGAACAAAGTTGGGTTCCAAATCTCCCTTCTGGCAATAGTAAATAATTGTGGTATTAAAAGTTAACTGAAATAAATACATAATTTAAAAAAATCTTCAAGAAAAACATTTGTAGTAGCTACTATCGAAATTTCTTAAAATTCCCCAGTTACCGCTTACTAATTGGAAGTCGGCAATTGTGAAACTCTATAATAAATCTATCTCTTCATTTGCAATGAGTTAGCAAACAAAAGTGTGTGGGCAATTGGCATGGCAACAATAATATATATATTATGGAAACCCGTTGTACATAAATATTTTTTCCGTCCGCCACAGCAAAATGCTGAAAAACTGCAAAAACTTTTTCATTAAATGCTTGCGCTGCACTTTTTTCTCATTACTTTTCTCAGTTGCTTGCCACAGAGTTAAAACGAGTCATTGTCTAATGTTGTTGTTGTTGTTGTTGTTTCATATCACATCATAGAGTTATATTTTGCTCTTGCTTTTCGCAGTTATCTCGCCGAAACCCATTGACCATCAGGAACCAGAAGCAAGTTTCGTTGGCGTCATAATCACTGTGCTGGCAACAATCATCCTCTTCCTTGTCGCTATTATACTTTTGATAATAGCTCGCAATAAACGCGGACGCGGACGTGGCAACGTCTTGGATGCATTTCAGCATAATTTCAATCCGGACACGCTCGGCGGCGTAGATAAGCGACTTAATGGCAATGGCGTCTTGAAGGTAGGCAAATGAATATACTGCCACACACATGCAAAAGCACACAAACACAATCTACTGGCGTCTAGTTGGGCCACTAACCGGATAACATGAAAAGTGCATAAGCTGCTGTCGCACTGTGGGCTGGCGACACGGCCAACCCAAAATGCATGTCCCAAATAAGAAAAAAAACGTTAAAAAAATTGAAAATTGCTGCTAACGCACAAGGGTCTTAGACGGCAGAGAACCAGCTCCATATGCAAAAATCATGATTAAAAACTGTACTCTATTGGCTGTCGGAGCACAAAAAAAAATAAACTTTTCAACTTTTTTCGTGCAGTGCATGCCGCACATGTGTGTACATTTACATTCTTTTTTTTTTTGTTTTACTTTTTTTTGGTTTTTCATTCTTTCACCTTTTGCCCTTAGGTGGTCACAACAATGGATGACAATGAGTCGTCCATTGACAAGAACAGTCTGTACCATGAGCCCTTCAATGTGAACATGTACACGAGCGCGGCCAGTGCTTGCTCCATGAATGACCTGCAGCGTCAGCATGTAACTCCGGACTACACAGGTGAGTTCACGCAAAGAGGAGGGCGCACAGAGTTTGTTGCTGCATTGCCAAGGCTTTAGCTCCAACTCCTGTTTCTGCTACTGCCGCTACTGCTGCTGCTCCTGATGGTGTCGCTGCTGATGAGTTTGATGTTTTGAGTCCTGCCTGTGACAGGACATGCAAATGTTTCTGCAACGTTGCGAACAAAAAAGAGAAATGCGATAACGAAGCAATGCTTAATTTAGCGCACAACATGAAAGTTCAGCCTGATGGACTTTGCCAGCGGCACTACAGCAGCAGCAGCAGCAGCAGCAGCAGCAGCAAAACATGAACAGAAGCACTATCAATCAAAAAAGAACAAAAAAAAATTGAAAATACGCGCGTTGTTGGCGCCGCAGGACATAATTTTGAATTGCTTAGTCGCCGGATGGGGCAAACTAACTGAAAGGGTATGCCAAAGGCTTATAAATTGTGTAACAATTTTGGCGTAGAAAATCTGCAGTTTAATTCACTTTACTTTTTATTTCAGCAGCTCAAATCTGTGATATATTATTATAGCAAAATTACAGAGAACAGTACAATATCTTAGTTAAGGACACCCACATATTACATAACTGAAAAGTAAATGAACTCAAATGTAACCTAGTCAAAAGGTATTCGCTTAATCCGCTTACGAACTACTGCTTTGTCTCAACCCAAAACCCGCACAAATAGCCAATAATGAGACCCAATCCTTTCAAATAGTAGTCAGCGGACCTTAAGCTGCCCAGTTAAGAGCTGAAAAAAGAGTACCACATGAAACATGTGAATGCTTTTAGGAGAGTAACTATATGTCAGTATACAGAATTTGATGGCAACTGTTAGAGTTAGATTTGCACTGTTTAATTGCCACATGAAAATGTAGCATTCGGTTTGGGGTAACGACCATAGCTACATAATTTGTAATGAATTCTAATGTCTCGTGTCCGCTGCCCAAAGGCGTGCCACACACTTTTTGCGGCTCTGGCGCTTATCTCGAATAGAGACTGAGACACTGAAACACTGAGCCAAGCGAAGCATGGCACATAAAATCGACAACACGCAGGACAGAGCAGTCACATTGTTTGCACACATTCCTGGACCATCGTCATCATCATCATCATCATTATTATTATCATTATGCTCATCATAGCCATTGTCATCGTCATCATAAACGTTTATGGCACGCCTTTCATGCGCTCGAGGCATTTGCCAAAAAGTTTTGTGATGTTGCCTTTGGGTGCATTTTATAACTGGGTAGCAAATATTTGTCATCGTCCCACCACCCACCTGCCAACTCCTCTTCTTGGTCTGTCCGTTACCATAATAATTTAATTTAGCTCAAATAAATTATAACTTTAGCCATGGAACTCTACCATTCCTCAACTGAGTACCCATTCCCCAGCCCATGCCCAGCACTCGTCACAGTCTCGCGCGTACCGCACGCTTCAAATTGAGTGCTTCAAACTTCGTTGGAAAACTTGTACTTGCCACACTCGGCTGGCAGTCCTCCTTCACACACACACACACAGACACACACACACACATACTCAAATTAAAGTCCATTTTTGAAATCAACTGCCAATTTGCACTGCCGTAACGATCCCCTCGACAAAATCAGTGTAAGAAAATCCACATAATTACATTGCATGCAAACAAACATGGCAATAAGCCTGGGCCAAAGCACGAAACTCGTTTGAAAGCAGGTTGCAATTTACTCAGCTACACCTCGCCGTGTTTGTGAATATTGTACAAGCCGGCAATTAAAGTAAACTCCTATTGAAATCAATAAATTCAACTCATTGCCAATGTGTGTATAATGAGTGATGACCTGAAACTTTTAAATTAATTTGTTTATTTTAATTTCACTTTTCCTCTACGTAAAGATGGGATTATTTTCAAATCACGTAAAGTAGAATACATACTCAAAAATAAAAGTTTCGATAATTCAAGTAATTAAAAGTTAAGATACAAACAAAACTTATGTTTCAAACCAATCAAAGTTAGAAATGGCTTGCAAATTAATTTAAAATAAAAAAATAAACAGAGTTTTTTCTTAAATTTTATTGTGAAGGAATTTTATATAAAAGTTCATACATATTTTTTAGTTTTTCCTAAGAGCCAAGCCATGAAGCTAGTTTTTCATTTTATATTCGACTATGCTCCAATTGGAATAGCGTATTTGAGATCTCTGCAATTTCAAGTTGAGAATGTAAAGCCACAAAACTTCAGTGCAACATCAAAACTAAGTCACTGATTGCTCAAATACATAGATAGATATAAGGACACACACACACACATACACACACACACATGCACATTTTAGCAACTTGCATACGAATTTTGCACAGTCGTCGAAAAGTTTTGTCATTAACGTTCTTTGGTTGTTTGTCTGTCTGTCTGTCTGTCTGTCTGTCTGTCCGTCTGTCTCTCTGCCTCATTGGCTATCTCTTTCGCACTGTCTGTTATTTTATGTTTTCCACCAGCTTTTGGCACAACGAATGCAAAAATGACAGGCACCATAGAGGCCGAAAAACAGACAGACAATGAGCCGCACACAAACTAAATAATGTTATTACAACAACAATAAAATTAAAACTTATCTTGCCGCCTGCGTCGAGGGCGAGTGCGAGCGGGACGACACAACGCAGTTGCAATTAATTTCATTTAGTTTTTTGCCACACGCCATTTTCTCTTGCCCGGGGTTCTACCACCCCCCCTCTCCCAGTTTTTCCTTTCTATGTGCAACGAGAGTTGACTAAATGGGAAAAGTTTGAAGTTGAAGGCACAAAAGTCCTGGACAAGACAAATGAAAATCAGAGACAAAGGCGCCCATTTCCTAGAGCGAGATGGCATTACATGACGGCACTGTGGACTACTCCCAGCAAAGCACAGTACAGCACAGACAAACTGTTCAACGCAGAGTTGCATTCTGTTTGCCCCGTAGTTTCAATTTATGAGTGGGACAGTTCACCCACTCTCCAGCACAATACTCTTGAGCAAGGGGCAACAGTAGAACTGCTAAATAAATTTCTCTAGCAACACTCAACTTTCCGGCATATGTTTTGAAAACCAGTTTTACCTCATTTTACAAAACTTTTCTGTTGGCAAAACGTATTTTAAATACACAGAAATTCGGAAGTTTACGTAAAAACGAATGTGAAGAATAACTTTAGAAATGATTAAGTATTTTACATTTTCAGAACGACACTTCTGACATGATAATTTATAAAGATTATATCTACTAGGTACCCACGATTGTTGATAAATCAATAATGCACTTCAAGAAAATATTTGTTCTTTAAATGTTTAATTATAATAGCAAAAAACTTATATTTTTCATAATATCATCATTAATTTTGAAACCTTACCAATACTTTGGAATTGAGTTTTATTGCTCAGCTAAACTTTGGCTAAATGAATTTAAGAGAAACTTGCCATTTACAACCTGCAACGAACATTCATCTGCGTCTTGTGTAGTGGAGTGTGAACCTCACTTGAATTTGCTAGTAGAATTTTGTGGCATCTTTTGTATAATTCGTTAGCCCGACAAAAGTTTTGCCTGGCACGTAAAATGGCGCTTAAAACTTTATTGTTTTGGTGAGGTGCAGTTTGGCCGTTCTGTTTTATGGTCAAAAATTAACACTCTCTGAACTCTAAAAAGCATCCTCTGCATTTTGCGCCCTCTCTTTTCACAGATGTGCCGGACATTGTGTGCCAGGACTATGCGGTGCCTCACATGCAGCAGCTGCTGCCCAATGCCGCTGGCACCGCCACCGCCCGCAGTTCACTCAATGCATCCATCGTTGGGGCACCAGTTGTTTCAGCAGCAGCAGCAGCAGCAGCAACAGCAGCAGGGGGACCAGGGGCAGCACCACCAGTACCACCGCCACCAGAGAAATATTACGCAGCAACACCAATTTGCAGCAAAGCAGCGTCGGGCCCGCCAGGCTCACAGAGCAGTGGCTCGTTGAGTTTGAGCTCTTCGAATACGGCAGCGACCACGCCCACGCCAACGGGCGGCAAACCACATCATTACAATTTGGATATGAGCGCTAATTTCGCCGACATCAACGCGGAGCAGGCCAATTGCCAAGTGCAGGAGTTTCCACGCCAGTCCCTGGTAATCGTCGAGAAGCTCGGCTCTGGCGTATTTGGTGAACTGCATTTGTGCGAAACAAATGTGCTGAAGTAAGTACCCACTATACACACCCACCCACCCCAATGTACTTAACCGAGTCGTCTGTTGTGTCTGCTACAAGCGAACCAAAAATCATTCGGAAAATGCAACTAAAATAGCTGCGTTAGGCTTATGGTATATTTTTCCGGCTACACTCACATGCCAGAGAGCTGCCTTTTTCAAAAGCAGCGAGACTTCAATGCATTTGAGCAACAGCATTTGCCACAGCAGCAGTTTAGGCCATAGAAACCGTAGCCCCTGGCTTAGTCTTAAAACTTTAGGTGATTTTTGAGTGGGACCAGGAGATAAGTGCACTCTTTGGCTGAAGTTCTTCATCTTTCATTAAAAAATAAAAAGACTGCAATATACGTATGTGTTTATGATGAAAATTTAAGAACAAAATTTGAAAACAAAGAAAGTCACAATCGAGAGGATTATTCTCCAATGCGTCGGAAAAGCTAAAAGTGCTTATGTGAATGCCACATAAAATTTTTATTTTATCCTACATTCTACAGTGCTGACTTCAATATTATCTGAATGAAAATCAGAAATGTTGTAGGCTTACTGAAAATAAAATCTGTTGTTATATCTTAAATTAGCAACTCAAATATCAGTTGCTTGAATAAGTCATACTACAAAAAAAAAATCGAATTTCAACGAAAAGCAGCAAGTCAATTGATATTTATGGAAGGATTCAAACGTTTACAACAAATGAATCATCTATTTTGACATATTGCCAATTTGGTTGCTTGACTTACAGCAAAGAGAGAAATAATAGATTATCCAATTCATAGAAGCAACCAGATTTATACATCAAATATGTCGCTGACGTTGGACAAATGAAAGGAAAAATCAAAAAGTCGTATAACAACAGTTGACAATGAGAAAACCGCAACGCTTTAATGCCAGACGCATATAACCACAAATATATAAATATATATATATATGTATATATATATGTATATATATAGAGAGAGAGAGTACATCAAATGGTTAGATGGAAAGATAAACGAATCCGAAGGCTGCAGGTAGTTGCATGCAGCTAGCAGCAGGTTGCAGGTTTTGCAGGATATAATACCACGTCTGTGGTAACAACAACAATAGCAGCACCAACAATAATAACAACAGACGCACATGCTGGCCACAAAAAAGCTTATCAGAAATTCCATTATGAAAACTTTAACCAAAAAAGGCAGCAATAGCAACAGCAGCAGCAGCAGCAGCAGCAGCAGCAGCAGCAGCAGCAATGTCAACAACCAAAACCAAAAGCAGTAACCAGACGCAGGCGAGACAAGTTAAGAGCTGAAAACAGCTGAAACCATTGTATTCGTCGGGTAGCAAGTGGGAGGGGCAAGGGTGGTGATGGTGCAAGCTACCTTTGATTTCATTTTTGCCGTTTAATTAAAGCTTTTTATTGCACATTATACATATATGAGCAAGGGCGTGGCCTGGCCATACATTGGCTACAATTTGTTACATTCTGCTGCTGCTGCTGCTGCTGCTGCAGTATGTTTTCATTTTCGCAGACAGACCGGTGTATGCGTCAAGTGTGTGTGAGTGAGTGTGTGCGTTTGATTTTCCACTTGCATGTCTATTATTATTTTCATCTGTGGTCTAGCACAATAAAGTCCATCTGTTGTCTGATAACTGTCTATCCAGCTGTCTATTAATATTTTATCAGAGGGCCACGCCCAACACAAGTGGTAGACGGACGACCTCGTTCAATGCGGACCACTTGAAGTCTTAACCCAAGCAGACCCCCGTGTGCCTGTGCCTGTGCCTGTGTGTGTGTGTTAATTATTTTGCATACAGCTGCCCAGAACATGCAGCCAGTGGTCATCCTGGCAGCTTTTGCTTCTAGTTTTTCTACAACTGCAGTGCAATATTACGT
Source organism: Drosophila cognata (assembly GCA_035041535.1). Lineage (NCBI taxonomy): Eukaryota > Metazoa > Arthropoda > Insecta > Diptera > Drosophilidae > Drosophila > Drosophila cognata. The sequence goes on from JAWNLC010000616.1 coordinate 501,008, forward strand.
ATACGTAATACGTTTTGTGGCTTTCTAACCGCAAATCTATTAAAGCAATCAGGCAAATCGAATGGTAACGGAACATATCGAAATTGCCAGGGCAACCAGGATTGACAATAGCAGCAACAGCAGTGTCCAGGACACTGACCAGGACACTTTTGAGCTACAATAATTGATTTTTGCGCCAGAGAGCAATTGTCATGGGCATACATATTTCAATTGTTATATATGTAATTTGGAACTGCTGTTCAGATAAAAGAAATGGGGACTGAGTTGTGGCCGAATGTGGAGTGTAATCTGCGGCTTACACACTAGAAAAGCTACAAAGGGAAGCAGTAGTTCAAGTAACACAAATTGCTAAGAACTTCTGCAGGAAAACGAATGCAAATAAATTGCATAAATTTTGATTCATTGTTGCATTGGCTCTTTTGGTCGAATTAAATTTGTATAGGCTCAAAAATGATAAATCGAATTATTAAGAGCATTTTGATAAACATATTATATAGAATATCTACTTTTACTGATGTCTTTAGTCTCATATGCAGATTGAAATTTATTTTTATCTTAACATCAATTGATTCCCAGTCTTGAATCCCAACTTCATAAATGTCAATCATAAATCTTACAGTGCCACCCTTGTTGCTGTTGCTACCCTACGTCCTGGTGCTAGTGATCATCTGAGAAAGGAGTTTCGCAGCAAGGCCAAGCAACTTGCGCGTCTGAGCGATCCGAATGTGGCACGTTTGGTGGGCGCCTGTTTGCGGGACGAGCCCATATGTATTGTGCAGGACTATTCGAATTGCCTTGGTGACTTGAATCAATTTCTGCAGGAACATGTGGCCGAAACAAGCGGACTGATGGCCAACAAGAGTCTGAGGTATGTGAACAAACGGAGAGAGTGAGAGAGATAATGACAGAGAGAGAGAGTGAGAAAATTGGGGAGCTGAGTTTTTCCCTTTTAGCTAAGCGCCACTCTAATGTGTTTTGTCTCTTTTCGTTTACTGGCTGCGTTTTTGCGTGCGTTTTTATCATGTTTCCTGTACCGACGCCATTTGCCGACGCTACACTTCCGGTCTCGTGTTCAATGATTACGCCGATCTACCAACGAACAACCACCGAACAACCACCAACAACATGCGCAAACGGATGTAAAAACTTCGTTAACTTTGCTGCTGCTGCTGTTACTGCTATCGTCGTCGCCGTCGACGTTGTCGTTGTCGTCCTTGCCACACGCGAAAACTTTTGAAATACTCATTTGACGTTGGCATCCTCCGTTGGCATCCGTTCCGTGACCTCCCAACCACCACCCTCAACCGAACACTCATGTAGCTATGGCTGCTTAGTCTACATTGCCACACAAATTGCATCGGGCATGAAGCATTTGGAGCAAATGAATTTCGTACATCGGGATCTGGCAACAAGGTAAGTACTTGAGATAAGAACACCTTACACCACTGATTGTGCCCCCTCTGTTTGAATTTCTGTCGCATCATTGCAGCAAATTGAACTTTAAGTTAACATGTTGAAAAGTTTCTCTCTTTATTTTTTTGTGTGGTGCGTGCTCAAAAAGTTTTTCAACTTGCGGTTGAAAGGCAATCGAAAATAAAGAATGAAACTACATGAGCTTTAATTTCACCATTTCCTTTCTTTTTGTAGTGAATTTTCTGAGCATCTAAAAAAAATATGAATACTTATGTAGAAGAAAATATTCATCACATTTGAAATAATTGAATTACTCATCGTGTTATTTATGATATTAAATTAAACACCGATATGACAAGTATCAAATAAATATTCGTGAATTTCTTTTTCACCTATAATAAAGTAATTTGATCCTAAAGTTATATTTTCGAAATGGCATGCCAATTGAGCAGCTGGGAAAACTGAGAGCAAATTGGTTTATGGAACACACTTTGCATTGCCAATTTCGTCAGAATTCTCAAGTTACTTTAATGAAATTGCGTTGCCCCACAAACGAAATCAACTAATAATATCACAATATTACCAGCCGAAGTGCCGGCAAGTGCGAGTAGTAGAAACTGAGTGAAAGGCCAGGCAAGTTATAAGTAAGATGGTAATTCAATATATCGAAGAGCCCGAATGCTGATGCCGCTGTCTGCACATTTTCGCATAAAATGTAATCAATTAAAATTAATTTGCTAATGAAAATGTCAACAAGGAGAGCGCCATCAAAAGCAACAAACATGACAGCAACAATAACAAGAACAGAAGCTACAACAATGGCCATGGCAACACTTGACGACGTTCCTGTCGCTTATGGGCGAAATTCTTTCTCCTCCTCTCATTTTTTTTTATTTGCTTTTAGCTTATATAAATGAATGATAGACATTGTTGTTATAGCAGCGCCCATCGCCAATCGCCCATCGCCCATGGAGTGCCGCCGACGAGCTGCCATCGTCGTCATAACAAATCAATAGACTTGTAGAGCATGTTACGTGGCATGTTCTGGCCATATTTCTTGAATGTCTTTGAAATCCAATAAGAAATTTTGCTATTTTTGGGCACGCAATTGTCAAACACAATCGTCTGTCAGCCAGCCGCCCAGCCCACACTCCAGCACTCAAATGACTTCCATTGCATAACAATGCAATCCAATAAAAGTAATGAAAGCAAAAAATAGTAGAAAGGTATAGCATTTGACAGCAATTGGCCATGGCGCCCAACGAGGGCCATGAGTTATCTCTTTTTCTTTCGTTTAGCCAAAATTCTTCGCTCAGCAACGCCATATGAATTGCTAGCCATAAATTTTTGAACATGACAATCCAACGTATGCACAACAATACTACATGTGTATGTATATTGCATATGCATGACATGGTCGCAAGTCCATGAGTTATTTAAAATTTTCCTGTAAATTATACAACATATTAAGCTAAAGTAATATCAGCTTAGCAATGCATCAGGACAAGATTGAAGTTCAGCTCTATTAAATGGACTGTCTAGCCACAATAATGTTTTGGGTCTATTTTTAAACTGCTTATCCACATCACAGGCATGTTAACTGACCCGTTGTGTAGCAATTTGAGTTACGTATGGCTACAATTAGTATGTCAAAGCCAGCGAGCTTAAGCCTGTCAGTGCGGGCATCAAGTGAAGCACTTAGAGGCAAGGCTCTGTATGTTCATGCCTTTTTCGTTAGCTTAACATATTTGCCATAAAAATTAACTAAGATTTCAGGCTGAATTCACTTAAATAGAATTTCTGCTACATTTGCCCAGGCAAACAAAGAACCCAAGCACGAGCACAAATACACAAACACACACACACACACACTCATCACACACTTATACTGTCACACACTCGAATGAACGAATGTATTCCAGGCATTGTTTGATTTGCCATTTTACCTAGCACACAGACAACGACTCAGGAAACAGCAGCAAATATTAGCTGCAAGAACCGCAACGAACGACAAGTGATGGATAAGGCTGCCAAACGATGTTTGCACAGGGTTCTAGCAATAAGAAAAACAAGTTGGGTAGTTTCTTTAAATAATATAAAGTAAAACTCAGATAGATTAATTAATAATTTTTTATATTTTTACACAGGATTTGAAATGTATTTTGCTTTTGTTGCACTTCTAGAGCTATTGTTTGGTTTTAATTTAATAATATTTGCTTGTAAAAGACTGCACAAATTTTTTTTTGGTACTCAGTTGAATTTGTGCAGCTGCGAAAACTTAGGTCTAAAGTACTTTTCCAACTGCCACAACAAACCGTTTCACGCCGCTATGTCCACTTATTAGCTAAAATTTCACAACAATTTCAACCGCCTGCCCGCACAACTGTAAAGTAGTTCTGGCCACAAGCCAAATTTGCACAAATTTGCTAGACACTCCCGCTTCTGTCATTTCCCTCCTTTGGCTATGGTGAACTTGTCACAGCACTGCAAGGCATACAAATTGTTGGCCAATGCTTGGGAATTGGAGTGGGGATGGTGGTGCGATGGCCACTATTAAAATTTTATACTTAACTAATGTGCTGTTGGTTGGGATTTTACTTCTGGTCGGATTCCGACGGCAAACAGCTGACGTCAACAGTGTACATAAAGAAAATTCTCAGAAGTACCACAAAAGAGGAAATTCAGTAAATAAGCGTACACGGTTGCATGGCAGCTTAGACATACAAGCTTACATGTGTTTAGTCAACAGGATGTAGAATTGTCTTTGGATTTGTGCTTTTGCAGTTACTTTTGTTGCTTTTTGCTTTCGTTTCTGGGTTTATGTTGGCAACGCCCATGTAGGAAATGAGTTTATTGCTGTTGTAAATATTGCAAAATGTTTTGTGTGCACCAATAAAAACAAAAAATGATTTTATTCCATCCACTCCCAAGCTATGCCAAAACCTTAGTTGATGTCCGCAAAATTCGAAAATTCTCTCAGCTTCTGCGGTTTTAGTATGGTCCTCCGTTGACTGGCCAGAGTAGCCATGTATCATTGATTTCACAGTTTTTGTTGAAACATTGCGGAGGTTGGGTTACAAGCATAGCTGTGGGTTCTGTTTTATAATTTAAGTGCTTGTCTTTAACCACAACTTCAGTTCGTATCCTTTCGCTGTCTGCCTTCAGTCAGATTACTCAGTTGATGTGAGGTGTTGCCGAAAAGCTTAATGTGGTTAAGCATATGAAGCAGCAAAATTGTTGAAATATTACTTATGTATATTTAAAAACAATTCTAAGGTAATATTTATGCAAATTCAGAATACGAAAAACATTATAAAGGCACTGAAAAGAAACCACTCGAAATGCAAACGCTTAACCTCATATTGACCTCAAATTCCCAAAACATTTTTGACAATTATTTATGGCCAAAATATAGAATATGGAAAACAGTTTTTTTTTTTTCTGAGATCTTTTAACTTTTGTCATTTATTTCAACCTGAAATAAATTCATTTTAACTTTAACTCAAATCTGTTGAGATACGTAGTAAAACCCAAAGAGTCTGCACAAAATAAATTACTTCTAAGCTCTTGTTTATTATTTCTTGTAAAATTTCTTTGAGGGATTTCATAATTCCAAACGTTTTTCATCCACCCAAACATAACCTTAAAATATTTTCCAATCAATTTCACAATTAATCTAAAAGAATCTAGAACTAATAAGCAGAAGGCTTGGTCATAGTCGTAAACTAAAAGTGATTTAAATGGAACGACGTTGTCGTTATGGCAACACTTTTATCAACATTTCCTGCCAACAAGGCGTGAACGCATGTGAAGGAAGTTGAGAACCACAGGACATGAAAATAAAACAAGCAGCTGTTGTTGCTGACTCTGCATCCGCTTCTGCATCTGCATCTGCTTCTGCTGCTGCTGCTGCTTCTGCGTCTGCTGCAACTGAATCCTTGGCCGAAAAGAGCAGTGCAATTCAATTTTGGCCTTTAAATAGTTTTGCCTACTTTCGAGCGGCAAAGCAGCTGCAGCAGCAGTGCCAAAAAAAAAAACAATGCCCTCTTTCACTAGCTCGTTTGGTCTGCTGAAAGTTTACACTGTACAAATATGCAGAGCACATCCACACGCACACACACACACTCACACTCACATGCATACACTTATCTATATATACACACACACACTCATAGAGGCACCCTTCCATTTCCTTTCATCCCACTAGACTGCTGCATATTCTATAACAACGCATTTTTTCCCCCTTTTGCTGCTGCTACAAAACTCTTATCAGCGCCATTTCCTTTTTGGCCAAGAGTGGGCGGCGTGTCGGGCGGGCGTGGCATTGCTTGCACCCAGAAATTGTTTAAAAATAGTTTGCAACTGGTAAAGAAGATGATGAAAAAATAGACCCCCACACACACACACACACACACGCACACACTCGAGTGAAAGCCCGAAGATATGAAATTTTGCGCTGAGTGTTGAGTGTAGGGCAGCCAAAGTGGGCGTGCTCCGGCTGTGTTGTCATTTATTGCTGTGCGTAGTTTTCATGTAATTTTCAAGTATTTTTTCAACAGCCAAAAACTGTGCAGTCTCTGCGACTATCCACCAACTGACTATAGGGTATATTAGGCTTAACAAAATTTAACTGAAGAAAGGTAATTTGAAAACAAATCTCAATTGGCCTTGTCAGGTTTTTTTGGCTAATGTGAAATCGAGCGAGTTTAATGTAAATTCGAATTACATTGAAAGCGTGTGAATTGATTAAATATTTATTAGATACTTAATTTCATATTTGTTGCATTTGCAAATAACTATTAATTGAATATTTAATAACATGTAATAATAATAAAAGTAATAGTTAATTTCACTTAAGTTCATTTATTTGTAATTTTGATACAATGCTCAATTTATTTAAATGAATTTTAATGCAGTTTTAATTTTATTTTGATTTAATTACAGTCTAATATTGAATTGAATAAATTTAATACGAATAAATCAATATATCTACAACAGAGTATCTAATCGGCTAAATCGCTTGATCTGTAACATTCTAACTTATTTCTCATGCTTCTTGTTGGCAGCCGCAATGCAGCAAACTTTTGTCATTCACCCACCCACACAGCGCAAGTGTGTGTGTGTGTGTGTGTGTATGTGCATGCATGAGTGTGTGTGCATAACCCATCGTAGTCGTTGTGTCTGGCCCCATAGCGCACATCAGCTAAGTAAATAACATTTTTCGCACTCTTAGTCACGTTCCTAATCATTTTTATTTGGTAACTGTTTGGAAAATGTTTGCACACCAGCAGCAGAAGCAGCAGCAGTAGCAGTAGCAGTAGTAGTAGTAGCCGCAGTCTACTACTTGTGCAACACACTATCTCACACACACATACACACACACGTATACTATGACTATACATAGAATATTTGTTGAAATGAGCTTTGGCACTAATATCGTTTATTAGCTTGGCACTTGAGTGTTTAAATGCTGAAAAATTGTTCGTGATAGTCCTTGGCAGGACAACGACGGACGTGCAACGCTTGATGGCTTGAGAGCGGAAATGGTTGGGCAACGGGGAAGGGGAAGTGAGGAGGTGAGCAGCGCGCTTAACGTCCTCGCCATCGTTGAGTTTAATTTGAAATTAGTTGAACAGTTGTCGGTTTTGCGTTTTGTGCTAACCAAGCATATTTTTGTGCTCGAATACATTTCGGGGGGGTGGTGCGGTGCACCGAGATTGCAGGGGTTGTTAGATTGCTGAGAACGTTGTAATAGGTCGTGGGCTCAATTGGGCTAAGGAAAAAGCCACCGCAAGAGCATTGAGGCTCTCAAGTGATAGCTAAAGATGTGAGCAAGGTCAGTTTTACGCTTGCGTTGCATACGAAAAATGCAGCAGAAAAGTTAAAAGAAATTTTAAAAAATTGACCGGAGTCTAACTGATCACAGCTGAAAATTAATCATAACAAATAAGATAAATCCACTGAAAATTAGTATGTGTGCTTAATAAAAATGTGATGTGTGTCTTGATAAAACGAAATTTAATTTGCCATAATTTAAGTGTATGCAAATATAAGTGCTATAGTTGCAACCACAAAAACCGATATATCAATTATAAAATATGGAAATGAACTACTTTGTAGTTCATGTAGTTCAATCGATTGTTGAACTTGACAACTTTGCATTAAAAACTTAGTGACAGCTTTTCAAAACCCACTAAAAGCTGCACCTGCATTTGGTGAGCTTACAACACACACACATTTATTGTACAGTATATACACATAGATTATGTGGGCGTGGCTGTTTGTGGCAATGCGATTCCCGTCACTGCTTCTGTAGCTGTTGCTGTTGCCGCTGTTGCTGTTGCTGCTGTTGCTGTTTGCATATTGTTATTAATTTTCATTTTGAATGGCATGTTGACAGTCACTTTGACACTGACAGCTTTGGTAAAAAGTAGCAGGCAAGTGGCAGAGAGAGATAGAGAGGCAGCAGCAGCAGAATTGAATACGTTGATCCTGCTGGCAGAGCCAAGAGATGAGAGTTGAAAACTGCTACGACCAGTCGGCGTCAAAAGGTTTATAATTTCAAAACAGCCAACTGATGTGGCACGTCAACAATATACAGCAGGTGTAAATCTCGCACACACACACACACACATTGTTTTTGTTTACTTGTGTGTGTGTGTGTGTGTGTGTGTGGGTGTGTGTGTGTGTTTGTAAGTTTGCAAGCTTAACTTTTGGCCAAAATAGAGCAGCAATTGCCGCTTGCTGTTGAACAGCTGATAAGCAAGCGTCGCCCAACCACAGTTTCAAGTGTGCATCTCGTTGAAACTGTCAGCTAATGATATTTTTATTTAAGACTCTGTTGGGGTCTTTTCAGTTTTCTGTTTGGCTAAGCTCAAGTGACGTTTCCTTGGCTCGTTACAGCCTTTCGAGCTTTCGCTTTTTGCTTTCTTAATTACACCACTCGACAAATGGCTCGCAAAGTGCAGCTCAAGAAAATTGCAGACACGCAAATAGCCGCAACCCCTGAGGTACTTCACAAATGCTGAATATCTGCTGAAGCGAGGGGGAAGCCAGTGCAATGTTCAACTTGAGAGCAGCAAATACTGTTTACAGCAATTGGAACACTCAGCAGGAGCATTTATAAGTTCTTAGCAAAATGTACGTTTTATTTTTAATTATTGAGATAAAAAGGGTATTTTGTGCATCATGTGTTTTACATGATAATCGCCAAAGTCAAGATACCCAACGAAAAACCGTTTATTTTGAGTCATAGGCAAACAATGCCGTTGGTGTAGCCTTGGTGTTTCGAATGCAGCCCTTCTGTGCTCACATCGCATGACAGAAAACCTTGGACCAACTCTACGTATGCGCAATATTTGGCTTGAACGCCAACTATATTTATATACTTCTTACTTTGCGTGACGCGTTCAAACAGTGGCCAACCGTATGAGCATGTACCCATATGAAAAACGGGCAATTAAGGTTCATAAAGTTTAAACATAACTGTGCTTGTAGTTCTAGAAGGAGCCATGGGTTTGAGTAAATTGTTCCTTGACACAGAAATTAATTTAAGTATTATTTTTTTGTATTATCTATAATATAAAAGTAAGAAAGTATAAAATGGTTAGTCATTATAAAATGGCAAATATGACTTAATAAAATATAATATCAATTGCATTTTCTTTGAATAAATGCAGCTGAAATACATTCCATTGCAATTTCCACATACCACAAAATAAATAACTATAACTTGATTTAATTTTTTTTTTGTTTCCCACTGCAACTGGGAGCATTTCACATAAGCAACCTGCATTTTCTTCATTTTCAGCATATTCATATTCAACATATTGTTGAAAGTTATATGTGTATGTATGTATGTGTGTATGAACATATTTCGTTGGCCGTGTTGTGTTTGTGTCGTTTGGGGCTCGGGATTCCGGTCCCATGTCCGTTGCTGTTTCTGTTGTTGTTGGCCCGCATTTCGACACCTTTTCGCACATAAATTTTAATAACACATTCCGGGAACGCAGTGCATGTACATTGCACGACCCATACGCCCTCAAAATATATGATATATATATATGTACACATATATACAGTGAGCGACAGCTCGAATAAAGCAGTGTTAAAGAAAAAACATAATTGCCTGCCATGTGTTTGGGATTCAGCTCAGTATTGGACCGTCGCCACACATAATTCCGTCCGTCCGAGCCAAAAATTATGAATTTGGACTCATCTCCAAATATGACTGTGTTCCAAAACTCCAGCTCCTTGTCCAAGTGGGTTTTGGCGACCGTCATCCTAGTCCCTTTATTTGGTGCGCTTATAAAGGACTTTTTCCGTGGTACTCGGGCATTTAAGTCATGTTTGCGCAGAACAATGCGCACAGTTTCCACACAGCACTTTTGCCCCATTTCATCCTGCGTCTGTTGAGTCATTTTTGGAGTCGATAGCTTGGGATTTGCCCTTATTTTCCTGATGATCCTCCGATCCTCCTCTTCGGTGAAAAGCGGGTTTGGTGCCATTATGCCCTTGCCCTCAATCTAATTTGCGTCGACGAAGCGCCGAATGATGTTATACATGGTTAAGTTGCTCAGATTGACCATTTCAGCTATTTGGCGATGTGAATATCCGTTCTTGTGGTGTGCCAGGATGAGTTTCCGTTGTTCAATGGTAGTCCGTTTGTCCATAGTCCTTGTGGGCTTATTGAACCCGGGATGCAGGATATAACTAAACTGACTACGAAGTATTGATCTATTTATTCCGAAAATACTCAACTTTAGGTAAAAAATCCGGGTTCTATGGCTCCCAGGTGTCCACAATGTACCTAATCCAAATAAGTTGTCACCTAAAAATAGGCTACATTTTTACATAATCCTACCTAGCAGGTGGGGAAACATCAGTTTATGAGGGTCATCCATTCATATTGGTGGTTAATACATGTACCTACCATCGGTTTTTGGAATTTTTGAAAAATAATGAATAATTAGTTTATGGCAGGCAATTATGTTTTTTCTTTAACACTGCTTTATTCGAGCTGTCGCTCACTGTATATATATATATTCAAATGTATATATTTATATATACGTGCACAACACACAAAACAATTCCCAAATGTAGCGACACGTAACTCCGAAAAACGCTGCTGTTACTGCTGCAATTGGCAAACAAGTCAAGGTGGTAAATATCAGTGGAGTAAAGAGAAGTTGGCTAGAGGCTGTTTGGTGGGCGGGGTGTATCCAACTGGGACGACCTACATGGCGCTCATTTTGTGTCAACTGCACAACGTAAATTGCCAAAAGGGCAGTCAAGAACAACAACATTAACAAAAACAGCAACAACATGAGGCAAGCAACAAAGTAAACGCCCGTTGACAAGTAAAAAATTGGTAGGGGGTATCAAACAACAAAAACACACACACACACACAGTTGGAGTAACAGCAACAGCAGCAGTCAATAAACTATAAAATATGCAATGTTTGAATATATATATTTTTTTTCAACGAAAATATTTTATGCATGCAGGTGAATTGATTCAACGAGCTGCCAACGAATGAATGCATAAGCCAAGCTGGCATTCAGTCAGCGAAGCCAACCAAATGGCAACCAACGTTGCACCCAAAGGAAATTAGCTTGACAGGAAATTCCACAACATTGCGACGAGGTCGCGAAACCACCAAGACCACCCACAAGCCAACCCACTGCGCCAGTCGCCGCCCCCTCCTCCCCCCAAAACTCTGGTTGCCGCAATGAACGTTGACATTTTCACTCATGCCGATTTTCATATTACATTTGGTTGGGCTTAAATGACAAATGTGGTTGGTAAGCCGACGTCTGGGAACTGCGTCCCAGGTTCTGTTCCTGCTGCTGACTTTGGCTCTCGGTCTGGTTCTGAGCATGGACTGCTCGACTGTGCAGATCGCTTGCCGGCTTGCATTGAAGTTGAGGCATTTTCGGTTTGTGGTATTATTGCTGAATGACAGTCGAACGGACTGACTGACTGCCTGACTGCCTGAATGACTCTATATTTGAGTTCCACAGATTGTATGTGTATGTGTTGTGGTGTGTCTGTGTGTGTGTGTGTGTGTGTGATTGACTGCATACTCCTCTGTCTGGTCGCGTTGGCTTTGTGATTCAGATGAATTGCGGCGACAACGACTACCATGTTGTTGACTGCCTATCATTTTTATACTCTGATGCCATAGTTAACAGAGTATATTGTTTTATGTAGATTTTATAAATGCAATTGCATGTAGAGACTTGAGACTTGAACTTATGTGTGCATCAGACACAATAAATGACAAATCGAAGCGTATTCCCAGCAGTGACTGCCTTCTCCCACAAAAACCCTGAAAAGTTTCCTTGCCACCTTTTTCAGCTGGTATCAGAGCAATATGCGGTCGGTAAAGTCCAATTACAACGTTCTCACTTGCGTGATGTACGAAAGAGAACCAAATCGATGAAATATAAAAAATAAGGCAAATGACGATTTCGATCATTGTTTAAAACTGAATTAAGAGCTGTCAAGAGTTAACATGTCCATGCAAAAGCTACCAACAGTAAAAGACTTCCTTACTTAACACTTTCTTACAAACAATGATATTAATAATAAAATATTTAAAAAATGTTCGAAAATAAAGGGCAGGCAGTGCAATGAAAAAATCATCGATACTGGCCAGGCCAACCACGAAGCAATCAGATGGCCTCCTCCTCATTCCACGTCAGATGAATGAATGAAAGCCATCAATGATGGGCCTGTGGTCAGTTTGATCGAGTTTCTGTTATTTATGTGTTGGCCATTAGCAACCGAATTAATCAAAATGGCTTAGCTAATTGCCACAGAATGTTTCAATATATATGCAATTAACAGTGAATGTAAAAATTTACCGCGATGGATAGAAATGAATATTCAATGGAAATATATATACAGAACTCTCTTTTTTCAACAAAAAAAGCCTGTTTTGAATTAAAAGAAATTAAATACACCAGAGTAACATGAATGCTGCAAATAACGTTTATTTGCACAGTGTAGATTTTGATTCGTACTGGAAAGTAGTACACTGCCCGCACTTATCACTAACGACCAAACACGGTACCAGAATATTTCAAGTGTTATGTGATAAATGAATAAACAAAACTTAAGACATAAATGAGCTTTCAAAAATGTTTTTAATTGTAGCCACAATAAACATGTCTTTACTCTCTCGAAAAGCATATACAAATGTAGATCTACTTGGGATATTTATATAAGTAAGAGTATATTTGAATAAACAAACGATTGCTTTGGATGTGATACATATATACAGAACTCAGTCTTCATTGCTATTCAACTAATATTCGTTTCAATGGAAGTGTCTTAATGGGTGTTCTGTCGCATAAAAAGGTATATTGGAGCAGAAACAACCCCTGTGCATTTGCACGGCACAACACCAACAATGACAAACAATTACAACGACAAAGCACAACAATGAGATGCCTATCAGAGCCTATAAATAAATTTGCCATCGCCAAGTCAAAAGCAATACACAAAAGGCAACAAAACTGCGAAAATATTTTGGAAATTAATGCAGAGGCGTGCATACACGTATGTATAAATAAAATTGGGAAAGAAAAACACGCATACGCAGTGTATGACGGCGGCCGATATAAGAGGAGTGGGAGTAAAAGCAATAAAACCGTCAAGTTGGCAACATTGACGACATCGAGCAGGACGAGTGAAAACAACGTTTTACGACTGCAGACGATGTCAACAAATAGAGCAAATACTGTCACAGTTGCGGCAGGACCCAGGAACACGGACCAGCTCAGTGTGGGCCCAGCACCTGCGGCCTAAAAGTATGCAATAAAAAGGGCAGCCGCTTATTTCGATGTCGGTATTGCGTCGTCGCCGCTTTGCATTACTCCTGCCAAAAAGGACTTGGCTGCGTTTCTTTTGATGCTCTAAATAGGCCGTATGTAATGGGTATACTACACTTGGTGGATAGCAGGTTAGAATAAAATATTTAGATTGATGGTTCAGTTACTCAAACTGCACAATTCAATTCATTTAATGAATATTGAATAAAATGAGTTTTTAATCAGAATTATAGTTTATTTTTACTTTACCTTGAAATCCCTTTCAAAACTCTAGACTGCTTTTAGACAATTGTTTTAGACTATGTTTTTTTTTATAAAAAAAAAATGAAATATGCATCATATAACTTTATACTGTGAACTGATAAAGTCAGAAAATAGTACAAAACTCTAAAAAATTAATAATTTAAAAATGTTTAAACCTTGAACTATTGGTAGGATCTAATTTGTGAGACATTTGTTAGACAAATAATTTATAAAACCTTGTGTATATTTACAGAGTATTGCGATAGCGTATATCTATTTCCGTTAACAATGCTTACTTTGTTTGCAATGCGCTTTTAATTTGACCGCGTCTGGCAGCAACGATGGCGATGACGACGACGACGACGACGCCGACTTTGGCGTCCTTTCCTTTGCCAACGCAGCGGCGCAGAAACTTAATTTTGCGTACTGTTCTTGTTGTTGCTGTTGTTGTTTTTGAAGTTGCGTTTTTGCATTGCTTTGCAAAGTTTGTCGAGTCGCTAAAACTTTAGCCATTTGTTGTTCTTGCAACAGTCTCCAGAACGAGGCTATTTGTTGCTTCGCTGGGCCAGACGACATCAACGTAAATGTCGCCCAAAACCAATCATTTCCTTTATTCTCAGACCAAAGCCGACGACTCGTTCCTTACTATCTCTCAGCGGATGCCTTACTAGCAACATTTTAATATACTTGTGGATGCCATTGGCTCGGTGCCATTTTCAACGACCCATGCTCTAATGTCGCGCAATTTTCTTACCAAAATAAATTTTATTTCGCACGGTTTTTGGTTTCTCAACGTCGTTTTTCATTTCATCGGGCGCCCTGTTTATGAACTGCCTGCCTCTAAATTGTCTTTATGCCATGGGCCAACTGCATGCCACTTAGACTTTGTCCTTTGACTCAGTCTGCTCGCTGCTTAACTTCCTTCATTTTCTTTCCTGGCTCTATTACTGTTTTTCTTATTTGTGTTATTTTTTGCTAATATTTTCATTTTGGCAAAATGGCATCCTTTGGGTAAGCGAAAAGAGCGCCGAAATTTTTTCTCAAATTTAGTTTTATGCTCCTTTTGGTCGTCTGACTGCATATTTAGTCATCGTATCCTGGGGGAAATTAAAATGTGCTTACCGAATAATTTGAGTCCATTTGGCTACTACGTTTTGATGCCCTGTAATGGAAGTGCATAATGGGTATTTAAGAATTTTTGCACAACTTGAGAATGCCCATCTGGGCCTACAATATATTTGTGGTTACATATTCGTTATGAGTGTACACATCGTCTCTAAAAGTTAGTATTTATAATTTGGGAGCTTGAAAAGATCTTTCCCATAAATTCATATCGGCTTCTAGCTTTTTATGAAAATATTAACAAAAAACCGTCTATTTTCTTCTTTAATCAAATGTATAATTAATTTTTATCATTGTGGCACTTCTTTGAAGTTACAATTAAAAAACTGTTTGTAAATACGCTACAAAATGCAATGTTTTTCAAGTGAATCAAACCCAAGGCTGACACAAATTTTGGTGTATTTTTTCCAACGTTGTCTCTATTTGTGCATGTCAAATATAATTTGATTGACTTTTGCAATTTTTCGAGTGCACACATTGAGCATGCGGCATCAAACGATTAAACTATTGCAGTCTGTGTGATTCACAGATGAAGAATCCTTCAGAGCTCATTGATTTCATTAAACACAAGCTTTGAGGGAATATAAAACAGAACAACATTTATAGGAAGCAGAATATTTTGTAAAAGTTTCTAAATTTCATACAGAGTTGATTTAGCTTGCGAGACTCGATAAACTTATTTTAATCCTCAACGAAAGTGTCTTATTCATTCTTGTCCTTGTCATTTGTCAAGTTGCATTCATATTCGGGCTCATCATGTTGTTCCTTCTCAATTTTCTTCACGTTTCCAAACTTATACCATATAACGGATACGATGCCCATGCCAAGCCCAAAGACAATTCCAATCAAACAAATCGCAGCCAGAAACATAAGATAGTGCACATCATTCAGCAAATATGCCAAGAAGTCTATAATCGGTTGAGCCACATAGAAGCAAACGATTTCAATTGGATTTAACATCATTTTGTTACAGTTTCGATCTGTATTTGAAAATATTTTGACGATTGTTTTCAAAACTGACTTAAAAATCGAAGATATTTCATTGTACTCGAAAGTCAGTTAGCTCTTGAAATTCTAAAATATTTCATTTCATTTCCGATTCAGTTCGAACATTTTCTATTTAAAAAAATTCTCATGGAGTTACAGGAGTATTTGCAAAAACAATTGAACATATTCAATTATCATTTACACTCCGATTATGGACTGCTGATCAAGACGGCAACATGCATTGCCTTTGGAGCACTCTGTGGCTGGCTGATGGGCATCGTAACTTGGATGCTATATATGATAGCCAAATGGCTGGAAATACTGCCTGTGACTAAGTACAATTATCAGGATGATGATTTGGATTTGGATTCACAAACAGATATTGGGTATAATATCCAGCGCGAAAACTCCATAACCACTTTAACAACAAGGCAACAGTAAGGGCAGCATTAGAATCGCCTGTCATTGATCCTTTGAGTGTGTGTGCAATAAAGTTCAAGACGCGAGCAATAAAAAAATGCTTTTGCTCGCTTAAAATTCCTCTTAGACTGTCTCAAGTGGCGGGCGATTTGACGTCGATACTGTGGCAGAACATGTATGTCGCAACTGACTGTCGCAAACTCATTAGCAGATTTATATATTTTATCAATGTTGCAGCGCTTTAAATTCAATTACTCATACGCCACGTAGCAACGCAGTCCACATGAAAAGCTGCTCCACTCTTGGCATGTGTGCTTGCTTTGAACATTGCCGCAGGCTTGCAATATTTAATAAACCATATCTTTTATTTTCCGCCTCCCCTCCGTTGTGAGCTAAATTTTATAAAATTCGTGTTTTTGTTGGTCTGCGTGTTGCCTGCTGCTGATTTTCCACAAATAGCCGGTAGCTATTTTTCCACAAATTCTATATGATATGTATATATTGGCTGTCTTTTGGCGTTTCTGCTGTGTGGGTAATGAAGGTCATGACTTGATTTTGAATTAGCCTTCGAGCTCACTTTTGCTATATGTTTTTTCGGTGATTGCTTCTTACTGATTTGTCTTAAAAAGTTACACCTTATGAATTTCAAACTTTAACGATGCTTTCTTTGCAGGAAACTCGAAAAACGCCAACAAATCCCATTGGTCTAGAAACAAATTCAAGATTGATCAAGTCGATGATTATGGCGTATAAATAGGATAGTGAATACAATTCTCAGACAGTGGCAATTATTAGTGGTTCACGTTGTAACTGAGATAATAAATAAATAATGTTGTATTATTGCTTTTGTTATTACTTAAGTTTTATAAGTAGCAGTGGGACAAAAGCGAGCACTGGGAATTTCAAGAAGTCGATCAGCAGCAAGCAACTAAAAATTCAGCTCATAATAGAACGCAAAAGAACAAAAATATCTGGAAAACGTAGCAGAGTTTTGATATAAACTTCATGATATAAATATACTTTTTATTATTCCCCAAATGTACAGTCCACATTTATGAAAGGCCGCTTTTCATTCATTGCTTTACCCGCAGTTATTAGCCTACTTTCAACAATTTGGCAACGTCGTCTGTTCTATTGTTGTTTAAAGACCATTGTCTATGCTTGAGCACTTGAGAAATGTTTACAACATTTCAGAAACAGACTCAGCAGCAGCAGCAGCACAGTGAAGCCTCTGAGAGCGACTGGGAGCTAAGGGCCAAGAGATGCGACTACGACAACCCTAATTCTGGAAAGCGCGATATAATTGCAAAAAAGTTACAATGAAGTGGGTCGGTGGGAAAGGGTGGGGGGCAGCCATATTGCGGTAAGACTGAAAGAGAATCTGAATCTGAATCTGAATGAATGCCCTGACAAGAGGGTGGGTGGTTCAAAAACATTTAATCACCCAACGCAACCCACACAAGCCCGTGTAATTCATTTGACGTTGAATGCAGAGCTTAAGCCAGATGGCATTTCCCTTCCCTTTTACACGGGGGTTGCTTGCCACCCAAATGCAACCTTTCCGCCGTTCTCGTGTTCCTCGTCCACGGGACACGAAACAGCTGTCAGCCAAGCAAATTTTCAAAATGCAACTCCCAAAAAGCTGCCATGCACTTTAGCAGGCTGGGTGAGTGGAAATGTGCTTTAATTGATACATAAATAACAAGGGAGACTGTAACAACTGAGAATACTCGACTGCAAAATACCTTAAAATAAATTTAATATTAAAATTAGATAAATGTAGAGTTTTACCAACTAATGAACAGAATTACTAAAAAAGTATTTATATTAATCAAAAACTACAACTTCAAATGGAACCAAAAGTTAAACCTTTACATATGCAAAACAAAACAAAAAACACCCCTTGAATTGCAATACAGGGTGCTCAAGTGCCAAGCCGCGACTAGACAGCCAAACACTCTAAGCCTTCGCCGGATGAAGTGTGTGTCGGTTGTGGGATTCATTAAGGTTTTCATTTCATTGAAACATGAGCATTTTGAGAAGTATTTTTCATATACATATGAATACGAAAGCGCCGTCGTTGAAATAAGTACTACAGTCTGTATATTTGTATATATATATATATATATATGTTTGTGTAGATAATTTATATTTTTACGATTTTTCCCGTACCGTGCGTAATGAGGCAGTCAGCTTAGACGGGATGGGATTGCGTTCGTTCGAGTGGGTGTGCCTTCTATGACTGTATGTGTGTGTGTGAGTGTGTGTGTGTGTGTGTACGCTGGTGTGTATGTCCTTTTGTTATTGTCTAGGCAACGGCTCAGCGCCCTTTTTTACATGCATAAACAGCGCAGCAACGTCAGAGTTGCATTTTCCGGCACTCGCATTTCCATTGGGGAAATGGCATTTCCAAGTATTTTACACGGCTAGGATGCTCGTCTCACTATCTGCCTGCCTGTCTCTCTGTCTGTCTCTCTGTCTGTCTGTCTGTTTTGTGCTCTGCCTCTAATTTTGGTACATTGAACCGTCGCTCACTTACGTTTGCATGTGTATGCGGTTCACTTGCAATGAGATTTCTTTTGGGAGTATTTTTACACATTTTTGCCCTGAAGAAAGGAAACTAAAACAGAAAAGATTTTACAAAGAGCGGCCCCAAGGAGTACTCTTAACAAAACGAAAAGGATTAACCGAAGTGGAACGTTACTTTTCTTTACAACATTCCTAATTTTGTGCATCATTAGAAGCATCCACATGTCCGTTTCACTCAATATTGATTTATTCATTCGAATGATTTATTTTATGTTATGCCTGGGTCGTTTCGATTAATTCGCCTGCTAATGGCCCGCACATAAATAAGAAAAACTCAAACATACTGACCACGGGCACAGTATCATTGCCGGCTTTCATTCATTCGCTGGCCGTCATGTGGCATACAGAGGACATTCGATTGCTTCGCAGTGGGCCCGCCCAGGCAATCTATCGCCGTTTTTTCCAGTGTATTGCCTGGCTGCTCTACGGCATCGCGCGTTCTTGTCATTTTTTCAAGTTGCGCTACAATTCACAACACAAGCGTTTGGAGCACACACAGTATCATCCCATCGCCTCCAAATTGGTGGTGATTGTTAAGTTTCTAATATTCCTAAGCGATTCAGTGAATTATATTGTGTTCGGTGTGGTCCTATGGATATATATCTTTCGCGTCGATGGCAGTAGCGGACAGAATTTTATGATTAGCATCGGCATGCAAGGTTTTATTATGTATGTGATGCGGCGCATTATAATATTTTTGCATTCGCAGGAGGATCGCAAATTGATTATGCATTTGGTCAACGAGATCTTTTACGTTACACGGACAATTGAGAGCAAGTTTGGTATGATCTATCACTGCGAATTTTCCCTCCTTTGCGTTTACAACGTCAAACTGTGTTTGGTATACGTAATGATGGAGTCGATGTGGCACAAACCCTATTTTCTCTGGATGAACTTCTTCTATTGGGTGCTCTTAGAGTATTGCAGTCTCGCGTATTTCATCTATCAGCTGATTTTGCTAAATTGGTATCGCAATTTGGCCTACTTCCTACAACGGTTTATTGAGTATCATCAGAGTCAAAGTTTTATATCTGGTCGTTATCACCGCCGGCTCTTGTTGCTTTTCAAGCTCCATTTGCGTATCAATAATCTACATCAATGTATTAAGAGGAATGTCGCCTGGCTACCCTCAGCGATCTACTTGGCAATATTCAGCAGTATTTTCAACATGACTTTATTAATTGAGTGCATTGTCTTTGCGGTGGATGAGATTGAGAATAAAGTGTATATCATATCAGATGGTTGTCTGGGTCCTACCATGATTCCCATAATCAATGTTTTTTTAATTGGAATGTGCACGGATCGATTACGCAGCGAGGAGTTGGCACTTCAACAGCAGATTGTGCTCATCAATGTTTTGTATGTCCGCAAAGCTTATCCTCACGATTATACACTGAAAGTGCTCAACAATGAGGTGGGTTGATGAATTTAATCAATACAATAATTGTTACATATGTATTTTCGCTTGATTTTAGCACACTTCCTTGATTGTGCACCAGAAACTGGAGCCGTTGCAAAATGTGATCATTTTGGATACCACCTGTGATCGAGAATTTGCTTTTAATTACTTTTTGACAGTCATTCTAACCGCACTATCATTTATTCAATACACCCTTTCAACAGGTCATATTCTGGATGAGTGTGTGACCCACAAATAACATATGTATAAATACATATTTTTTGTTGTTTAATAAACTAATTTTGGGAAATTAAAAAAAAATATTTAATTGGTTTCGATTAATATTTGTATTGCCTTGTCTCCAAGTAAGATTCCTTATCGGAGTATTTCAATTGGAGTTCGAACTTCTTCAAACTGGCTTTAAGTATAGTTCATCTTTCTCTGTAGTTTCCAACACATTTCATCGACAATAACTCAATCTATGCTTCAATTTATCAGAAACTTTCCCAGCGGGTAAAGTTTTCATGGATTTACACTCAATAAACGCAACAATTCTAACATTCCACAGTCACGTACAAATTCGACATACATACCACATTTTGCAGAGCGTAAGGGACTAAGCCGAATATTCAATTTTTGATACATTTTGCTGGTACATTTAAATTTATTTTTACAACCCTCCAGTGAACGTGTGTCGCTAACAGTGCCTATACCAGCCAGACGATAAAATAATAATCGATTTGACTTTGGTTTGAGTTTTTTTTTTCCTCTCTCTCTCTATTGGTTAAAAAGCCCACAACTCATCTGCGTCGCCCCACAAAAATAAGAAGCAAAAAAATGAAGCTGCTCTGGCACTTCCTGCAGGGAATCGATTTTTATACATTTCCCCAACCTGCGAAGCTCCCCGAAATTTATGCGAATTTGAATTTGATATGGTTAAACTGTTTGCCTAGGCAACGTCAGCCATGCAAATGCTTTGATAAGAGTGCCAAAGGTGGGTGGTGGTTGGTGGGTGGTGGGGCTATGGGGTGGTGTATGGTAGGCTGTCATTGTGCCTAGCTTTGTCGCTTTTTAGTGTAAAATTAATTTGCTATAATTCATCAATGGACCCAGCAAAGGATTATTTTGCATAAAAAATTGTGGCACTTGTCGATTTTGCATAGTCGGCATTTGGGGCACAGTAGCAGCTGTTAAACAGGGAATAGGGGAGGGTGCCCAGATATGAGGTAGGAGAAGAGGGAGGAGTCGGGGGTATTGCTATGCCATTCGGTGTGTGTAACTGACGCACTTTGTGTAATTTATGGCTGCACATTTATTTTATTGAGTTTAATGTGGGCGCAGTTGTTGCCAGCGCCTTACAAAGGTGAAAGGTTGGGGACGGCAACGGTGTGGATAAGAGCTGTGCAGGCTGGCATTCAGCAGGTTGAAGGATGGGAACTGGTGGCCCATTGGCGCTTTGTTATGCCTGACTGAGCGCGCTGTGCCATATGTATTAGGTTCGAACAGGGATGAATGGTATACATTCGAAGATGCCACAAACCAGATTCATAAAATTAATTATCGCTCTCAAGTTATTGAAACATTACATTCAAAATAATTTCTGCACGACTAAGTGCTGCTCTACAGAATATGTAATTAAAACCTTTTTAAACACATTTCATAGTTCCTATCAGCGAAATAGGAAATTAATTTGAATATATTACTAAACTATTTAGAACTCAATTATCTGTAAAATCGGAAACTAATTATTGTGTCCTTTCAGCCAGTTATTTTTATATAAGCCTACCTCAAATATCTCAAATATTTCACTTCTTTAATTTATGGAAATATTAATATTATTTTAAAGAACAACTCTTGGGTAATTCCTATGTTTTTTTTTGCATTTCACATAATTTGTATTCAAATATATGATATTAATTTAATTACTTAATATTTGATGCAAATGAAACTTGTAGAGCGTCCAACATTGGCAACTTTTATTAACGCTTCAAGATTTCTTTTCATGGCAAACAAATAATAGACTAGAACTTAGCATTAAAATTTAATAACGCCAATTAAATGAAATATGTTTTGTTTGACGACTCCTACGCTCAATGGGCAAACAAATTATATCGTTAGCTCCAGAAACTTTGCGAAAACACAAAACACAAACAGCAAATGCCGCCTGCTTTGTGTGCGTCTTATTTGGCTGTCCAAGAACTAATTAAGCATTCAAAAACGTTTTGGCATAAAGTTTAAATTGTCTGTGGACATGGGACTAGGCAACGAAAATCCAATAATAAAGCCAAAGTCGACGACGACGCTTGACGCTCATAAATTATAGCAAATTATTAAGCAAGAGTCAAAAAAGTTTGCACCGCACGCTCCAACAACAAAGTTGCGAGTACATTGCGTATACGTAATGCGGCGTCGCCTTGTGCTGTGCAAATGATTTATTTTTATTATTATTGGCGGTGAATTTTAAATCAAAAAGCGCACAAATGCTGCTGCCCCAAAATTACGAGTGACTCGTCCCCGTCCCCGTCCCCATCCCCGTCCCGCCTTCCCCACCCGCGTCCACCAACGAAAAAAGTATGCTACAGTTTTGTGTGCTGCCGTCGGTGGCAGCTGCTTTTGTCATTATTAATAACTGTTAATTATTCACCATTATAACTATGCTTGAGAGCACGTTCTTGTTTGCGTTGTCGTCTGGACGTCGTACCATGCTCAGCGCACACCCACTTCTCTCCACTTACCCCTCTCTCCTCTCCACATTGCTCTATGTACTTTGCCGCTCAAGTAAATTCTCTTTTCACATTGTTTGGCATTATATTTTCTTTGCTTCTTAGTTAACGCCTGTTCGTCTTGTCTAAGTTTCACTCCCTCTCTCTCTCCCTCTCTCTCTCTCTCTCTTTCGCTGTACGTCCCTCCCTCGCACTCTCTGGCACTCCCCTGCTCTCTATTATTCTCTATTGGCCATATTTACATATTATTAAAAAGTTTTTCAAGCTCAGACGACAACAAACGAGAACATCGTGGAAAAAACTTTTCTATTTTGCCTTGGCCAAAGTTATTGAAAATTCATGAATAATTGACATTTATTGCAGTTGGCACAAGTGATGGCCGATAATGGACGACCATACGCCCACTTTAGAGGAGGCGTGCCATTTGAAATTTTCTCTCTCTCTCTCTCTCTCTCTCTCTGTAACTATCTGTCTCTGTATCTGTGTGTGCGCCTGTGTGTCTCTCTGCCCATTTATAGACATAAATATTAAAGTAGCTTACGTACTTAATTGTAAATTATGTATTCAATTAGTTATGCCAGACTGCCCAAACTCAGAGCTGCTACTCACAGATGCGATGCAGCCTTTTGGAGCGAGTGCAATGAGATTGCTGAATATTCAATCAAACTTTGATTCTACATAATTTACAGTTCATATGCAATTTTGCAACTATTAAATATTTAGTTATGATCTTTCTAAATGTTTATCATATGTAATAGTTTAAGATGATTATATATTAAAAATTACTTCGTATTCAGTAACTCAGCTGTGGAACAAATTTTAGATGCATTTGATTTGTATCTCGTTTTCAACATTTTTATCATCATTGTTTATTTGTTGCCATCAAATTTATGCGGCAATCAGTTGACATGTGTCAAAAAGTCAAACAATCAGCAAACTAGTCCAAATTTAGTTTGATAACAAGAACAAGTGACAGCTAATTAATTATCTCTTTTGGGTGTCACTTACCAAGTGAAAAGCTTCAATGTATGCAAGCAAGCTGCAGATTAAAAAATCGCTAAATTATTTAATGGAAATTCATATGCATACATATTTAATGAAAACCACATGCTTATATTCATTTAATAAATCCAATTCTCAACAACAAACATTTTATTGCGATAGGCAATCAAAATGACAACGACAACGACAACGTCAAGTGCTCTGACCGAATAAATTTGAAAAATCTCCCTTGAGTGCAAGATTAAATAGAACAACATAAGATACAAGTTGAAAAGCATATTTGTGTTTTAGTTTAAAGAACTGCTAAGAGCTACACATATGTATGTAGCTATGCCGTGTGCTGTTGATGGCAATGCCATTTTTGATTAAATGTGGCCCGCAGCGAGATTACGGAATACTCGACAAACCCATATTCATACGGTATGCATTCATAGACATATTGTCCACTCAGTAGGTGTACGCACTACAAATACATGTATGTGTGTCGCTCCTCCTTTGGTGGCTCTTTGGCATTGTGGATGCTGCCTAAATATATTTTGCCATAAAATAACACCAGAGGGCGCTGTCAGTAGCATAAGCTCAGCATTTCCGTTTTTGTTTTAGTTACAACTAATATATACATATACAAATGCGTATGTATATGCAAAAGGTATACATATACATATCAAAACATTTATGCTGGAGTATGTAAACCGCATGTGCTGATGGTTTTGAGAGTCGTCACTACGCATTGCCAGGCATTTGCATTCAAATGCATTTAATTAAATCAACTAGAACCAACAGGAAAATGCAGCAGCATCAGCAAAGAACTTAGCTCAACCAAACAAATGGCCTTCCATCCACACTCGGCCACACACACACACACAACCAACCCACATCACATAGTGCTCAATATGAGCCTCATAACATTTAAAACTAAATTTATTTTGTGCAAATTTTGCCAGGTTCGTTAGTTTTAATTGTGTTTAGTTTTCATTTTTATTGCCAGCTAGCACAGTGGCACAAAATTTACAGCAAAAATCAAAATAATTAGCTGAGAGCATTAAGTGCTGATATTTATTCGGCTTGTGAAATCCAAAAACTAAATTTAAATGCAAAAAACTTTTTAATTGCTTTAATGTTTTGTTAGTTTATTTTTTGTAATACTTATGTATTTTATTATTTGTAGCGTTCTCTTAACTTCCTTATCATTAACAGCACGGCATTCCATTTTCAACTACTCTTATTTATCATTAGTTTGACACCAGGGTATTTTGCCTTTGTTTAGCTTGACAACAATTTTTGCCTTGCTTACAATTAACTTTCCGGAAAACGTATTTTTTTTTTGCTGTTAGTTAAATGTTGTTGCTTTTTCTGCCAAATTGACAGTTTTGGGATTGCGGTTTTGCAAAAACAAGCGAAGCCATTAAATCGAGAGAGCTGTCCACCTGTCTGCCACCTACTGCCAGCCAGCCTGGCCCACAATCCCAAGGCCAATCGCACTGTCAATTAACCAACGGCTGAAACAGCGTACCCGCATCAGGCTGTCAAAAAGTTAAATGTGGAAAACTCGTTCGCATCATTTATATTATTATCGCTAATTGAAGACAGCATTGAAGGTAATGCCCAATGGCTCCAGATAAAAGCGTCATCTCACAATATTGCACTTCGCTGCCTCACCCCCGCCCCGTCGCCTCGTTCACAATTGAAATCAAATCATGGCTGAAACGAACCAATAACAACTTAGCCAACCAGCCAAGCCAAGGCTAGCAAAAAAGGGTAGAAAACAAAAACATTGTATTCAATTTTATTAACACTCGAATGCATTTTCTTTGTTCCAATTCAGTTTGCCTCTTGCCAGAGTCAGCAGCTGTCATGAAACTTGACGGTAGGTTCTGACCCAATGGGATAATGTTCTGAATTAAGTTCATTTTGGTTTTTTCAAAAGAAAATTCTGCACGACTTGCCTGATTTATTTGGGCCTATGCCAGACGGACGACATTTGTTTAAATAAATGGCGAAATAATTCTATGTGGTTGATTTGCACATTTTTGAATACAATTAATCATATAAATCTTCTCTCAAGTTGTGGGTACAGATTTCCCAATTGCCACGCTTTTTTAAATTTAACAGAGATTTGAGTAACTCAAATTTTAATTGGCTCCCTCAACATGAAAAGTAGAAATGTAAAGAAATGCTCTTAAAGCAAACCTCGTAACATAATAATTATCATCATACATGCACCAACATTATAGCAGTAGTATATTTAATTAATTGAAATGCCGTCTTCTTCTTTAGACTATCCACAGGGGCAAAATTGAGGCACTCTGCTTAGGAGTACGTACCCCAACTTAAATATACATACCATCCATTAGTGGGGCAGCGAGGCATAATTGTGCCAACATTTAGCATCATTATTTTTGCGCATTATCTTTGATCTTAATAGTTTGCTTTGACAATTTACCATGGCAGAATGTTTTTACTTGTGGGGCCAGCCCGCAAAGCATTTAATGTGATTAATTAATTTAAAGTCCCCAAGGAGCACGAGGCAAGATATTATCATCATCATCTTTGACGTCCAACGTTATTTCAAAGCAACGTCAAAACATTTCTGCCCACTGCCTCTAATTGCCTTCTATCAAATGAAAACCTTTCGTTGACACTGACACTTGAAAAATATGATGATAAGAACAAAAAAAAAACCAAAGAAACGAGTATAAAAACTAACGAAAATGTTGATGTTGACTACCGCAAGGCTTCTTTTTGAAAAATGAATGCCTAATGAAGAGGTTGAGTGTTCAGCGCAAGTTGATGGTGTTTATTTATTTTTTGTTTTGCTGGGTGGCGGGGAGAACCCTTTGATAACTGACACCAGGTGAGCAGTGGTCGACACTTTTGATGGACAAGCTTCGCCGGTACAGTCAAGACAAAAGACGAGCCGAGCTGAGCTGAGCCGAGCCATTTATCAAGGCGCTCTGGCTTAATAAACAATAATCAGGCTGTAATTATATGATGGTAATGGCATAATGCGAGCCCAGACAATACGTCAACGTCCTTGTTTGGCTCGATAATTGAAAATGTTTGTAATTTTCGCCTGGCTTTCCTTTTTGTTTGTTGTCTTGCTTTCCCTCAAACTTTGCACTTTTATCTGTTGCAAAACTTTTGCTGGCCTTTTTTTGCTTATCCTCTTTTTTTTTTGTTGTTGTTGGCTGCTGCTCGTACAAAACTTTTGCGACAGTTTAGGGATTAGCAGTCCCGACAAACAAAAAAAAAAGTTTCAGGTCATGTCCACATTTAAGTGCTAAAAATTCGCTGGCTTATGCGGCACTTGATGAAGTTGTTGCGCGGGGAATAAAATGCCAATATTTTGGCTTAGTCTTTATTGCGGCTGTTACTAATGGATTTGTCTACAAAATATTGAAATACAATAGAGCAACGGTATAGCTAACCTCGAAGTAGTACCATGGGTAAATCGGGCAAACTAAACTTTGGATTATTACTGCCAGCAGCCCACACGCATAAAACTTAAGACAAACACAGCTGTCGGCTAAGAGAGAGATAATATAAAATGATAGATGCAGACACATTGAGCTAGAGAGAAAGAGAGAGAAAGAGAGAGAGGGGATGTGGCTTGAAGGCTCTGCGGCCTATCAAGATAAATAATAGGCGCATTTTACGCCCGCTTATTATTTTTAGGCCAGGCAAAGTTTAACTTTTAGCACGGGATGCTGCTGAAACTAACAAAAAGTAGAAACAAAATTTCAGCAAATCGGGAGGGTAACACACAACGATATGATTTTGATGATCTTTGCAAAACTAAGACGGTCATATACACTTTCTGAAAATCTAAACATAGTTTTACTTATAATCCTTCTGACATAATATATACAAATGACATTATCGTTAAAAACTAAATGAAAGGAAATATTTTCTTATCAAAACAAATTCATAAAATTAAATATTAAAATATCTTAATTGTATAATTATAAAATGAATAAGCATTTGGTTTTTTATTTGTTTGTATGATTATTGAGTTGACATTTTCGTTATTTTTTTTTGTAATTTCAATTTTCAAATGAACTAAATAATTAAAATTTGTTAATGCAGCAATCACATTTGAGTATATGAAATCGCATAATTTTGCTCATCGGGATTATCAGCCTAATGACTAAGCTATAACACCCAACTCAAGAGTATGGCAGATGGTAGATGTAGTACAGCAATTCGGATGGAAAATTAAGTCCCAGCGCAGCTGACGTACTAATAATTTTCGGTACACGTCAGACATAAGCCCGAAGCTGTTGCTTTGCCAACGACTTTGTAGTTGAGGACGAGTGTCCGGGGCCAATAGGGACATTATTCAGTGTTTGTGTGTGTGTATGTGTGTGTGTGTGTGGGGGGTAACTTTTTACTAAGATGCTTGTACTTCGAGGCGCTTCGACTGGCCGCATGAGCAATTTAACTAAAAGCTCAATCAATCATCGCACATAGACGGCAAGCGGCTCCATGGAAATGCTTAATTTCAGCTTTAGCTGCTCCTCCTTTGTCAATGTTGTCATAGAGTTTCCTTGGCCAGCGACCGTTTTGCCCAAAGAAGTTTTAAGCCGCTTTTCAAGGCGCTTTTTGAAGTTTATCTGCTCCGTTGGCAAGCTGTCTTGGCTCAGAGACAGCAGCTACCTGGACAAAATGTGCGTTGCATGCAACATTAGGTGCTCGCTAGGAAAACATATTTGCTTAGCTGCAAAAGGGTTGATTATTAGGCAACGAAAATTGTCGAGACTAATGCGCCCAAAGGCGGCTTAACGATTAAGTCTGCAACGTGACGAGGCCTTAAAGTAATTGCTTGGAAATGAGCCCAGCTTTTGATGTACATGTTGTGCAATTAAAATGGAAAGCCTTAAAGTAGGCTACATAAAAGAAACGCATAGATAATAGGTGTGAACGACCTTAAGATGCCCTGACACAGATGAAGTATTTAATGCGACAACAATCTGCAGCCGTAAATTTTGTGTAGAAATTAATTTAATCTGTTGCACAAATGTTAGTTAAGAAAAATTAAGCTTAAATTAAGTCGAAATTGTTAGAAATCAAATCAGAAAAAGCTAAGCAGAAACCATGTAAGGCATAATTTTGTTAATTGTATTATTTTATGAAGCAGCATAAAATATCTTCACTTGGTGTAGTCCATTTAGTTGGGATTATAAATATGCACTACAATATCGACCATAAACTACAAACTTAATATATTAAAGAGCAGCTGCATTGCTTTTTCCATAGCCAAAATGCCCAGCTGCACTATTTCAGGGCTAGAGTTGATGGCATAAGAACTATGCTTTATAAACTCACAGCTCTAGGCTGTTGCCACTCTTATTCCCAGACAACAAGAACGACAATGATGATGATGAGCGAAATAAAAAAGAAAAGAATGAAAGAAGCTGGCAACAGAAAGAAAAACAACAACACGAATAAGAATATAATTATGTCTGCTTTCTGCAATTATTTCAATTATAAACACAAGCTGTTGCATTTGGCAGTGCGCCACAGCAGCAGCAGCAGCAGCAGCAACACCAGCAACAAACAATGAAAAACTTGCTGCGGGGCGAACAATGGGGTGGCGGGCGGGCAACAGGGCGAAGGAAGGCATTTGGCGCTCGCATAAAAATCTTTTTGCAGCGCTCAATGAGGGAGACGCTTACATAAAATGAGCACATTAGCCTAAAAGCAGGCAGCATAAACTGTGCGAACTCCGCCAGCAACCGAGGCAGAAGCACAAGCAGAAGGTGTTCGACTGAGCAAAGAAATAAAAGCCACCGGCAAAGAGTTATCTTCGGGTTAATGTGTATTAAATACCCTTTCAGACATATGGCAGATGTGCCCTCTACTTTTCTGATCTTAATATAATATGTAATAGTCGGTTTACAATGCATTTTTATGAGGGGTATCTAAAGTATATTTATGCAAAACAAATGGCATAGTCTGAGATTTCTTGGTGATATATTAGCCGAGTAATAAAACATTTAAAAGTTGAGTTTGGTTAAACTCTTGTTAAAAATACAACACAAATGTAACTCGAAATGAATTCTCAACTTATCTTTACCATGCTGTCAACTGATAAGGTGGTCTAAATCACCCCTTTTACACATTTGGAATGTGCAAAGGGTATAAGCATAAAGAAAAGCACCAGTGCATGCAGCAGTTTTTTATGTAAGTGCCACTGCTTCTGTTGCTGTTGCTGTTGCTGCCGCTTGTTGCATATGCATGCCTAGGCGTAATGCGTGAAGTCTGGACAGCTCAACAACAACAACAACAACAACAACAAAAACATAATTACTATATAAACTGAACGAGCTTGACTGACTTTTGACTGTGTGTCTGTGTGTTTCTCCTCGTGTCTCCCAGTCGCTGTTGCAGTCTATTTGCTTTGTGTGTTGTCTTATTTTTGGCATGTGCCGGGAATTGTTTTTGGCTCACGTTTGCAAACAGCAACAAAATCAACTCGTGCTCATAATAAAACTTTTACTATGACAGTAAAATTTTAATGAAATCACTGCAAAACTACAAAACACTTGTGCTACAAAAAGCGTACCACAACCAGCAACAGGACCAACACCAGGACCGAATAGTACCCTCCCAAGAATGTTGACTTTGCGGGCCAGAAGCTTACGAGGATGAGTGAGATGTCTGCTGTTATTGTTGTTGTTGTTGTTGTTGTTGTTGTTGTTGTTAAGTGCATCGCAGGCAATTGAAGACAGCAAGTCGAGGGAATTTGCAGTGTTTGTTTGTCCTGGCAATTTGTAACACATTTGAAATATTTATAAGAAGTAAACATAATCCCAAAGATATAAGTACATTCAGAAGCAGTACGTGCGCTGGCTAGAAGTTTAGCTACAATTGATCTAGAAAAATGCATTACTTTAAAATACGACTTAGTTTAGAAGGATTTTGTCTTATTATATAAGAAATTTTATCATCTTCTAGGCTAATTCCAATATTTACTTCTTAAATAATCTTTACACGAAAAGTGTCATGTTACAAGTGAGTTGCCGTGCTATAGAGACGAAAATAAAGGTACTTAACTTTGATTGATATATATATTGTATTATATTATCTTAACTGAACAATATGAATGTGTACAACAGTGCCAAGCTGAGTCACAATTTTATTAAAACATCGTTGAACGTCAGATTCTCAACTTTCTAGTCTCAATTGGTACTCAATCGGTTATTTAACGCCCCTTTCTATGAAATAATTGCGTGAAATGCAGAAAATACAGCTTGTGCATCTCTCACATGAATCAATTGAAGAGGCCACCTCAAATATATAAATCAAATCACATCCATAAACCTAAACCCAAAAATGACAAAAGCAATATAAAAATTGCCGCCCAAATGATAACCTCACAAAAAATGAGAGCAGAAAAAGGCAAACCGCTTGAATTAATTTGCATTATTAAATCGTTCGCATAAATCGCAGAGCAGCAGCAACAAATACAGTAATGAAATAACAAAACAAAAATACAATACGATAATTAAAACATCCCCAAGGATCTTGGAACTAATTGCCGCAGCCCTTTGGCAGTCGGCAGCAGCGAGTGTTATAAATAAATAAATGAAAACCAAACCAAACCAAACCGAACCGAACCGAAACAAAGTCAACGCCATGCATAAATTATAAGCAAGTGTGGCGATGGCGCCTTAATTTATGCTTTAAAATATCATATTAATACGCACAGCATGAAAATTGGCTCGAAGGGACAAAGTGAGTCAGTGACAGAGAAAGCGAGAGAAATCAAGAGAGCGACAGAAACGCACTAATTCAATAATTTATGCACATTTTTTAACACATGACGGCATTTGGGCCACTGCAGAAATTCATGAATCCTTTTTTTTTGTAACTTTTAATTAAAATTAAGTAAAAGCACTGCACTTTTGAGGGATTTATGTTGTAAATACCCTGTGGCATAATGTGCATATTTGAATTTTAAATTTCAATTCAATTTTGAAAATTCAATCTTATCGAAATCGCCAATGATGTGGATTTAGGCAAGCTTAAATAATGCAACTTATTTTTATATATATATTTTTATTCTTATGTGATATTTTCTACTGAGTGATATAAATGTTGTATGACCTGTGCTTGATTTTGGTTACAGGGTATATAAATAATATTCAATGCAATAAGCACATTAAAAGAGGCACTTTTGGCATGGCGTGCGTTCCAAATTGAGCGGATTAAGTTTAATTACAATTTTTCGGTGGTGGCGGTTGGGTGGGTGGATTTTTGTCTTCACCGATAACACATGCATGCCACACAAAAACAGGGACCTCCTTTGTCCAATGCAGTTGTAAGGGTTGTTCCTTTGTCTGCTGCATAAATGAAAAGTAAACCTTTATGCAACGCTGCGGGACGCAATGCAATGCAGACCAAAAACGCGAAGCATAACCGCATCAAAAGCCAACCCCCCGAAGCAACCCCCAAATAATTACACACACTTATATATATATATATATATATATGTATATATATTTATGTGTATTTCTGTATATTTCTGTGTATATGCCTGTCATGAATTCGTTGCGCACACGTGTTCCATTGGTCGACTACTGCAGCTCCTGTTGCGCTCTGTGCCCATAATTGGATTTAGTTGTCGTTAAGTTTGGACTGCTTATTGTTTTCCTCCGGCCGTGCATATGTCGGCTGTCATTATTGGCACCCAACGACCAAGGCGCCAGCTTCGAGGCAGCTTCGAGGCAGCGACTCGTGTGCGTGTTTGTGTGTGGATTTTAATAGCTGGCATTGCCGTAATGCATCGCATTTGGGGTTGTCGCCTCAACGACGCTCGAGCATCGAAATAACAGACCAAACATTAAGAAAACTGATTACTTGACAGACGACGTGTCAAGAGGGTTCACCGACTTCCAGTAGACTTGTAAGCTTAATTTAATTCAATGTGGAATTTTAATGTGTGCTTCTCCAGCTCATAATGAATATGAGTGCTGCCAAGACTTGATTTATAGTAGCAAAATAAACGAATATACAACAGTTGCGTCTGGGGACAACAGAAAAACACTACATGTGGAAATTTGAGCCTGGAATTAAATAAATAGTTTGAGCAATTGCAATTGTTTTTGTGACACAACTCATAATCCGTTCAACCTGCAGTTAATTAAACAAGACAACAAGACACATTGTTGGGCATTGTAAGAGCAAGACACCTATAACGTCAAATGCAAATGAAGCTGCAATTAATTCAAAAATATAAAATCATTCTCAATGGCCCATTTATTTTGTGGAAAACTTTAATACATTTGACACAAATAAAACACAAAAGCCAAAAGTCAATTTTGCTATATTAAAACGCTGTGTCATGAATACAACTGTATTAAAAGCATTTATAACGAGTTATAAATATTAAAAAATATTATATTCATATTCTTATAAAATATTCTTTTAAATGTCATAAATAGGCTCAGAATAATTTCCATTTATACATTTTAAGAAATATGCTAAATCATCAGAAAAACATTGCTAAGTTAAAAATCAATATTTTACTTGTCTTTTAAGGCATTTTCCACAACCCAGCGTAAAATAAATTCATCGCTTTTTACTGTTATTAAGGTCATATGGTAAATGATTCTTGGATAACCATAACCAAATTAATTGAATTTCTAAAAATAAAACCCTTTATTGATTTGTAAGTACGAAGTCAACATTTTGATTGGCTTCTAAAGCATTTATCCACAAACTACCTTAAAAAGCTGTCACTTCTGAACATTGAACGCATCGAATTATTTACAGAGTAATTACATCGAATGCTTTTCTCTATCCTGTGGAGTCCACTCATGCCACATGCGCCTCTAATTACTTTCGGAAAATTGTGATCAATCACTCGATATGTACATATATATACATATATATATGTGTATAAATGCAGCACGTTGCGGTTGACATCGCTACCCTCGCGACTCCCGCATAATGACCAGACCGCCATAGCGACTCTGGCAAACACCTAAGAGTCAAAGCCAGAAGCCAATGGCATGGCTAAAAGCATTTGAGCCTTAATCGTTTCATGTCGCGCGACAAGTTAAACCCCCTTTGAGTCTGACTGGGTATTTGCTGGGTGGTTGGATGATGGAGCTATGGAGCTGGAGCTGGAGCTGGTTGGACTGCCATGGTAACCACTACAACGACAGGCGGTGTGGTCAGCTGTGCGTTAGATTTGTGTAGATTAGGTGTACAGCTGGGTTTGGTTTGCCTTGCAGGCGCTCTTAGTAATAATTGCAAATCAATGACAGGGAAATTCAATTCAAAGGCTGCTGGGCGATACCCCAACAACAACAACAACAACAATTACAACAACAACAAGAGCAAAACCAATAGCAACAATAGGAGCAACATGATGGCAACTTGAAATTTCAATTGGATCGATTGGCAATTGACAAAAAGCGTAGACGGACATTTGAGTTGAGGGCCAGCTCCACAGGACTTGCGTTTAAATGACCAACGCAATTATGGCCAAGCATAATTATAGGTGGGTGGCTGAATATAGATATATACATATATATATATATATATATATATATATGCACATGTCTGACTATGTGAGCGTATGTTTTCGAGAGCCGTTGTGCATTGATGTGCCTGTGCCACGCTGTGTTGTTTTGGAAAATGTAATTGATTTAATCAAACAATGACAATGATTAATGCGGTTTATTAAAGTGCACATATTTGAAGTGGTGGTGGTGGTAATTGATATAAATTTATAGAACGCGATTTGTATAATTATCAAATTAAATATTTACAATATGAATGAGTTAATCAATTGCGAAGATAGTACATATATAAAAACTACTTTGCTCTTGCATGATATAACTTGTGAAATGGTGAAAAATTTAATAAAATGCTAAAGGAAAAACATTTAAATTGGAAATGTATTAAAATTAAATCTCAATGAAAGTGATTTCAAATTACAGAATCTTTTTATTATTATTAATATTTTGAATTATTTTTTGCATATTTCTTAAAAATAAACTTTATAATGAATAAAAGGCAAACTTAAGTTTCACCCAGCACGTTTCCAAAACTTATTGGTGTCATTTTGCAAACCACATAAAAAGATTCATGATTAATTAAAGAACATATCGTAGAACAAATGCAGTATTATATTATAATAAATATTGTCATTTTTATATAAACACTTTTCATCACCTTCATTGCACTGTATTGGATTAATCGCTTTTTTATATTAAGCCCCGCAGATAATTGCCATGTTTATCTTCCATTTTAGTGGGTGTGTGCTTTGTGTAAGCGAGATAATTGTTTATAAATGCAAAACTATAAATATGCATATATATTGGATTATATACATGTATGTATATGTGTATATATCTGTGTGTGTGTGTGTTTTTGTGTGCGTGAGTCCATTCAATAGCTGCATATTTGCAAACAATTATTTATTAAATGGTAATTGTTTATGGCATATTATGGCTATTATGGTGTATGCCTCCATTTATTTTAATATGCCTTCAATCAATATGCACAAATATCAGCACATGCAAGCACAAATGCATGCACACACACACACACACACACACACACACACTCACACAACACTTGAAAATTGCAATCAATCGTCATTTGCATAATATCAACATTAAAACAGCCGCGTGCCCCTGCCACAAAAATGACATAAAAAAGTCAGACCGAGCGAAATTTTAATTAAAAATCAGCTTGCAACAAAAAATTGCCGCAAAACATGTAAAATTTGTTTTGGAAGGTGAAAAAAAAAGTAAAAGTTAAACTAAAGCTTAAAAAAATAAAAATAAAACGAAACGAAACGAAACGAAAATTTCTGCGCGCGCCGAGAAACTGCAATAAATTTCTAGTCAAGATCCACAAGAAAAATACTAGAAAAATGCGCATAAATTAAGCATAAAATGTTGCCAAGTGCAACGCTGCTCAGAACTGGAGTTAACGGTAGTTAGTTAGTTTTATAGCGAGTAGCGGATATGGCGGGTTGAAGAGGGGGCACTTAACTTAGATGCAGTCATCCGAACCTCAGGCATTGCAGTGAAAGCAGTTAAAGTGAAAGCCCTCAAATGCGAGCGATTTGCATAAATGCAAATTTATAGCGAGCAAAGAACCCAAGCACATCACTCAAAATGAGTCGACGCACTAATGAAGCAACAAAGGAGGCGTGGCTGCAAGCTCAAATAAAGGTGGCGTTGCGCTTAGGCAGCGAGCAGCGATTCAAGACAACGCCCATTTCATCAAAAGTAATCAGACAGAGAGGCTAGAGCTATACTAAACAATATACTATAGAAAATCAAATAGAAAATCAATTTGTTATATGTGCACTTAGTGTGCCTAAGAAAGTTTAATGTAATACTTAACTTAGATCTTGTAAAAAAAATTAACTACTATCTTTTATAATGATTTGAAAAGGAAACTTGGGTAGAGTGGTCGGAGCTGTATAGATTGTCACATAAAGACCTAAAATCGATTTGTAAATTGTGTTGTGTTTCTGAAATATCTGGCTTACTTAAAGTTGTATAAAGTAATATTGCTAATCAATTTGATATTAGACCTCTTCACCTTTATATGTGGAACTTATTAGCCTTGCAAGTCAAGTGAAAAGTTGTATGATTGCTGACTGGAAAACTTTGATTCCAATTATGGCCCCTATTGAGTTGCATTCAAAGTCAATCAATGCGCTCGGATATAGTAACTACTTCCGCCTGGCTGCACATTATTTCCCGCCGGAGTCAATACTCCTCCAGAGTATCAGTCTCGCTCCTCCTCCCCAGACTGTGCCATGTTCCAACGTCAGCCTTGGTGCAGCATCAACTTCGTTTCATTTTATTCGCCCGCATCGCGTTGTCAAGAGGTAAATGTATGTATTACCGAGCCAACCCACCAAATTGACCTTATTGGCAATGGCTGTCATTTTGCTTCCACCTGATCACATCGCACATGGTCGCAATGATATCTGTTGCCCTCTTACCCTCCCTCGAGGCCTGTTCCCGTTGCCGTAACAATTTTTGCATGCGTTGACATGTAAAATTGTTGCGCAAGTCTCCAGGCGATGTTTTGCTGCTGTTTGTAACTGTCTTGTATTTGTTGCAATTGTTGTTGTGTACCTGTTTGGGAGCCTGGTGTTGATGTTTTAATTAATGGCCATGTGTCAACTGCATGCAAATAGGTTAAAAGGCAAACAATTTCCGTATAAATACCACAGCCAAACACCACTCGCAAAGCTGCTCTGTGGCTTCAATTTGAGAGTATAGCTCATGTGCTTGTAGCTAATTTTGAAAATCTTTGAAATGAACACAATCTTTATTTCGATTTTGGCAACATTTTTTCAAATTAATCAATTTTTCCTTTTCTCTAAAATACTCTTAACAAAGGACACATCCAATTAAGTGCATTTTAGAATATGATTTAACGAAATGATAAAAATTCCACAATCTTGATAAATATTTCCAATATGTGTGGCACACCATCAATCTCAGATTTTGTTTCTTATTTTGGCTAAAATGTTGTTTATTAATATTGCACAAGTGTCAGCTTAGTTTTAGCTTTAAGCCACAGAGTAAACTAAAATCAAAGTTATGGTTGCAAAAAAATCAGTCATAAATGGCAAAATGAGGCCCGGTCGTAACCTTTGGCCCATCGATGCTGGGACACAACTCTTCATCGTAATCATTAGCATACATTAAGGCCTGACCCTCAAGTGCTGTCCAAATGGCCTATTATGTGCTTGTAGCTGGTTGCTCCATTGGTTTCCTAACTCACTTTTCTGCTTCTTTCTTCTTTTTTGTTGGTGTTGTCAATAGCAAACGTCCTTCGGTCCCTCGGTCTCCGTCCAGCAATAACTGCATGTGTGTGTGCGTCCACAGCAAATGATAATAGTTGTTGGCCAGCTATATACACACAATGTATGAGAAGCAGAAACGGGAGTTGACCCTCAACTGATGCCGTCCAAGTGATAAAAAAAAAGCTCAGTTCCACTCATGTGTTGTGGGTCATTTTAGTTGATGTTTCGCTGGCATTCTTCATTCATCGGTTCGGTCATTCAAGCGTTTCAATTGAGTGGAAAGCTAACGCTGCCATGGTCCAATCCGGAAGCATGTCCCGGTTCTTCATAAGCTTATAAGCTCGTTTGTGCCTCCCTCCAAACCATGTATTTCCTTCTCGTAGTTTCGCTTTTGGTTTCATCTCCCGGTTTTTTTTTTCAATTTGACATCCGTTTTTGCGGCTACATCATGTCTATTATGTTGATGATGTCCTTTGACAATAGCCCTCGCCTTGGCTGCCAGAATGACCAGTAATGATAATGGCCCAGAGTTTGGCGTTTGTCGTTCGCGTTTTGCCATTGATATCAAGGATTGTCGAGAGGGCCTGGTTTATGTTTCTTTTTTTCAATCGGGATGTAGTTGTTTTTTGTGGTTTGTTCTGTAAAGTAGTGCACCAAAGGCAAATGGGCAGCTTATAGTGTAAGTGTATCAATAGATCAATTTAAACAATTTAAATGCGGTCTTAAGTTTGCTATATATAAACACATCGAATGCGAAAACTATTTCACCAGTTCTAGTATCGTATCTAGATTAAAAATTTAAATTTAAATGCAAATCATGAGCTAGGCAGCTAAGCAGATATCATTTTAAAAGCTTTTAGTAAAACTCTGCAGAAAATAATCGCAGGGATGACCTATATAAAGCTGCTCGTATTTTTACAATTCAGAGCGCACCCGGTTTGTGTAAGCCTTCAGCAATCGATTTCGAGCAGATCTATAATATCCTTTGAGACAACGCCTAGCGGCATTTGACTTTATTGGTGGTTGTTAGTGTGTCTCGCTGACCAGAACACCCTTTGACCTCAAACAACTCATCAGACTCGAGTTTAATTGTTTGTTTTCTTAGTTTATTGAACTGCGGCCGACGTTCGACTGACAACTGACAACTGGGCTCTGGGCAATGGTCAATGGGCAATGGGCAATGGGCAATGGGCAATGGGCAGCACTTTAGTTGATGCACTTAATGTCGATGGCGTGTTTTTAATGGCCATCAGCTTGTCTGGGACTTTAATTAACTCGCTTAAAGCCCACTGGGCAGCACATGAGTCTTTCTAATTTATAACCAACTGGCAAGACGCGTCCAACGCCAAAGCAAATCCCAAAGTCGTTTATTTGTCCTTGCTGCCAGCCATTTTATTTATTTCACTCGCGTCGCGTCTTCTGCAAAATACAGGCTAGTACGCTGCTGCCAGCCAGAGTGTGTGGGTGGGGATTGTTTGTCCTCTGGCACGGGGACAACTAAAAACCCATAACTATATGTTTTTCTGACACATTTTTAAAGTACGCCGCAAGTCGCCTGCAATTTATTGTTATTGCGTTTTGTACTCGTTTTTCTTTTTTTCGCTCATGTTATTTTTCCCCCTCTCTCTCTCTATATATATATATGTATGTATGCCTCCCTTTTTCGCAAATCCAAGGACTTTTCGTTGTGCATTTGTGTTAACCTAATATGCTTGTAATTGCCAGCTAAAAAAAAGAGAATCGGCTTCAGAAACTAGAGCAAAATATGGTTTTGATGTTGTTTGTTATTTTTGTTTATTTTTTGTTTTTTTGGTTGTTGATTTTGTTTTTGTTGCTGCTGGTGTATGCCAGATACAGACGGTTAGTGAAAGTTTCGAAAACAAGGACGCAAACTAACGGCACTCTTGTCCATTGTCTGCCCTTTTATCATAATGTCCTAACCGAAATGGAGACTATCCATTCACTTATTATGTTTGGCTTTGATTCAATTTTAATTTCATTTCCAACACGTTGAGTTATTTATTGCAAAATCAAATCAAGTAAATTTTTGTATATTATTGCAAATTTTAGATAATCTTCAAAGTGGGTACACAATCACAAATCTTAAAATCAATTAACAGGGTATGTACTAGTCATGCAACTGGCAGAAAAAAACACACCCAGTTTTGTGTTATTTTATTTTGGAAAAGCATTTTTAGTCGCTTTAATTTGTTGGTCAGCTTACAACATTTTTACGACGCGTTTTAATTGACGCTGGTTCTGCGCCAGTGTCCATATCGCAGAATTTTATTTTACGTAACCAAATTTATGGTCCAGAGTGTGTGTGGAAAATTAATTGGGTTAATAGTGCCGGGCTCTTGAGTTAATGGCTTGGAGTACAACCATATTTAAGTCAGTAAAACGGAGAGCTAAGCGAATAAACACAATTCGCTTTAAAATGAAGATAGCTGATAGCTAAACGCATATCAATAGGCCAATTGCGAAGACAGCAAGCAGATACATTTTATGTGTAGAAAAGTGATGCGTAGAAAAGTGAAGTGGGGAATTGGGTAGGTGGGTGCCGTACCAGGTTTCAACCCTCGGGCAAAACCTCGACACGTGTCAGTGTCGCTGTCAATAGATGTCAAGAGCATAGAAATAGAAATGGAAATCCTACCCCCAGCCATAAACTGCCTAGACAAGCCTACTTAACTACTCACTCAACAAGCGACACTCTATCCATGTTGCAACTGCGTCGTCATACACACAAACACACACACACACACATACACATTCATCGCATGACAGCTGAAAATTAAACCTTTCACTCAACTCAAATTCAATTGTTGTTGTTGCGTCTTGCGAAATCGGAATCTATAACGCACGAAATCAGAAACTGTCCGCCATTGCATAGGGGGAAAGGGGCGGTGGTGGCTCAAACTCCCAGTTCAACTCAACTGAACGATGCGGTGCGGTGTGGTGCGGTGTGGTGCGGTGTGGTTTGAGATTTCGGCTAAACGCATTACACAACGAACAGCAAACGAGTCCGACGAGACGTCGAGTCGCGCTTGACGCTGGCGCACTTGTGGCAGACATTTTATTTGTAATATGACAGCACTTCATATCCTTTTCCAATGATATTAAGAGGCAGGCGAACAACAGGAAATTATGCACGTCAGACCTGTCTGCTTATGTGTAATGCCCCATGCCCACTCCTTGGTATATGCTATATGCGAATTGTGGCCAGGGTGGCGTTCACATTTGCCCGCTGGCCCTTCGTCAGTTATTTGGTTAGAAGACCACCCTCCCGCCCCACCCCCTTTGTCGTGTTTGTCAGGTTTTTGCCGGGTCTTTGCATACTTGATTGCATTTCCGTTAATGAATTGTTGTTGTTGATGAAACAGATGTGCGATAGTCCCCATAACTATAACTGACTACAGATTTGGGCATCAAACTTCCAGTTGAATTAACTTTCAACGAAAATTTGGCCCTTTTTCTTAACAATCCTTTGTGTCCGTTGTGTTAGCCACATCTATTATCCATATGTTTAATATGACCTTATTATTAAATATATTTATTAAATGTGCTTTGAAAAAAGAAATATTTAAAAAGGAATTAAACAAGCAAATATTAAATTCAATTTAAAATCAAAATTAAAGTTGCAAATTAAATAATATTATCCGTTAACACAAAACAAAGATGCATTTATATTTGCGTTAATATGGCAACAAATATAACTCAATCTGTGAATTTTTATATTCTATATTTTATTGTTATGGTCAGTTTGACGCCATTAGTTTTAATGGAATAAAGTATAAAGCAGCTAAATTGCTTTGTTCATTAAAAATCCGTCTGTCAACATTCTTTGCGGTTTTTCTGTTTTTTTCCGTCAGTTCCAGTTAAGCATTTTCGCAACCACTCTGATTATAAATATTCGCAATGCTTGAAGTTCTCAATTGCCCTCTGAGGTATGTCATCAGTCATAACCCAAAGCTGTCGCTGTATTTACTTAACTTTGGCACACTCCGTTTTGCTCGATATCAAATGTTGGTTGTGTTTACCATTTCATGGTTTCATTTACGAGACTCCCCCGTATGCAGGCCCTGCCAGAGCCAACCCAAACCCATTGCTTTCTTCGTGCTCCTTGCCACTCCGCCATTGTCATTTTCAGTCATGCTTCAACGTTTGTTGATCCCCAGTTTTTGTTGCACAGCCTCAGCAGACTCATCTCTGTGCTTCCTGCTTGGCTGGTTTGGGCTGTGCCTGAAACAATAACAGAGAAATACAAAGCTACCAACTGCTGCCGTCGCCCTCGGGGTGCTCAGTACTCCGTGGACTGACCACTTGCCAGCTTCCAAACGTAACGTGAAATCTGTTATGCGCCGGTAGTGCCCTTAAGCAAGAAATAACAATGGACATTTGAAACTCGGAACTCTGAATACCCTTCAGAGTCTTATCGAAATACTAAGCTTCCTTGAAGTCAGT
The DNA here is from genome assembly GCA_035041535.1 of Drosophila cognata. Lineage (NCBI taxonomy): Eukaryota > Metazoa > Arthropoda > Insecta > Diptera > Drosophilidae > Drosophila > Drosophila cognata. Next base: position 543,003 of record JAWNLC010000616.1, read on the forward strand.
AACTGAATCGAAAGTTTTATTTCGATGGTCAAATGTTTAATTATTAAAATGATCAAAAAATAAGCAGAGTTTTCAACTTTGCTGGAGTTATTCATAAAATAATTGATTTGAATCAGAAAATATTTATTTTGCAAATATTTTAAAATCAGCTTAAATCCCAAGTTAGGAGGCAAATGTAATTAAAGCCCATTGATTATCATGATATCAATTTTTAATTACTTTGTTAGATTACGCACAAAATGTTTATACGTCTCAAAGTCCGATATACTAAGCTAAACTGTTGCAAGTCCCTTGATCAAGTTGCCAATGCCATCTCAAATAGTAGAAGCAACAGAACTGCTACACATGCAACCCCTTCAAGTGAGGCACAGAGCAGCAATGAAGACTGGTAAAATGATAGGAAGGGTATGGGGTGGGGAGGTGGGGTTTGTTTGACAGCGACGCTCATTTGAAATGCATGCAACGGGAATGATGCGAGAATGGCTATGTGGCACGAAAGTGGGGAACGATGAACGAAGCAATCAACTCGTGTTAGCAAGGAGCATATCCTGATATCCTGGCTGACTCTCGTTTGACTTTTTTGGCCTCCGGATGTGTTTGTTTATTTAATTTCTGTTATTTTTAATTGAATTTTCAATGCTGCCACAGATTTCTGATGCAAAAATCTCAACTTAATCCCTCTCCCATTGCAGAAGTTGCATCATTGGACCCGAGCTGAGCGTCAAAGTCTGCTCCATTGGCACTGTGATAAACCGTTCGGCCTATTCGTCGGACTATTGCCAGCTGGAGGGCACCACGGGTCGACAGACGCAGCCAATGCCCATACGCTGGATGGCCTGGGAGAGTGTCCTGCTGGTAAGTTTATCCAATCCCCCTACCCCAACACTTTCCTCCTCTCCCAAGTCCAAGTCTTACAACAACAAAAAAATGCACCTTGTTCACATTTTTATTATTTTTTCTTATTTGTTGCTGCTTTGCTCATTTACTGCATGAATTGTGCTCAGAGGCAGAAGTTTATAATTATAAATTAATGAACAGTGTTCACTCGGGCTCTCTCCATCTCTCTGCTTGTTTACCACTACCTTTCCCACGCCTCCGCCCACCTGGGCATTCCAAGAAGCCAGTGGAGCCAGCCGTCAGGGTAGGGGTAGTCGATCCTTGAAGACAGCTCGACAGCAAAATGAGTTGTAATTGTGTTAATTATTTTTAATTTGCTTTTTCTGCTGCCCCTTTAAGCCGGCGATTTGTGTCAGTAACCTTTTCCGGTCTTGAAGATCTGCAAACCACATCTTGATAAGTCTATTAGAGCAGCAAAAAGCAAGAAAATTTAAATATTTTAAAAACAATTTTTTGTTTCATTTAAGAAACAAAAGAAGTCAGTTAACTGAGAATATTGAATATTGATTCTAATTTCACGGGAAGTGGTTGTAGTACGTGCTAAAAACGAGTATTCTAAAGTTAGAAGCCAACTCCACTTTAGAGATTTTCAGTCTTAGTGCAATAAATATGACTCTATGCTATTAATAAATTTAACTAAATATTTAGCAACCCATTTAACTAATATATGCCCTAGATGGAATAGACTCGTATCAAATGACAGGGAAGCACTTTAATTTGCGCTGAATGTAGGATGGAACAGCAGTTGTATTAGCGAGTAAACAAACGAACCAACAAAATGCGAGAAACAAAACGACAAAAAATAAACAAAATAAAAACGAAACTGAGCCAAATATTTTGTAAATCCCCGAGCGAAAAACCGCACTAAATAAATTAATTAACTACATGAAAAACGGCGCAGACAACACACAAAACAGCCGCACAGACAAAAAGGATATATGTGTATGAAAAGGCATGGATAAATTCCACGCATATAGCACCAGATATATGTATATATGCTTGTTGTTGTTATGATTATTGTTGTTGTTGTTGTTGTTGTTGTGTGTGTGTGTGTGTGTTAGACAACAAAGTACAAGCTGCTTGTAGAGTTGTGCCATTGCCTTGGGGGCAAACGAATGGCAAAAGGGTTGGCAGCGGGTTGGCTGGGATGCTCTTTGGTATTCAAACATATATGCATATTAAAAAGCGCAAAAGTTGCCTTAAAGGATATATATATATGTATGTATGTGAATGAATGGCTTTGTGCCGGTGCGCAACAGCAACCGTAGAATCCTTAAGCCGAAAGCCATGTAAACAAAAATAAAGCGAACCAGTCTTTTGGTCGTATGCGTTTGTTTGTATTAATAAAAATAAAAACAAAAAATAAAAAATAAAAAAAATACTTCCATTTAATTGCAGGCCAAATTCAGCACCAAATCGGATGTTTGGTCCTTTGCCGTTGCCCTCTGGGAAATATTGACATTCGCCCGGGAACAGCCCTACGAGCACATGACAGATGCGAATGTTATTGAAAATATCGGACATATCTATCAGGACGATAAAATGCATGTAAGTAACAATGCAGTGTGCTAACTCGTAACTATATATATATATATATATATGCACATTTACTTTATGCATTTCGATTTTTTGTATATTTGCAGGAACTCTTGCCAATGCCACTCAACTGTCCGCGCGAAATTTACGATCTCATGTGCGAATGCTGGCAACGCAACGAATCAAGTCGTCCCAATTTCCGGGAGATACATTTGTTTCTGCAGCGCAAGAATTTAGGTTTTAAGCCCAACACCCAAACGCTGATGTATTAAATTCTATTTGTAAAAAAAAAAAAAAAAAAACTAAAAAAAGAAGAAATCCAAAAAAAAAAAACAAAAATAAACAAGAATTACAAGCGATTTTAGCACACATTTGAAATACATATATATCAAATATTATATGGCAAATTTAAAATAAAAAGAAGAAACCACAAAAAAACACACACACAATGCGCATTTTACGCATTTAAAAGAGAAATGCAATTAAAATTAAATGATTTGTAAACAATCTGCGGCTTGTCGTAGTGGAAAATGCCCTCACTAAAATGGTAGTCGAAAAAGTGTCCCAGACCACAGATAAATGAAACACTCGAATGATTCAATTAACTCATAGTTGAAATCCCTATTTTGATGGTCTAAAAAATTAATAAAATGACTATAATTCAACACATGATTAAATCTATATTCGCTTCAGTTCTGTTCATGATTTTATATTCGATTTAATCTGGGAAAAATCGGCTCACAAAATGACTACATTTATAATTCGAATTAGAAACCACAAGGTGTATTCACATTTACATCAAAAATATCCCAAAACTATTCAATTGGGTTAACAACTTTTGGTCAGGGCACCCAGCACATACAGTAATATTATCATAAGTGATTTATTGGTCAGACACAGGATATGCTTAGGGTTAAGTTCAATATTTCGAGTCAATAGATTAAGATTTACATTCGACACACTCGTAATTTAAATAGAATTGTAAATATATTTCAAACAGACTATACACAATTGACAATTTCGACATATGATAGATATAAGTATTTGTTGTACTGTACGCGTATTCTATGAAATAGAATCTAAAATGTAAACATTGACATATGTGTGTACCTATCGCTCCTCCACCTGAACGCTCTCTATCTGATAATTTTGCTTTAAATGTATGTACATACCTATACCTATGCATATGGTATATATAAATATATATATATACGAAGAACTCAAAATAAATATATATACATATATATTTATATAAACGTAGTTCTATGCAAAAACTCCCCCCTCAATTCTAAAATGAACTCTAACAACCACAACTCAAAATTGAATTTTGATGGAAGAATAAAATCCAAGAGAAAAACCTGCGTATAATTTTGACAATAAATGTTTGAGCAACTGAAAATTAGAATTTCATTTTATGCAAAACGCTTCTAGAACTGCCGACTAGAGAAGTGTTCTATATAAAACTCGTATGCTAAGCGTAAATATTCCCAGCTAAGATAACACTGTGTTTTCAAGCCAAAGCTCGAACCTTTAATCATGACAAAGTCAATTAGACGCATATCAAAATATTTCTTTAATTCAGGCTTTATCTATCATATATCCCTTGGTTTATTTTTCTTTTCCTAATCAAATAAATATAGTTTCTTGTGCCTTTTCCGCGCTTCATTTCATTTCCCACACATTATGTAGACAGTAAATTAATTGCTAATTTGGCAGTTTGTGTTTAATGAATAAGCTTTAAAAAGGTTTCGCTCTAGCAACAAAATACTTGAAAATATATTCGTAAAACTATGGAGAACCATAGCAAAATGATTTCAAGTTCGGGCCACCGAACTTAACTGTCTTTCCAAAACGAAACATTTTTTCAGAATTTAAAAAAAATATGTATATATATATATATATATATGTATATGTATCACTTAATTGTTGTGTGAGAAACTTGGAAAGCACATTTGATAAGTTATTTAATTGTGCAATTACTTAAATTAAAACTTGTTTCGTAGAATATTCCAATCATAAATGCTGATTTGCATTGTAGATTAATAAAAATGCAATTAAAACTATTATTACACGACTAAGTATTAAAAAAAGCGACACATTTACAATTATTTGGAAAATGCTGACGAGTAAATGAAAAATGTTTCAATTGCAACGAATCAAATTACTGAATATTGTATTCATCAATTAATTTTCATGTCATAAAAAACATTTTTAAAACAAAAATCATTAAGACCTAAGATAAAAAGGAAAAACGTTGAGCACAATCATGTTGAATAAAAGTTTAAACATTTAAGAGCATTGGAAATGGCAAATTACTTAAAAATAATAATAAAAATAATATTGAAAGAAAACAAAATGAAATTTACATCTTTGGCTCGCCGAAGATTACATATCCTTGCAGACCACAGTGCAACTGCTCACATCATAAATTAAATATTCATTGATATGAAAAAAACCAACTAATTGTTTCTAAACAAGAAATGAAATACACAAACAAAACTCAATAATATATATTCTTGACTCAATAGACTTAAGCCAAGAAAATAATCTTAGATTGAGTCCGTTTATTCTGCAATAAAAAAAAACTTGGTTTGGTGAAAAAGTTATAATACCCTCTGCAATGGTATAAAAAAGGAAATCACAAAAAGAAATAACGAATATATAGATTAAGAAAAACTGCAGCTAAATACAAATAAAACAAAAAAAAACTTAATTTAAAAATCACAAGTACATTAAATGCAAAAATAAAACGAAATACAAATAAAAATTGCGTGAGAGTATCTACATTTTTTCTTCTTTTTTTTGCCACATGCCACTGTTGCATGCCTAGTAAACGGGAGCCAGCAAAACTAAATGAGACTTTGAGCCGCTGTGTGCAGTCTAACAGCTGAGTCCTGCGAGTCCTCGGTCCCAATTATATTTATATAATTAAATAACATAAAATACAAATCCGGCACGAATCCGAAGGCCAACTTGAAAATAATAAACTTATTAATTCAAATTGCTGGCCTCGACGCCAGCCAGCAGCGTCCTACACAGGACCTGGGCCCAGGACTGGCTCATCATTGTCGCATTGTTAAATCCTCAAAACATCTGTGACCCTCGAGCTCAATTACAGCCAGATTTTCCTAGCCGCCATGTTTCTTCTGCTAGAGATGGGCACGTGAATCACGACCATTCATTTGTTTGGCTTGCTATATTTGATCTGACTTTGAAATATTTATGCACTTAAATAAAAGTCTAATTTATTTTTGAATAACTTCTGATTTTTTGTATAAAACATTAAAAACAAACTCCACAGCTGACTGGATAGAGCAATGAATCTCGACGAAAAGACAGAAAAGAAGAGAAAGCTTTGACCTAAAAACATATTTAAATATATATATAATAAAACCACTAATGCATATTTTAAGGTATTATTTTTATTAAGTTGCTCAATGTTGAGGGTTATAAGTAAGCCTCATCCCTAGCTCCCACACACTAATCCCCTAATGCAAGTTACAGAATTTGTCCCACACTTTTGTTGCTTAGCTTCCAGAATTGCGCTCGCACATTATTTTTGCTTCCTTGTTGAATGTGTGTATGTGTGTATGTGTGTGTGTGTGTGTGCCCAACTGCGAACAACGGTTACGCAATTATTTGTGCGGTTTTGTAGCGTTTCGGTCTGAACTGGGATTTGGCGAATCCGGCTACTAATTGGAAAAAAAAAAAAAACAGAATGCCAGCAGTAAAAATGCTGGCGACAAAGTTGTGATTGCAAATAGTCGTCGCTACTTTAATTTAAAGTAAGTTTGTATTAACTGTCGAATCGAAATCAATAAGTTATTATTCGGGGGAAGGCCTCGAGGCTCAACTCGCTGGCTTTGCCGGCTGCTCCCGCGGGGATGAGAGTCGAACTGGAACTGGGACTGAGACTGGGACTGGCACTGGCACTGGGACTGCGCTTATTTGACTTGGTTTTCTTTTAAGGTTGGCGAAAACAAAATCCCAGACGCAATCTTTGATTTTATTGTAAGCAAGCCAAACGAAAACAAAGCAAACGCAAAAAGAACACACAGAATGAGCGCCAGCAGCGACGCGTGGCGTCGGCGTCGGCGTCAACAACAAAAGTGCTCAGAGATTTTGCTTTGGTTAGAAAAACAACAGCAACAACAAAAACAAGAAAGCAAAATGCCGCAAGGAGCACAAACCATAAACAGAAAAGAAAAAAGGGGAAAGGCAACAACAACAAAGGCAATTTAATAGCATATCCATATATGTATATGTGTGCATGTGTGTGCAAAAGCATATGTGTGTAAGTTCTTAAATATGCATATGTATACATGTATGTATGCGTGTATTTATGTTAATTTATGTTAATTGCGCTCAACAGGTAAAGGATATAAATATGTAAATAAATAAAAAACAATATTAAATTCTGAGAGCATATTTGGGACTGTGTTCTCATCTCAAATACAAATTTAATATTTTTCTGAGAAGCCATAAAAATGCAGACGATGTCAGTGGGTAACGGTAAAGCCATTTGCACGGGGGACATGAAGTCATCAACCACTCCCCCCTCCCTCATTGCGTGACCCTTTGCCATGCCTTGCCTGCTTTTTTGCTCCACGAAGATCAGACGGAGAAGAGAGCAAAAATAGCCCACTGCACCTTAAGGATTTGCTTTTTATGTTTATTATTCTCTTTCAGCCACGTGGCTGACTGTGGCACCCTTCGCCAATTCGATGCGCTAGTTTCACACCCTTGTGCCAGGCACCCTCTGCCATGCCTCCGCCCCTGTCTACGAATCGCTTCCCCCCTGCAAGAAAAGCCACAAGCGAAACATGTTGCGTTTTTTTATGTGGCCTACTCTACGAGGACACCACCAGGGGTTAAGATAGGTGGGGGCGGGGTTGAGTTGGCTCCTGTTTAAGGTCATCAATAATGGCGCAAACATGTATTTAAGTTGCTTGCTTTGCATTAAGGCGAAGTTGCCACACAACCTGAGCCCTTTCCTAATGCTTCCCTTTCCCATTTTATTTTCTTATTTTTGTTTTTTCTATTACTACAGCTCTCTGGGGACCCACTACTTTCAATAAAAATTTGTTTGTACATTGAGGACAGTTTTTTTGAGGTGGATTTAACCTTTTTGCTAATAGAAATGGACGGGATCAAAAAATACTGCTTTGGGGTGTTATTGTTATTGTTGCACTGTTATTTTAAATATTACTCTGCCGCCAAGGCTAACGGCGCTGACTGTTAACGCAAATCGGAGTCTGTTATTGGAAATGTCATGTACGATAAGCAAGAATATCGACTGGCCGCCACAGCGAAACGCTGTTCAAATATTCACGTATATCGGCTGGGGCAACACTGGCGCGGCGAAACCCATTGTGCATTTTTTCTAAATTAAAATGGCATTTGCTAGCTTGAAAAAATTAGTTTAATAAAGTGCAGTACAATATACGAAATTGCATGCAGGTATGCTGTGCACCAATAGAAAATACATATTGAAAAACAAGCAACAAAGTAGCAGGTTTTCTCCTTTAAAAACTATGCGCGTGTGCCTATCTATTCAAGCGTGTGTGTGTCTATGTGTGTGTGCCTGAGTGAAATTCCAACAATGCGCAGGGAGCGAGTTGGCTGAAATTTCTTTATGCAAAGCGTACGCAACAAAAAAGAGGAAGAAGTGCGAGCAATAAAGCCAGGAAAATTATAGATACTTTGAAAAAAGTGCGTATAATTAGCAAGTGCAACAACAAGCGTTGTCAATATATATTTATGTGTGTGTGTGTATCGAAAGCAGCCTACACAAAATCGTTGAACTGTACAAAAACACGCCCATATTTAGTATGTGTGTAAAACGCCAGATTTGCTTTGCATGTGTATGGGTGTGTGTGTTTTTGTGACAGTGTTTATTTATTACACTTTGATTTTGCAATAAGCTGCTGCTGTTGCTGTAATGGGAGCTTATCCAGCGAACGGAAGTCGTCGCCTACAATTTTCGTGTTTTTTATTTTTATTAGTTTTTGCTGCCCCCACAGACACACACATACACATAGAAAACAATCAAACAGGCACACGCATACATACACATGCGTGCATACATACATGTATATATATATATATAATTCACAGCCAGTGTTGCCGTCGCGGTTGGCTTCGGCGTCGGCAGCGCAGACTCAATTGCATGAGAATTTTTTTATATCTCTCTTGTGTTTTTGTTTTACTTTTTTTTGTGTTTTGTTGTCGTCGCAGAGCAGCAGCAGCGTTGACTTAATTTATTGGCAGCATTGTTGCTGCTGCTGCGCCTGCTGAAAATGAAAGTGTTTGTATGTATATATGTATGTATCTGCTGCAAATTATGCGCCCAGCGAAACAAAACCAAAAAAACAAAACAAACAAAATTGACCAATAACATCTCACGGATTTTTTTTTTCTTTTTTGCGAGAGATTTAAGTGATTCCAGTTATTTATTTTTTTTGTTATTTTTGCAGCTAATTAGGTGAATTTTGTAAGTCTTAGCCTCTGTCAATATAATGATTAATAATCATTAAATAATTATGCATTTAACATACAGAATTTTATCGTATATATTTTTTCTCAAATTCGAACTCATAAACTAAAAGAAAAACAAGTAGAGCAATAACAAGAGGAATATGAAAATGTATAAACGTAGCTGAAGAACTTAGTTGTTTGGTTTCTTGCAGCTTAATCACAAGGTCTAAAGTTCAGCACACATATCACCCAACTGATTGGCATGCCGTAGCTGCAGTCGCTGAAGTAGCAGCAGTTGCAGCAGCAGCAGCATTAGCAGCGCCTTAATGGATCCATATCATCATATCAGACATCATGTGAGTATCTTCAATCGTCCTCAACCATCATCTACAATCAACCAGCCATTGTATGTGCATTATGAACATTCATTTGATATTTTCCTTTTGTAGTATCCACCCACTAGTACAGCCGGTTCAACGGTGGTTGGCAGCGGCACCAGCAGCACAATCATTCGACCAGAATTGCATCAAAAATGCAATCGTGGCTCGCACTCGAGTGACACAAGTTCAGCGTACAGCGGCAGCGATACAATGGCCTCTGTCTACGGATCATCGCTGGAGGCCGAGGAGATCGATCTCTCTGGCCTCGTCGAGTCTGTGGTCGACTCCGATGAGGAGGATCTCGCCGAGAGCATGGATGTGAGTCGGTCATATCAATCCAAAAACAAAAGAAAACAAATTATTTTCAATTTCTTGAGAGTCAATATTAGACGCTATTAGCGTTTAATAAATGTTAAAATATAAATTAAAAATTGTGCTTTTACCAGTCATTAAGTTAAGATCACTTATGGTTGAATCATACTTTATCGTTTATATACATGTAATAGCCATATCTTATAATCTGTCCTGTCTCCACAGAGCCTCAACGTGCGCGATGCGGTGCGCGATTGCCTCGAGAAGGATCCGTCGGAGCGCAGCGAAGACGATGTGGAAATCCTGCTGGAGTTCACGCAGGGCCTGAAGGCATTCACAAACATAACGCTTGCGGTGCGACGTGCTCTCTGCTCCGTGATGGTGTTCGCTGTGGTGGACAAGGCCGGCACCGTTGTCATGTCCGATGGCGAGGAGCTCGACTCGTGGTCGGTGCTAATCAACGGTGCCGTCGAAATCGAGCATGCGAATGGCACACGCGAGGAGCTGCAAATGGGTGACTCCTTTGGCATACTGCCAACCATGGATAAATTGTATCATCGCGGCGTGATGCGCACCAAATGCGATGATTGTCAGTTTGTATGCATTACCCAGACCGACTACTATCGCATACAGCATCAGGGCGAGGAGAATACGCGCCGACATGAGGATGAGAACGGACGGGTTGTGATTGTCACCGAACTGCGCTCGATTGGTGGCAGCGGGGCGGAGAGCGGCACAGCAGCTGGCGGCAGCGGATCAGCGACCACAGCACATTTGAATACGAAGCGCGGTCATGTGGTGATCAGAGGCACACCGGAGCGACTGCTGCAGCAGCTTGTTGAGGAGAACTCGATGACGGATCCAACATATGTCGAGGATTTCCTGCTAACGCATCGCATTTTCATACACAATCCCCAAGAGGTGACCAGAAAACTGTTGCACTGGTTCGATCTCGAGCAGCTAGACACGCACAAAACGCAGGAGCTGAGAGATCGGGTCACTCGAGTCGTTCTACTCTGGGTGAACAATCATTTTACCGATTTCGAGGCGGATCACGAGATGATGGAGTTCCTGGAGATCTTTGAGGCTGGCCTGGAACGCAAAAAGCTGCTCAGTCAGCTGCGTTTGCTGCACATTGCATGTGCGGCCAAGGCGCGCATGCGCAGCTGCATCTTGACGCGTTCCTCACGCGACGAACCACTCAATTTCCAAATCATTGGCGGCTACGAGCTGCGTGGCGTGGCAGCTGCGACAGGCAATGCATCTGTCGGCATTTACATATCGCACGTGGAGCCGTGCTCAAAGGCCCAGGATGTCGGACTGAAGCGTGGCGATCAAATCCACGAGGTGAACGGCCAATCCCTCGATCATGTGACCAGTAAACGGGCCATGGAACTGCTGACGGGCACCACTCACCTAAGCATTCAGGTGAAAAGCAATCTGCTCGGCTTCAAGGAGATCATGCAGGCCCTGGAGCATGGTAGTGGCAGCTCAGCCAACAGCGGAGGCGGTGGTGGTGGCGGTGGCGTTGGTGGCATTAGCTCCAGCGGCAATGGCAGCTTTAAAAGTTTGCGCAGTCCGCGTCGGATTTGTGCGAATGACATTGCCAAGCTGCATGGACGCAGCGACAGCACCAGCGAGGAGCTGGCCAATCGGGCGCACATGGTGCGTCTCAGTTCGGTGGATATGCTACTCGATCAGCCGGACTGTGCGCCGCCACAGACGCCGCCGGTGAGTGGCGGCGGCGGTGGCATTATGGCCTCGAACTTTATGCAACAGCTGCTGCAGAGCGTCAACTCGAATTCGGCGAAAAAGGGCAGTGGCGAGGACGCGAAACCGGGCGGCTTCATGACCCTGGCGCCCAAGCGACGTCTGCAGAAGGCGCTGGCCAAAATGAATCTGCTGAACAAGCAGCAACAGCCACTGGTGGGCAGCCTCAACGACAGCTCCGACACGCTGCTGAATGAGCCGCAGTGCAAGTCCAAGTTGTCTGCTGCCAGTTCCGGCAGCAGCAGTTGCGCCTCCACAACCAACATGTGCAACACGTCCGGTCGCCTCTATCAGTCGCAATCGAATCCGGATCTGAGCAGTCTCAACTATGACAACGGCAACAGCGAGCCCATCGCCATGCTCCAAGTGAACTATTTGCAAGCGCATCTACATCGTCCATCGGCTGCGAGCACGTTGACCGCCAGCTCCATGCTGCCGCCGGACTATCCGGAGCATGTGCTCAAGGTGTACAAGTCGGATCAGACGTGCAAATATGTGCTCATCTACAAGGAGACGACGGCCCATGAGGTGGTCATGTTGACACTGCAGGAGTTCGGCATCCATGATCCAAGCTCGAATTTCTCGCTGTGTGAGGTCAGCGTGGGTGAGGGTGGCATGGTGAAGCAGCGTCGTCTGCCCGATCAGCTGCAGAATCTAGCGGAACGGATCAGTTTCGCTGCTCGCTATTATCTCAAGCTGAACGACAGCACCGAGCCGCTGGTGCCAGATGAGCTGGCCTTGGAGCTGGTGCGGGAGTCGGGTGTGCATTTCCTGCAACTGAACGCATACGAGCTGGCCATCCAGCTGACACTGCAGGATTTTGCCAATTTCCGTCAGATCGAGTCCACGGAGTATATCGACGAGCTGTTCGAGCTGCAGTCCAAATACGGTGTGCCGATGCTGAGCAAATTCTCGGAGCTGGTCAATCGCGAAATGTTCTGGGTCGTGAGCGAGATCTGTGCTGCGCACAACATTGTGCGGCGCATGAAGATCGTCAAGCAGTTCATCAAGATTGCCCGGCACTGCAAGGAGTGCCGCAATTTCAACTCCATGTTTGCCATCATCTCGGGCCTGGGACATGGCGCAGTTTCGCGCCTGCGTTTGACCTGGGAGAAGTTGCCGTCAAAGTATCAACGTCTGTTCAATGATCTGCAGGATCTGATGGATCCATCGCGCAACATGTCCAAGTACAGGCAACTGGTCTCCGCCGAACTGCTCGCCCAGCATCCTATCATACCGTTTTATCCCATTGTCAAGAAGGATCTGACTTTCATCCATCTGGGCAACGATACGCGTGTGGATGGTCTGATTAATTTCGAGAAACTGCGCATGCTCTCCAAGGAGGTGCGTCTGCTGACGCACATGTGCAGCTCCCCCTACGATCTGCTGGCCATATTGGAGCTGAAGGGACAGACGCCCTCCAACGCCCTCTTCTCGCTGAACCAAATGTCTGCGTCGCAGAGCAACGCTGCCGCGGGCACTGTTATTGCGGCCAACGCTGGACAGGCTACGATTAAGAGGCGCAAGAAATCGACAGCGGCGCCCAATCCCAAGAAGATGTTCGAGGAGGCACAGATGGTGAGACGCGTCAAGGCCTATCTGAACAGCCTGAAAATACTTAGCGATGAGGATCTGCTGCACAAGCTCTCGCTCGAATGCGAACCGCCGCATGGCTCCACCTACTCGGGCAGCATTTCGCATGGCAACACCTCGCATCGGAGCGCGGGCAGTGGCAGCATCAATGCCAGCAATGCTGGCGCTGGCAGCATCAATGCTGGCGGAGATCAGCTCAGCATTTACTCGCACACCAGCTCCAGTTCGGCACCGAACTCATCGCTGTCGCTGCGCAAACGGCATCCCAGCTCACCGACACTCTCGACGACCAGCTCGACGAGCTCGACCAGCGATCATCAGCGTCGCCAGCAGCTGCACAACAATGGACCCAAATTTGGCACCGCTTCGCCGCAGGCGGTCAAGAAAATGCTTTCCCTATCTGAATCCTCGAAAATTCGGCCACATCAGCCATTTGTGCCGCGCCACAATTCGGCGCTGCCCGGCGTCATTCCGCCGCTACATCATCTACATGCCGCCCATGGATTTAGCACACCAGCCGCCGGAGGTGTTGTGCCACCGCCTTCTGCTGCAGCTGTAGCTGCTGCTGTTGCGGCAGCTGTCCCAGCCAGCGTGGTCAATGCACAGTGTACGCCCAGTCCGAGTCCATGTGCACATCGACGTTTGGCCTCTGGAGGTAAGTAAGCCACGTCCATTACTAAGCCGTGGATTAGCGATTCCGGGCACATTCTGCTGGCTTATCGACTGATCCCTCTCATAAATGTATTTCGGAGTTCTTGGGAAAACAAACAGTTTTTCTTTTGAGACGAAATTACTTGGAATGGAATTTCAGAATTCTAAAGAAAATTTTGTTTGTGTTTGGGATTCACTGGAAGCGTGTGTGAAAATGTGAAAAGTGGTTAAATGAAACCTGCCTCAAAAATTAATCTGAAAGTTTATTTATGAAAGCTTTTCCTGTTCATAGTTTTGTCAATGCAATTGAAATCGAACTAATCAAATTTATTTGGATAAGATTGAATTCTAATCCAACAGAGAAGCTAAACCAATGCAATTGGATAGCAGTTCTATAAAAAAGTATTCCAAATTGTGAAGATTAATATATGAATACTTGAATTCAATTCAAGCCTGCTCAATTAGATAAACTACGAATCTATCATTTTTGTAATTGGATAACAGCTCTAAGATTAAGATTATTCAAAATTGTGAAAAGTTAGCATATGAAGCCATGGTTCTTATAATTTTCATTTACTCCATTCTTAAACAGAGAAGCTAATTGGATAACAATTCTAAACAAGATTATTCCAATTTAAGCTTGTGCTCGTGCTCCGATGTACACAAGTTAAATTCAATTACTAAACGCAAATTTCTACAATTTTTCAGGCAACATAATGCCGGCTCGTGCGATACACGAGCGTTCCCATTCCGATACGCCCGCCCCCCCGCCGCCGCTGCCGTCGGTGGATCTCTCGCTGGAGAGCAGCAGTGTGACAACATTTCGTGATTTACCGCTGCGCAAATCCGTGACTTCCGGTAAGTGTGCTGCATATGAACTCTGTGGCAAGAATGCCCCTGCCCCTCTGCTGTCCCCGCTGCCATCATATAAACTAAACGCTTCGCGCTGCCTACTAAAACCAAAGTTCAATTTTAGATCATAGTTTCATAGTTCATAGTTAATAATAATCATAGTGCCTAATTGTAGCTTAACTTTAGTTTGAACTCTAGCTTAAAAAAAAAAAAAAAAAAAAAAAAAAACCATTTTGAGAAATGCTTTAAATATTCCCCGCTCCTCGCTTGCATTGTGGCCGATTCTATAAATTGGTGGTTGGTTATCGCTGCTTTGGCATTTGGTTGTTGGTTACACACACACACACACACACACACGCATTTACAACACTCACACATACTGTGACACACTTTACGCTACTTTTACTCTACTCTCATTGCCACAAAAAAAAACACACACAACCCACAGGTTCGGTTTCATCGTGTGACAGCGGGCATGGCTCCTACGCCCAGCAGCAACAACAACATTCGCATCATCAGCAACACCACTTGACATACCAACAACAACAATCGCAGCAGCAACAACAACAACAACAACACAATGATCCATCGCCGCCCGTTTATACGGCCGCTGATTGCCGGCTGTTGCAGCAGATATCGAACAATGCCGTCACACGGAATTTGAATAGTCCCTGCCAGAGCACGAGCACACCACCCAGCACACCCACACCACCAACACCACCACCACCGACACCACTACAACAACCACCAACAGCATCCATACAGCCAACACCGCTTCCTGCACCGCCAGCGCCCTATTTGCATATGCGCAGCCACCAGCAAATGCAGCAGATACAACAGCAATTGGCAATGCCACCACCACCGCCACCGGTCTACACAAGCAGCCTATACAATCACCATCACAGCAATGCAACCACCAACAGGCATCTAAACCACATGCATGGTAAGTCGAGAGCAGCAGGCCCAGAAGCGACAGACCCACCAAATGCAGCGTAAGAGTAAACAGGAACTGAACTCTGAGGACCCCCCCCCCAGATCCTAAGAAAATGAGAGAGTAGGCGAAATCTTCCACTTAATACTCGGATCATTTTTTGTTTCTCGATTTGGGCAGATATCTAATTGATGTTAGAGTTCTCTATAAGTATTTTAGTTGTTTATTAAAATCGAGTGCGATAGGAGACTGAAACCGATTAAATCTCATACTTTAATTAATCATTGACTTCTTTCTTTAAAGTTAAGAATATTGTTATAAACCTTTACTCAAATGTAAGTAGTAATACGTATTTAATGTCTGAGGCATTTTAATTTTTAGTTCTACTTGTAAACACAATTTTATAGATATTATCATATTGAAAACAACCCAAAAACACCACAAATAATTTCTTTACATCATTTTCTCCGGCAGGTGGCCCGCCAAATTTTATGGATAGCACCAAGTGTACCATATGCCCCATGCCACCCATGAATCAATAGATCAAACTGTGCTGTTTTAACTACTAAATGTTAATTTAATTAGTTGTGAGTACACTCATCTAATTAATTTGCAAGTTTAATTACTAATTTGTGTATCTCTTACTTTGCAGCATATATAGATGCCAAAATTTGTTAATGGTTGTGGTTTCCATGTTACCAACAAACAAACATTCATCCACATCAATCGTCATCGTCATATAAACAACAACAACAACAAGAAGAAACGCAAAAAACAAAAGAAACAAAAAAATGAAAATATGTTGCATATACATGTTCAAAATCCCATTTATCATTTATCAGCGTCAACGTTCGAAATCCCATTGTCACGTATTCTTAGATTAAGCGCCTAACATTTAGTTTTGCTGTATGTTTTAAGTGGCTTACCATTAATTTTAATTTAGCACAATTCTTTGTAAACATTTTCCTCAAAAAATAACTCAAAACAATATGAATGATCCACAAAGTTGTTGCCGCCTTCTCACATGCATAGAAAAAACAAAACAAAACGTCTGCAGGCAGACCAAATTAGCAGACCCCAATCAAAACTTTTGCAATCAAAAACTCTTTTGAAGACTTTCAGTTGGCATTTAGGAAAACAAACAAAAAAAAATATACAAAAAACGAAAAAATAATGAAAATGTTTTGCCCAACCCAACAATAATGATAATAATAATAATGATGAAATGAAAGAGACGAGGCCGACTTATTCAATCTATTGTATTCCATTTATGTGTACTTTAGCTCTACATATACAAAAGTTAGTTATATCTGTGCATACACATACATATAACACATATACAACATACACATATGCAAAGTAAAGTATGATAAAGACAACCTTCGCTCCAATTCCAAATATTTAGTTTGTAAGCTGAACGATTTTTTCGAATATTTTTCAAACGTTGTGTGTATTCAATGTTTACTTTAAACAACAAAAAAAGACAAACGCAATTAATGTAAACGATAAAAAACAAACCTAGACAAAAAGAAATATGAAAGTACAAGCAAATCGAAACCAACCAGAAACAACAACAGGAAAACAAAAACCTGAGACTCGAACATCAACAAATATAATAAGAAGAATATTAAAAATGTTTTGTAAACATATTTTTCTCACACGTTAACGACTCCAATATTTTTGTGTGTGTATTCGATTGCCTGTTATATATACATAAATATACATTATATAAATATATATACATACGACTATATACAAGAAATCTCTATATATATATATATATATATATATATACACATTGCCTATATACACACCTGAACAAAGTGCAGCCCGACTCGCCTAATTTATATACAGCATCAATATATACGTTTTTCTTATATGAAAAAAAAAAATGAAGAAAATGCTAAATGTTTAAATGTACTATATTTGTGCTCTTTTAGGTTTAAGCTAAGATAAACTTTTCCTTTTATGGCTTACACAAGTAAATGAAATAATGTAACAAAGAAATATTTGTGCTGTTTCGCTTGAATCAACTTTTATTTAAAGTAAAAATCTCGTCTAATGTTGCAGCGCCAAAAGAGCGAATTTTTCAAACTCTTTTCTAAAGTTGCGAAAGTTATTTATCGCTTGATAATTAAACCCCAGATCAATTTATAAGATTAAAACTGATTTAGCAATGTTTTTAATTTACTTTAATTTGTGCAAAAAAAAGCTTATATTTCATTAATGTGTCTCTTTGCTATATCATTTAAATCCAGAAATGTTTTCTGTCGATTACCAATTATCGATTAAAACTAAACTTTCGCTGAACTCCAACATTAGATTAGAACGGAGAAAACCCAAAATAAAATAGAATAACAAAAATGTAATTTCGGCATGCTTGATTGACAGCTAAATAAAATATTTACAAATAATTTTAATTACAAATTGCAATTATGTAATTCATTTGAACTTCTATGTGGATGTGTATTATATATGTCACATATATAATATATATGCTTATTTATGCGAACTACTTTGGCAAACCCATAAGCAAAATACATTCAGTATTTTAAAACTAAAAAGTGTTTTTATTTTATATTTAAATGAGTTTTACATTTCAGGACATAATCGTAGCACTCGCTGCAAGAAAGAAAACACGAAAGTTTTATCGAAAAATTTAAAATAATTTGTTTTTTTATTATTGCTTTGCGTTGCGTGGAGCATATCAATTGGTTCTTTTAAAAAAATGTATAAATAATTTGGCTTTAAACCTAAGCACTATGATTAACACAAAAATTAGTATTTGTATTGGGTGGAGCGCGTAAATTTTGGTAACAAATTCTGAACTTAAGTGTAAACAGTTGGGGATCACAAAGCGAATAAACTAAATGATCGTCGCTAATGGGTTGGTGGCTGGTGGTTGATAGCTGCACACTTGGAAGAACACTCATATGATACTTATCGTTATTATTATTAAATGGAGAATATGAAACTAAGTCTTTAAGTAGTAGTAGATGCAAAACAGTTGTTCGTTTCTCTTCTTTTCGTTTCGATTTTTGTTTTCATTCATTTGTTGTTCAAACGTTAGGCTTAAACATGAAATACTATGTGCAAATGAGCCAGTTTACAATCGCTTCAGATTAACCTCGTGCGTTTCAGATAGGTGATGAGCAGATTGTAGATAAACTTATATTGCGCTAGCGATGGTATAATGCTGTCCCGCTGATGTCGCAGCTGCCCAATGACGCGCGGTATATCCAAGTCCTGCCAGAGTTGGAATACGATTAAAATGTGCAGCAACTGTATATATATATATATTATTGATCGTACCTCATTGTGATCCAGTGTGTAGAGCAAGAGGTCCGCTGTTAGGGTGACACCCGAACGACCGCCGCCCTCGAGGCAGTGGATGAGCACGGGCGGATTGGTGTTGTGGCCGGGCGGCACCTCGTGCGTCGATGCCAATCGCACCGAATTGAGCTCCTCGAGAAAGTCGAGAAAATGATTGACATCCCGCGGACAATTCTGTTCGACCCAATCGGCGTACTGTAGATGCCATACGGAGCGATAGCGACGCGACGGTGCATGATACAAACGCAGCTTGCTCGTCGTGCAGCGATCGGTAGTTTGTGAGAATTCCTGATACACCTGGAACTGTGAAGAGCAGAATTGATTAAGACTCTTGTTAATTTCGCAACTGGTCATCCTGTCTGCTCACGTGTCCAAACTCCATGCGCTGTTGACTGCTGAGCGGTATATAGCTCATGTCCTCGGTTAGCTGCACCACCAGGTAAACATCCGCCTCCCACACGCACTGCCAGAAGATGCGCATCGTTTGCGACTCCTGCGGCGATTGGGCGACAATATAAAATCGTTGCTTTGTGCCCACGGTGGCCTACACAAGCAACAAATGCAGAACGTTAGTGACAACAAGGATCAGCCAAGAAGGAGTTCGATTGTAAACCCACCGATATATAGGATGCATTCACGTAGCCATGTCGATTGTCCATGGATGGCGTTAGACGCACTCGATTATCATCGTATGGCAGAAAATTGGGATCATGATTCTTCGGCTCGTTCTCCTCAAGCAGGGCACAATCGTATTGGGCATGCTCGCGTCTCTTCGGTATGCGCTCGAACTCCATAAAGAGCTGTGCATCCTGCAGCTTATCATTTAATATCTGGCACTGCAAGCGAGTAACCAAAATAATCAACATAAGTAAACTAATATAATATAGTTACAGCTGAATTCATACCAATTTATCCTTGGAATACTGGCCCGATATGGGCTGCGGCTTGGTTAGGCCCGTTGACCAGCGATGCGGCAGATTCAGATCGTCCTGGGCCAGTTTCATTTTGGTCGCCAGCTTGGCTTGCTGGGCGGCCGAGGAGGTGGCCTTCTCTCTGCCGAGCGTGGCCGACTTTTGTTTGTCGGGCGTTTTGCTGCGCGACAAAATGTTCCAACGCCGGCGACGCTTCACTTCTTTGCTGGCCGACGAGGAGCCGGTGGTGTCCAGCGTTGAGTTGAACATCGAAGATGCCGTCGACGCCGAAGTATTGGCTGATAGATTCATGGCACTGAATTGCTGGTGCAGCGAATCGCCCGCCGGCGAAATCACATCCACCGTCGACTTGTTCAGGCTCGCCGTCGAGCGATGTTGGCGCGGCGGCGGCGTCGCTCCAATTGCTGGCGCCGCACTTGCCGCACGTGCTGCACGCAACGGTGCCTGTGGCTCCAAGAACTGCAGCTCTGTGCTCGCCGCACGATCCGCGCCATATTTCTTAATATTTCTGGTAATCTCATCGTCTGCCGGCGCATTGACCGTCAGCGTAACAACATTGTTGCTGTTGGCGGCTGCTTGGCGTGCAGCTGGCACTGGTGCCACGCCCGGCGGCGCTGATTGTATGGAGGCGGCACGTTGCCGCATGGCATCTGCATTGGCATTGCCGCCGCTGCTGCTGCCTCCGCTTGCACGCTGCGGCAGTGGCACATTCTCGTAAATCGGCTCAATGGAGCCATTCATCGCGCTGCGTTGCAACGGCGTCGGCGTTGTTGCCACTGCCGGCTGTGGACTGCTCGCCGGCGGTGGTGCAGAGCTGCGATAGCCACTGGGTGGCAGAGTTGGTGAACTGTAAGATTAAACGAGAATTGAAATAAGTTAATCCATTACAAACAATGATAAGTCTTGCAAGTCTATGATAAATTCCTAGAGAGATTCATTGCTAATCTTCTAATCTTCACCTTTGGACCGCTGCTGCTGCGGCGGCCGCCTGACTCATTGCCGACTGACGGAGCTGGGACATAATGGACGGCTGCTCCTCGATCATGTTGAGGTTCTCGAATGTGCCGTGCGGCGGCAGATACGGCTGCGAGTGGCCCATGTGGCTAATGTACGGATATTGATGCAGCATTGTGGCACCCGATGAGGTGGGCACGTTGCCACCACCACCGCCAGCACCACCGCCATGCACACCGCCGGCGGCAGCCAAGGCGACAAACTGGCCGCCATTGAGCAGATTGCGATTCGACACCAGATCAGGCGATGAGCCCGAAACATAATTGCGAAAGCCTTGCAGTGGTCGCGGCGTGGCCACGGCCAGATCCGGCGTGGATGAGGAGCTCAGCCGATTAACTGGATACGGTGGCGGCGCCTTGTGCCGCATCATTTGCATGCGCTGCGAGAGCTCCAAATATGCAGAGGGCTGTTGCTGCTGTTGTTGTTGCTGCTGCTGCTGCTGAGTCTGGTAGAGATTGAGATGATGATGATGCGCATGCAGTGCAGCCGCCGGCTGTGCCACATCCGGATAACGATGTGCGGCCGTCAGATGATGACTGAACAGCAAACTCTCGCCATAGACGCCGGGATTGTGGACATCGGGCTGCGAGCCGGCATAGTAGGCGCCCGCATTCCCCGGCGTCGCCAGCGCCAGTGCCACATTGTGCAGCTCGGCGGATGGGGTGCGATATTTGAGCTGCACGGCTGTCTCATAGTCCGGAGCAGGGCGATAGGTGGGCAGCATGGCCTTCAGGCGCTCCCGTTCGTGGGGATCTGCGTTAATATTCATGTTGCTGCTGCCATTGTTGCTGCTGCTGTTAATGTTGTTGTTGTTGTTGTTGCTGCCACTGGCGCTGAGATGCAGCATGCTGTTGCTGCTGTGCAAATTGTTATTGCTTAAGTCCAAACAACTGCTGCTCTGCCCCAAAAGCTGACTATGACTGGCAGCGAGCGAAATATTTGATGATAGCAGCTGTTGCTGCTGATGTTGTTGCTGCTGCTGCTGCAACTGTTGCTGCAATTGTTGCTGCTGCTGCTGGTGTTGCTGTTGCTGGTGTTGTTGCTCCGCTGCTGCCATATAATCATACTCCACATAGCCAACGCTGTCAGCGCCCAGAGTGCAGTGTCCATTGTTGCTCTCCATGTCGGCGCCGACGCTGCTGCCCAAACTGGAGGGCGTCTCTGTGTCGATGTAGCGTTTGAAGAACTTGTGCTGCATGATGCACAGCTTCCAAAAGTAGCGTGCCACGTCCGCCTCGCTAAAAATAAAACTGCCGACGATGCTGCCATCGCCATCGATTTTATTCTGTTCGATTTTGATGGTGCGCTTATCAATGGTCACCGTGTGAAACTCCTTCCACGGAAAGTACTGTCTGCCATTGTCCGCATTGACGACCATCCCATTGATGGCCAGGCCCAGCAGCAGATCATTGCCGAGCGTATCCTTGGCAGCGAAACGCTCCTCGCCATAACCGTCCAACTGCTGACAGCACTGTATATACATCTCCTCGGCCTGGCTCTGGGTCAGATGCGCAATTCCCGCATGCTGCTGCAACACCTCCATAATCAGGCCGTCCAGCATGCTATCATCGTTGGCCAATCCTTGCATGTTGCGCGGCAGCACTAGTGACTTTTTCAAATAGTCCTTCGACTGCTTGTCGCCCTGATAGCTATCGTACTCGGCCTTGCGGCAATAGAGCGCCAGGAGAATCGCTGTGCGTATATCGCAAGCGATGCGTCCCTCGTAAATGTCGCTCTTCAGCTGCAGAAAATAATAGAAACGCGTCGCTTCGTCATTCAGATGACGCACTCCCGTTGTCACATAGTGTCGCACTCGCAGATACATCTTTGGTGCGGCGGCATATTTGTCCCGCTGCCGGCTGAGCGAACGCTCCAAATCGATCCATTTGTATTCGTCTTCCTTGTCTTTGACCAAATAGCGCAGGCCAAAGAATTCCGGCTGTTGGATGAGCAGACGTTGGCACACATTGTCCAAGCACTCCTGGCCCTTGCTCTCCGAGCTGATGGTGCAGTCAACGGTGCTCGAGGTGTCTGCCAAAGATACAAAACGAATATTTCAAAGACAGATACACATAAAATACGTGCGCAGATAAAACTCAACAGCAACAACGAAATGTGCTTGGCAACTCACAGCACGCGCAAATATGCTAATATGCACACATCGAAGATATAATGTTTGTGTGCCATATACATATATAAAAATTATTTTTGTTGTCTAATCGATTTTAGGATTGCCTTTTACGTTTTTATTGAGCCACCAGAAACACCAAACGGAAATCATGCTTTGTTGTTGTTGTTGATTACTGTTACCTAACAGTGCCTGGCTGTTAAGTGAGTCGCGTAACATTTGCACAAGTTAGTCTTTAAGAAGCAGACAAATCAGACGAATGCATTCCAAATGAGTATATGGATAGTAAAACTTAATTCACTTAAACAAAATTGATTTGATTGCAAAAATTATATGTATAATTTTACTAAAAACAAAGCAGAATAAGAAAAAGCAAATCCGCTGTTAACAGCTTAACAGAGGCGCAAATGGTTAAAAAGATAGAAAAATTGCCGTATATGTTAAATGTATGTTGTTGTTGTTGTTGCTGATATGTTTTGGCAAAAGCGAATTCCACAAAACTGGTCATAAAACGAAAGCCGTTGCCAAGATAAACGCGCTGCTTATCTGCACTTGTTGTTGGCCATATAATAAAAAAATTAGTTGACACACACAATTAGGTGTTTCCAATTAAAAGCGCTCCAATGACTAAATAAATCAACAAGTGTACAACAAAAGAGTAGAAAAGCTTGGCGTCTTGTTAATGGTGTTGTTGTTGATGTTGCAGCTAATTATATAGGCTCGTGTAATTGAAACTTGTGGAGTGCCGTTATTGTTATTTAGTCTTCTTCTTGTTGCTGTTTTCTGTTTTCTAGTTGGTGCCAGGCTGATACGCCCCCCACACACACACACGTAGCCACACACGAATAGACACTCACACACACTCACCTAGCAAATGATGCACAGATATAACAAATAAACTTTTTGACGTCACATTATATTGTCGACATTTTTTAAATAATTTCAGTGGCATTTCCGTGCCGTTTTCTACACACTCCGTTTTTGACAATGTGCAAAACACGCTGCGCTGCTGCTCCTCTTGTTGTTGTTGGCCTTTCTTGCTTTTGTTGGTGTTGTTGTTGTTGGCCAGCAGGTATAAAAGACATTTGCATGTAAATTACACAATTGGTTTTTAGTTGGTTGTTTTTCAAGCTGATTGCGTACAGCTTGTAAGGCACTTTGAATCGAACACAGTTTCGTACACGCTTAGCATTTAAATGTAATTATAAAAGCTAATTGAAAGTCGTTGCAAATAATAAATAAAAGAGTTAACAAAAAAAACTAAAAACGAAAGAGTAGTTTGATAGTGGTATCGAGTAAGCGACTGAGTACAATGGCTGGGTGTTAGAGATGTGCAGCATTATCGATGCTAAATGCGTTTGCTGTTAACTTAATGTTAAGCAATAATTTGCTTGCATTTAGTTGATGGTAAAACTTTCTAGACAAAGAGTATTTTAATTGGCTTTCTATCTACTTCAAACTTCTATCAGTACTTCAAATGTTTAACAATAATTATTATTACTATTATTTTTTAATTCTCACTAAGATATTGCCCGCCCTAGAGACTATGATCTGCATACTCTGCTTGCCCGCGTAGGTTTCGTTAAGTTTACTCACTTGACGATAGTCCGGCGATGAATAGCAGCAGCACCATTTGAGCAACAATAACAGTATCACTTTGTTAAAGCTGCTGATCGGACGTGGGTAATTTTTTTTGCTGTTTTTAATTAGCATCGAAATAAGCACAAATTATTTATCAATTGACGTACGATATCAGTTTAGCTTTAACCGCACACCGACACGGTTCTATCATTAAACGAGCAACAGCCGCACGCGCGTTACTCTGTAATTAGCCAAGTACGCATACTAAACATAGAAAACTACACGCACACATATTCATATGGATGTGTAGTTGCGCTCGTCGTCGTCGCTGTTGAATGTTGCCTATGCAGTCGTCGTCGTGGCTTCCAATTTAACTAAATAAAACAAATTAAGCGCTCGCGATAACAAGAGAGAGAGAGAACAGCCGAAAAAAGGAGAGCAACAATAAATCGTGTAAGGCGCATGCACAACGTGTCCAGATTAACATTGTAAGTTCTAAGCAATTTTATACATATATATCCAAAAACATACACACACACACACATAGATGAAACATTCCCGAAAAATGATCTTGAACCAATTGAGAATTTCGTTTGCCGCTTTTGATGGTCAAGGTTACACTGACAATAAGAGATCAATACATACACACACACACAAGCACATGTATACATCATACATACACAGTGCCCTCTGTCTGCCTACGTGTGTCTGTGCGAGATAGCAGATGTAATGTTGATTACCTGTTGCTGCTGATTCGCTTTGAGTGTGACTGGGACTGAGACGGTTAGTAAACAGGTTGCATGCTCACTCAATTTGAGGTTACATTTTATCAGGCCAGCAGTCCTGTCACGTTTGCACTCTCGCTGATTCTGCTCTGCTCAATAAATTTTGTGCGTTCCATACATATATATATACATATATATATATATATATATATATATATATATATTTGTATCTGCATCTGTATCTGTGCCAGACGCGCCCTGAAATAATATACAACTGGAATTTGCTCTTTTTTGTGCTTTAACTGATGCAATCTATTAGCTGTCAGCTGTTTTTGTATTTTATTTTGTTGGCGACTGGCTTATGAGATTCGCAATTAATTTATTAATTGTGTATAATTAGTAAGTATTTGTATTTTTATAGGCAATTATCTTTACAGTCTGAAATGTTGGAATTTTACATTGGTGTAATTAACATTGTCCAACAAATGTTAACTTTTACTTTAACATTAGGTGAACAGCAACTACATCCGCAGATGTGGAATTTAAATATATATTCAAAAGTTTCTTGACTTTTCAACAATTTTTTGCATATCCATAGATTTATGTGTTTTAAGCTTAAACTTTGCACGTTTCGTGTTATTGACCACATCAAACCAAATCAAAAATACAAAAACAACTGCAAATTTGACTTTGAACCAAATAAAAGCGACTGTTCATTTTGTTTCTTGTTTCGGTTTTTAATTCGTTAAGTTTTTGTCTGTTGTTTTAACCTTGACCCCCCCTCCCCAATAGACCGTTTTGCTGTCAAATAATTATGGCTCCACAGCAGTAACAATGTGCTTAACCCCTTTCACCACACAACGCTTGAAATTGCCCCAATCTGTAGACAAACAGCAATTTCAACGTGACAACGACTTTTCACAGCGACAACAAAAAAAAAAATGCAAACACAAACCACAGACGAAAAATGCTTACTCATGCTTACTATTTAGTTTAATGAGTCTCTCACACTGACTCGACTCGTTTCCAATAACTAATCTCAGTCTTTGAGACTTGGAGCAACTCAGCATACGTTTGCAATTTGTTAATGAAAAGCACACACGCAATTTAATCTTAAGCAAAGTAGTTGTTGATAATAAAAAAAAAATATAAAAAATTGACAATTTTTTTTAAAATATTTTATGTTCCATTTTCGAAATGGGATGTTTATTTCATTTTTATCTTATGTGAAGCTAATTTGTAATTCGCAAAAAGAGCAATATCAGTTATGGACTTCAGCTCGCTTAGTGTTTGCGTTAATTGAGAAACTGATTCTTAAGAATATATAAAAATAATATACTTTGTGCATGAAATGTGTGAATTATTTAACATATCTGCTGTTTCCAATCTTATCTTTTTGTGATCTTTATTTTGGTGTGAATGTACTTGATAAGAATAGGTAGTTTTGTTGTGCTCTATAACTTTATTTTGGATAGATTACGTTCTGTCTTAGTGCAAAAGTACATGTGTTAATGAAATATGCACAGAACGCACGTAGCCCACGATAATCCAAAGGAAATATGCAAAACTATAAATTAGAATATATAAACAGTTGAATAAAGTTAAATGAAGACTTAAAAAAATTATTATGAGTTGTACATTTAGAGAGCTACGAATCGAATATCAACTTACACATCAGCTATTTAATGGAAAATATGCAAAAGTTTTTTTTTGGGAATTTTATGAATTAAAAAAAGGTTTTGCAGCTGTAGAAAATGAGTATCTTATGAAAAACTTAATACGCTTCAGTGTCGAACCAATTGAATACCATATTCCCAATTACTATATATTATGGCAGCAATTCTGAACACGATGGCGTCACATATCACCAAAGCATTCTAATTCTGACCTACAATAAACGAGGGAACAGCAGCTTTTCCCCAGTTTGCTGTCTGCCACTTGTCATAGATAGTCGATGCCGTTGAACGAAGTCGCATTATTTGTGGTGGCTACTCAACTGGTGATTGACCATAGAGCAACCTTTCCTTGTGCGGCTGCTCGAAGGTAGTTCTACCTTTGATTTGCATACGCGTCGTCGATTGTCGTCGTCGCTGGCAAATGTTTAATATTTATTTTTTTGCCATTTGCTGACCAGCGCCGATCACAGCAACAAGAACTAAATATTGCAAGAGCATTTTCTATGCACAAATACGAACGCACGTAGCCCGAAACCGATTAGACATTAAAAACTCTGCTCACAATTCCAATTCAAGGTGTCACGTCAACGTGTTTTTAATTATCTGACTTTTTCCCTCTGAAAAGCGCCGAAAAAAATTGGGAAGCGAACGTCAACGAGGATCAGGCTAGAACAGCTAAAATATTCGAGCGCATATTAACGAAAAAAAAAAAAATATTTTAGCACAAATTAAAAAATCATATTTTAAGAGCTAAGTTAGCACAAGTTAACAAATATTGTATTAAATTTGCACATATAATTAATGTAGATTTGAAAAACATAAAACAAAAAAATTCAATATAATTGGTTTAGTGACAACAGAAAAAATTTAAAAAAAAACATGTATGTAAAATATTGTCAAGAATGTGGTAAATAATAAAGCTAAAAACACAATCTACAAAACAAGATTTTATACTAAGTTTAAATAATGAATAATTCAACTGATGCTGTTTTTTTTTTGCTACGATAAAATTTTTACTATCAGGAAGAGAAATATTTCGTATTGAACCTGTTATTTCTTTTCAATGCATTAAATATTTGTTTGATTATTTTGTATACATTATTCAAAAATTTTCTTATAGTAAGATTCATTCAAAATGGTTTGAGGCCGGCCATTTGCAATATATATTATTCAGTTTGTGTACGACAAGTAAGTTAATAAATAATAGAACACTATTTCGAGCTGTGCATGTAAAAAATACAAATATAAAATTGAATGCGATCAAGCAGATCGCGTACAGATCAAAGGTTCAATTTGTACACACAATACTGTGACGTAACAAACATTATGCGATGTGAAAAGGGCACACAACAGAAAACGTAGTAAAAATGAAATTCAGTGCGTATTTTTTGAAATAGAATGAAATCGTTATTCGCTTACGTTCGTTTCATATTGTGATTTCCTAAAAATACATTTTTTTTATTAGTCATTGTGAAAAAGCTCGAGCTGCTATCTTTGCAAATTTTTTAACGTTATTGTTTATTTATTGTTGCTTTGCAGTCAGTAACGATTATTTAAACGCTTAATCGCGCCACTGTTGTTGATAAGCACGATGAGTTTTGACATAAAACTGTTGCGTCCAATAGGCTGTGCTGTTAGTTAACAGCGCGGTGTTAAAGCGATCAGACGAAGGTGAGCAGTAGTGAGTCAACCGTTAATTCGAGTACAAATAAAAAATAGCAGATAAGAAGGTATTAATTGCAGCACACGTGGATGTGAGTGCCATAATATATGACCCAATACAAAACAAGTTGCATTAATCCATAGGGTCAATGTCAATGTAGGCGCGTGTGAAAGACAGATATTGGCAGATAGCTAGATTGTGTGAGCGAGAGCGGTAGCACACTAGCGATCGTGTTGTACCGTTAGAACAAGTGCGGAAGCGCGTTTGCCGTTAGGCGCCTGCGGTAGCATGCAAAATAGTCACCAGACTGTACTCGCATTATATCCCGTAAATTTTTGCAACTGCTAAGCGGGTATAACAAATTTATAGATATTTAAAATATACAGAGATTATTATATTTTTGTTCTGCACATATACAAATATATCGTATACTATAAGATCCAGAGACCATTATCGATTACAAAAGTAAAGTTTACATCACATCGCAGAATTTTAGAACTAGGTATCTTTCAGCGGACACAAATTTGTTCTTTCTTATTGTGTGTGGCATACGTGGAATAAATTTGGTGCGTACTCAAAGTGCGATATGTAAATATTATGAAGACAGGCCACCCTTGCTACCCCCTCGAGTAGTTTACCCCTATCGACCCCACCCCGTTGCTCGTGCAAAGTGTATGCAAAACTTATGAAACTAACACGCAACATTTTTCACTCTTCTATTCGTTTTGCAGTCAGACTTTAAAACATGGCCAGTGAGCAGACACCGATGGATGGAGCCGGAGTTGGAGCAGCTGCTGCTGCTGCTGCTGCCGCTGTTGCTGGGGATGAGCCGTTTTTGGGGCTGCTTGATGTGGCGCTGTTAGCGGTGCTGATCGGTGGTGCTGCATTTTATTTCCTGCGCAGCCGCAAGAAGGAGGAGGAACCCGTGCGCAGCTATTCCATCCAGTGAGTCATCACGACCATTCGCTAACTCTTGAATATTAATTTATTAATAATTGATTTCACCTAATCGAATCGCTCAGGCCGACCTCAGTGAGCACAACGACAGCGGTGGATAATTCGTTCATCAAGAAATTGAAGACCTCTGGTCGCAGTCTGGTCGTGTTCTATGGCTCACAGACGGGCACCGCTGAGGAATTTGCTGGTCGCTTGGCCAAAGATGGCATACGGTATCGGTTGAAGGGCATGGTTGCCGATCCAGAGGAATGCGATATGGAGGAACTGCTGCACCTGAAGGATATCGAGAACTCATTGGCCGTCTTCTGCCTGGCCACCTACGGCGAGGGCGATCCAACCGACAATGCCATGGAGTTCTACGAGTGGATCACCAACGGCGATGTCGATCTATCGGGCCTCAATTATGCGGTAAGTGCACACGTTCCTGCTGCTTCTATCTAAGTGCCACAGACCGATTACATGAATCGCATGGTTTTCCACATTTCTAATTGGGGAGTGTGGCTCTTATCACTGCTGATAGGGCGACTTATCATTAAATAGCAGTCAACATACTCTATTTTTGTACAAACAATATCAGCACAGATATTCTATCTATTTAATATGTATATAAAATGCACAAGTGCTAGTGAGACATTGAAGTAGCGGGAAGTGGAAACTGTCAAGCGTAACAAATCTCAGACAGTCAGTTAAGCTTGGAGGGCATCAATTATAGATTATTACACTGTTTTATTGAGGTTGAAAGTAATCGAGATAATTGGAGGGAGAGAGAGAGAGAGAGAGAGGGAGATTATTAGATTACAAGGTTATACTTATTTCAAATATTAACACGAATTTACATAAATTTCAAAATAATTACAAAACGAGTATGTTAATACCGTTATCAATTTTAAAATCTTGTTAATTCATAATTCATTCAATTGCATTTTAAAAATATATGTAGAATAGTTTATTAATATATTATTACACATCAAAGGTACCAAATTAGCTTAATCGGTGCAACATTTTTAAAGCAGCAATGTTAATTTTGTGCATAGTATATTTTTTAGTTGAAAAAAAGGAAATATTTTATTTATCACGTTTTACGAAGTATTAATTACAAAAACTGGATATTATTTTACCTAATGCTAACATCCGCAGTCCATTTTGTGACGTCACGCATAATTAGTTACTGTTAGGACTGCTCGTCTACCTCGCATTGCCATTCTGTTAAGCGCTTAACAGGTTTTGTTAATAGTTCTGTAGTTGGTCACACTGCCGCGTAACAGCTGTTGCCACAACGTGCACACTTCGCTCGCACAACTGTTGCGCAATTTTGTTTGCAAGCATGCAATGTGAAACATTGTAATTTTGCTAATTCGCATTTGCTGAATGAAAAATTTTGCCATGTAAAACGTTTCCGATTGCGGCTTCTGAGCGACACAAAGTGCACGACAATGCTGAACAGCAGCGCCAGCGTCGCTTTTGGCCTTGGCACGTGCCGCTGCCAGTCGATGAGGCGTACTTTGATCTGGCTATTAAATAATTTATGTAATGCACACAGCACAACAATAACAGCAACAACAATAAGAACCCATCAGCCCGGGGTAATTGATCGTTGTGTGACTATCAATTGTTATAACACTTCCACTCCGTTGTTTGCCATACTTTCAGGTATTTGGTCTGGGCAACAAGACTTACGAGCACTACAACAAAGTTGCCATCTATGTGGACAAGCGTTTGGAGGAGCTCGGCGCGAATCGCGTCTTCGAGCTGGGGCTTGGCGACGATGATGCTAAGTGAGTAGTCGCCTATACTCTGAGCATTTGCGGGAACTTATTGTTACTAATGCTTAAAACTCTTTCACATTTTTATAGCATTGAGGATGACTTTATCACGTGGAAGGATCGCTTCTGGCCCGCCGTCTGTGATCACTTTGGCATAGAGGCCAGTGGCGAGGAGATGCTGATACGTCAGTATCGTTTGCTCGAACAGCCCGATGTGCAGCCGGATCGCATCTATACGGGCGAGATTGCTCGACTCCATTCTGTGGAGAATCAGCGGCCGCCGTTCGATGCCAAGAATCCGTTCCTGGCCACAATTCGCGTCAATCGTGAATTGCACAAGGGCGGCGGTCGCTCGTGCATGCACATCGAGCTGAATATTGATGGGTCGAAGATGCGCTACGAAGCCGGTGATCATGTGGCCATGTATCCCATCAATGACAAGTCGCTGGTGGAGAAACTTGGCCAGTTGTGCAGTGCCGAATTGGATACGGTCTTCTCGCTGATCAACACTGATACGGACAGCAGTAAGAAGCATCCGTTCCCATGCCCCACCACCTATCGCACGGCGCTGACTCACTACTTGGAAATCACGGCCATTCCACGCACGCACATCCTCAAGGAGTTGGCCGAATACTGCACGGATGAGGCGGATAAGCAGCTGCTGCGCAGCATGGCTTCGCAAACGCCGGAGGGCAAGGAGAAGTATCAGAGCTGGATACAGGATGCGTGTCGCAATGTCGTGCACATACTCGAGGACATCAAGTCGTGTAGGCCGCCCTTGGATCATGTTTGCGAGCTGTTGCCTAGGCTGCAGCCGCGCTACTATTCGATATCATCGTCTGCCAAGCTGCATCCAACGGATGTGCATGTGACCGCTGTGCTTGTCGAGTACAAGACGCCCACGGGTCGTATTAATAAGGGCGTGGCAACCACCTACCTGAAAAACAAACAGCCCACAGAAGGGGGCGAGGAAGTCAAGGTGCCGGTCTTCATACGCAAATCACAATTCCGGCTGCCCATAAAACCAGAGACGCCCATTATAATGGTGGGTCCGGGCACGGGTCTAGCGCCGTTCCGTGGCTTCATTCAGGAGCGTCAGAATTTGCGCGACGAGGGCAAAACGGTGGGGGAGTCGATCCTGTATTTTGGCTGCCGCAAACGCAGCGAGGACTACATCTACGCGGATGAGCTAGAGAACTGGGCCAAGAAGGGCACACTCACGCTGAAGACGGCCTTCTCTCGCGACCAGAGCAAGAAGATTTACGTGCAGCATATGCTCGAGCAGGATGCAGATCTGATTTGGGATGTGATTGGCGAGAAGAATGGTCACTTTTACATTTGCGGGTGAGTTGGCCCTCTCCTTAATTTCTTCTGTTCTCTTCGATTATACCCTATCTAATTGTATCTCTAATTCCCGCAGCGATGCCAAGAATATGGCTGTGGATGTGCGAAACATTCTGATGAAAATTCTGTCCACCAAGGGCAACATGAATGAGGCGCAAGCCGTGCAGTATCTGAAAAAGATGGAGTCCCTGAGGCGCTACTCAGCCGATGTCTGGAGCTAATCGCCAAGAGATTAGTTCTCTACACTCCTCCTCTACTCCATTTTACATGTATCTGGCTGAGTCAAAGTCGCGGAACAAAGCAATGAAAACAAATGAAACAGAAAAGCAAAGAAAAAAACAAAACTAGAAAGAAGCCACACTTTTTTACATAAGCGTAAAGTCGTTTTAGTTAATTAAGCTATATAAATTAATTATATTAATCGGTTTGGGAACTCCAGCTGCGGTTCAACAAACAGCGTTTTAAGTAACGTTTATGCCTAATTTTTAGTGTTAAATTGATTGATAATATAAATATGATATGATGACTTTTAATAATGTTGCACTCGATAATTGGAGTGATTGATGTTAATTATTACTGAGAATGATTGTAATTATTGTAAGTAGCCTTATATGTACGTGTGCAATTAATTTGAATGTTCGCTGGCAGCCTTTTAATTTAATTTGTATACTTTTCTTCGGTGATTTCATGCAAACAAATGAAATAATTTGTGCAATTTTAATTAATACAAAATTGTATTTTGTTTCCAAACGTAAGCGAAAAATAAATATTGAACAAATTTATACAACAATTATTGCTGTAATGCATAATGCAAAATTCGTAATTGGCTTACAGAACAATCCGCATTTAATTTCCTTTATTCATTTTTTATTTTCTTGGTTTTTTTTTAATTTCGCCGCATATTGTATTTTTCAAGATCTGGCAACTCAAAACGAAAGGTAATTAACAAAATAAAATATAAGGATACTTAACTACTTTTGGCTCAACTGTTGTTATTCAATATATCCGTTAATGGATTAAAATACTTCTGTCAAACATAATAATTTAATAAAATTTAAATTTAAATTCAGCGATCAGCAGGTAAATTCGGTCAGAGAATTCTGGCAGCACTGGCAACTCGGCATGCAACGGTAAAACTTAGCAGAGTAAAGAACAAAAATCTGTGAAAAGTGCGTGTAATTGTTTTAAATCGTTTTTATTTATACAAACTATGCTATTATATCAACCAAATATATGTGCAATATTTGTAAACTAAGCAACAAAAAAAAAATAAATAAATGAAAATAAAATCGTAGCCGGGTGAGTGAACTATTTATTATAATTATGAATATTATGTATCAAAAACACCAGCGCGCTCGAAATGCGGCAGAGTAAAACGCAGAATTTCGGCTAAGCGGACAGAATTGAACATTTGCTCGACCTTCTGCTTGGCAAAATTGGAATCGGCCAAGTTCTCCAAACTGTTGTCAGCGGTCTGCGCCTTGTCCTGGCTAACTATGGGCAGAATGCCATAGCTGGCAAAGAAACCGTAAGCCTCGCGGCGTTGCACCTCGGCCAGCAGCTGGTCGTAGCTGGGCACCGGCACGCCCATATCCAAACTGAGAAGCGTTTCGGTCAGACGATTATGATAGCATCTCAGCAATTGCGGCCTCTTATGCTTGAGCACATCCAATTCGACACTGGTGTAGAAGAAGTAGTTTAAATCGATTCCGGGACTGCCCCAAACGCTCAGCTGGAAGTCAATGAAGATTGCATCCAGCGGTTGTTGCTTGTCGTCGTATTTGAAGAGCATGTTGTTGACCCACATATCACCATGATTAAGCACCTTCATTTCGTTGTCCACTGGCGCCTGGGAGCGCACCAAATGTTCGCGCTGCTGCACGTTATATTTGGCAATCTTTTCCGCAATACGCTCGTAGCCCGGCCAGCTGCTGACCAGCTTGTGCAGCTGTTGTGCATTGGCGGACATGAACCGCATCAGCATGCCGTCGTCCTTTTCCAAACCTTTTGGCGATAACATGCCATCGTCATAGGCTTCAATGATTTCGGGATCCTATACATGAATAGACAAAGCTTTACCTTTTGATACAAATGTGGGAAAACATTTTCCTATTTATCTGACTTTACTTTTATTTACGAATTTTTTAAAACTTCCAACTTAAGCTTTAAAAATTATAAATTTCTGTTAAGGGAAATGTGCATAATTCGATTGCATAATAAATATTGGTAAATAAATACAAACTCGGGAATATATAGATTTTTCCTGAACAACATTTTTCTACACTTTGCTTTAATTACTCTAACTTCACGATTGAATAATAAAATTAAATAGGTCGTACAGTTTGTTATATGACTATTTATATGTTCTCAATCAGCCTTAGTATCCGAGTTGATAAAGACATATCCGCCGTTCCTTCTGCCCGTCTGTGATTGATTGATTAAACTTAAAAGATTCTCGTATGAAAACATTTTGTTATCTATTTCGAACTCACAAAATATGCGTGTTATTATGTTGCTCATCAATCTATTGAAGATTGCGAGTCAGTATAAATATCGAATATTCAATTGACAGTTAATAATTAATAAATAATTGTTTACAAATAAAGAACCTGTAATTAATATATTGATCGCAGGGCTAAACAAGTTTTTGTTTTATAATTGTTTAAAAAAATATTTGCTTAAGGCGCAATAATTTATCTTATTCTTTTCTCTATCTGGTTGACTTTATTATGGATGTAGAGAGACTATCGGACAGTTTGACTTACCAGAACCGCCAGCACCATGGAGGCAGCATGAAACTCGGCGAGGCGTTCCAAAAGCAGACGACAATGGTCCTCATCCAGACCCGTTTCGCGTGAGCCCAACACATAGCCCAGCTGGCTCAGATCCTCAAAGACGAGCATGTTCTCCGGCTGCCTTATGCACTGATATAGTCTGAAAATCGATATTTTTCAATGCCATCAATTTTTTCTTTGGTATAATTGCTTGCTCTCACTTTGGTCCAAAGCGTACTTTGCATTGCATGAGGAGTTCAAGGCGTGGCAGCACCTCATAGTATGTCATCTTCTCTTTCAGATACACCTGCAAATCCTCTATAAACTCCACACCAGGAAGGCGCTCTATGCTCTTGACAATGAACGACAACTGCTGCTCCTTTTGTGCACTTTTGCCATCCTGTCGCTTGTAATTTACGCGGACACGATAGATTTTACTGCAATAGTTGTCGCCGTTGCGGCTGCCCATGCCACAGTGGATGCCCACAATTTGAACACGGCTGGTGCGCAACGCCGTCTCCAGCACATCCTCGAAGAAGGGCACATCCAAATGATTGGGTGGCTGCGAGTCCTGCAGCTCCTGATCGTATTCAATGCTGCACATGCTGCAGTGATCGCGAACAAATTAATCACTTTTGTCGATGCTGTTCCCATTTTATATGTGCCACTCAACGTAGGCAACACATTGTTACACCGCACTTAATTATTATAATAAATATATGTGTCTTTGCGTGTATTTATCTGCTTAGAGTGTTTGTATAAACACACTCGAAGTTCTCTCAACCTGCTGGGTAATTTGCCGAGCTTGCCTTGTTAGCATCTCTCTCGTCGCCTCGTTTACTTGTCGTACACACATCTGAGTGTGTCTACCCTGATTATTATTGTGCCTGCCACAGCGATTCTTATCGCTCAGCTGAGAGATATGAGATAACACATGCCAAACACGTAGAACCGAGTCTATTATGGAGACTGCAAAGCGAGAGAGCGACAAATTCTTTGAGCCTCGTTATACACTGTGCAAAACTATTTCTATTTTTATATTCTATTGTTTTGCCGCTGCCCAAAATGTGTGCGCAATTTAATATTTATATATCCCTCTCTCGTTTTTTTTACTTTATTTCAGTTTTCGACAGGCAAATTATAAATTTGCTAAAGCATATAATTTGTACATATTTAATATATCTTTTTATGGACATGTTGCGTTTGTGGTAATCACGCAGATTTGTTTTATTTTTTTTGCAATTATTTTTAAGTATATATAAGTAGCACAAATGACAGATTAATTTGCATGTAGCTATTATATATTTTCACACGCAGTTATATATCATATTCCCATCTCTCCTGATATAGCAATATTTATAACATAGCCAATTAGTTTTGATAGTTTATTTATAACTTAAAGTTGTTGTATATATCTGTAATATGAAGCACTTTAATTGTTATTTTTATGTTTTTATGATTGCAGTATTAAATTTGTTTACTTTTCAGTCAGATGTGAGATGCCATGCACAATAGAAAAACCAATTTATTCTTCATGGTGATGAAATGACAAAGTGATTTCCTTATATAAAATGTAATATAAAATAGTAAATGGGTGCAATCAAACTGATGCAATTGAAATAATTGTTTGAATAACAATTTGTTACTGATTCGCAATCAATCGAAGATTTGCAAGTCATCTAAACGCTTGAGCGTAAACTTGAGACTTTCGAGAGTGCGTCTGTTGCCGTCAAACATAAGTTGCACCTTCTGTCTGGCAAATTCCTCATCGTGAAAGTTCTTGAGCGTGTTGTCCTCCGAATCGGTGCCAATCATGCTCATCAACGGAAAGAAACCAAAGGCCACGAAAAATCCATATGCCTCCCGAGCGCGTATCTCTGCAATTATATCATCATACGTGGGGAGTGGCTGGCTCCAGGGAAGCTCCTTCAGGCAGCCCACTAGGGCATCGCAGTAGGCATCGATGAGTTGCTCTCGTTGATTTTTGAGCACATCCAGCTCCAGACTGGTGTTGAGAAAGTAATTGACATCGAAG
Organism: Drosophila cognata; assembly: GCA_035041535.1. NCBI lineage: Eukaryota > Metazoa > Arthropoda > Insecta > Diptera > Drosophilidae > Drosophila > Drosophila cognata. The sequence goes on from JAWNLC010000616.1 coordinate 580,327, forward strand.
CCCAGGCTGCCATAGAAGCAAAGCTGAAAGTCAATCTAAGAGAAGCAGCCCCAATGAAACTCACTCAATCCTCTCAACCCCACTCAGCTCACTCTCACTTACAATCTTCACCTGCTGCACTTTGTACTGCTCATCGTACTTGAAGAATATATTGTTTACCCATAGATCGCCCTGGTTAAGCACATTAAGTGCTCCACGCAGCGGATAAATCGATTTCAGAACACGTTCCGTAAAATGCTCGTGATAGCGATAAAGTTTGCCTGTTATCGAACCAAATCCTTCACAGTCATTAATCAATGCGGCCAACTTCAGCAATTGTGTGCCAAAGAGCAGCTTGAATGGCTGCGATTTGATCGCATCCATGTGCAGCAGTCCGAACGGATAACGGTCTATAATCGTTTGGGGTTCATTGTCGGCCATCACCATGGTCAGAGCATGATACTCGGCCAACTTGCGCATCACCAGCTCAGCATGGGCAGCATCCAGGCCCAACTGTCGGCACTTCAGCTGATAGCCCTCACAGCACAAATCCTCAAAGATAATGGTCTGCTCCGGCTGCGTGGTTGAATAGTAATGTCTGTCATAGAGAATACAAATTAGAATTAATTCAAAATATGACAACAGCTGTCCTTCAGCACTCGTAAGGTGGTGAACTTTCAAATTGAGATTGTGCCCGAGTCCTTAAAATAGGTTTTCACTTCTCTTATCAGCATTTTCACCCATCGCAAATTATGCAATGCTTACCTGGCCCCCAATGACCAGATTTCTTGGCCTGGATTTGCACGCCACATGAGCGCCTCCAGTTTTGGCTTGATGTGCATGTAGAATATGCTCTCCTTGTTGTAGATGTGAAGACGCGAGAGTATTGCCTGTTTCTCGGCCGGCATGCATTTGACTATGAGCGTGGTCTCAATGAGATCCCGTTCCGCTGTCTGGTACTTGACATGGGCCCGATATATATTGCTACAGTAGTTCTCGCCGCCTCGCGTCAGATCTGTCAGCTGAACATCAAGGACTTTGAGATCCTGCTGTTGCAGACCATGCTCCAAGGCGCGTCTAAAGAACTGCGCTGTTAGGTAGAGCGGTAGCGCCTCCGTTGTGGCCGACATTATATTGGGCTATGAATCAGTTTGAGCTCATCAATGAGCACTTTATATGGAAAACCAAAGTCACTTCCAATTGACCCCAATGGAAAATCTTTGAGTGCATCTGCTTGCAGTTTGATTGGTTTAATGAAAATGCATTCTATGCCTCGACGGTGGATTAGCGGTGGCTTCTTTTGATGCACACTCGGGCTTCAATGTTTATGTTCCGAGTTAGTCAAATAAAGTATATTGAAAATAAATTATATATATATATATTTGAGTAAGTCTAAAATAAAATAATAGTTTAACTAGGAATATTTAATGAAATTGTCGTTTTTGAGGCAAAACTATTGAGGTAAGGTAATCATGGTAAATATGCGGATAATAATAGTAACAAACTCTCTCTCAGAGTACATCCTCATAGCTAGCATATGAAAGTAAAAGTATTTGCTCATAAACATCCCTAAATTATTTGGATGCATACATTTTGTATCTGTAACTTAAAATGTGACGTATTTATTGATATATTATCCAAATGTTGTTTCTAAATATGATTTTAGATAGTATTATGTATTGTATATATATCCCGAGTAGGTAAGCACATTTTCTAATAGTTTTCTGGTAATATATGATTTTACGAAACATAATTAAATAAGATTTAATATATGAGCATATCTTTCTTTTAATCAAGTCAAATGTGCTAAATGGTGATAATTTAAACAGAGATTAAATGCTGAAACGTGTAAAGAGCACTGCATTCAATTGTTTGTTAATGATCGGATCGACTTCTCTACCCAGTCGCTAAAAATACGCCACCCAATAAAACATTTCATTGGGTTCACTCAAAAAACACACCCATGTCAGATCATTTTAATTGAACTCTGGCCTAGTAGCCATTAATTGACTCGGCAACTGCCTATGTGTGTTTGTGTGTGTTGGGTTGATGATCCAAATGCCCCAGAAGGAGCTTCCGTTTAGAAATCCGCAAAGACACCCAATTCCTCGGCGCGTTTTAGACCCCATTTGTGGTAGTCATTTAGAAACTTTTGCTTGAAGATGATGTCCATTTTTTTTTTATTGTGGTCCTCATCCTGCATGTTCTCAATACTATTGTCGTGTGACAGCTCTTTGGGAATTGTAATCATGGGTAAAAAGGCAAATAAGCCAAATACTCCATATAACTCTCGGCTGCGCAGCTCCCAGAGTAAATCCTCATAGCTGGGTATTTGCTCAAAGCGTGCATATTCCAAGGCATCCCTAAATGATTTATAGTATAGTTTGATCAGTTCGTCTCGACGCTGCTGCAGAATCTCCAGTTTAACGCTGGTGTTTAGAAAGAAGTTCACATCGCACGCGGGACTGCCATAAAAGCTCAATTGAAAGTCGACAAAGATGGCGCGTGTGGGAAGTTCAGGCTGAGCCACATTTTCATAGGCATACATAAAGTTATTCGTCCACATATCTCCATGATTAAGTACGACATAGCGATCATTAGATCTGGGCTTAGCAGCAGCTGCACAAACCTTTCTAAAGTTATCCGATAAACGACGTAAGTGCTCGGTAATCTTCTCGTATCCGGGCCATTTGGATGTGGCGCGGATAAGACCCTTGAGGAAACCACCAAACATATTTTCAAAGGTATCGCTTTTCATCAAAGTTTCTTCACTTAGCATGCCGCTTCGGTATTGCTTAACAATTTCCGGATCCTTTGTGGGATATGAAATGATGATTAATCTTTTTGCAAATATTTATTTAAGTGCTTGTTACCTTCTTGGCCAGCACCATAGATGCAGCATGGAATTTGCCCAGCTGCTGAAGAATGAGTGACGCATGAGCCCAGTCCAAGCCTGCCTGGCGTGAGGCCACCTTAAAACCATCCACTTTGAGATCTTCGAACACAATGGTCTGCACGGGCGTCTTTATTGAATGATAATATCTGCAAAAAGGTGCTAATCAACACACTTTCTCATTTTATTTTACTTTGTGAACTCACTTGGCTCCGAAGCGGGCGCCGCTGCTCAGAATATCCAAGCGGGGCAAAACATCTGTGTAGGTTTGCTTCTCCTTGATGAAAACTTGTACATCCTCTAAGAACTTTGTTTCCTCTGTGATGGGAATTGTTTTGACTATAAGCGAAAGTTTCTCTTCCTTCTGGGAATCAGCGCCATCTGCCCATCGAGAGAACGTCAAGAGCACTTGATAGATGGCCGAGCAGTAATTATCACCCGGATTGCTGCCCCAAGCGAAATTAATGACGTGCAATGTTACTTTGCTTTCACGCAAACCTTCTTCCAACGTTTCCACAAAGAATGATTCATTTAGATATTCGGGCACAGAAATATTGTGCACATTCTTCGTAACTACCATTTTTCAAATTGTGCTTTTCGAGCTTTGCCGACGCTATGGCGACGTGTTAAGTTCCAGAGAGCGACTGATTTCGTTACTCGTACAAACATGTCTTATATATACTGATCAGTATGTAGTCATCATTAATAGAGGGCGATAACTGCACGTAACGAGACTGATTGTAGGCAAACACTCAAAGTATAATGAAGGAATTGGCATTGTGCTCACAAAAACAATAACTAACTATAAACAAATGAAAGCAATAATATAGAAAATATTATTTAAAGTATTTATTATTTATATTTAGTATTTCGTTTAGTACATTTTTATTTCGTTCCACTGTGTATTCAATGACGACAATGACAATGGCATCGACGACTCGAGTATATCATTAATATAATATTTGCATAAGCAGTGTCAATCCACTTGGGCAGTTGTACACATATGTGTTTAATGTACATATATCTTAAATATTTGAACTCTAACAAAATGTTAAGAGCAAAATATTTGAATCAAAATTAAATATAGTTATTAAGCATTTAAGTTTGTTTTGATAAAACCCGCTTTACAATTATACATTTTACGACGTGCACCAAAATGCTCCGTGGGAACGACATTGTTCTTTGGATAAACAAAATATTCGTAACTTGTCGGAATTGTTTAATTAGCAACCATATGATATTTACTATAATACAACTGAGTTACATGTATATATGTCAAACCAAAATGATAACAAATTCGAGATTGTAGGCGTAAATAATCAAATGGCTGGCGCGTGTTAAGCCTCACACACGTCATCACTTTGGCACAATGAATAAGCACAATTGAATTTTATTGAGTATTATGACTACGTAGACAACACAATATTTGATTGTACTATTCAGTGTACAGTGTATGGTTTAAATGTTTACTAAATGTTATCAATTTGCATGAAAGTAAACAAACTTGAGTAATAAACACTTAAAACTATTAAATTTTATAGTTTTTTCTTTGCTATAGGCAGTATCTAAGTTGGAGTCGGCCGGAGCGGATCACTGTATCACATAGGAATAATTTGGCAAAAGATGAGTTCTTGAAAAACTTTTTGTTTAACGAGAATCTCACCAGCTGTGTGCTAATGTACACCTCATATTTGGGCCAAAAATTGATTAACATCGAATTGTAATCACACCAATCGGTCGGCTTCATAATAAGTTTATTATGATGTTAAGATGTTTGCAGACAAGTTTCGATAAAGTTTTATGTGATAAACTTATTACCAAAGAAGTCGTTGCACCCCAGTTACCAACCAGATTATTGCGCATGCGGTCTGAGCGAAGTGTAGAAAAACACCATGTTTCTAGTATTTAATCTTGGTCCTTGATTGGCTGTTTTCTGGTGATGTTATCTACTCAAATTGGGTTATGATATGAGAGTGGGTAGTTCCCATTATTTGCGGCACTTTCGGAGTTTGGTATTTAGACAAGATGTGCACTAATTTATACCATAAATGGATTGTATACCGGAAATTGTACCTGGGGTATTTTTATATTGGGATATGTGGAAATTCCCAGCACAAAATCATGAGGTTGATATATAAGCTAAATTTCCCAAGCCACAAACTAAACTAAAACTAGACTAAATGGATAAAGAAACGGCGTTTGTTAAAAAGTGGAGTTTCTGTATATTATTATATTTATATACTTATATATGATTATATATTTATTTATACATTGAACAGTAACAAAGGAGGGTCATTTGCTATTGGAATATTATTAATGTTAACTAAAAAAACAAAACAAACGGTTAGTGTATCCGAGTAGAATATACTCTGTATGCAGTTGTAAGCTCATTAGGGAAAATATATAAAATATATTCCTTCCTTCCCTAAGGCCATGTTTATATTTATAGAGAACAGTCTTATCTGTTTAAATGTCAAAAATCAAGGTAATACCTCCAACATTGATGGAATCTGAGAGTAGTTTACAAAGTGAGTTAATCCCGATCTGCGGATGCTAGACTATCAGTCCATTAGTTTATATTAAACGTATATTATTTGATATTTAAAACATTTTGAATATCGATTGACTTCCGTTCTAATTCTGAAATTTTCTAAGCACATCTTTTTACACTTTTCCGCAGTTTTCAAACTGCACGCTTTTGCCTATGTACATACGTATGTGTTGGCCTCTACCGAGATGCTCTTGGTGTTGTATTAAATGCGTTTGCGGTGTTTTTTGCTAATAAACAAAACGACGCAAGAACAATAACAACAACAACAACAGCAACATAAACGAACATCTGCCGCCTTTTCTCGCCCATTGCATTTTTTGCTGCTGCTACTGCGCCTTACGATATGCAACACCAGTTGCTTTTTTGCTGTGGCCATTTAGTTGGGCTAATAGATGGGGTCGGGTGGGTGGTTCATGAAAGGCCAGTTCGCCATGTTTGCGATGTTTGGCAAATTTGCTTTTGAGTTGCCAACGGGGAAATACATATGCACACACACAGAGACACACACACAGACACACAGTGTGCATGTCACGTGTTTTTGCAGTTCATGACGGCTTAATTAACTCGCATGTTAGTTACATTTTCCCTTTTTGTGCACTTTTTTGATGCGTCTGAGATTTTTGTCAAGCTTTGAGGGGTTTTGCGTTAGTTTTCCAGCAGCAAATATAAATTTTTCATTACACACGTTTAGCGAAATGCATTAATAATCAAAAGCGTTTAAATGCGCGATTGCACAGAAATTAGTGACGAAGCCACGGTTGTCTGGCCACGCCACCCCACAGCTCACCTCTCCCATCCCTAAATTTAACCCGTCACAAAACCAACCACAGGAGCCTCTCTCCCCCTTGTCAGCCGTCCTTTGAGCAGCGCTGATGTATGCGATTTTAATCGTACGCTCAGACACAAACATGATGCGAGTCCCCCCTCAGAAATGGCCAGAAACCAAAATCCATGGCAACCCCCAATGACAAGGGACAAACGATAATGGCGCATTGCGAGTGGAGCAGGCAAGGGGGGCAACACCAAAAAGTAGACAATAACCCAGCCCAAAATTTGGATGCAGACAGTACTGAATAAATGACCATAATCAAACACTTTACGCCTGAAAGCATGCCAGGCATCCTGTTCTCTTGCCGTTGATGAAGAAAACAGTAAGCAGAAAGCAGCTGCCTAAGCTTCATACACCGGATTTTAGATTCAGTTGTCCTATCTGTGTGCATCAAAGTAGCCGTCGCCCAATTTAATTAGTACCCTCCAATAGGGTTCCCTACTTTGTCATTGCCTCCTTTCGTTTTCTGATTGAGTTTGCCGTTTGAAGTTAGTTTTGTAAGGTTATTAGTTAGGACTACCTTAAGCTAATGAACGGATGACAAAAATTGATTGAAAAGAATAAACGAAATGCAATTCTTTTTTATTATTTTTAGTCATAGCACTTATTACAGTCATAACACATTTATAACTAATTTTAATTTATCTAATCAATACAGAGCTTAAGGTACTTATCAACAAGTGCTTCCCTATAACACTTATTAAATTCATATATGATTGTTAGCACCCTTTCAATCATAGATTTACAAGACCTTCGCTTATCAGCATGTGATTCCCAGCGACACCTTTTAAATTTATATATAAATGTTAGACTCGTCTTCAGTCTACTCAATAGTTTCTAATCGGCTTCCGATCAGCTTAAACAATGCATTCTCCCGTGAAATTTACGGCTCTGGCGCTGATTTTCGCCCAGCTATTAGGCGCAATACATTGTGGAGTGTACGATAATACGGATAAGTGGGTCGTATCCGACAAATCGAAGAATTTCCCCGAAAACGCTGTTCTCGGGGGCTTTGATCCAGAAGGCTACAGAAGTTTCGTGGGACGCGTCGTTTATGCCAGCTCTATTCTGCCAGCACGTATTAGAGCCGAAACTGCATATGTCACTTTTAACACCGAATCAGTCGCTAGTTCAACGACCTCCTTCGAAGTTCTGGTTTCCAATGAAACCCTCAGCTATCACTGGGTGCGTAGTTTTGATGGATTCTTGGAGGATAATGCCGTCTCTGTTGGAACGAGCTCTTCGAACGATCGCGTTTATATCTGTCGGGCCAGAACTGACGGTGCAGTGTTCATTGGCACATTGTATCTAGCACAAAGGGCATGCCTCATCCGCTACGAGTATTTGCCCATGAGAAAGTTCGAAAAATACGAGGTGCTGGTTCGAAAATCTAAACCGGCGGATTGGATACCATTCCATAATCAAATCAATTGATAAGATTCCATTAATAAATGCTTGAATGAGCTTCAATGAATATTAATCAACAGATTGTTTTGCTTAAATTGTCTTAGATCAATAATAAATTGTCTTAAATCGGTATACAAATATAAATGTAGATCATTTAAATAATCGAATAAATATAGATATTCAAAATAATAAAAAGGTTCTCCACGGTTTTCGCATAAGTTTGATGTTATTTGTTTTACTGAATATATTTTGGGTAAACATAACTGGAAATATTGGTTACTTGGGTTTCATTGAAGACTCACGATTATTGGTTAATAAAAGATAATGAGATACTAGTTATTTTACTGATTTTGTCCACTGGTTAGAAACAGTACTTTGTTAATCATTTTATTTAATATATAATTCAAGTTTAGTAATGATAGTTTGTAGCCTATTGAAGAAGGATTGTAAATGCGGCAAGAACTGCAGATATTAATGCAGCCTCATGTGAAAGTAATTTACAGAAAATTCTACAACTGTACAATTTTGCATATATTATATTTGAAATAACTTATAAAAAACACTTTTACAATGCCCCAACTAATATATAAAATAAATTTTATTTGTCTGTGAATGCCCAATAAGAATCGAGAGGTATACCAATAAATACTAGCTTAATTTTCGAGATAAGAGAAAAATACAATAACGATGTTATATATATATGCATATAGTTTAGCCTCGATATTTTGAAGACAAGTTGAAATCAGATCAGATGGAAACCCCATGTGGTATATCTTCTGGTCAAAATGCAGGTATAGCAGGGAGTGAAATCCCATATCGGAAATAGAGATTATGTATTGATTACCAATCACTTAGTCTTCACAGCTAATAATAAAAATAATATTAATGCTTATCAGCTGAGCGTGACTATTCTGAAGAGAAGTCTTCACAACATTTTTGGAAATCTAATCAATGCTTCAAAGACCTACAACTCCCAATTATGGATTGATTTACAACATATCGCTTATCAATATGTGATTCCCATCTAACTAATTAAATTCATATATAAATGTTAGACTCGTCTTCAGCCTACACAATAGTTTCCAATCGGCTTCCGATCAGCTTAAACAATGTATTCTTCTGTGAAACTTACGGCTCTGGCGCTGATTTTCGCCCAGCTATTAGGCGCAATACATTGTGGAGTGTACGATAATACGGATAATTGGGTCCTATCCGACATGACGAAGAATTTCCCCGAAAACGCTGTTCTCGGGGGTATTGATCCAGAAGGCTACAGAAGTTTCGTGGGACGCGTGGTTTATGCCAGCTCTATCCTGCCAGCACGTATTAGAGTCGAAACTGCATATGTCACTTTTAACACCGAATCAATCCCTGCTACAGCAACATCCTACGAGGTTCTGGTTTCCAATGCTACCGTCAGCTATCAGTGGGTGCGCAGTTTTGATGGATTCTTGGAGGATAATGCCGTCTCTGTTGGAACGAGTTCTACTAACTATCGCGTTTATATCTGCCGGGCCATAACTGATGGTGGAGTGATCATTGGCACATTGTATCTAGAACAAAGGACATGCTTCATCCGCTACGAGGCGTTTCCCATGAGAAAGTTCGAAAAATACGAGGTGCTGGTTCGAAAATATAAACCGGCGGAGTGAATACAACTCCATAATCAAATCAATTGATAAAATTCCATTAATAACTGCTTGAATGATCTTCAATGAATATTAATCAACAGGTTGTTTTGTTTTGCTTAAATTGTCTTAAATTCTGTATAAAAATATGAATATAGATCATTTAAATAAACGAATAAATATAACTAGAGATGGACAAGTAAATATGCATTTTATCTAAATTTTTGAGCTAAGAGAAAAATATAATAAATCGATTCCGCCGTTGATGCCGATGTCTTCTACCAATCCATATATTTTTTCCTCAATATTTGGAATTAAATTGAATATTTAATAGTATATTTTTTTGTCAGAATGTCGCCAAGGTACTTCCTATGGCAAGAAACTAAGTTTCGTAGATATGGACTATATATTGATAACCAATCAGTTAGTCAGAGTTTGGTTATCATACAATATTCTCAGCTTATCATATAAATATTATTAATGCTTATCAGCGAAACGTGAGAAATTCTACAGAAAACTTAGTCACGTATCTTTAAGGACCTAAAACACCCTTCAAATCATAGATTTACAACACCTTCGCTTATCAGCATGTAATTCCTATCAACACTTAATAAATTCATATATAAATGCTAGACTCGTCTTCAGTCTACACAATAGTTTCCAATCGGTTTCCGATCAGCTTAAACAATGCATTCTCCCGTGAAACTTACGGCTCTTGCGCTGATTTTCGCCCAGATGTTAGGCGCAATACATTGTGGAGTGTACGATAATACGGATAAGTGGGTCGTATCCGACAAGGCGAACAATTTCCCCGAAAACGCTGTTCTCGGGGGCTTTGATCCAGAAGGCTACAGAAATTTCGTGGGACGCGTCGTTTATGGTAGCTCTATCCTGCCAGCACGTATTAGAGCCGAAACTGCATATGCCACTTATAACACCGAATCAATCGCTGCTTTGACGACCAACTTCCAGGTTCTCATTTCCAATGAAACCGTCAGTTATCAGTGGGTGCGTAGTTTTGATGGATTCTTGGAGGATAATGCAGTCTCTGTTGGAACGAGTGCTACTAACGATCGCGTTTATATCTGCCGGGCCAGAACTGATGGTGGAGTGGCCATTGGCACATTGCATCTAGCACAAAGGGTATGCTTCATCCGCTACGAGGCTTTTCCCATGAGAAAGTTCGAAAAATACGAGGTGCTGGTTCGAAAATATAAACTGGCAGAGTGGATACCATTCCATAATCAAATGAATTGATAAGATTCCATTAATAAATGCTTGAATGATCTTAAATTAACTGTAATCAATAGATTGTTTTACTTTAATTGCTTTAAATCAATAATAAATTGTCTTAAATCGATTCATAAATGTGAGTACTGAATATTGTAATTCTACAACTGATTCCATCTTAATTTTGTTCAATTTTGCATATTTTATATTTGAAATAACTTATAAAAAATACTTTTACAATGCCCCAACTAATATATCAAATAAATTTTATTTGTCTGTGAATGCCCAATAAGAATCTAGAGGTATACCAATAAATACTAGCTTAATTTTCGAGATAAGAGAAAAATACAATAACGATATTTTCTCCTATATATGCACATAGTTTACCCTCGATATTTTGAAGACAAGTTGATATCAGATCAGATGAAAACCACATGTGGTATATCTTCTGGTCAAAATGCAGGTATAGCAGGGAGTGAAATCCCATATCGGAGATATAGATTATGCATTGATTACCAATCACTTAGTCTTCACAGCTAATAATAAAAATAATATTAATGCTTATCAGCTAAGCGTGCCTATTCTACAGAGAAGTCTTCACAAAATTTTCGGGAGTTATCATTTTGGCTTCGTCGAGCGCGAACGTGTATTTTGGTGACTGTGACAATTTTTTTGCTTTATAAGCATATCTAATGGACAAGACCACTCCAGTTAGTGGCATCATTAATTATTTATTTATTTATTTAATTAACAATATTGTCGTGTTTAAATTGTTAAATTTGTGTTTAATACACATAAAAATAAGACTGTGAACTTATGCCAAATTCCATGGCATTCAAAACAATAACAAAATACAAAAACAAATTGCATACGCCCTCGCTCAGTGCGTTGCCCTTTTGATTTTGTTTTACATTTTCGGTACCTTTGAGAGTTCAAATCAAGCTAAAATTCTCTTGTCGTACCCCATGCACTTTCCGTTAGCGGCCTGCTGATCGCTCTCTAGAGCAGTTACGAACGACGCGCGCAGCTCGGTCCGCTTGCTGTAGAGCATTGGCAATTGTGCGTGTGAGTGTTTCGCGTTACTCTCTCTCGCGATTTTAAACTTTGACGCTCGCGAGCAGTTCTGCTGGAGCATAACTATTTTTGAGTGTGTGATTTGTGCGTGCGCCGCCACCACTCTGGTAGAGTGTATTTTTTTGCACCAATATGAACAACACGCCCATACCGCCACTCCCGGCGACGCGCCTGATACTGCAGCTGCAGTTTACTGGTGCTCGCCTTCTCTTGCCAGGCAGACCAGCGAACTCCGCTATAATCTGCGCTCTCGCTCTGAAAGCAGCAACAACAACAAAGTTAACAATGCAAGAATTGCAAATGCCAACAACAATTACACCGCTAACAACAATATAAACAACGCCAACAACAACAACGACACTAACAAAAACAACAAAAAATATATTGGTGATATTAACGCCAACAACAGTGCCAGCAAAAAAATAAAAATCGCGACAATAAATGATTACATCGACTTGGACGCAGTGCCATCAACTTCTGCTGGTGCTCGTGCAGCACCACAAGCACTAGAGGATCCGCTGTCAGAATCTGACCCAGACATCGAGTCAGTTGATATGGCAGAGAAGACTACAGTTGTGCCTACTTCTCCAATTTATCCGTCGATTACAGACGATAAGGACCCAAAACTAAGCGCTGCCGCTGAGATACGCGATTGTTCTCAGTCAAATACTTGCAATGCGGAACCACAGCCTACAAAGCCTTCCAAGCCCCCCTCCCCCCCCCCACTTATTGCTGAGGATATCACCAACGTTGTTGGACTTCTGGAAGCACTAAATGCTGTCACGATCAGTTTAAACAATGTATTCTTCCCTGAAACTTACGGATCTTGCGCTGATTTTTTCCAGTTATTAGGCGCAATACATGTGGAGTGTACGATAATACAGATAATTTGATAATTGGGTCTTATCTTCAACTAGCTGTGTATGTGTTGAATGGGACTCTTACTACTAAATCTATTTTGCTATTAGAGCATTCAATTTTCGATGTGTCCTGCCCTTAAGATGTACATGTTGTTTTGGCTACTGTTAAATTAAACTTCATTTGCACGTAGCGCGTGGGTTGCAACGCGCTCTTGCTGTCGACTGCCAAACTGGTTGCCCTTTAATCACAGTTGGCGCAAATCAAACATAAACAAATGCCCATCATCATCATCATCATCATAATGGGCAAAGGGGTGGTCGGAGTGGAGCTTTGGTTTGGTTTGGTGCTGGTTTTCGTTTGTCTGTTGGGCAACTGCAAAAACTGTTGCATACCATTGGGCGGCACCATTGGATTGTCGCATGCCTAGCATACTTTTTAGCTGCGTGGCCAAGCGCATGAATAATTGATTTCCATTGCCTGAATGCTGCGCGCTATCTCACTCACTCTTCAGCTATTGTCGCATTGTCGTTAGCCCTTTCTCTCCGACGACGTGTCGCATTCATTTGTCAGTAGAGTTCCTCGCCCGCCAACTCAAAAATGAGCGACAGTTTATTTGTCTGTTTGTTTGTTTGTTTGTTTGTCGGCTGTTGTTGTTGTTGTTGGCTCGTCGTTGTGGTTGTTTATTTGTTTGTCGCTGTCGTCACATGCAACATATATTTTTAGCTCGTCCCTTGCATAATTCGCCAGTGTCCACCGGTCCTAGACTCAGCTCACCCACCCCGAGCGCTATTGTTTTTTCAGGCTGTCGCTTATCAGTTTATTTTTGTTCATACCATTTGCGTGCTACTGTCGCTGATCCGTCGCTACCGCCACACACACACTCATACACTCTCTCACACACACACAAACACATACATATATTATTGGCATATGTTTTGGACTGGTCGCGTGTTTGGCTTTAATCCCAGCCAACGCATTACGTTGCCATGGCTTCGAAGTTCTGGCTTAACTCGAGCCCACAACATTTTTGCTCACTTATGGCTAAAATATTTGGTCGCTAACAGGCAATTCAATCGCAGCTTATTTTCTATGCTTTCATCCATATACAATCATACATATACATATATATAAATGTTTATAATGCAAATGCTTGGCTTTTGCAGTGTGTTATTAATTCCATTCGTGCTGTCTATTTGAGTTGTAATTGCACTGAATAAATTTGCGTACAACTGTTATTTCTTGTCCTGCTCAATATTAACATATACTTTTTCTAACAACTCATTTCACATATTTTAAATATACACCTGTCACGTTAACTTCTTAAAGTAAATTGTAGCTTTCCTTAAACTGGCGAATAATATATGCAATGATTGAGACTAACATCGTTGGGACTACATGAAACTTTGTACGATTTTGCCTTCAGAAGATAGAATGTTCTCATTGTAGAATCACAATTGAGACAAATTTTTATTAAATGTCAATAACATAGTTTGTTAGTTGTATGTTAAACCTTTTAAGCTAAAGATTGTCAGGGCAAATTTAATAATGTCAAATTATGACAATTGCAATGCCAAACAAAGTTTTCTTTTGAATTGAGATGTGTATTTCTTTTTGGGCTAACATTTTGCCCAAATTTCATTTGATATTATTTAATAAAATAAAAACAGAAGATTAATCGGTAATAAAATGAGTTATGTTAAAAAAAGCATCGTCAGATCTATTACGAGTATAATTTAATAATGTTTTTATTATTACTTGCATATTGATTCCAGAAATCCATTTTATAAGCATTTAATTTTACAAATTCTGCTGAAAACTATAATTTTGTGTAAATTATCCTAAAGTATGATATAAAATGCAATTAAATATATTTCAGTTTATTAATTTAATTTAGCGATAACAAATAATTTATAAATATCCCTTAAATCATTTTGTTCTTAATGAATCTTTTAGCTTATTTGATTTGAAGGGTTTTTTGTAAAATAATTACCATCTCATTTGCAGACATTTCTGCCTAAAACCATAAAGTCTCTTTTACTCGAATAAGCTGTCCCTAATGCCAATGTTGTAATATTTCTGGCTTATATCCTCTGCACGTCTAATAAAAAAAACAATCTCCGACTTTTTGATCAGCAATCTTTATGGCCTTTCAATCTCAATTCGCGTGTTTCTGTCAGTGACAAGCAAGTTATCGGGACAGGTTCGTTTTGTGCTTCATATCACTGTAAGGACTACCAACTCACCGCTTTGACTATCCGTGATATATGCGCGGACATTGTCTGTCTGATATCCTGGCGAGGAGTGCATGATGCTGTCCCTGAAATGACACGCCGGACAGCAATAAATGTCAGACGGCAATTAAGCCACGGTATGCGCATGGTACACAAGAGCAACCCCCTGACACAAGTAGGGGTAGTGAAAATGTCCCAAGTGACGTCACAGTTTTGAGGGGTGTTTACATTTGCTTAGCTTTCCATGCATTCCACTCGCATTTCCAGTGAGAGGCAGTCTTTGCTCTCTCAAATACTTTCCATTTGTTTTGGGATATTTTTTGTTGCGCTTTGGCGGCAAATCTTGTGGAGTTGGTCCGCTCCAGTCCATTGGGGTTTGCTTTTGCTTCTGGTTATCACTAATACTCGAGACGTTGTCAGGTGGGTGTGTCAGTGTGTGTGTGTGTGTGTGAGTGTATGTGTGTGGTATGGCTAATGCGGAGAGTTCTCTGTGTGGCGTTGACTTAATGGGAACTGAAACACCAGTTGATTGCCTGGTGGTGTTGCATTTCAGCTTGGTCTGTTGCCATTGCCTTTTGGCAGCGAGTATATTGCATGTGGTTTATGTGGCAAGCACAAGCGATGCAGAGAAAAGGTAGAAAGGGGGAGCGAAGGGAGAGAGTGAGCTTTTCCAAACGGTTTCTAGTTTCTAATGGCTAAGAGTTTTGACAAGTCAATATTAATGTGTAACTTCATACGAGAGCACTAGGTGCAAAATTCCGATTCTTCACTTTTTCTATACCCTAAATGCTAAAAAGTGTATAGCAAAGTTGTATGCAAAAGGCCGCATCCATAACATATATACATATAGTATCTCCTTGTCGTGCACTTTAAGCTAGATCACTCTTTTTCTTCTGCCTCTTGTTGTTTTGAGTTGCATGTCTGTGTGTGTTTGTGCCACAGATGGAGGCAAAACGTAATTAACATGCGATTTGCCTTCTGCATTTCAAGGTGTCATAAATCAGTGCATTGTTTGGTCCATGACTGTGCAAAAGGGGTGTGTTCCCCCTAGTTAACTGCTCCAGCTGGATGAGGGCGTTTACTGCCGGTTAGCTCTTCATTAAAAAGTTCAATTTACCCTTGATTTCCTGGAGGCATTATTGTGGTAAACTGGAATCGTTTTCTTTGGCTTGTCGAAGATGTAATACCCTGTCTCTTTTTTAAAATCGAAAATCAAATAATAAACCCAGGCCGTATACTATTTGGAATGGTTTTCTTTTCTCTTGTCCGCAACCGGGTTTGAAAACACTTTCAAAATTGATTATTTATTTTTATTGCAATTACACAATTGCTACTATTCTCTCTAATGTGAATTACCGAAACTTAACTTGTATTTATTCACCCTACTATCTTCCAGGCGAATTCTCGTTACATCAGCGTATGTGATCAGGTCTGTCGTAAATTAAGTAATGATATCTGATAAGGATTGTGACAGTAGCGATAAGCAATAACAAAATTGGCAGCCCTTCACACATAAATAGTACACTAATTGTGTGTGTTTGTGTGTGAGAGAAGGGGTGAATTGAATAATGATTAAGCAGGCTTAGCCTATGGCCACAAATCTGGCTAGAACATAATGGAGTAAAAGGACTTTAAATTCACGCGAGGCGACATTTAAATTGAATTGCGAGCAACAAACACACAAATACAAACAAACACTAAGCAAACACAGGGAGAAACACTTCCGTCTGCAGCTTTCCATTTCCGTTTCCGGCATGACTCGTGCGTGTGTAATGCAAGCTCTGATTTTGATGGCCTGCCCAAAAAGAAGACGCAATACAAAAATAACAAAAATACACAAAAATACAAATATCGCCTGGGTGGAACTTAAACGTGATTGTTAAAACACCAACAAACTAAATGGTCTGGCCCAGGCAGCTAATCCGACAGCTATCCTGCTTCCCTCACTTAGTTTAAGGCATGAGATCAAAGACAACGAAGCATTAGGCCATTCAATTTTTGCATAAATTAAATGGTACACAAAAAAGTCTGCCACACTTCAAGCAGCTTAAAGTTGCCATGATTGAAATGTTTCAGAGCCTTTATGGCATATTCATGCGGCTTGCAAGCCACAAAAACTAGCAGCGAGTATGTGAGTGAGATGTAATCAGCTTGAGCCTGGTGTGTTGCGGTTTGACTTATGGGTTTGACTTTTGCGTGACAGTTGCCGGCTACAATGTATTCACCTTCTCATCTGTCCCAGCAGCTAGCACCTGGTTTTGTGTGTGAGTTTGGAGCCATTTTGATCATGCATCGCAGCACACCCAACAAACGTTTCTGACACATTTTACTCATGTGGTTAGGCAAGCACAAAGAGTCTGTGGCAAGGATTGCAAAACCTCAAAGGATGCGCTTCTTAAACAGCCTCAGTGCATATTAATCATTTTGGTTATGCGAAAGTAATAGCCAGAAAATTTTACAACTGATTGCGTTTTCATTTTGTTAAATTTTGTATATTTTATATTTGAAATAACTTTTAGAATGCCCCAACTAATATATCAAAT
Source organism: Drosophila cognata (assembly GCA_035041535.1). Lineage (NCBI taxonomy): Eukaryota > Metazoa > Arthropoda > Insecta > Diptera > Drosophilidae > Drosophila > Drosophila cognata. The sequence goes on from JAWNLC010000616.1 coordinate 597,553, forward strand.
ACATTTTATTTATCTTTGCATGCCCAATAAGAATCGAGAGGTTTACCAATAAATACTAGCTTAATTTTCGAGACAAGAGAAAAATACAAATACGATCGTTTCTCCCATATATGCATATAGTTTACCCTCTATATTTTGAAGACAAGTTGAAATCAGATCAGATGGAAACCACATGTGGTATATCTTCTGGTCAAAATGCAGGTATAGCAGGGAGTGAAATCCTATATCGGAAATAGAGATTATGTATTGATTACCAATCACTTAGTCTTCACATCTAATAATAAAAATAATATTAATGCTTATCAGCTAAGCGTGACTATTCTGAAGAGAAGTCTTCACAACATTTTCGGAAATCTAATCAATGCTTCAAAGACCTACAACTCCCCATTATAGATTGATTTAAAACATGGCGCTTATCAACATGTGATTCCCAGCGACACCTTTTAAATTCATATATAAATGCTAGACTCGTCTCCAGTCTACACAACAGTTTTCAATCGGCTTCCGATCAGCTTAAACAATGTATTCTTCTGTGAAACTTACGGCTCTGGCGCTGATTTTCGCCCAGCTATTAAGCACAATACATTGTGGAATATACGATAATACGGATAAGTGGGTCGTATCCGACAAATCGAAGAATTTCCCCGAAAACGCTGTTCTCGGGGGCTTTGATCCAGAAGGCTACAGAAGTTTCGTGGGACGCGTCGTTTCTGGTAGCTCTATCCTGCCAGCACGTATTAGAGCCGAAACTGCATATGTCACTTTTAACACCGAATCAGTCGCTAGTTATTCGACCCCCTTCGAAGTTCTGGTTTCCAATTCAACCGTCAGCTATCACTGGGTGCGTAGTTTTGATGGATTCTTGGAGGATAATGCCGTCTCTGTTGGAACGAGTTCTACTAACGATCGCGTTTATATCTGCCGGGCCAGAACTGATGGTGGAGTGTTCATTGGCACATTGTATCTAGCACAAAGGGCATGCATCATCCGCTACGAGGCTTTGCCCCTGAGAAAGATCGATAAATACGAGGTGCTGGTTCGAAAATATAAACCGGCGGAGTGGATACCATTCCATAATCAAATCAATTGATAAGATTCCTTTAATAAATGCTTGAATGATATTAAATTAACTGTAATCAATAGATTGTTTTACTTTAATTGCTTTAAATCAATAATAAATTGTCTTAAATCGATTCATAAATATGAGTACTGAATATTGTAATAAACGTATAAATAAATATATTCAAAATAATAGAAGGGTTCTTTAAGGTTTTCGCATAAGGTTGATGCTATTTGCTTTTCAAATATATTTTAGGTAACATTTTGACATTTGTCTTCTCGTAAATGTGATTGATTATTATTTTAAATATATTATTTTTAGCTATCTGTAATTTGTCGATGACTATAAATATTGGTTACTTCGGTTTCATTTAAGACTTACGATTATGAGATACTAGTTATTTTATTCTTTTGTCCCACTGGCTAGAAATAGTGCTATGTTTATAATTTTATTTATTATATAATTCAAGTATAGTAATGATAGTTTGTAACCTATTGAAGAAGGATTGTAAATGCGGCAAGAACTGCAGATCCTAAGAATAGGCGCTTTCTAAACAACATCCATGCAGCCTCATGTGAAAGTAATTTCCAGAAAATTCGACAACTGATTCCATCTTAATTTTGTTAAATTTTGCACATTTTATATTTGAAATAACTTATAAGAAACACTTTTAGAATGCCCCAACTAATATATCAAATACATTTTATTTATCTGTGCATGCCCAATAAGAATCTAGAGGTATACCAATAAATACTAGCTTAATTTTCGAGATAAGAGAAAAATACAATTACGATATTTTCTCCTATATATGCATATAGTTTACCCTCGATATTTTGAAGACAAGTTGAAATCAGATCAGATGAAAACCCCGTGTGGTATATCTTCTAGTCAAAATACAGGTATAGCAGGGAGTGAAACCCCATATCGGAGATAGAGATTATGTATTGATTACCAATCACTTAGTCTTCACATCTAATAATAAAAATAATATTAATGCTTATCAGCTAAGCGTGACTATTCTGAAGAGAAGTCTTCACAACATTTTCGGAAATCTAATCAATGCTTCAAAGACCTACAACTCCCCATTATAGATTGATTTAAAACATGGCGCTTATCAACATGTGATTCCCAGCGACACCTTTTAAATTCATATATAAATGCTAGACTCGTCTCCAGTCTACACAACAGTTTTCAATCGGCTTCCGATCAGTTTAAACAATGTATTCTTCTGTGAAACTTACGGCTCTGGCGCTGATTTTCGCCCAGCTATTAGGCGCAATACATTGTGGAGTGTACGATAATACGGATAATTGGGTCCTATCTGACAAGGCGAAGAATTTCCCCGAAAACGCTGTTCTCGGGGGCTTTGATCCAGAAGGCTACAGAAG